>CM042692.1:217849710-219049710 GCA_023614405.1 Avena insularis
GAGGTGGGGACTATATATGGCCAGCCACTTAACAGGGTACTTTAGGAATAAAGACAAGTTCGACGGACTAAGGGATACATGGGCCATAGGCCCAAAGGCCTTTCATGCTGGCGGCGTCGTCGGAGACTCGTGTGGTGGACGGAGACTCGGTCTAGGCCAGATTCGGTCGGTCTCGGACCAGCCTCCGGGAGGGCCATCGATTGTCCCAAGGCCGTTGCGAGGCAGGGCCAGGAGGTGGGACCGGAGACTCCGGTGTCTTCAGGCCGGAGACTTTGGCGGACCGGAGACTCCGGTGTGCGAAGACCAGAGACTCCGGCCTGAGCAGCTCCAGCGGCTCCTACTTCATGCTCTGCTCCTTGTTCTCCATCCTGGGGTGCTTGGTGATGTGTCGAAGCTTCGTCCTGATGATGCATAGGGTAGTTGCATGAAGTAGCATACCATCCAAGGAGGTATCAAATTGGCACGAGGAGAGGAGCGAGATCACCTTAGCTTGTAGGAGTTTGGCTCGGGCATGAGTCATGGGTCCACTTGGGGGACTTGTTGGTGTAGATGTAGGAGCGTCCGTAGGACAGGCCGCATCAAGAAGAGTGCCAAGGACAAGGATCATCGTCACGAGCATCATGTGGATGATCAAGTGCACCACCTACATCAACGTTTGGCAAGGCACATGACCTCCATCGACACCATCAAAAGGCACCTTCCACTACTAGTGCCACCACCAAAATGGCACCAAGAGCAAGCTTTCTTCCATGCCATCAAGCTTCAACGCCCAAACTTGACATCCTAGATGACACATGCAACTTCATGGATGAGGAAGACCAATACCTCTACTTCACCAAGTTGGATGAGTATGTAAAGAGGATGCCTACACAAGCCAAGGTGGTCATGGAAGAGGATGAGCAAGCGGCAAGTCAAGACTCTACACTTCAATATGGAGGAAGCCAAGGCCATATATGTGATGAAGTTGATCTGAGCACCGCTCTCGACAACAACATGAGCCTACCTCCACCACTACAACAAGATGGCGACATGACAGTTGAGCATGGAGGCGAGCGATGGCCATCTTATGGCATCCAACTTTGCGGGCGATAGAGTTGAGAATGGTGAGCATGGGGCTTTCCCTTAACCAAAGGAGGCATGGAGTTGAGAGAACCAAGCCTATCCATATATTCTTGATGATGATGGTACCAATCCCATGTGAGTATGAGATCCACTTAACCCACTTGAGTGAGAACAAGAGTGAGATGAGTGACTCCACCATACGTGATATTGAGTGCTTCCACTTGGAGGGCATGAGAGAGACATCGAGTGAGTTGAGAGTGGTAGTTGATAGGTCATGTGAGGCCACATTGATTTCTAGTGACTTACCCTCTACCTCTATTGTGTTTTATCATGATGTTCTAGGTTCCATGGATCAAGAAGCGCCAATCTTGGAGATGATGATGCCTCCGACCGAGAAGATGTACATGGTGGATGAAGATGATGCCATCCCCATACATGATGAAGAAGTTGTCCACATGGAGGCCAATACTACCACAACACCCACTTCATATAATAGGTATGAACAAGGTAAGAACAAGGGTGTTGATGATGCCATGATCCCACTAGTGGACATGATGATTTGTGATGATTGGCATGCTATGGATGATGTTTGTGATATCACATATGCTTCATTGATATTTCCATGTGATACTTCACCTTTGCATAATGTTGAGCATGTGAAATTAGTTGCTTGTGCTGATGTTGTGATGAGGACATCCCTACAATTACACCTACCCCAATTACTACTGAATATGTTCCAGCTGCTGCAAAGAAGGATCAATCCAATGAGATTAGAATTGGACCCATTACAAGAGCTTGTGCTAAGCTACTAGAATAGGTGAACTTGTTTCTTAATGAACCTGATGTTTTAGTTGATGATAATTTTATACTACCTAAGTATTTGTACTATTGTATGATCAGGTACATGGGAGAAGAAGGTGTAGCACGGTGAGGAGCTGAAGCATATGGATCATGGTGTGTTGATCAATGAAGAATGAGCGATGGAGGAGAAGGATGAAGCTCAAGGAGCTGACCAGAGTGGAGATCAACACTTGGTGGAAGATCTCTGCCGCGGCAGAGAAAAGACATTGATCTCTGCCACGGCAGGCTACCACGACACATCATCACAATTCTCTACGACAGTCGCCGCACATAGAAACCGCCAAAAAAGTCGCCACAGTAACCGGTCTGCAGGTGCCTTGGACCGAACCCACTATGGTCAGTTTGTATCTAGGTTAGGTTGAACCATGCATGTTTCCTAGTATTGGCCGCCCTAGTCCTTAAATAGATGGGGTGCTGGATCAATTAGGGTTTTGACCATCTTAAAATTATTTTGGAGTTGTTTCTCTTTAGAACCTCTTGAATTACTTGTGATCGAATTACCAACTACAATTGAGTGTGATCTGTTGTTCCACGGGAATCGAGATTGCAAACTACTGTTATTAAGTCGCAAGAGCGTGGTGTTGTGAATATCCTTCATGGTTCGAGAGTTATTGCATTGACATCAGGGAGTTCATAGCTACATGCTAGTTATCAATCATCTACCACCATCATCATCGACAGAGTTAACCTTTGAGAAGATGAACCCCACCCATATCATGTTGCCATAGACATGCCATGCCAGCGTTACGTTGATGATATCAATACTTGCACTTTGTTGAAACATTATTTTAATACTTTAAACACAATGATGATGAAAATGTTATCCTCGGACCATGTTTTGTCATGAATGTTTTGTTCTCCCGTTGCATGCAATAAGATGAATATGATCTTTCACTTGTTTGCTTGGCATTATCTCACATAGTTTATATTGAGATGGTCCCCATAGCTCTTAAATTTTGGAGATTTTGGTGATTTCAATGATAAGAATGTTCCCACTTGCACTCTCACATCTATTTTGCATGATTGGCATTCAATGGTGATGTGCCCAAAAGATATGTCACTTCGATGGATGATCGTTCTCTACCATGCATGTTCTTCTTTTATCTATGATGTGTTTAAAATTTGAACAGTCATGTCGACCTCGTCCCGAGCACGAGTTAGCAAAAAATCTAGGCATCCCGAGTGAGCTACGAGGATCGAACCTAGCTCATTGCTTTACATGCTTTGCATCTTTCATGTTGAAAAGTGCTCTTTCCTATGGTTTGCTTGCAAACATATTGATAGTATTCTTTCTGTGACATTCATGCTTTAGTGCTGTTAGTATTGATGCTTTGTGTTGCAGCCCTAAAATGTTGAACAATTTCCCTTTCCGATGTTTTGTATACTGACCATAATACCATTTTGAGTGTCTTGTCTGAGAGGCTCCAAGACTCTCATATATTGTTGCAACAACATATGTCTGCTTGCTCTTTCATTTGGTTTATTTGCAAACCTTTTATTCTTTCGCTTTAAACTTCTTGATGCTCCTATGACCATGATCTTTGTGTTTGATGATTTTATTGTGTGGCATCCAACATGTCAGAAGCAATTTCTCTTTCCAATGGTTGGTTTTTATAATGATGTTGTTTGGATATTCTTCCTCATGTGTTTTGCCAAATTCTCTAGCTTTGCATCAAAGATGTTGATCAATACTTTAGTCAATTGCTTTGAGTGCTACGATGAATGTTATATGGGTTTTGAGTTCCCACATTTTGATTTGATATTCAAAGCGATTTCCATACACTTTGACATTGCATATGCATCCTGTTCACTATACTTGAGTTGTGCTAATAGTGTTTGTGAACAGAATGGACAAGCCACAAATGACATGCTCTATCACACAGGACATATTTTCCTTGGCGCTTTGTTGTGTGAAGGGTACAATTGCATACCACGTCAACCTCTACCAGCAAGACTTGTGGAGCCGAATCAAAGAAATTACCTATGTCGCTAACGAAGTTATCTCTACCTGCGTAAGGTGACTTCCTTCTGCCAGGGACTCATACCTTAATATTCCTTGAATTGGCTACTCTTTGAGTGTTACTTGGCGCTTTTGTTGTGAGCTTAGGCTTCATGGAGGTGAAGGAACATTGAAGTGTTGTCAATCGATATTCAGGGGCGACTATATGGGTGAACCCGGGATCAAGAAGGTCTCTTAGCTTCTACTTTATGATGAGCATGAAAAGTCGAGGGCGACTCTTTTGAAGAGAGCTGATGTGACCTACGGTCCTTACCACATCAAGGTCTCAACTTATGCCAAATTATCGCGGACTCCAAAGGTGAATCTATCCTATTTGAGACCCCCACTTCCTTGCCCATTGAATGGTATACCGCCATACTCGTCCTATGACCATGATATGTTCACCGCCAGAAATGCGGAGACAAGGGGAATCTCTAAGGGACTCACGGCTTGACAAGATAAAGGCTTGGAAGAGTTGTGGAACAAATCAGAGACGATGGCGCGGAACCGGCGAAGCGAAGCCACCCATGCGAGATTCCGATGGCGGCAGCACCAGCAAACCGAATCCTGCCCGAACTTTCCCGAAAGCGCCACCGAACCCGGCACCACTAGACATGCCGCCGGAACACACCATGGTAATCCGGCGCTGACCGGAAATATCGGCGACCACCCAGGAAATACCGGCGCCAGATCCAGTAGCCACCGGACTTAATGCGGAATATTGCGTCTGTGCCGCGGATATGCATTTATTCACCACAGAAAATTCCTTTACCCTGCTTTCCTAAATTACCCCCATTCTAGTGGCTGGCCTATAAATGGAGGCCCCCACCCCTCCATATCCTAGGCATAGATGATGAATAAAGACACCTTTGTGGAATCTCTAGTTTTGCCTCATCTGTAAGCCAAAGAGGTACGACTATTATCCACCACCTCGTTGGAGTTTGCATCCGTCTCCTCATTTGCTTCGCCCTTCATTTTAACGAGTGTGTGGCGTGCTACTTATCAAAGACCCTCTCCAAGTTGTTCTTCCCTCTCCGATTGGGATAGAACGCGTTGACCCGATCTTTCCTTGCAAAGATTCAATCGAGACCAGTGGCCACCTTGAAGACAATCGACCTTGTATACATTGAGTTTCGTGTGTTCCTCGTGTTCTTAGCGAGGTGTAAATCCTTGCTTCTTCTCCCTTTCCCTAAGCTTTCCATCGATTTTACCACGAGATCCCATGAAGATCAGGCCACCACGGTTGAATCTCAACAAGCGTCCATAATATTCCACTATGTCCTACTCCCTATTGTTTTGTTACACACTTTGATAACCTGGTTAGTTGTCCAGTGCAAAAATTAGGGGGAACAGAACTTTTTCTTGTAATAGTGAGGTGAATTTGGCATTTGTTTGGAAGCATGCATCTGATTATTTAGTAGTTAGTATACTCCTCTCACCTCAAGCTAGGCTTCATGGTGTTCATACTAAGTAGTCTTGGCGATTTGGAATAGATTATGATCTGATTCTTTGAGATGAATTATGCGAATTTGTTTGATTAGAGTAGTATGAGCTACTCTGGGAGCTCAAACCCTAATGTGAGAACCAACCCAGCAATGCGACCTTTGATATTTAAGGTAAGGTGTACAAATGATATCTGATAAGTGGATATCATCTACATTGGAGATAAAAATTTGAGAAGGCTTTTTCATAATTATTTTGGTCTAAAGCTATTTATTTCTTTTGTTTAACAATTTCAAATACCCTTCTATTGAAGAAAGTTTGTTTTTTCTACAAAACACTCTTTCCAACTCTAGGAAAATTGAGGCTATATATTGTTCCCTATACTCCCTTTAAAATATTTTGAAAGGTTTGTATTCATACGCTATTTAGCCAAACAATGAAATACAAAAAAGTATGTTTCAAAATATTTTCCTTCTTCAATAGATTCTGTATTTTTTTAAAACAAGACAAAAACCACATAATTCTTGGAATGTCAATCTCAGTCCCCAAGTACCCATGACTCATGCAGGGAACCGAGCACCTCCAGGATTAATTGAATTTCCTCCTCTCCTCATGTGACTTGATACGTCTTGGATGGCTTTCTACTTCATGCAAATCTTGGTCATTACATCCTCTGGACGCCTCTACATCTACACCATAAGCCCCAGTGGGCGATGACTTGCACTCAGACAAACTCCTCCAAGCTAAGGTGAATTAAGTATAACTTTACTGAATCGACCCTATAAATTTTGCATTCATAAAACCATGAAGCAATTCAAAGATGCCCACAGGCATGCGGGGTGAAAAGCAGTAATATCATTACAGAATAGTTCATGATAGACCCACAGAACATATATATACAACAGCGACTCATGGAGTCAAGAATACAGATACTCACAGGTACAAAAGATCAAATCACCTTGAAAGCGATGAAGACATCCAAAGTGCGGACTAAAGAAGAAAATTGAGCTAGAGCCACGAAGGAGCCAACAATGGGCGTATAACCCACTGCCGAGGCCAAGTGGAAGGAGTAACCTGCTAACGGCAGTGAGTCTCAAACACGCTAAAACAAAGGGGTGCAGGCAAAAGGGCAAAAGGAAAATAGGGCCGTGATGCAGGGGCGATGCAGGCGAGGCTAAATTAGTGACTTTCTCACTACATAGGTATGGTGGACTAAAGCTGGCTGACATGCACTAAACAACCTATGAGGCTGGAGTAAGCACGCCGGCTGTTAGAGAGAGATAAGAAGACTATTGAACCAACCTTACAGCACCAATCACCCATCACAGCCTCCCCCTCGAGATAGCAAGGAGTCAAACCGAGAACTCCCACCACGGTTGGCGATTTATTCATTCCATTATGGTTGAAGCACTTACTAATTGATATAGTATGGGTAATGGGATAGCATAAGAGTGGGAGGTTTAGTTCTGTTGGGTTGTAGATTACCAGTAGTTACTAATGAGATACCGTTGCTGACATTTCCAAACCGAAGTTGTTGGCACTTTTGTTTCGTTCATTAGAAGTTAAATGCACTTACTAGGAAGGTATAACGACCACGATACGAGTTCACGGTTGTTGGCGATTTTATTATCCTCCATTGTGGTAAAAACTGATTTAATCACATATTAAGTCAAATTTATAGCACTACTTTAGTTGCTTGTCTATGATCGAGAATCTTGTCCAAGTGATCCTGGCAAGTGGACACGACTTTAGAAACATTTACCTGCATGGAATTTTCAAATAACACTACTACGATAAATATGGAAAAACCAAATCAAAACCGCGAGGCTTTCCGCGACCAAAGCAATCACAGGATTCATAAAAATATTTCGAGGGTACCCATTAATCTACACACCAACAAATTGGCCAGCTCAAAGACGGACAAGGTTTATGTCAATGGCTGTAAATGGCGGGAACTACAGAAAGTGTGACTAGGATTGTCGATAAGCAACACTCGCATCCAAAAGCAGTCTGAGGTTATCACTGTTCGTAAATAAATCGATAAAGCATGGCATAAATACGGGATAGTAATAAAGCTATTGATTTTATATTTAAAGAAATAAAATATAGATGAGCTCTAGCTGAGAAGTTCATAGGGTCTCCAGGATGTAGATAATGCGAATAATCAAGGAACATGTATCAAGTGCTGGGGCCTCTGGGACACAAGTGGACATGAAAAACCAAATAGCATATATTGCCCACGGTGCCTCTTTCATTAGATTATCCAACAGAACAATAGTTGTATTTAAAGTCATAATCCTCTCCGCGTAAAGCATCTCCATATTGTCATTATTGTGCCAACTTACTTAGTCAGCGGTGGAGCGACGACAACAACCTTGAAGCAACTCATAAGCAAGCGCTTCGACTCTCAAGGCCATTATCTATCAAACAACAGGCAATAGGATGTGCCCATGGCAATATGGGGCTGCAAAGGGTATAAATGAATTGCGAACTAAAGCATACTTAACCACGGATAGCAATAGATCAGCAGGAGAAATAAAGACTATAAAGCAAAAAATAGGTAGAAACTTAACAAGGAGAAACATAGCATCGATTCGCTACACAATTTGAATGGGCTAATATAAGACTAAGATTTGCCCATATGGAACAAATGTTCAGTATGAGAGAATAAGCATAATGCCCCCAAACACTGACTTGTATATGCAAGCATGAATAATTTAATATACATCAATATGGATATCCTGTGTTAAATAAGGTCTCAAATGAGGGATCACATTAGGCGAAGTCTCAGTTAAGAGAGGTTGAGTCCGGCTGAGATTAGTCTTGAGATCAAAACTTGAAGTTTTGTGTCTAGGAGTCAGAAGGAGATCTTCAGTTTAAGTAGAACAGTTGACATGATCTTCAGACGTGCTTATACCGGCCTTGGGGATATTGGCTCAATGGGCGGACCCGGCGTGTAGCCGGGAGGCGTGCAGTGCCTCTTGGGACACGGAGGCGCCACCCGGCCTCGAGAGGTGAAGTGCGATGGTGGCGGAGCTTGGTGAGGCTTGAGATGTGCGTCGGCGCTCGGCGGAGGCCCGGCCGCGTTGCGGCCTCTCGATGACCCTTGGCTCCTCTAAAACAGCCTGGAGATGGGGAGCTTTCTGGTAGAGGTGGACCTGGCCGGGAAAAACTCCTGAAGGATCTTGAGCAGAAGTCTCACAGGAGGCGGGCGCCGTCGTGGCCAGCCCAAGCAGGCGGCTGGGGCGGAGCTCTGGACAACAAGGCAGGCAGGCGTGGTGGCAGGAAGGAGGCGGCGGAGAGGAGCTAGCAGGCGTCTTGGCCTTGGGAGGATCTTGAGGTCGAGATCGAACTGGTCAGCAGAGGACCCTGGTAGAGCGAGCAAGCTGACTCGCTGGCGACACCAACAAAGAAGCCTGCAGGCGGGAAGGTAAGGCGGCCGGGCGTGGCCCAGAAGCCCGGCCCAAGCCGGGTGAAGATGCCAGTTCAGATGTGATGAGCTCGAGGAGCAACAAGGAGGCATTGATTCTTTGAGTGTGTAGCGTTACTTTCATGAGGAAGGATAGCCTTGCGCCCAGAGGTGGCTCGGTGCGAAGGGGCGACAAGCGGGGAAGGGATCGTTGGTGTGCAGGGGCCTCCGATCGGGATAGTCGGTGGTGATGGTGGAGTGGGGCGATATAGGGCCAGGCTGACGGTGGTGGAGAAGCGTCGTGAGAGGAATTGTGCAGCGGGTGTACAGCTGGTGGTTGATGGCTGGAAGTGGCGATGGCGGGGTTCGTGCTGCGGGCTGGTGGAGGTGCGGATTGGGGTTTCTAGTCTAGGGTTTGATACAGAGATGAATTAGGAGCCTGCTGGGGTGGTGGAAGCCCTTCTAAAGAATGTTGCTTCGCCGGTGAAATTTTTATATTTATTTTCAAAATATTTTGTGAAATAATTTTTGGACAAACAAAAGATCTATGAAAAAAAAGATTCCATGGTTTTTGATTAAAAAAGTAAAGGCGGGATATTTAGATTAGAAAGATGAGGCTTTTCGAAAATAGTTTTTAGACAAACATATGCATGATATGATGATGCTCGAATGCAATGGCATTATGACATAAGCACTGTCATGATCATCTGATGATGCACAAAATATAAACAACAAAAGCGATTTTTCTAGTAGTGGTTTTATCGGAGGTGCTACAATTCACTCCTATACTCGTGTGACTTGATACACCCTGGATGGTGATGCAGCCATAGTCTATGGGCCGCTACTACATTCTACTTTAGCATCAAGTCCAAGCTCGTCCCCAAGTCCTTGCCCAAGAAGGCAGGCCCAGCGAGTTGCTACGCTCCAACTTGGCGGTACTACCCGCACCGTGCCTATTCTTCGCTCAGCCTCGGCGAGCCAGTGTTTGAAGCCATATTTGAACCACGCCATCACCTCTGGGCCTTTGCAGTGTCAAACTTGCGGTACTACCCAAGAAAGTACTCTAGGATTTTGCCAACCCAAAGTACTACCGGTTTGTGGCAGGTACCTTATCGGACCTAGAGGCTCGGCAGCAGTGAAGCAGGAGCTACACGCCTCCCTAAAGCAGCTACCGGCTTTACAGTGCAGTACCTTTCTGGGACAGGAGACCCGATACTACCCGGTCGGCCGCCAAGCATGGCGCCCTACAGCAGCACTAGATCTAGGCCATAGCCCATGCCACCCACTATTATGTTGCAACCCTAGGTTATTCCCAAACTACCCCTATGTAAGTGACTTTTGCTGGAACTAATAAATAGATCTTCCTAAGCCCCTCATGTATCCCTTAGGCATAGATGATAGACTAAAAGACAACCCCCTTTGTGGAATCTCTAGTTTGGCCTCATCCCCTTCTACCAAGGGGATCGAAAAGCATTTATCATCACCACCTCATTGGAGTTTGCATACGCGCCTCCCTCGTTGTACAAGGCCTTGGCAGCCGGTGTCCCTTTTGCCAGAGCAGTCAAGACTCCCTCTCCAGGTGTTTCTTCCCCTCTCCATGTGGGATCGAGGGGAGCTGCGTTGGCTGCCGATCTTTCCCTGCGAGGGATTCTATCGGACCCGAGGTGGCCACGGCCGAGCAATCTTCCTTATGTTACATGTGAGTTTTCTGCGTGTGTTCATACCGTGTTCTTGACGTGGCGTGTGCATCCGCTTATGCGCTACACCTTCTCCCTTCGGGCCACCAGGGCCACTGCAGAGTCACCCCATAATAGATGGCTTGCTACTTCATGCCCACAACACTATGCATCGTAATTGAGGTGCAGTACCTGAGCGGAAAAGGCGCATTACAAAGCTTCTCCATTACTCAGGAGCATAGCCGTTGCACTACGAAGCCCCGGGAAGCTGATACCGCCCAGAACCGAAGATCTTCTCCTCCAGGCCCAAGGCCTACCGGTACCTATAGGCGGGGTACCATAAGCCCCACTGTCAGTCACTCACGCCTTCTTGAGGCGGTACTTACGCCCAGCTCTTGAATACCCTGATGCCTATAAGTGCTCTCCCGGTGCCCTCTCTCCAGTGCCTCACGGCGGTACTACCGCCTTCAGGCAGTACTATCGGTCCTGTGAGTTCAGTACTACCCGAAGTCATTGCCCGGGGCTGCGGCGCTAGCTCGACCCTACGGCTAACGCACCTTACCCACAGATATTTTAGTTGCCTAAACTACCGGAACTTGCTGACTGGCCTATATATAGCCCCAACCTCTATTGTGAAACCCTAAGCATGATATTTTGGAATTAGTGGGAAACCCTTTGTGGATCTATCTATTTCTTGCCCCTTGCTCGCTTTGTGACAAAGGAGCACCGAAATATCCAAACCTCGTTCGGAGTTTGCATAAATGCCCTCCAGCGTTGTACTGAAGGCCCTGGGCATGGGTCCCTTGCCTGGGCATCAAGATCTCCTTCGAGTCTCCTCCCCATATTAGCGTGCTTTGGTTCAAAGAGAGAGTCCTCCTTAAAGCGCGTCGCCGATCTAGGGGTCTTAAGCTGGATGGGTCTATAGCCATTGACATCGAGCTATTGGTGCATGTATCTTGGTTTTGCTTAGCGTGTGTGTGTTCATCGCGTTCTTGATGCGTCGTGAGTTAAATGGAGTGTTCATCACCTCCCCTCCTTCCCCAAAAATTGGTATCCAAACTTAGTTGCTCCACTGATTACCCCCACAAATTTTCTTCCTATCCACCAAAAATTTGAAAATCCCCAAAAAAAATGAGACCCAAATTTTGACTTTGGATCGAATCTCTCTCTACGGATTTGGTGCGTTTTTCGTGGTTTGGTCCCATAGATCTGTTGCTTGGGAGGTGCTCGATCTGCCTTCTTTGTGTGTCCCTAGCCCCAATTTTGTTCGGTTTCGCCAATTTTTTTTTTTGGATTTTTGGTAGATTGTGTGCGTTCAAGTTGAGATCACGTGCCCGGGAATCCCATGATGAAGTGGTACTACCGCCAAAATAGGCCTTTACTGATCACAGCGGCCTTACTACGGAATCACAATTTGCGGTACTACGGTAGGTCCTTGTCATCCTAGAAGACGTTGGGCATTTTTTCTATTTTCGTCTGAAGGCGAGACGAAATTTTCACCCCCATTTTTGTGTTCGCTAATTTTAGTGACCATTGACATTACGTGTTTAAAATTGGCGTAATCTGCCTTCCTAACAACCTTAGCTTCACATAAAAGTCATTACATTAGTAGCTCTTGACACCGCGACACTAGAACAACATTCCCCAACACCGGTAGCAAGATTGATTAATACCAAAGGTATAATTTTCCCCACCTTCTTAACCTTCTTCCTTGTGTCCATTATTATCTATCCTATGAGAGCAGCTCATTTTGTGTTTGCCTAAGCATTATGCACTTGTCCATGGAAAGTGAGTGTGAGAGCAAATATAAGAGTTAACAGTAGTAGTATAGAAAGGAGAAAAAGAATCAAAAAAGAGAAAAGAAAAAAGCAAAAGAAAAATAGAAGGATACATGAGTCTCCCAGACCTGAAAGAGTCTCAAGCTTGTAAGCAAAGAGAGAAAAAGAGTACAACCGGGGCAAGTGCACAAACGTCAGATTTGCTTATTTCTCTTTTGGCGAGCGAGTTGTCGAATCTCTCCTTACGTTGGCACGACCATACCCGGCGTAGTCTTCGTTGGGACCTTTTGTGCTCATTCTCATGAGTCTGAGTGCTAACCACATCAAATCTCCGACGTGTGTATCTTTGTGTTTTATGGTCGTTTCCTTTTTGCTTTGATCTTTGGTTCTCTACCACTTTTGACAGCTAACCTTTTCCTTTTCGATCGTTTTGATTGGTTTTCCACAACCCTAACCTTCCACCTGACTTTTGAGAGTTACTTCTTTCTTTAGTGTGAGGTTTTTCTTTGCGATTCCACTTTGCACTCTTATAGCTCTCACTTGTGGTTTCTAGTTTGGTGCAATCCCCAAGGTGAGGTACAAAGGCTAACACCACCATATTCCCACTTCCATATACAATACTTGTGTGTCTTGCATGTTGATGATGGATAGGCACGGTGGTCCCGAGCCAACCACCTCCTCAGAAAGAAGAATTGCATGGGTACACCTTGGCGTGCAAGTCACTTCATCGTAAAATAAAACGAGTTCAAGTGAGCGTTGCCAAGCCCTTAAAGAAGCGACTTTAGATGAACAATTTGGCGAGGCATAAGCCCTAGTTCATGAACATCGACAACGGAATTCTGACGGCCTAGAGCGACAAATGCATGCAATGCATCACAACTGGCCATCAAAATGGGAAAGCGGCTTCAATTTTCCAGTCACGAAACAAGCGATGCCTCATAGATGGAATGGCAAGACCACGTTCAGCGCATCAAGCTCCTGTGTGTGAAGTTCTTCTTGCGTCACTCACCTCTTCAACTTAAGATCTTCATGCAAGTGTTCCAAAGGCATAAGAATGAAGATGGAAGTTCTTCAAATTATGTTCCTTGCCCCTACTGGCATCTTTGCGATGACATCAAGCTACGATGGTGATTTCTCTTCAAGGCCACGAGCAAGGAAAGAAGCACACACAACCATCACATAAAGGGCACTATTAATCAACATGAGAAACCACCACGAAGAACACGCCCGATTGCAACGGCCTTAATCCTACCACCATGACCCCAACACATACTTGACACAACAAGTGATGACTCAATTTGGAATCAAGCTACTTCTTGACCGTGAAGCTCTCAAGAGCCTCCTCGCTGCGTCATCACCATCGATACGTTACGTTGACAACCACCGCCATTGGTCATCACGAGGCCCTCCTCCACCACACCAAAACATGGAGCATCAGTGAGTGCGAATTGAGCGACAGCCACCACATCAAAGAGGCTCAAGACCATGATCTTAGCAGTAGGGCCTATGTGCCCCTAATCAGCATCACCAACCGAAGGCAGGCCTCCTCTTTTTCATCAACGCATCAACCCACAAGATCATCAACAAGGTCAACAAGCTTACGTCGCAATGACCGCCAATGATGAAAACTTTTAGCAAGCTCAAGTTCCTGACAATGCAAGTTTACGGATCAATGACCCTGACGAAGAATACCTCTCCCTTGGGTACTCAAAATGCGACAAGATCTTCCGCATGCACAACTATATACTTGGGGAAGATGGTCACCATGGCTTTTGCTTGGTTTGATAGATTCATGCCATCCCTTTGGTGGGAACAAGTTGAAGTTGCTCATGATGCAAGACAAAGTAGCCAACCACAACTTGGCACTGACATGAAGGCTACGCATGAGATCCTGGTTGCGTCCCCACGCGCTACTGCAGCGTGACCTCTTCAACAACCTTCAATCGCTTGCAACCGCCAAGGGACAAAAGGCCAGTGGAAGAGTACTTCAAGGAAATGGAACTCAACCTGATCACGCACCAACATTGATGGCGCATAGAGAAACTATGCAGCAGCTTCCTTATTAGGTTGAACCACCCAATCAAGCGCATCATGTCGGAGTTCAAACTATACTAACGACATGGTTGAGCTTGTGCACATAGCAACAAAGAATTTGTGAGCATTGAAGTGAAAGGGACATCAAGTGCAACAAGCCCAAGAAGTATTTCACCTACAAGCAAGCTTAGCCCCTTACTACACCAACAACCTTCAATGGAAGCTCCTCAAGACCTCAATCCCCTCCCTTCCTTCAAGCCCAGCACACTTCCTTAAGGAAAACTTCCCACAGAGTGGAAAACAAACAAAGAGTGATACACCCTTCAGCGGTGAATGCTACAAGTGTGGAGAGCCAAAAGGACACAAAGTCGGCCAGATAATGGAAACAAGAAGGTATTGTTCATCCTACTGACAAAGCCAGAATAGTACTTGAGTGAAGATGAATTTGATACTGGTATCAAGGAAGCAATGTGCAGGGCGAATAACAGTGGAAGATGACCAAAGAACTCCTCATGTGTCAACATGGCGCTTAGAGTCCATTGCTTGTCATCACAGAATCTTGACCACTCAAGCACAAGAGCATGAAGCAACAGCTCAATATCTTCAAACAATGGGCATCGAATGGCAACTCTATCAAGAGGTGATCATTGTGAAGGGAGTTACCACAACCACTAGCACTTGAGTTTGTGTGAAGCTAAACCTCACCTCCATCCGCTTTACAAGCACCCCTACCACGTGAAATGGCTGAAGTGACCAAAAAGGGATTGAAGATCAACATGCCGTATCCGTCTCCTTTGCCATTGGTCCCTTACAAAGATACGGTGTAGTGTGATGTGGTTCCTATAAGTTGCTTGCCCACATGCTTCTTCTTGGTCGACCATGGCAATTTGACAAGGCTGCTCAACATGATGGTTGCACCAATGTATACACCTTCAAATGGCTCAACAAAACATGTGTTTTGCAGCAAATGTTCCTCCATATTTGATGATTGTTTTGAAGGAATTCAAGGTTGTGTTTCCTGAAGAGCTTCCACATGGACTACCTCCTCTTCCGCGGCATCAAACATCGCATTGACCTCATCCCGGTTACCACTTAACCGCTTACCGCGCCGAACCCGGAGGAGACAATGGAGATTGAGCGTCAAATCAACCAACTCGTCTTCAAAGGTTTGATCCAAGTTAGCACTAGTCCAAGTAATGGTACCCGTGATTCTTGTTCCAAAAACGGATGATATATTACGGTTATGCATGGACTGCAGTCTAATTAATGCTATCATGGTGTGTTATCGACACCCAATACCACCGTCTCGATGACATGCTTGATGAGTTGTGTGGAGCCACTATTTTTCGAATTGATCTTACGTAGTGGTTACCATCAAATACGCATGGCAGAAGGTGATGAGTGGAAAACCGCCTTCAAGACCAAACTTGATCTCTATGAATGGTTGGTTATGACATTTGGTTTATCTAATCATCTACCTTCATGCCTTATGAATCATCTTGCATTCTCATTTCAAAAGTGTTGTTGTCTATTTGATGATATTCTTGTTTATAGCAAATCACTTGAGAACCATATAACACATGTCAAGGAAGTTTTGCAAATCCTCAGAGCATGAAAAGCTTTATGCTAATCTTCCCATGTGCCCGTTTACTAAAGACAAGTTAATTTTTCATGGATTTGTCATTCTTGAAGGAATTGAAGTTGATGTTTCTAAGGTAAAGGACATACGTGATTGGCCCATCCCAACAAATGTGAGTGAACTCGAAGTTTTCATGGGTTGGCGGTTCTATCGTCACTTTGTGAAAAAGAATTTTCCACCATTGCTTGTCATCTCAACGAGTTGTGAAAAAGAATGTCACCTTACCGTTTTGAAATGACGCAACAAAAATCTTTTGATGAACTTAAAGAGGCTCATGAACCTCTCCTTGTGTTACGGGTTTCACAAAACTTTTGAGATAGAGTGTGATGCTGATTGGTATTGGCATTGGAGGTCCTTATACCAGCGGATGTCCTATAGCCTACCATAGCGAGAAACTTGATGATTCCGCTTTAATTATCCGATTTATGACAAAGAGATTTTTTGCGAGTTAAGTGTTCTTCAAGTTTGGCAGCACTACCTATGGCCCAAGGAATTTATCATACATTCCGACCATGAGTCGTTGAATATCTCAAAGGCTAAGCCAACTTGAGTAAGAACCGCTAAGTGGAGTTGAGTTCATGGCGTCTTTTCATTACATTGTCAAATATAAGAGGCAAAGATAATGTAGTTGCGGATTTTGTCATAAAAACACAAACCTTCTTAGAGACTTGATATCAGCGTGTTGGGTCTTGAGGAAATAAAAACTTTGTATGCTTCTGACCCGTTCTTTGAACCAATTTTCTGTACATTGACAAGGGAGTTGATTATTTCTATTTGCATAAGGGCTTTCTCTTTAAACAAAACAAGCTTTGCATTTCTGAAATCGTCGCTCCAACTTTTCTTCTCCAGAATCTCATGGTGGAGGCCTTATAGGTCACTATGGCCATTGTGCAAGACATTGAACATGCTCTCCACTCACTATGTTTTGGCCCAAGATGAAGCCCAGCGGCGTGGGCGCTTCGTTCAGCGATGCTGCGACATGTGCTCAAGCTAAGTCTGAACTAACCCTTATGGACTTTAGATGCCATTGCCTATTCCTCATACACCTTCGTCGGACATTAATCACACAAGTCCTATTTATCCCAATGTGTGTGTTTCCTTGTACATAATTCCTATCTTGTGGATTGACTTGTTTTGTTTTATAGTCACCATAGTTCTTTACTTGCTATAACAATATCTTGATTTAGGATTGTTATTGGACATACCACCTTCCATACCTATCCACGGAAGCTTTGTGTGTGTGTTTTTAGTGGTTAGTTGGTTTTTGGTGTTCCACATGAACTTAACTTTACTTGGTTTTGATTGCTCTCAAGTTAGGCCACTTGCTACTATCTTTAAAAGGTAAAGTAAGGTTTGGCATTACATCGTAACCTCCTACCACCTCCATATACACCACTTGGTCTTGTGAATCATGTCTGGGACTCTAGAGCCAAAGATGATTTCTATGAAGAGATCCTGACGAGCCACCGTGCATATGCCTCCATGAGCATGGATGACATCTTTGGAGCACTAAACCGATAATGGTTCCACATGCTTGGGTGATATGGAGTACTATAACAACAATGACATCCCCAAGCATGGATGACTTCAAAACGACAACAACAAGCTCCTCAAGTCCGGGTCAACCAAGGCAGGCCTCCACCTCGAGACGAAGGTCCACCATCGAATGGACAATTGCCAGCGCCTTCCAACAATTTCAAAGAAGGACATGGATGACAACCGCCAAGAACATGAGCATCCTCGCCAAAATTAAGGTCTACCTCAAGATTTCACCACAAGCATAAGAAGAGTGCCAGGACAAGGATCATCGTCTTGAGCATCATGTGGATGATCAAGTCGCCACCTACATCAACGTTTGCAAGGAGGCCAATGACCTCCATCACACCATCAAAAAGGCACCTTCCACTACTAGTGCCACCACCAAAATGGCACCAAGGCAAGCTTTCTTCCGCGCCATCAAGCTTCAGCGCCCAAACTTGACATCCTAGATGACACATGCAACTTCATGGATGAGGGAGACCAAGACCTCCTACTTCACCAAGTTGGGCGAGTATGTCAAGAGGATGCCTACAAGCCAGGTGGTCATGGAAGAGGATGAGCAGCGGCTAGTCAAAGTCTACACTTCAAGATGGAGGAAGCCAAGGCCATATATGTGATGAAGATTGATCCAGCACCACTTTCGACAACAACATGAGCCTACCTCCACCACTACAACAAGATGGCAACATGACAGTCCGACGCCGGAATTTCCTTCAACCATGGAGGCGGCGATGGCCATCTTATGGCATCAACTGCAGGCGATAGAGTTGAGAATGGTGAGCATGGGATTTCCCTTAACAAAGGAGGTGCATGGAGTTGAAGAACCAAGCCTATACATATGTTCTTTAGTGATGATGTGGTACCAATCCATGTGAGTGAGAGCCACTTAACCACTTGAGTGAGAACAAGAGTGAGATGGTGACTCCACCATACGTGATAAAGCCAAATTGAGTATTTCCACTTGGAGGACATGAGAGAGACAGAGTGAGTTGAGGTGGTAGTTGATGTTCTTAGGCCATGTGAGGCCACTTTGATTTCTAGCGACTTACCCTCTACCTCTATTGTAACCCATTTTATCTCATGATGTGCAAGGTTCCATGGATCAAGCGTATAATCTTGGAGATGATGATGCCTCACGAGAAGATGTACATGGTGGATGAAGATGATGCCATCCCCATACATGATGAATAAGTTGTCCACATGGAGGCCAATACTACCAACACCACCTCATATAAGAGGTGTGAACAAAGTAAAACAAGTGTGTTGATGATGGCATGATCCACTAGTTGACATGATGACTTGTGATGATTGGCATGCTATGGTTGATGTTTGTGATATCACATATGCTTCATTGATATTTATGTGACACTTCCCTTTTGCATAATGTTGAGCATGTGAAATTAGTTGTTTGTGCTGATGTTGTGATGGGGACATCCCTACAATTACACCTACCCCAATTACTCTGAAGATGTTCTAGGTCTTTGCAAGAAGGATCAATCCAATGAGATTAGAATTGGACCCATTACAAGGCTAGGTGTTAGGCTACTAGAACAATAGGTGAACTTGTTTCTTAATGAACCTGGTGTTTTAGTTAATGAGAATTTTATACTACCCTAAGTTTTTGTACTATTGTATGATCAGGTACATGGGAGAAGAAGGTGTAACACAAAGTGAGCTGAAGTATATGGAGCATGGCGTGTTGATCAATGAAGAATGTGCGAGGAGGAGAGGAGGAAGCGGGGAGATGACAAGAGTGGAGATCAACACTTGGTGGAAGATCTACCTTACGCGATCAGAAATGATGCGGCCGATCCTCTGGGCGCTCTACATCTACACCACCAGTCCCCAAGTGGACCCATGACTCGTGCAGGCAAACTCCTACAAGCTAAGGTGAACTCACTCCTCTCCTCGTGCCAATTTGATACCTCCTTGGATGGTGTGTTACTTCATCGACTACTACATGCATCGCCAGTGCGAACCCTGCCGTGTCGACCCTCAAACCGATGGCACCTACCACAAGCGGCCCGGGTGTCGCCGGATCGGTGTCCGGAAAGGCCCGGCCAAGATGTCGGCCTGCCCCATCCGAACGGCGTGGACGTTCGGAAGGTCCATTCGGACACTTCGGACACCACCGGAGTGTCCGTCCAAGGGTGAATGTCCAGTCGTTCGCCTGGGCTGTCGTCGTTCGACTTTAATTTGTCCCAGTAGTGATGAGCCTCTGAGCCTTTGGCCCTATGGATGTAACCCTCTACTTCGCGAACTGTGCTTTAATGCTTGAATTACCCCGAACTTGTGGTTGGCCTATATAGTCCTCCACCTCCATTGTAAACCCTAGGCATGATATTGGAATTGGTGAAACGCTGTGGATCTATCAATTCTTGCCTCATGCTCCTTGACTAAGGAGCACCAATATCCCTAAACCTCGTTGGGTTTGCATCGTGCCTCCGTGTTGTACAAGGCCTGGCATCAGTGTCCCTTTGCCTGGGCGTCAGAGCTCATCGAGTACGCCATCTCGCATTGAGCAGTTCGAGAGAGTCCTCCCCGATGTGATCCTAGGATTGTGCGGACCATCACCGCCCGGCGTGTGCTTTGTCTTAGGAGTTGGTCGACTTTATCCTGCGTTTCCCAGCCCGATTTGGCCTTTTTCACGGATTTGAGGACTTAGGCGAGGATTTCCGCTCAAGAACACGGCGAAACCAGCGGGAGTGTGGACCGATTCGGCCGTAGTGTCGGCCTGTTGGAGTGTCCGGCGAACTCGAAGGGATGTCGGCCTGACGAATGTCGGCATAAACAGACCAAGATGTCCGGCCATAGCCGATTTTGATAGTTTTGCCTCATTTTTCGCATTGGCAACTAACAACAAGCTTCCGCATCAACAACTCCCGCGCTCATTGACACCATGGCCCACGAACATCATCCCACACCACCGACGCCAAGTTCATCATCTAAGAAGGTATAACTTGCGTCAACTTGTTAACCCTATCTTCCTTTGTGTGTACCTATCCCATGAGGTAGCTCATCTTGTGTTTGCTTGAGCATTGTGCATTTGTCCTTGGATAGTGAGAGTGCAAGAGCAATATCAAGTGTGACTAGGTAGCATCAAGGGAGAGCAAAAAAAAGAAAGAAAAGATACAAAGAAAAAGCAAAAGAAAAATAGTCTCCCATTGCCAAGGAGAGTCTCAAAGCTTGTAAGCAAGAGAGAAATAAGGCGCCCAAAGGCAAGTGCACAAATCCATTGCTCATTTTCCTCTTTGCAAAGCGAGCCACGGTCTCTCCTTCCATTGGCCGACAACGAGCTTAGTCTTAGTTAGGACATTTTGTTTGCTCATTTTCATAGTCGTGTCGATCCCAACTTTCTCCGCGTGTGTACATAGTCGTGAGGTTCCGTCACCCTTTTGAGTTGTTGACCTTAGCCTTTGACTTGAGTTTTGTTGGATTTTACCCACTTTTGACTATCCCTTTTCTTTTGGTTGGTCCTTTGGCTTTCCCCAATCTAACCATGGAAGAGTACTTCAAGGAAATGGAACTCAACGATTCGCCAACATTGATGGCGCATGTAGCAAACAATGGCACATTTCCTTATTGGCTTGAATCACCCAATCAAAGCGCATCATCGAGTTCGAACATACAACACCATGGTTGAGCTTGTGCACATCGCAACAAAGGCTGAGCGTCAAGTGCAGAGGATATCAACTACAACAAGCCCAAGGCGTACTTCACCTACAAGCAAGCTTCAACGCTACACCAACAACTTTCGGTGGAAGCTCCTAAGTACCTCCAAGCCTTCCTTCAAGCCCACACTTCCTCAAGGAAAACTGCCCCCAAGTGGCAAGCAAGCAAAGAGTGATACACCTTTCAGCGGTGAATGCTACAAGTGTGGAGGTAAAGGACACAAGTCGGCGAATGTGGAAACAAGAAAGTCTTGTTCATCCATGACAATGGTGATGAAGAGTACTTGAGTGAAGATGAGTTTGATGCACGTGTCAAGGAAGCAATGGCAAGACAGCAGTGGAAGATGATCAAGAACTCCTCATGTGTGAACATGGCCAAGTCCATAAACGCTTTATGCGTCACAAGGATCTTGACCACTCCAAGCACAAGAGCATGATGACCAACGCTCCAATATCTTCAAACATGAGGCATCAATGGAAAATCTATCAAAGCGATCATTAGCGGAGGGAGTTGCCACAACCTTGCTAGCACCAAGTTGTGTGAGAAGCTCAACCTCACCCTCCACCCAACACCCCTACCATGTGCAATGGCTAAGTGACCAAGGGTCCGTGAAGATCAAGCATACCATATCGGTCTCCTTAGCCATTGGTCCTTACAAAGATACGGTGGAGTGTGATGTTGTTCCTATGACATTTGCCACATGCTTCTTGGTGACCATGGAAATATGACAAAGGCGGCTCAACATGATGGTCGCACCAATGTATACACCTTCAAATGGCTCAACAAAACATGTGTTTTGCAACCGATGACTCTAGCAAAATAATTGTGGCAATGCAAAGGCTTTAGCGAGGCAAAAGCACAACACCTACTTGTGAGAAGAAGCGGTGAGAGAGAACCACCTCATAGTGAGTGAGAGCCACCAGCCAAACTCGAGTGGAAAAATAAGAGTGTTCTCCTTGCCATCAAAAGTGAGATGAGAGATGTTTGGAACAACCCATCCATCTTGCACTATGTCCTCCTTTGCAAGGGACTAGCGCCAAGGAACTAATAGATATCAATGTTCCTCCATCTTTGATGAATGTTTTGCGAGAATTCAAGGATGTGTTTCCCGAAGAGCTTCCACATGGACTACCTCCTCTTACGTGGCATCGAACATCGCATTGACCTCATCCCGATGCCACTTTAACCGCAGCTTACTGCCGAACCTGGAGGAGACAAAGGAGATTGAACCTCAAATCAACCAACTCGTCTCAAGGTTTGATCCAAGTTAGCACTAGTCCAAGTGTCGTACCCGTGATTCTTGTTCCAAAGACGGATGATACGTTACGGTTATGCTTGGACTGCCGTCCAATCAATGCTATCACCGTGCGTTATCGACATCCCATACCACGTCTTGATGACATGCTTAATGAGTTGTGTGGAGCCATTATTTTTCGAAATTGATCTTCATAGGGGTTACCATCAAATAGCAGGCTGAAGGTGATGAGTGGAAAACCGCCTTCAAGACCAAACTTGGTCTCTATGAATGGGTGGTTATGCCCTTTGGTTTATCTAATCCCCCATCCACCTTCATGCGCCTCATGAATCATATTTTGCGTTCTCTCATTGGAAAAAAGTGTTGTTGTCTATTTTGATGATATTCTTGTTTATAGCAAATCACTTGAGGACCATATAACACATGTCAAGGAGTTTTGCAAATCCTTAGACATGAAAAGCTTTATGCTAATCTTCCCAAGTGCACCTTTGCTAAAGACAAGTTGTATTTCAAGGTCGAGACATACGAGTTTGGCCCATCCCAACAAATGTGAGTCAACTCCGAAGTTTTCATGGGTTGGCCGGTTTCTATCGTCGCTTTGTGAAAGACTTTTCCACTATTGCTTGTCCTCTCAACGAGTTGACGAAAAAGAATGTCACCTACGTGTGGGGCAAAGCAGAACAAAAAGCTTTTGACGAACTTAAAATGAGGCTCACCGAAGCACCTCTCCTTGCGTTGGAGGAGTCCTTATGCACAACGGACGTCCTATAGCCTACCATAGCGAGAAACTTGATGGTGCTTGCCTTAACTATCCCATTTATGATAAAGATCTTTTTGCCTTAGTTCGTGTCCTTCAAGTTTGGCAACTACCTTTGGCCCAAGGAATTTATGATACATTCCGACCACGAGTCGTTGAAATATCTCAAAGGCCAAGCCAACGGGCAAGAGACACGCTAAGTGGGTTGAATTCATGGAGTCTTTTAAAAATTACATTGTCAAGGATAAGAAGGGCAAACATAATGTAGTTGAGGATGCATTATCCATGAAACATACAAGCCTTCTTACGAGACTTGAAATCAACGTGTTGGGTCTTGAGGAAATAAAATCTTTGTATTCTTGAGGCTGTTCTTTGAACCAATTTTTTGCAAAGTGCTCAATGACAAAGGAGTTGATGATTTCTATTTGCATAAAGGTTTCTATTTAAACAAAACAAACTATGCATCCTGGGTAAATCTTCAACTTTTGATTCTCCAAGAATCTCATGGTGGAGAGCCTCATGGATCACTTTGGCGTGACAAGACATTGGACATGCTCTCCAATCACTACTTTTGGCCCAAGATGAAGTGTGGCGTGGGCGCTTCGTTCAACGATGCGACATGTGTTCAAGCTAACTACATAAGCTAACCCTTATGTCCTTTATATGCCATTGCCTATTCTTCATACCCCTTGGTACGACATTAGCATGGATTTAATGTTAGGATTGCCTAGATCTAAGCATGGTCATGATTATATATTTTTTGTTGTGGATCGTTTTTCCAAAATGGCACACTTCATACCGTGCCATAAGACCGACGATGCTTCACATGTTGCAAATCTGTTTTTCAGGGAAATCGTCCGTCTTCACGGTGTGCCAAGGATAATCGTCTCCGACCACAACATCGAATTCATGAGCTACTTATGGAAGACCCTCATGGCCAAGCTCGGCGTCAAGCTACTCTTATCATCCGCATCACACCCCCAAACTGATGGCCAGACTAAAGTTGTCAACCGAAGCCTCGGAACTCTCCTATGTGTGTTGATCAAGAAAAACTTGAAGGATTGGGAGGAATGCATTCCCCACGCCGAGTTCGCCTACAACTGAGCAAAGCACTCAACAACCAAGATGAGTCCATTCATGATTGTCTATCGTTTCGAGCCACTCACCGCACTTGACATCCTACCACTACCTCTCTATGAGCGCACGAACATGGATGTCGAGAAGCGCGCTTAAGCTATGAAGAAGCTTCACGAAGAAACAAGAGCTACTATCGAACAACAAGTCCTTGGCAAGCTTCAAGGTTAAACAAGGACAAGAAGGAGATGATCTTTGAAGAAAGGTGACCTTGTGTGGATACACCTAAGCAAAGACCGCTTCCCCAAGGAGCGTGACTCAAGCTCAAGCCAAGAGGAGCGGTCCTTTCAAGGTCCTCAAAGAATCAACAACAACGCCTACATCATCGACATCTTTGACCTCCAAGTACCTTGCAAGCAATACATTCAATGTCAGGATCTCTCACCCTACCATGGAGATGTTCAATATGATATCCATGAAGAGTGAGGCGACTCTTTCCCAAGGGGAGCTGATGCGGCCAAATCTCAGACGCTCCTACTAGACTGACCCGGAGTGTCCGCCCGGATCCAGCTAGAGTGTCCGGCCCGGCCGGAGTGTCCCGCGCGACTCGGCCAGAGTGTCCGGCCTGCCCCAGCCCGAACCTGGCGTGGACATTCAGAAGGTCAATTTAGACACTTCCCCGATACCACCCGGAGTTTCCAGCCACCCCGGACTGTCCGGTCGTTCCGACCCAGACTGTCCGCCCCAAGTGATGGGCCTGCGAGCCTAACTGGGCCCTATGGCCCATATACCCCTCTACTTGTGAACTCTACTTTAATTCCTGAATTACCCCTGAACTTGTGGTTGGCCTATATATAGTCCCCCACCTCCATTGTAAACCCTAGGCATGATATTGAAATTAGTGGAAACCCCTTTGTGGATCTATCTAATTCTTGCCTCATGCTCCTTGACTAAGGAGCACCAATATCCCCAAACCTCGTTGGAGTTTGCATCGTGCCTCCGTGTTGTACAAGGCCTAGGCATTGGTGTCCTTTTGCCTAGACGTCAAGATCTCATTGAGTCTCCCATCTCGCCGTGCCGGTTCGAGAGAGATTCCTCTGCCCGACGCGGATCCTAGGGATTGCGCAGGACCAGTCACCGTCGACATGAGCTATTGGTGTGTATCGTGGTTTTGTGTGTGTGTGTTCATCACATTCTTCGTGCGTGTGTTCATTGTGTTCATCCTCCCCTCCTCTCCCTGCACTCCATCCTCGATTTGAAAGGGAATCGTGAAAGATCAGGCCACCCTAGAGGTTTTCCCTCAACAAGAAAAGCCACTAATCTCTGCCACGACAGGCTACCATGACACAACAGCAACTTAATTCTCTGCCATGGTAGGCTGCCGTGACCATGAACTACTACAAAGTCTACTGCAGCGGAACAGTGTGTGCCTTGGACCGAACCCACTATGGGTCGGTTTGTATCTAGGTTAGGTTGAACCATGCATTTTTCCTAGTATTGGCCGCTGGCGCTAGTCCCATAAATAGATGTGGTGCACCAATTATGGTTTAGACCATGTTAAAATTATTTTGGAGTTGTTTCTCTTTAGAACCTCTGGAATTACTTGTGATCGAATTACCAACTACAATTGAGTGTGATCTGTTGTTCCTTTGGGAATCGATGAATTGAAAACTACTACCGTTCATAATCGGCATTTACGTCGAGCGTGGTGTTGTGAATATCCCACGGGTTGAGGTTGTTGCATTGACATCGGGGTTGACGAGAGAGTTCATAGCTACATGTTAGTTCTCAATCATCCACCATCATCATCATCATCGACAAGTGCTTGCTGAGAAGATCGGGCCACCCCATATCATCTTGGTATCAAATTTCCTCGTTTACTCGGTGAGCAATCCACAATCCATCCATAGATTAGTTCGTGTTTTTAGTCCTACACAAAAAAATCCACTCAAAAATAATCTCCATAGCCTAGATTGCATTGCTTTTGAGTTCTAGTTGTTGGTCGTGTTCTTCTAGTAGATCTGATCTAGGTCTTTGTTCTTAGGAGTCTAGGTTTTCTTTCTAGTTTAGTTGCAAAGTTGAAGTCCTTCATTGTTTCCACCACCAAGTCAGATCCGATCTGAGGAAAGAGTCCTAGTTGTCACCTCTTGGCAGAGTCGGAATTAAAAACAATCATAGCCGACTCTGCCGTGGCATAGAAACTAGTTGTTTCTCTGCCGCGAGTCCTTTTCTACCACGGATTGCTGTCCTGTGGCATGTTTTTAAACGGATTCTGCCCACGACATAGGGTCTTATACTTAACCCGTGACACACTTTGGCCCTGTTTTTCTGCCGCGGTACAAAATCCAACTTTGTCATCTTTTGTTTTGCCAAACCTTAGCAACCACCCTATTCAAAGGTGTTGGAACTTACCCATTGAGACTAGTTTACTGTTCTTACGATTTCTTTGTAGGTTTTGGTGCTATACATTATAATTTGGGTCATGATCATAGTGTGATACATATTAAAAAAAAGAGAATATAGCAAAAGAAAAAGCAAAAAGGGAAAGAATCTATACAAAAGAAAAATAGAAAGAGAAGGAGAATTGAGCAAGAGGCCTAGTGATATCTTTGTGCACAGGTAGATTGAGCAATTTTGTGCCTGTTTACTTTGAGCTTTGCTAGTGTCTCTCCAGAGTAGTGTAACACCCTTCATAGTGGCGTTGCCACGTTTATCTCCACGTGTGTGTTTCTTGGGTTTTGTACGATCAACACTAGGACTTGTTTGCGGTGTAGTTAGGATACCATACCTAGAGCTCGGCCATTAATAACCTATGTGCCCTGTGATCATTCTCCATACCCATGATATTCACTTCATCACATCAGTGCATAAGTCTTTGATTTCAAATTGGTAAAGCATCTCTATTCACTTTGGAACGGTAAGATCTGCTTTCTTGTCAGTTTGGAGTGAGTTGTGAGTGTGCCACCCAATAGATTTTGATTTTTGCACTAACCTACTAATCATGTATCTTAGTGATGATGATGTTGTGTCGTAGAAATAGAAAGATGAAGATCTTGTTACTTGGCGCGAATATGAAGCATTGAAATCTCATTTGACACGTGTGTTTACTAACATGACAGATGCCATTGATAAGAATATTCAGGACATGCAAGTGGCATTGGGAGAAAATGAAGAGGCAGTCACTAACATTAAACACACAAGTGAAGACTGTCAATACCAATGTCGTAGCTTTGTAGCGTTCTATTGATGCTTTGACAGTAGCACTTCAGCAACAACCAGTTGATGATACCGTTGATGAAGATGCCAAAGGAAGTGTTGCTGGTGCTGCCCCAAATCTTGGCAGGGGACGTGCTAATCCCCACCAACTACACCTTTTTGCACATGCACGTGGATGGGCTCCTATTCGGTGTGCTTAGCATGTACCTAACCAAGCCATTGATGAAGGTTTGGGCAAGCCAAAATTTTCAATTCCCAAGTTCGATGGATCACTTGACCCTGAAGATTACCTCACATGGGAGTTGAAGATTGAGAAGCTATGGCGTTTGTATGAGTATATAGAAGAAAAGAAAGTAAAGCTTGCAGCGTCAGAATTTGATGGATATGCCTTATGTTGGTGGGATGCCATTGTGCAAAATAGAGGAGACGACAATGACCTTCCTATGCTCACTTGGAGAGAGATGAAGCGCATCATGAAGGATCGTTTTGTGCCCACTAACTACTTGCGTTCAGTCTTTGACAAGTTGACACAATTGAGGAAAGGAACCATGTCTGTTGATGAGTAATACATGGAGATGGAGATGCTTATGCAGCGTGCTCGAGTCTATGAATCTCTTGAGAAGACTATGCAGCAATTCCTCAACAATCTGAAGCTACCTATAAAAAGTATTGTTCATCATCACAACTACGGACTATGAATGAGTTATTGCATCATGCAAGGGAGGCGGAATCACAGCTAGCTGATGAGGCAAAGGCACGTGCAAGGTATCCTTCTACCAGCCATTTTTAGCAAGGACTACACCGCCACCTCCTATGGCGTCACCTGCAGCAACTGCTAGCCACCCTTCTGCATCTTCGGCCAAGCCTACACCATAGCCATCCTATGGTTCCAATTTAAAGAAACCTGCTATTCTTGCTGCTAGCTCGAGTTCCAATATGTCAACTGCTTGTACTCGCGATGTGGAGTGCCATACTTGTGGTGGTAGAGGTCACTACAAGCGAGATTGTCCAAACCACAAGGTTATGTTTGTCAATGAACAAGGTGAGTATGAAAGTGGATAGGAAGTTGATTCTAATTATGCTGATGACGATGGTTATAACAGCGAGGAAGGTCTGGATGCTTTCCCTGAGCATGCACCAAACATTTTGGTGTCTCCACGTATACTTAGTGTGCAGCCTATTGTCGATTCTCGGCACTACAACTTGTTCCAAACAAAAGCACTAGTTGGTCCTAACAAAGCTTGCAAAGTAATCATTGATGGAGGTAGTTGCAGAAATCTTGCAAGCAAGGAGTTATGTGCCATGCTGAATTTGACTTATTTACCTCATCCCAAGCCATACTACATCCAATGGTTGAGTGACAATGGTGAGATGAAGGTAAATGATATATGCGATGTGAATTTGAAATAGGATCATACAAAGGATTCTATTTATTTTGATGTAGTCCCTATGATGTATGCCATCTATTATTGGGTTGGTCTTGGCTTTATGATGCCATGTGCAACACAATGGCCGAACCAATATGTATCACTTGAAATTCAAGGGCAAGAAAATTAATATACGGCGATGACACCACAACAGTTGTGAATGAATCTCGTCAAAAGATAGAAGTGAGCTTGAAGGATGCATTTGTAGATAGGCGAGATAGTATTGCAGTTGTACATGGTGTAATAGAGCCTAAAATGAGTGATATAACGAAAAGAGAGGGAGTGCCTAATCTTTTGATGTTAGCCACCAAGGAAGATATCAGAGAGTTTTGTGAGGATCCTACAGCCATGCCTCTTGTTCTCATGTATAAGGGCGAGGTATTGGTTTCTAACGACATGACCCCTATTTCTCTTCGTGTATCTACTGTTTTGCAGGATTTTGGTGATGTGTTTTTAGAAGATGTGCCAAGATTGCCTCCTTTGTGTGGCATTGAGCATCAAATAGACTTGATACAGCACCACATTACTAAATCGTGCACCCTATAGAACCAACCCGAAGAAACAAAGGAATCTGAAACAAGTACATGCGTTGCTGGATAAAGGGTACAATCGTGTTTCTCTTAGCCCTTGTGTTTCTCCTATTATTTTAGTGCCTAAGAAAGATGGTACATGGGGCATGTGTGTAGATTGTAGAGTTATTAATAATATCACTATTCGATATCATCATCCTATTCCACGCTTAGAGGTTATGCTAGATGAATTGAGTGGTGCTGCTATTTTCTCTAAGATTGATTTGCATAGTGGATACCATCAAATTAGAATGAAAGAAGGGGATGAATGGAAAACTGCTTCCAAAACAAAATTTTGTATGAGTGGTTAGTCATGCCGTTAGGTCTTACTAATGCACCTAGTACTTTCATGAGATTAATGAATCATGTTTTGAGTGAATTTATTGGTCGCTTTGTGGTTGTTTATTTTTATGATATACTTATATATAGCCACAATGAAACTAAACATTGTAACCATATCCGACAAGTTTTGCAAGTGTTGCATGATAACAAATTGTATGCTAATCTTTAGAAGTGCACATTTGCAAAAGATACGGTTATATTTCTAGGATATGTTGTATCTAAGCATGGGTAAGTAGATCAATCTAAAATTGAATCAATTCAGAATTGGCCTATTCCATGAATGTGAGTCAAGTGCGTAGTTTCCATGGATTAGCTGGTTTCTATAGGCGCTTTGTGAAAGATTTTAGTACTATTGCTGCACCATTGAATGAATTGTCTAAGAAAGGTGTGCCATTTGTATGGGGCGCAACCCAAGATACTGCATTTGATACTTTGAAATGTTTACTTACTTCTGCACCATTACTTGCTTTACCTGATTTTTCAAAGCAATTTGAAGTTGAATGTGATGTTAGTGGTATAGGAATTGGTGGCGTTTTGATGCGAGAGGGTCGTCCTATAGCATATTTTCTAAGAAAGTTGCTGGTGCTAGATTGAATTATCCTGTTTATGATAAAGAATCGTATGCACTTGTTAGAGTTCTGGAAGTTTGGCAACATTATTTGTGGCCAAAGGATTTTATCATACATTCTGATCATGAAGCATTGAAGTATTTGAAAGCTCAGTCAAACTTGCACAGAAGATTAGCTAAATGGGTTGAGTTTATTGAATCTTTTCCTTACATCATTAAGTATAAGAAGAGAAAGGAGAATGTAATTCTTTGATGCTTTGTCTAGGAAAACATGCTATTGACAAATCTTGATGTTAAAATTCCTGGATTAGAAAGTATTTGTGCACTTTATGCAAATGATCATGATTTTGCTGAACCATATCGTTTGTGTGCTCTCAAAAACACATGGGATAAGTATCATATTCATGATGGCTATTTGTTTAGAGCTAACAAACTATGCATTCTAGAATCGTCGTTGCGTTTGTTCTGAGTGCAGGAGTCACATGCTAGAGGTTTGATGGGTCACTTTGGGCGTCAGAAGACATTGCTCATGCTTGCTGATCATTGCCCAAGGAACGAGATTCCAAGCTCAAACCAAGAGGAGATGGCCCCTTCAAGGTCCTCAAGAGAATCAACAACAATGCCTACATCATCGACATTCTGACCTCCAAGTACCTCATAAGCAATATGTTCAACGTCAAGGACCTCCCGCCTTTTTATGGAGATGTTCAAGATGATGACCATGAAGAGTCGAGGACGACTCTTTCCCATGGGGGGAGCTGATGCAGCCCGTCCTACGGACATTCCTACATCTACACCACCAAGTCCAACAAGTGGACCAATGACTTGTGCACGAGCCAAGCTACTTCAAGATAAGGTGAATTCGCTCCTTTTCTCTTATGTTTTCGATACATCCTTGGATGGCTTCCTACTTCATCCCAATAATTTATGCATCATCAGGTATGAACCCCATGAAGAAATGCCAAGAGAAGCAGCCAAGCCATCGCAAGACAGAGCTCCAGACCAAACCGACGCTAGGACCGGTGGACCCGAAATCTCGTCGGAATTTCCGGCGCCGCCTCAGGACAGACCACCGGCCGGAAGTCCGACCTTGCAAAAACCAACCAGTGCCGACCGAAATGCATATATGTACATCGTTCTAGCCTCCGACCGGAATTACCGGCACTGACCAGAAGTTAAGCCATGATCCGGCGACGGACTTATCGCAAGCAGCTCCAGTCTCAAAGTAAACAAGGGTTTGATGCCCGAGAATAGTCCTATTTCTTCCAATTTTTACCCTTTCGTGCCCAAACGACCCCTAATTTAGTGGCTGGCTTATATAGCCCCCACACCCCATTATAATACCCAGGCATGATATTTGGAATTAGTGGACACCCTTATGGATCTATCTAATTCTTGCCTCATGCTCATTGATTGAGGAGCACCCAAATATCACAAACCTTGTTGGAGTTTGCATTGTGCCTCCCTCATTGTACAAGGCCTAGGCATCGGAGTCCCTTTGCCTAGACGTCAAGATCTCACCGAGTCTCCCTTCTTGCCATGCCGGTTCGAGAGAGAGTCCTCACTTGCGCCGATCCTAGGGATTAGCGCTAGACCGTCACTTGCTTGGTTAGCTATTGGTGTGTATTGGGGTTTTCGTGAGTGTGTTCATCATGTTCTTAGTGCATGAGTTCATCGTCTTCATCCATCCTCTCCTTCCCCGCCTCCTCCCTCGATTTGAGCAGGATTACGTGAAAGATCGAGCCACCCACAAGGTTGACCCTTAACACATCTGCTACCTTCTCCCTTTACCCTCGATTTCCCATCGATTTGACAACGACATCCATGAAAATCGGGCCACCCATGAGGTTAGCCCTCAACATCTGGTATCAACAACTTTTTGTTGTACAGTTCTCATCGATTCGGTCTTTTCCCTGTAAATTCAAAAATACCACCAAAAATAGCCCCAATTCGTGTTTTGGATCGATCTGTGATTTGAATGTGTTTTGGTAGGTTTTGATACATGGATTACTTGATAAACTTGTTGATCTACCTTCCCTTGTGTTCCCATGGCCTAATTCCTTGATTTCCCCCTCATATCTGTAATTTTTCATCAAGTTTTTCCGCAGAAAATCGCGTTTTTCGCGTCCGGAACAAATTCCGGCACTAGGTCCGGTCGACTGGTTAAGCCACCAGAATTTCCGGTCAGAATTCCGGCAAAACCGGCCCCACCACCAGAAATGTGGCGCCCCGCAAAAACCACTACTAGAAAATCGCGTTGTTTTCGTGCATTACAGCATCATGACCGCATGCTCATGTCATCATGCCACCTTGCATTTGAGCATCATCATGTCGTCTAGCATTTTGCTTGCATAAAACTATTTTCGAAAAGCCTGTTTTTGTTTTCGAAACGCCCCGTCTTTATTTTAATTCAAAACCCGGGTCTCCGGAATATTTTGCTTTGTCTACCAATGGTTTTCAAAAGCCCCGTTTTAAATATTAAAATATTTATTGTATTTTAGGGGCAACCGTGCAGTAGATCCGACCCCGTCGGCGACTGATACAAACCAGACTACCAAACCCTTTTCCTACCTAAACCTAGCCTACCCACCCTTCCTCCACCTCACCCAGACCAACCACTAGCATCCCGTCCCCGCTGTCCCCCACAGCCGCCACCACCTGGCGCCCAGCGACCGCCCTGCCCTTGGGACACGCTCCACCGACCAAGCAGGCCCACCCGTACCTGCACGCCGCCAGATCCATTCCCATGCGCCTACACACCTGCTGCTCCCCACGTCTCACAGTGGCCTGGCCCCACCACCTGTCCCCGCCCCGCTCCTCTTTCCCCCCACGCGACGCCTTCCTCCCCAGATCCCACCGTCTCGGGCGCAAGGTCGCCGCCCGCCGCCTCCCTCCGGCCTCTTCCCCTCGCCTCACCGAGCTGCCTCCCGGACGGGCTGCCCCGCCGCGGTTCCCCCGCATCGTCGTCCCTACCGCCGATGTTCCCTTCCTCCCCCACGAGTTCCCGCGTGTCGGCCTCTTCCTCATCTCCGGCGGAGCTTCCTCCTTGTCGGGCTCGACCCCGCCGCCGCTCAGGCCCCCTCCTCCTCAAAGCCAACCATCGACGAACTTCCTCGCCACCTCTGTGTTTTCCCTCTTCCTCCCTGCCGCCCCTCGACCGAGCCTTTCCGGCCGCCTCCCTCGCAGATCCTCGCCGGCGCCTTCCTCCGACCGTCCTCGAGTTTGACCCCACCGACCGAGCTCCACGTCGGCCGCCGCTCCGTCCGCCCGGGCCCGAGCTTCCTCCGCCTCCTGCACGGCTCCTCGCCGGCCCGGTCTACTCTGTGCGCCCCCTCTCGCAGAGCCACCGCTGTGGTCGATGCCGAGCCGCCCTGCCGCCGTGGTTGGCCTCGACATCCCCACCCCGTCTGCCCTGACTCGGTCCCGCAAAGGCCGCGTGGACGCCACCCGAGGTCCTCTGATCCCAGCGCATCGCGCTGTGTTTTTCTGTTAGTGTTTACCAAAGTGAGTAATGTACGAAGATGTCTGCTGCAGAGATGTGGTGAATCTGAGCATGTGATGCATGTATCCAAGATTTGGCGTAGTGAAGGATTCCTTAGAAGCGACAAGGAGTGTCCTTTGTGGTTGTGGTGATGCTAGTGCTGTGGAGGTGTTGCCTCGGTGGTCATGCCTTGGTACTACGGCAGCTCTGAGTCCATCTCCAAGATCTTCGGAAAGGAACCAACGCCAAGTTTGGGGGCGACAAGATCGTCTTGCCGACAAGACCAATCCGTTGCCTCATCCCAAAATCTTCTTACCACCTTCCAAGATCGTCGACATGGACCTGAAAGCCGAACCGGTAGCGCCAAGTTCTTGACCGAAGGCCACATCGACAAGTACTCCTTCGGATCGATGCCCAGAACCCGGACGCCAAGGCCTTCTTCTCGGACCGATGACCGCCAAGATCGCCGGAACGACAAGCACTTCACAGCATGAGCCAGTCCTTCTTCCGGATCGACAAACTCTACTCTATTGTCCGAGAATGTTCGGTCGAACCTGTGAACCCGGACCCCCTGGAACCCAAGATCGTCCGAACCCAGATGTGTGACCCTAAGCCCTTATTTTATAACATATGACATTCATCGGTTGCATATTAAATTGTTCACACATGCATACATATTTTTGTGGGTCTGGGTTATTTTATCGATTCACCTATAATTAAATATGGAGTCTATATGCGGGCTACTCTGGTCTTATTCCGGACTCCATTTAAATTGCTATGCGAACGATGCCATGTTTATACTGTTAATACAACATTTAAATTGCGGGGTAGTTAAATAACGTGAACCATATAATTAATTGGCGGGACCCGGTTCGACTTATCTGCCTAATTGCAGCATACATGCCATGCCATGCATCATATCATAAGCATGCGGATCTTATAGTAGTATTAAATATTGCATCCGGTGTTTCTTCTAGTGTTTGCTTCTTCTTGGATTAGACCGATGAGTGGATGCGAGTACCAACATGTTCTCCGGATATGAACCTTGACTATGTTTTCCCAGCGACATCTCTTCCCCTTCTACCTATTTTGCATTTATAGTCTTTCTTTCCTCCTGTTGATCTATTGCTATCCGTGTCATTGATGCTTTAGTTTTGAACACCGATTATATCGTCAGCCTCTATATTGCCTTGGACACCTCCTATTACTGTGTTTGGTAGATAGCTGGCCTTGCGAGTCGTGGTTGCTTGCTTAGAGTGCGATCTCGTGTTGTCAAGTACCGATTGTTGAAATCTTTGGCGATGCTTAATGGTGGAGATGCTTGATGGAGTTGATCATGGCTTACATTATAACTTGTTATTTAAAATGCTGGAAATAGATATAATGCGAGGCACGGTGGGTAATAGTCAATGTTGGTTTTAACGCCCACTTGTGTCCACCTAGGACGAGTACTTGTCACATGTTAGAGATCGGCCTTTAACCACAATTGGGGTGTGTGGGCACCCCATCGGCTTACTACCTGATTTCAAAGTATTGTGCGGGGCCACAATTAGTTTGGGGCTTTATTACTATCTGTACTTATGCCATGCTTTTGCTTTATTTAAGATTGTGCGTGGAGCACTGTACTGTTTAGGATTGCGAGTGTTTTGGTATCGACAAGCCAGTCACACTTTCGGTTCCCGATCGTTTCTGACCATTGGCGCCAAACCACAGGTCTGTTCGGCCGGCCAACTTTGTTCGGGTAGCAAGTGGGGTGGCCCCCATGTACTTGCTTTGGATGCAGGAAGCGTCATGACTTAGGCCCAGACATACCGATGGGTGTATGTTAGCTGATCGGCAAAAAGGTGAAGTGCGTGTGGATACTTTGGTGCACCCTGAGATTAAATCTTTTAGAAAAGCCGTGTCGCGGTTATGGACGACTTGGAGCAAAGTTTCTCGATCATAGACAACAATAACTAAAGTTTACTGTTATAATTTGACTTACATCTGAGATGACTAGTAAGTTGGATAACTGCCATGGAAAGATTAAATAAACCTGCCAATCGTGTGAGTTTTCCTCGCACGACTTCCTCGTTTGGTCTTGAGGGGAATACGGGATGGGTATGTTTGGTGTTAGTGTCGGGAGGTTTGAATAGGTCTTTCTTATCCCTCTCTAATAGCCAATAGTTGAATCGAGTTTCTATAGATTGTTTAGTGCATGCTGCTTGCAGCTTGATCCACCATACCTATGTGGCGAGCCGCCAATTCTAACCTCGCCATGTCTTGGCCTCGATCTTGGCGCTCCTCTTTTCCTTTGCCCTTGTCGGCACCTTTTGTTTTTAGCGGTATGAGATCGGCGTCGTTAGCGAGTTACCCTTGGCTTGGCCTGGGCAGGGGTTATAGGCGCCATTGGTTATTCTTGAGGGCTCTTAGCCCAATTTGCATCTTGTCCGTACTGGATGTTTTATCGATTTCAAGGTGATTTGGATCTTGTATTGTATATCTGTATTCTTGACTACGCTGAGTCATTGTTGTATATATATATATATACATTACGTGGGTCCCATCAAGGACTGTTGTGTAATGTTATTACTTGCCGTTTTCCACCCTTACGAAAGTGCTGGTGGCGTCCTTGAAATCGTTTCTATGCGGGTTTGGCGTAAAGGGCTAAAACTTGCATAGGGCGGTCGAGTGTTACAAGAAATTCTAGTCGCGAATTCTGGTTGCCGGTTTGGCATAATAACTTGACTCCGCACGTTTGAGCATAACTTTTGCATATGAACTCGGATTTTGGTGTTCTTTAGCTCGTTTCAAAGTGGAGAAGGAGCTCTACAACATAATCCAAGTGGTTCATGATATCTAATCCATTCAAATTCCATGGGCAAGGCGGAATCCAACAATAAAGGGTGAAGATCGGTGAGGAAAGGTATATACATTGCGACTTCTCACTATCTTTCCTTTGTGAGCTACACTATCTTTGCAATCAACAAACACCTGTTGAGACTAGTTCCTCCTGTGATTGCTTGGGCTATGCACATTTGATACTTGTAGAATTCTGAGCAAAAGTTGTAAGTGCGCTATCTCATATAGTTATCTTGTATAGTTGTGGGCACAAGGAAGAGGCAAGTTGGTGGGGATATGCTATATCGTATCCTCATAGCATGTCACCAATCCTCTAACCGGGTGGCCCATAGTTGGTATACGGTCTATGGCACTGCTGGCTGACCGATTAGATGGATCTAAAGGGGGCCCATGCCGAATAAAGTAAGGCTAAGTAAGTCCTTTGCCATACTGGAACCTTGGTGTACAAGACACGAAGACTAGTTCGTATTAGTGTAGGACTCTTTACCTTGTCAGCAGGACCTTTCCTGTAAACCCTAGGTCTTGGCTTTTACCTTTATAAAGCCGGCTTGTAGGAGCCTTTGAGGCACAACCTCTTAGATTGCTGCGTACAACGCACAACACCTCAAATAAGCAGACAATCTCTGTAACTTCGGCGTGTTGCCATTCACAGTGATTTATAGCGAGGAGTAGAGTTCCGCCCGTTGTGGGACTTGAACACAGGTAAGCTGTGTCACCTCGTACCTGCCAACTCTCGCCTAACCCCGTCTGTAAACACACCTGTGAGGACCCTCCATAGGCGTGCACTATCGGCAATACCCACGGTTGGCGTCCGCATAGGGCAACATAAGCTTTGAGGTCTACATGGCGAGGTCCAATCTCTTGGCGAGAATCGGTGATACTGTAGCCATCGGTCGCGTTCTCTTCTCTGGCAACGTCCCGATCGTCCTTCTAGATGAATTCTAGGTGTCGGCGAAGACGAACCCCACGCGTTGCTCCGTCATTCCCTTCGGAGACATCCACATCTTCATTGACGAAAATGACTCGGGTCCTAGCTCCGAGAATTGAGCTTCGTCAAACCCCGCATGGACCGCCTATGAGTAGGACACATCCGCGGAAGGATTTGTGTCGTACCTCTCCTTGGAGTATGGAGGCTCGGATTAGGAAATTTCAAGGACCACCCAAACCGGTCATGTGTAGGATATAAAGGTGGAAGGACCCCACAAATCGCTTGGCTTCCCCGACCGTTAGATATCACGCAGGTCACACTTTGTCGGTGTTGTCACCATCTTGATCTAGCTAGATGCATTCAAAGGGATGGAGAACCTCCGAATACCTCGTTAGATGGATGAGGTGAGGGAAACCTAGAGGCGACAGCGCCAGCGAGCTCGTATACCACTTCATGGAAGGGCTCACGCCTAGAACACTCCTCCGCCATACCCTCCAAGGCGGCGGGTCATAAACCCTCTCACCCTTGGTGAGATGGTTGCCATCTCGTCAGCAATGCGGATGCCAATGAAGAGGCCATGGCGGAAACTGTGGTCGTAGCCAGAGGAGGAAACAACAACAGCCTACCTCCAGCACCCTCCACATCCTATCGTCAACACCGAAGCCAACTCCGACTCCGTCCTTGGCGCTTTACACCGACATCGGTATGGATGCGGTGGCTCGGTCTTAACTCGGAGGAATATGCCGCTATTATGAGGGAATCGGCGGAAATCGAGAAGGAGGAGTGTGCAAAGAAGACCAACATTTCCTACTAGGTGCTAGTACGCCATTGGGAGGCGTGATAGAACATGATGGACATGAAAGGAATGTGAGAGCTCTGCCCATGCAGTCACCGAGCAGCGGTAGCTAAGAAAGCCGCCCGAGCCTCGGATCTGGCCAAAGCTTTGCCTCCCGGTTATCCATTCTACGGCGCGAGAACTCACCGCGACCCCTAATGCGGCCCAGCAATCAAATCAGCCGCCAATGCCACCATCAACGCTGCTGTTGGCATCACTAACCCTCCCCCGACAAAGCAATCTCGGTGTACTTCTTGTTGAGCCAATCACGATGCGCCCATATCCGGGCGTTGTGGACCTCGGCGAAGCGTCAATCTTGGCGGAGGCCAAGTGCATCATGAGCGAGGCGCTAAGCTGGGCGAAGACATGGCTAAGGCACAACAATCCATCAAAAGCGGAACTATGGAGGCGAATACAAGCAATTGTTGTTAAAGCAAAAGACAAAGAAGGTAACAGCTCATGTCGTCGAAGATCCCGGCGTTCGGCGAAGGTTGGGATATAACGGGTCTAAGCCGACAAAAGTCACCCCTTACATAGATTCAGAGGGGAGGCAGGTCATGCCAACTCCCGCCCTCAACATTCCCGTCACCAAGACCCTCTTGGGCGGGGCAGATCGCTAAGCGATTGATGGTGTCGACCTTGTCGCTAAGCCATGCAAGCAACGGAAAAGGCTACCTCGGAGGCTTGAGTCCAATCGGTGATATGGGGTGGCCGATCTTCTCAGCAAGCACTTGTCGATGATGATATGGTGGATGATAGATAACTAGTGCGTAGCTATGATCTCTCCCGCTCGATCCCTGATGCCAATGCAGCAACTCTCGAACCTTATAGGATATTCACAACACCAAACTCTTGCGCACGCAGCCGTGATCATGAACGATAGTATGCAATCTACTAATTCCCAATGGAACAACATATCACACTCAATTATAGTTGGTAGATTGAACACAACGTAATTCTAGAGGTTCTATGAAGAAACAACTCCAAAATATTTTAACATGGTCTAACCTAAACTAGAGGTGTCCCCGGACTTATATGGTGAACGTCCAGAAGCCTTGAAAAAAGCGTGTAATCTGATCGGATCCGTCTAGATCTAATGGAAACTTTTAGGCCGGATTATCTGGTCTGGGTGGGCTGGATTATCAGGGCGGATTTTCCAAGGAAAAGTCCGGTCAAAATATCTGCCCCGAGACGAGCGTCCTTTGAAGTCCTTAGCCGAATCTCCAAAGCAGGGACGGATTATCCGGGGTGTGGGTGGCGGATTATCCGGGGTCTTGAGACGTGGAAGAACTCATTGGAAAGATCTTGGAATTATCTATCCAACAAGTTCTTATTTGCTTGATTTGGAGTTAAGTATGGGGAATCACGTCCGTTTCAATTTGAGGACTTACATGCATCGAATTGAGCGTTTCTTCTCTTGATGATCTCCCTTGATTGTATTAGGCCTTCCTCCAGCTCATCCTTCGCGCATCATTGGGCGATCATCATGTAGGTCTTCTCATGTAGCCCTACTCATCCAAGCGCCAAGCTTCTTACTCCAACGAACCTGATCATACAAAAAAGCATAGACTTAGGCGGTATAAAGTTCTCATCGATCAAAGTGCAGTTCGTTTAGGAGTAAATTCACTGTTGTTCAAAGTATCTTGCCGACTCTTGTAATATGTCCAATTCTAATCTCATTGGACTGATCCTGTCTTGCAACAGTTGTAGAATCTTCAGTAGTCTTTGTGGTAGGTGTAATTGTAGGTATGTCCTCATCATCTCCACCCTCCCCTTCAAAAGGAGTCGACCTCGATGCTCTAAGGTCTTCTCTAGCATATGGTGACAAATCAAGCGTTGAAGCTGTTGCTAACTCACCAAACTCCTCAATAGGAATATCAACGAGTAGGCGTTATCATTAATCTTGGCTAACACCTTGTAACGACCAGCACCACGTGGCTTCAATTTTGACTTTCAGTAGTGGGAACCTATCCTTGCGTAGATGCACCCAAACCATATCTCCAGGCTCGAACAACACTTCTTTCCTTGCTTGATTCCTTGCAGCAGCAATGTTCTTGCCTTTCTTCTCAATAGCATCTCGAGTCTTCTCATGTATTTTCTTCACATAATCAACACGTTTTGATGCCTCCATATCAACTCTCTCATGTAATGGCAGGCAATATATCAAGTGGCGTCGATGGCTTGAAACCATACACCACCTCAAAAGGACAAAGCTGAGTAGTTGAATGCACGCCCTATTGTGAAAACTCAACATGTAGGAAACACTCTTCCCACTCCCGTGGATTATTTTTAATCATGGTCCTTAGCAGCTGTGACAATGTTCTATTCACCACCTCCGTTTGACCATCTGTTTGGGGATGACATGTAATCTTGAACAGCAGCTTAGTTACTAGCTCCCCATAATGTCTTCCAAAAGTAGCTCATGAACTTCCATCACGGTCAGAAACAATTGTTTTGCTACTCCATGTAATCTCACGATGTCACTGAAAAACAGGTTAGCAACATGCGGCGCGTAAATCGTCGCTTTGTGTGACGATAAAATGAGCCATCTTAGAGAACCTATCCCTTTACCACAAATATAGAATCATGACCTCTCTGAGTTTTAGGTAGACCTAGCACAAAATCCATACTAATGTCTTCCCATGGAGTAGTAGGTGCGAGAGAGAGGTGTATACAAACCGTGAGGCTTCAGCTTAGATTTAGACTTGTAGCATGTAATACATGACTCACAAATATGTACACATCACGCCTCATATTGGGCCAATAAAGTCATCGACAAGCATAATCAAGTCTTCTCACGCCCAAAGTGACCCATCAAACCACCGACATGTGATTCTGCACTAAGAACAAAGCATAGCGATGATTCTGGAATACATAGTTTGTTAGCTCGAAACAAATATCCATCATGTATATGATACTTATCCCATGCGTTTCTAGAGCACACAAAGCGATATGGTTCAGCAAAATCATAGTGGGTTGCATAAAGTGCACAAATAGCTTCTAATCCAGGAATTTTAACATCAAGATTGGTTAATAGCATGTTCTTCCTAGATAGAGCATCATCAACAACATTCCTTTTCCTTCTTATAATTAATGATGTAAGGAAAAAACTCAATGAACTCAACCCATTTAGCTAATCTTCTATGCAAGTTTGATTGACCTTTCAAGTATTTCAATGCTTCATGATCAGAATGTATGATGAATTCCTTTGGCCACAAATAATGTTGCCAAAACTCAAGTACTCTAGCAAGTACATACAATTCTTTATCATAGATTGAATAATTCAAGCAAGCACTAGTCAATTTCTCGGAAAAAATAAGCTATGGGGCGACCCTCTTGCATCAAAAGCGCCACCTATGCCTATACCACTAGCATCACATTCAACTTCAAATTGCTTGAAAAATCAGGTAATGCAAGTAATGAGTGCGAGAAGTAAGTTAACGTTTCAATGTATCAAATGCAATGTCTTGGGTCATGCCCATACAAAAGAACACCTTTCATTGTCAAATCATTCAAAGGTGCAGCAATGGTGCTAAAATCTTTCACAAAGCGCCTATAGAAACCAGCTAAGCCATGGAAACTATGCACTTGACTTACATTCATGGGAGTAGGCCAATTCTGAATTGATTCAATTTCAGATTGATCAACCTCTACTCCATGCTTAGATACAACAAATCCTAGGAATATGACCTTATCTTTTGCAAATGTGCACTTCTCAAGATTAGCCTACAATTTATTATCACGCAACACTTGCAAAACTTGTCGAATATGAGTGCAATGTTCAGTTTCGGTGTTGTATATATAAAGTATATCGTCAAAGTATACAACCACAAAGCGACCAATAAAATCTCTCAAAACATGATTCATTAATCGCATAAATGTACTAGGTGCATTAGTAAGACCAAACGACATGACTAACCACTCATACAAGCCAAATTTTGTTTTGAAAACAGTTTTCCACTCATCCCCTTCTTTCATCCTAATTTGTTGATAACCACTATGCAAGTCTATCTTAGAGAAAACAGCAACACCACTCAATTCATCTAACATATCCTCTAAGCGAGGAATAGGATAACGATATCGAATAGTGATGTTATTAATCGCTCTACAATCTACACACATGCGCCATGTACCATCTTTCTTAGGAACTAAAATAACAGGAACAACACATGGGCTAAGAGAAACACGAATGTACCCTTTATCAACAAGCTTGTACTTGCTTCTGAATTTCCTTAGTTTCTTCGGGATTAGTCCTGTAGGGTGCACGGTTGGGAAGTGTGGCGCCAATTATCATGTCCACTTGATGTTATTTACATATGCAATGGAGGTTAGCCTGTGGGTTCATCTTTTGAAACACATCCCCAAAGTCCTGCAAAAGGAAGAGACACCAAAGAAAGCAGGGGTCATGTTGTTAGAAACCAATACCTCACCCTTATGCATGAGCACAAGTGGCATGGCTGTAGGATCCTCACAGAAATTCTCTCATATCTTCCTTAGTGGCTAATATCAATAAACCGAGGCACTCTCTTACTTTTAGTTATATCACTCAAGTTAGGCTCAATTACATCGAGAACATCATCACACAATCTGCTTGAGTTGTAGGATCTTCCTTCAAATTCACCTCTATTTTCTGGCGAGAATCATTCACAATATCTTGTGGTGTCATTGGCTGCATAGTAATCTTCTTCCCTTTGAATTCCATGTGATATGTATTGGCTCGGCCATTGTGTTTGCACATGTGATCATAGAGCCAAGGCCGACCCAATAGTAAGTGACAAAGCATCATGGAACCACATCAAAATCAATAGAATCTTTGTACTATTTGGAAATTCACTCGTACCATATGATTTACCTTCATCTCACCATTGTTGCTCAACCATTGTATGTAGTATGGCTTGGGATGAGGTAAGTATGTCAAATTCAGTTTGGCACATAGTTCCTTACTTGCAAGATTTCTGCGGCTACCTCCATCAATAATAACCTTACAAGCCTTGTTAGGTCCAATTAGATCTTTTGTTTGGAACAAGTTGCACGCATGGGATTCCTAAAGCGGTTGCACACTAAGTATATGTGAAGATATGACAATAGTTGGTGCATCAGGATAGATCGGCACCATCCTGCCATCATCAATATCATCATCGGAAGCTTCATCTCCACTCTCTACTTGCCTTGTTACGTTAACAAACATAACCTTGCTGTTTGGACAATCCTTCTTATAGTGTCCTCTACCTCCACAAGTATGGCACACCACATCACGATCGTCGATGAGCATGTTGGAACCCAAGCTAGCAGCAGGAGCAGCGGGTTTAGAGCATTAGAACCAAAGGAAGGTGTACTTGCTGGTTTGGCCGATGGTGTAAAGGAGCAGCAACTGGTGGCGTGAAAGTGGGAGGTGTAGATCTGGCGAAAATCTGCTTTGGAGGATGGAAAAGCGAGGAGGTGACTTCACCTCTTCATGGCCAGGATTGACCTCTCTATCATGATGCAACAACTCATTCATAGTCTCATACTCGTGATGACGAACAATGCTCTTGATTGGTAACTTCAAATTGTTTAGGAATCCTTGCATGGTCATCTCAATGGACTCCACGAATTCTAACCTGTTGCATAAGCATCTCCATCTCCATGTAGTACTCATCAAGTATCATGGTGCCTTGCTTCATTTCGTCAATTTATCAAAACTAATGCTTAAGTAGTTGGTTGAGTACGAAAGCGAGCCTTCATGATTTGCTTCATCTCCGCCAATCCATCACGGGAAGTTCATTGTCCTCCCTTCTATGCTGCACAAGAGCATCCCACCAATGTAAACATAACCATCAAATTGAGATCTTGCAAACTTGACCTTCTTGTCTTGAGGATAGTCAAATAAGCGCGTGAGCTTCTCAATCTTCAACTCCCATGTGAGGTAATCTTCAAGTCCATAGAACCATCAAACTTGGGAATAAAGAATTTTGGCTTTCCCAAACCATCATCAATGACTTGGTTGGGAACATGTTGACCGCCAAGAGAAGCAATCCCGACCATGAGCAGGTGCATGTACGGGGGAATATGCGTCCCTACCAACATGTAATAAGCGACATCAACAACGCTACCCTCATCAAAGTCATCAAAGACATCATCATCTTTGAGGATCCTGCCTTCTATGTATGGTGGCTGCCAAGTCCTCAATGGAGCGCTGCAAAGTGCCAACATTGACATTGAGTGCACCACTTGTGTTTGGATAATGTCATTGCTCCAACATTACGATCCAATCTCATATTCATATCTGGAGATTCTTGTCAATGGCATCACATCATGTGAGTAAACACACGTGTCAAGTGGGACTTCAAAGCCTCATATTCACACCAATTAACAAGCTCCTCATCCTTCTTTTTCTATGACACAACATCACCATCACTAGAAGACATGATTAGTAGGTTAGTGAAAAAATCAAAATTTATATGGTGGAAACTCTCACAACTCACTCACAACTAATAAGAAAGGAGATCTTACCGTTCCAAAGTGAATAGAGATGCTCTACCAAACAAAATCAAGACGGATGCAGCGATGTGATGAAGTGAATATCAAAAGGTATAGAGGGCGATCACAGAGACGCATGTTATTTTTGGTGGAGCTATAGGTATGGTATCCTATCTACACAAACAAGTCTAGTGCTGATCGTACAAAACCCAAGAAACACACACGTGGAGAAAAAGCGCGAGAAGCAATGCAACTATGAAGGTATTGCACTACTCTCCAGAGAGACTAGCAAAGTTCAAAGTAAATAGGCACAAGATTGCTCAATCTACCGGTGCACCAATATATCACTAGGCCTTTTGCTCAAATTCTCTTTTTTTGTATAGCTCTTTTTCTTTTTGCTTTTTGCTTTTTCTTTTGCTATATGATTTTTTACTCTTTTTTTTGAATATATGTCACACACGGCCAAATTACAAAGCACAACACCAAAATCCTATGAGCAGCCCAGCAGGCGGAAAACTAGTCTTGAGGAAAGTTCCTACACTTATGAAATAGAATGGCTGTAGCTAAGGTTAAAGGAAAAGTGCAAATTCACACTTTGTAAAAATTCTGTGATGGCGGAAAAGCGAGAGCAAAATCGTGTAAATGGCGAGAGAAAATCCTGCATGGCAAAAAAACACGTCAAAAAGCGTGTAAGTGGCGGTAATCCGAATCGTGTTAGAACATGACTCATGGCGGAAAAGCAGGTTGTTTCCATGCCGGAAATCGATGGGATTTTTTTATTCCGACTCGGCCAAGAGTAAACAACTAGGACTCTTAGATTAGATCGGATCTAACCTTGTGGTGGCGGAAACAATGGTGGATTCGGCTAGAACAAAACTAGAAAAACAGATCTACAAAGAATAGATCTGAATCTAAACTAAAGGGATGAACACGACCAGCAACTATTACTCGTCTACGATGCAATCTAGGCTATGGCAACTCCTGTTGTGGGGTTTTTTCTGTATAGGACTAAAACACTCTCTAATCCTATGGATGGATTGTGGATTGCTTACAGGCAGCGAGAAAATCGATACCAAGATGATAAGGGTGTGATCTTCTCAAGCACTTGTCGATGATGATATGGTGGATGATAGATAACTAGTGTGTAACTGATCTCTCGCTCGATCCTGATGCCAATGCAACAGCTCTCGAACCTTGTGGGATATTCACAACACCACATGCTGTGCGCCTTGGCTGTGACCTGAATAGTAGTATGCAATAGATCACACTCAATTATAGTTGGTAGATTGAACACGAGGTAATTCAGAGGTTCTATAGAAGAAACCACTCCAAAATATTTTAATGTGGTCTAACCTAAACTAAAGGGCATCCCGAGCTTATATGGCCGCAGAATGTCAGCAAAGCAATCTGATACAGCCGGATCTGTCCGGATCTGATAAAACTTTAAGGCCAGATTATTCGGTCTAGTGGGCGGATTATCCGAGGCGGATTTCCGGGAAAAGTCGGTCAACTATCCGCCCGGGGCAGAATGTGCGCCAAGTCCATAGTGAGAATCTCCAGCGAGGCTAGATTATCCGGGGGTGTCGAGGCCGGATTATCACAGGGGTCTTGAGGCGATGGAAGGACTCATTGGAAAGATCTTGGAATTATCTATCCAACACGTGTTTATTTGCTTGATTTAGAGTTACGTAGGAGGAATCCCGTCGTTTCAATTTCAGGACTTACATGCATCCGAATTGAGCGTTTCTTCTCTTTGATGATCTCCTTGCTTGTATTGCGCCTTCCTCCGCTCGTCCCTCGCATCCTTGCGATCATCGTATTAGGATTCTCTTGTAGCCCTTCTCCTCCTTGCTCCATGCTTGTTTCTCAGCGAACCTGATCATACATAAATGCATAGACTTAAGCGGTATAAAGTTCTCATCAATCAAGTACCAGTTCGTTTAGGAGTAAATTCACCTATTGTTCAAGTAACTTGCTTACGAGCTCTTGTAACAGGTCAATTCTAATCTCATTGGACTGATCCTTTCTTCCATGATTGTAGCATCTTGATAGTCATTAGGGGTGAATTGTAATTGTGAGATGTCCTCATCATGGAGCTTTGGATCGACCTTGAACATACTTGAAGGCCAAAATCTCCCGTGGCGGGGATCCCACATAGGCTCCACAAAGCGAAGATGGAGAGAGAGCCCTTAGCAGGACCAACACCATCCCTTATCCTCCAATCATGGAGGAAAGGCTGAAATCCACCTGCGGTCGCCACCTCCACCATTTCAGCGTCACGAGGAACGAGCAGCCACGCCTGGGCATGCCACCTCCAAGGGGGCCCAACGGCGTCATTATATGCGATCAAAGTGCGTAGCCTCGGCATGCCAGGCGGCAGCAATGAAGGACACGAAGCATGTCCCACAAGGAGCCGCCACATCAAACAAGTCACCACTGATGAGCATGAGGAATCCTTTGGAGGGCACAACAAGAGAGCTAACCAGCAGCCTCCTTTGCCGTCATCACCACTAGCAGCCATCATGGTGGAGGACACGGTGGATCTCATAGATCATGCCACAATTCCCTCCCCATAGCGGAAAAGGGAAGTAGCGAGCCATACGATGCGCCTGGCGGACAAGATCAAGCTGGGAGCTCCATACCTTGGGCCCGTTGTTTTGGACCCGGTGATACGGGCCCAACATACATGGGGCCTCGGATGAACAAGACCATCAAGCCATACAACAGCACCACCGGGCCAGCAACATGGTTGCGGAGACTACAATGACGATCCACATCCCGAGAAACCCCAATGTCAACGTCAAGTACCTCACACTCATGTTCACCGCACCTTGACAATGGATCGACAACTTACCGGAGAAATCAATATGTAATTGGTTGGACATGCAGGCGTTCACCAAAATTTCGAAAGTGCGTACAAATGTCCTGCACTCGGATACCCTAAGCGGTGTGTACAAGAAAGGATGAAACCTCGTCCCTACCTCACTACTAGGAAACAACTTATAGGTAGACAAGTTACTCTATGGAGCATATGTAAATCCATCGCCACGGAGACTTATGAATCTGAAGGAGTGTTAGATGGATAACTGAGTCAAAAAAACCTTAGAGCATGTAACGAGCCACAAAGGAAGCGAAGCTACCTCTAGGCATGTACCCAATCAAACATGCCGTAGTGATCTTGAAGCCCACTTCTTGTCCTTCACCTTGACGATGTCCTTGGCGGAGCTTAATGGAGTCGATGAGAAGTTATCCGTGAAATTCGCATGAGATCCCTCACATCTTGAGTATACTTGCACATATACTCGTGGCGGTGCTGCAGAGGATGGATCCGCCCTAACGTGCCAACACATGGCAAGGTCGGGCCGTCGGACCTCCATCTATGAGCCCTCAATCCACCTTATGGCGCGATTGGCCGTCGTCGAGGCGAGAGAGAAATTTGGAGTCAGCCATCAGGCACTTGGTGGTAGCTCCATAGACAAAGTGGGGTAGGTCTCAAAGCGGTCGAGGCGGAGGATGTCTGGCCCGTGAAATACTGCGCTGCCAATTCTTGCATGACTCATGCCCAACAATGTCGAGGAAGCGCCCGGCTAGGAGCCGGATCTTAAAGCTAATGTTTCCATGAATCCAGTTGATCCTTTGACTCTGGACTCTCTCTTGTGGTGAAAAAATTATACAAACAGATCTAATCTAGGCTTGATCCCTAGATATCGCCTTCCTGAGCTAAAAAGTTGCTAAGGACTAGAATTCTGTTGGGAGAGAGATTGTAGGAAGTACCGGAAGTGTCGGAGGACAACGAGGAAGAAGTCGAGGCGGCAGGCTTCGCCATGTACCAGCTGAGATTTGAGGTACCTTCTCTCTGGGTTGGGGAGAAGGACCACCTGCGCCCGGCCGACCAGCAGACCAGACAACTTCTGCCGGGGAGATGCCCCTGGCCACCATCTCCTACAAATCTTGCCGGAGTGATGAGCCTCCCACACCCACTTGTGAGTCGTTTCTTATTCAGTGGCTTTGGGCGCCTTTCGTTCTTGAGTCATCGCGGTGGATTCCATCACAGCGAGAGCAGGCGACCACCCACCTCCTGGGCAGTCACTCCACTCCTGGGATGGCTCTAGTGTAGCCTCGGGAATCACCACCATGGAAGGAGCAGAGCTGGTGGAGGCCATTCGATGAGAAAGGTGGAGGAAGAAGGTCTACGCTTAGGGTTTTTCGTAGAAAGGCTCAAAAGGTCAGCGGCTGGAGGAAGGCGAAGACGAAAGTGAATCGGGTAAAGAAATAAATTGACTGCGGTGGAAATATATAAGCATCGTCAAGATTCGTGCAAAGAGATCAGACAGTGGAATGTTGCTGATGTGGAAGTGAGCGTCTTTAGCAATTTCTCCATGTCCTCCGTCTTTTGCAGCTCCACCATTTAGTTTCTGCAGCGTGAAAATAGTTGTGATTAATTCTACATTTACATGAGTTTCAAGGTAATGCGCGTGTACAATATGTCATCAATAGTGACGGTGAATGGTCACGTCTAAAGATTCCATCGAGAGGGGACTATCTGACTCTAGAAATGAACACAAAAGGAATCTCCGGCTACATTGCAAAGCCGGAGAGGATTGCAGGGTTCTTTAGAGAACTTTGGAAATATTGCTTGATGGATTATCGGCATCATGAAGCAGGATATTCAGAGATCAACGAGCAAAGATAGGCATAAGATTTCAAAGTCCTCCGAAATTTCTTGTTGGAGATATGCTATATAATATCCTCATAGCATGCCACCAATCTGCCCTAACTTACGGGTGGCCCATAGTTGGTAACAAGGCCTATGGTCTGTTGGGTAGCCTAGTTAGATAGATCCTGAAGGGAGGCCACAGCGAATCAAGAAGGCTACGAGGAGTCATAGTCACTACATACCGAGCCTTGAGTACAAGACACGGAAGACTAGTTCGTGATAGTGTGGGACTCTTTACCTTGTCCGGCAGGACCTTTCCCTGTAAACCCTAGGTCTTGGTGCCTTTATAATGGCCTATATAGGGACCTTTAGGACACAACCTCTTCTGGTGCGCAATTACAGCGCGCAACACCTCGCCACCGTGACCCGAACCAATCTCTTTAACTCGTGTATTTCCATTATAGTGATTTATACTTACGGTAGAGTTCCACCACCGTTGTGGGACTTGAACCTGGATAAGTTGTGTTACCTCATACCGCCAACTCTCCGCCTTACCCCATGTCTCCTAAACACGCACTGTGAGGAGCCCCCCATGGTGTGCTCATAATACACCACGACACAAGTGAAAAGGAATAAAAAGAAAAGAAAAGAAAAAATAGAAAAAAAAAGTAAAAAAGAAAAAGAAAGAAACAAGTGCCTCATAGAATGGAGCGTAAGCCCGATTAACATCATATAGGTGGTACTTGTTGTGCATATCTTAACATGTACCAAATTATTGCAATGAACTACAGCGTCTCTCCTTGCACTTGTGAGACACGAGCTTATAGTCTTAGCTAGGTAATCATTTGGTTCTTAGCTCACTTTCTCGCTGAAGTCCCATTTATCCCACCGTGTGTTTCCTTGTACATAATTCCTATCTTGTGGATTGACTTGTTTTTGATTTATGATCATCATGGTTCTTTACTTTCTATAACAATATCTTGATTTAGGATTGTTCTTGACATACCACTTTCATACCTATCACCATCTAGCTTTGGCATATGTCGTGTTTTAAGTGGATTGAATTGGTTTTGGTGTTCCACGTGAACTTCCTTTACTTGGTTTGATTGCTCTCAAGTGTGGCCACTTGCAATACTATCTTCAAGGTAAAGTAAGGTTTGACATTGCATCCTAACCTCCTACCACCTCCTATATACCTGGCTTGGTCTTGTGAATCATGTCTCTGGGACTACATGGGCGAATGATTTCTATAGAAGAATCCACGAGAAACCCACCCAGGTGCATATGCCTCCACATGCATGGATGACATCTTTGGAGCACCTACACGACAATGGATCCAACATGCTTGGGTGATATGGAGTACTATAACAAAAATGACTCCCAAGCATGGATGACTGAAACGACAACAACAAAGGTCCTCCAAGTCGCGTCGACCAAGGCGGAGCCTCCAACTCGAGAAGCACGAAGGTCCACCCTCGAATGGAAAATTTCCAAAAGAACCCTCAACAATTTCAAGAAGGACATGGATGACCCTTCTCCAAGAACATGAGCATCCTACGCCAAGTGCTTGAGTCACCTCAAGATTGCTACCAGCAGCGAAGAAGTGTTGAGGTGCAAACCTCTAGGGTGGCCCGATCTTTCCACGATTCCCTTTACCGTCGAGGATGGAGTCACGGGGGGAGGAGGATGAACCTGACAGGCGCACATACGGAGGAAGCGTGATGAACACACACACAAAACCACGATACACCAATAGCTCCGCATGATGTGTATGGCCGATCCCGCGCAATCCCTAGGATCGGCGTCGAGGTGAGACTCTCTCTTGAACCGGCATGCAGCGAGATGGGAGACTTCGGTGAGATCTTGGCGTCTAGGAAAATGGGCGACACTTGGACTAGTGCTAACTTGGATCAAACCTTTGGAGACGAGTTGCTTGATTTGACGTTCAATCTCCTTTGTCTCCTCCGGGTTCGTGGGGTAAGCGGCGCAGTTGGGAAGTGGTGCACCAGGGATGAGTTCGATGTGATGTTCGATGCCGTGAAGAGGAGGTAGTCCATGTGGAAGCTCTTCGAGGAACACATCCTTGAATTCCTGCAAAACACTCATCAAAGATGGAGGAACATTGGTTAATTCGTTAGTTCCTTGCGCTAGTCCCTTCCAAAGGAGGACATAGTGCAAGATGGATGCGTTGTTCCGAACATCTCTCATCTCTCTTTTGGTGGCAAGGAGAACACTCTTAGTTTTTCCACTCGAATTTGGCTTGTGGCTCTCACTCACTTTGAGGTGGTTCTCTCTCTCACCGCTCTTCTCACAAGTAGGTGTTGTGCTTTGTGCCCTCGCTAAAGCCTTTGCATTGTTCGCAATTATTTGGCTAGGAGTCATCGGTTGCAAAACACATGTTCTGTTGAGCCATTTGAAGGTGTATACATTGGTGCAACCATCATGTTGAGCATCCTTGTCAAATTGCCACGGTCGACCAAGAAGCATGTGGAAAACTGTCATAGGAACCACATCACACTCCACCGTATCTTTGTAAGGACCAATGGCGAAGGAGACCGATACGGTATGCTTGATCTTCACGGACCCTTGGTCACTTAGCCATTGCACGTGGTAGGGGTGCTTGTGCGGATGGAGGGTGATGTTGAGCTTCTCACACAACTCGGTGCTAGCAAGGTTGTGGCAACTCCCTCCGTCAATGATCACCTTGATAGATTTTCCATTGATGTCGGCTCGTTTTTGGAAGATATTGGAGCATTGGTCTTCATGCTCTTGTGCTTGAGTGGTCAAGATCCTTGTGACGACAAGCGATGGACTTGCATCATGTTCACACATGAGGAGTTCTTGATCATCTTCCACTCGTTGCCTCACCATTGCTTCCTTGACATGGGCATCAAACTCAAGTACTCTTCATCATCGTTGTCATCGATGAACAAGACTCTCTTGTTTCCACATTCGGCCGACTTGTGTCCTTTACCTACACACTTGTAGCATTCACCATTGGAAGGTGTATCACTCTTTGCTTGCTTGCCACTTCGGGGCAGCTTTCCTTGAGGAAGTGTGGGCTTGAAGGAAGGCTTGGAGGTACTTGAGGAACTTCCATTGAAAGTTGTTGGTCTAGCGGTTGAAGCTTTCTTGTAGGTGAAATACATTTTGGGCTTGTTGTACTTGATGTCCTCTTGCACTTGACGTTCCGCCTTTGTTGCTATGTGCACAAGCTCAACCATGGTGTTGTATGTTTGGAACTCGACGATGCGCTTGATTGGGTGATTCAAGCCAATAAGGAAACATGCCATTGTTTGTTCCATGTGTTCATAAATGTTGGCGCGAATCAAGTTGAGTTCCATTTTCTTGAAGTACTCTTCCACGGTCTTTGTCCCTTGATGAAGCGCTTGAAGGTTGTTGAAGAGGTCACGCGTGTAGTGAACGGGGATGAACCGGGATCTCATGTGAGCCTTCATGTCATGCCAAGTTTTGATTGGCGGCTCTTGTCTTGCATCACGAGCAACTTGAACTTGTTCCCAGCAAAGGTTGGCGTAATCATCAAACTCAAGCGAAGCCATGGCGACCATCTTCTCGTTGTTATAGTTGTGCATGCGGAAGATCTTGTCGACTTTGAGTGCCCACGAGAGGTATTCTTTGGGATCATTGGATCCGGTGAACTTGGGCATCGTGAACTTGAGCTTGCCAAAAGTTCTTCATCATTGAGTTCATTGCGACGAGCTTGGTGACGTTGTTGATGATGTTGCAGTTGGGGAGGTGGAACTTGGTTCTCGCGTCCTTGTTGCGGAGCTTGCTCTTGATATTGTTGTTGAGGAGCTTTCTCTTTCTCTTGGCGCAGTTGTTGACATGGTTGAGGCACTTGGGCCTCATGGTGGCGAGGCTGTGGAGCCTCTTGACGCGGTTGATGACGAAGAGGAGGCTCGTTCCTCGGTTGGTGATGTAGGTTAGGCACATGGGCCTCACTGCGAAGAACATGGTCATGAGCCTCTTGACGTGGTGGGTGTCGCTCAACTTGTATCACTTGACGCTCCAAGTTTTGTTGAGGTGGAGGAGGCGCCTCGTGATGACCATGGTGTCGGTGCGGACATTCGTGATGTTGATGACAAAGAGGAGGATCTTGGAGAGCTTGACGTCGATGACGAGCTTGATTCTCCAAATTGGAGTCATCACTTGTTGTGTCAAGTATGTGTCGCGGTCGATGGTGGTAGACTTGCGGTTGCGCTTGCGGTTCCTCTTGTGGTTACTCTTGTTGGATCACTAGTGCCCTTGCATGATGACGGTGTGCTTCTTGCCTTGCTCGTGGCCTTGAAGAGTGGTCACCATCATAGCTTGACGTTGCAACGTGCCGTGGGGAAGGTACATAGTTCGAAGAGGTTCCATCTTCAACCTCGGGGGCATCATTGTGTCTTGGAGCACTTGGATGTAGATCTTATTGAAGGGGTGCATGACGACGCGAAGAACTTGAAGAGCTTTAAGCACGTGAACGCGGTCTTTCCATTCTGTTGATGAGGCGTCGAAGATTGTCATTTGTTTCGGCGACGGAGCGTTGAAGCGCTTCATTTTGGTGGCCGAAATTGTGATGCATTTCTTGCATTTGCCTTTCGAGGCCATCGAAGCGGTTGTCGATGTTCTTGAACTCGTCTTGCATCTTTCCAAATTGTTCATCTTGTCGTGTCTCAAGGGCTTGGCAACGTTCATGGAACTCTTGTCGAACGATGAAGTGACTTGCGCGCGTCATGTACGGTCCTTGATCTTCTTCTTGGGGAGGTGGTTGGCTCGGCTCATCGTGCCTATCCATCATGCAAGACACACAAGTATTGTATATGGAAGTGTAATATGGTGGTGTTAGCCTTGTACCTCACCTTGGGGATTACACCAAACTAGAAACCACAAGTGAGAGCTATAAGCGTGCAAAGTGGAATTGCAAAGAAAACTCACACTAAAGAAAGAACTAACTCTCAAAAGCTTGTTGGTGGTAGGTTAGGATTTTGGAATCCCAAAGAACCAACCAAAATAAAAGGGATAGTCAAAAGTGGGTAAAATCCAACAAAACTCAAGTCAAAGGCGAAGGTCAACAACTCAAAAGGGTGACGGGAACCTACGACTATATACACACACGTGGTGAAAGTTGGGATTGACACGACTATGAAATGAGCAAACAAAATGTCCTAACAAAGACTAAGCTCGTTGTCGTGCTAATGCAAGAAGAGACCGTGGCTCATTTGCAAAGAGGAAAAATGAGCAACGGATTTGTGCACTTGTCTTGGCCCCTATTCTTTCTCTCTTGCTTACAAGCTTTGAGACTCTCTTTGGCAATTGGAGACTATTTTTCTTTTGCTTTTTCTTTGTATCCTTTTCTTTCTTTTGCTTTTTTTTTGCTCTCCCTTGGTACTACCTAGTCACACTTGATATTGCTCTTGCACTCTCACTATCCAAGGACAAATGCACAATGCTCAAGGAAACACAAGATGAGCCACTCTCATAGGATAGGTACACACAAAGGAAGATAGGGGTTAACAAGGTGACGCAAGTTATACCTTCTTTGATGATGAACTTGGCGTCGGTGGTGCGGGATGATGTTCGTGGGATGTGGTGTCGATGAGCGTGGGGGTTGTTGATGCGGAAGCTTGTTGTTAGTTGACGACACGCACACGGGCATAAACAAACAAGAGGAAATTAGCCAATGCAAGATTAGAAGCAAAACTGTCAAAATCAGGCGTCAGGCCGGAGACTCCGGGGTTTCAGGCCGGAAACTCCGGTGTAGGCCGGAGACTCTGGTGTGGGTAGGCCCGAGACTTAGTGTACAGGCCGGAGAATCCGGTCTGGAGTCAGATCGCGAACTACTCGTGTTCTTGAGTGGAAATCTACGCCTTGGGTCCTCAAATCCGCGAAAAATTGGCCAAATTGGGCTGGGAAAACACAGGATAAAGCTGGACCAACACCTAAGACAAGGTTTGGTCGGATCAAAACCACAAATAACAATTCAAATCAAGAGATCGATCCAAAGACAAATATGGGCTGTTTTTTTGGGGATTTTCGAATTTTTGGTGGATAGAAGAAAATTTTGTGGGGGAAATCGTGAGCAACGAAGCTCTTGGTACCAATATGTTAAGGGCAAACCTCTAGGGTGGCCCGATCTTTCATGATTCCCTTTCAAATCGAGGATGGAGTGCGGGAAGAGAGGGGAGGATGAACACGACGAACACACGCACGAAGAACGCGACGAACACACACACACACAAAACCACGATACACACCAATAGCTCACGCCGGCGATAACCGGTCCGGCACAATCCCTAGGATCGGCGTTGGGCGGAGGACTCTCTCGAGAACTGGCACGGTGAGATGGGAGACTCGGTGAGATCTTGACGTCTAGGAAAAGGGACTCCGATGCCTAGGCCTTGTACAACGTGGAGGCATCACGCAAACTCCAATGAGGTTTGGGGATATTGGTGCTCCTTGGTCAAGGAGCATGAGGCAAGAACTAGATAGATCCACAAAGGGGTTTCCACTAATTCCAATATCATGCCTAGGGTTTATAATGGAGGTGGGGGACTATATATAGGCCAGCCACTTAAACAGGGGTACTTTAGGAATAAAAGACAAGTTCTGGACGGACTAAGGGGTACATGGGCCGCAGGCCGAAAGGCCTTTTCATGCCTGGCGACGGTCGGTCTGGAGACTCCGGTGTGGTGGACCGGAGACTCCGGTCTGGACCGTAGATTCCGGTCGGTCTCCGGACCGGCCTCCGGAGGGGCCTTCAGATTGTCCCACGGCCCTGTTCTGGGGGCAGACCGGAGGTAGGGCCGGAGAATATGGTGTCTTCAGGCCGGAGACTTTGGTGGACCGGAGACTCTGGTCTGAGCAGCTCTAGCGGCTCCTGCTTCATGCTCTGCTCCTTGTTCTTGATCCTTGGGTGCTTGGTGATGTGTCGAAGCTTCATACCTGATGATGCATAGTGTAGTTGCATGAAGTAGCATACCATCCAAGGAGGTATCAAATTGGCACAAGGAGAGGAGCGTGTTCACCTTAGCTTGTAGGAGTTTGGCTCGGGCACGAGTCATGGGTCCACTTGGGGGACTTGTTGGTGTAGATGTAGGAGCGTCCGTAGGACGGGTCGCATTACATGGGAAGACATTAGTATGGATTTTGTGCTTGGTCTACCTAAAACTCAGAGACGTCATGATTCTATATTTCTGGTAGTGGATAGGTTCTCTAAGATGGCTCATTTTATTGCCTGCCACAAAAGCGACGATGCATCGCATGTTGCTAACCTGTTTTTCAGGGACATCGCGAGATTACATGGAGTACCAAAGACGGTTGTTTCTGACCATGATGTGAAGTTCATGAGCTACTTTTGGAAGACCTTATGGGGGAAGCTAGGAATGAAGTTGCTGTTCAGTACTACATGTCATCCCCAAACGGATGTTCAAACGCAGGTGGTGAATAGAACATTGTCATAGCTGCTAAGGACCATGATTAAAAAGAATCTGCGGGAGTGGTAAGAGTGTTTGCCACATGTTGAGTTCGCTTACAACAGGTGATGCAGCCCGTCCTACGACGCTCCTACATCTACACCAACAAGTCCCCCAAGTGGACCCATGACTCGTGCCCGAGCCAAACTCCTACAAGCTAAGGTGAACTCGCTCCTCTCCTCGTGCCAATTTGATACCTCCTTGGATGGTGTGCTACTTCATGCAACTACTCTATGCATCATCAGGTACGAAGCCTCGACACATCACCAAGCACCCAAGGATGGAGAACAAGGAGCAGAGCGTGAAGCAGGAGCCGCTAGAGCTGCTCAGGCGGGAGTCTCCGGTCTGCGCACACTAGAGTCTCAGGTCCACCAAAGTCTCTGGCCTGAAGACCCCGGAGACTCCGGCCCTCTCTCCGGTCTGACACCCTGCACCGGGCCCTGGGACAATCAGAAGGCCCCTCCGGAGGCTGGTCCGGAGGCTACAACGGATTCTCCGGCCTAGACCGGAGTCTCCGGCCTGCACACCGGAGTCTTCGCTCCGACCGATGCCAGGCATGAAAAGGCCTTTGGGCCTGCGGCCCATGTACCTCTTAGTCCGTCCAGAACTTGTTTTTTATTCCTAATGTACCCCTGTTTAAGTGGATGGCCGATATATAGTCCCCCACCTCCATTGTAAACCCTAGGCACGATATTTGGAATTAGTGGAAACCCCTTGTGGATCTATCTAATTCTTGCCTCATGCTCCTTTTACAAAGGAGCACCAAATATCCCAAACCTCGTTGGAGTTTGCATCGTGCCTCCGCGTTGTACAAGGCCTTGGCATCGGTGTCCCTTTGCCAAGACGTCAAGATCTCACCGAGTCTCCCATCTCGTCGTGTCGGTTCGAGAGAGAGTCCTCCGCTCGACGCCGATCCTAGGGATTACGCCGGGCCGGTCACCGCCGGCGTGAGCTATTGGTGTGTATCGTGGTTTTGCGTGTGTGTGTTCATCGCGTTCTTCGTGCGTGCGTTCGTCGTGTTCATCCTTCCCTCCTTTCCCCGCACTCCACCCTCGATTTGAGTGGGATTCATGAAAGATCGGGCCACCCTAGTGGTTTGCCCTCAACAACAGGGCTGTACATTCAACTACTCACCTTTGTCCTTTTGAGGTGGTGTATTGTTTCAAGCCATTGACGCCACTTGATATGTTGCCTCTGCCATTACATGAGAGAGTTGATATGGAGGCATCAAAACGTGCTGATTACGTGAAGAAAATACATGAGAATACTAGAGAGGCAATTGAGAAGAAAGGCAAGAACATTGTTGCTGCAAGGAATCAAGCAAGGAAAGAAGTGTTGTTCGAGCCTGGAGATATGGTTTGGGTACATCTGTGCAAGGAAAGATTTCCACTACTTCGCAAGTCCAAATTGAAGCCACGTGGTGCTGGTCCTTACAAGGTGCTAGCCAAAATTAATGATAATGCCTACTCAGTTGATATACCTATTGAGGAGTTTGGTGGCGCTAGCAACAGCTTCAACGTTGCTGATTTGTCACCATATGCTGGAGAAGACCTTGGAGCGTCCAGGTCGACGCCTTTTGAAGGGGGGAGATGATGAGGACATCCCTACAGTTACACCTACCCCAATTGATAATGAAGATGTTCCAATTGCAAAGAAGGATCAATCCAATGAGATAAGGATTGGACCAATCACAAGAACTCGTGCTAAGCTGCGAGAACAACAGGTGAACTTGTTTCTTAGTGAACCTGGTGTTTTTATTCATGAGAATTTTATACTACCTAAGTCTTTGAACTATTGCATGATCAGGTACTTAGGAGAAGAAGGCATAGCAAGGAGCGAGGAGCAAAGGGAACAAGGCATGTTGATCAATGAAGAATGCGCGAGGGAGGAGAGGGAGGAAGCACAAGGAGATGTTCAAGCCAAAGATCAACAAGAGATGGACGTTCTCTGCCACGGCAGAGAAAAGCCCCAGTTCACTGCCAAGGCAGGAAAACGGAGTCCAGCTCTGCCATGGGAGGCTGCCGCGGCAGAGAAACCGACTAGAACTCTACCACGGCAGAGTCAGCATTGGCCGAGCCACTTGTGGCCGGTTTGTATCTAGGTTGGGTGGAACCAACTCGGGTTCTACCATAGGCCGCCGCCCCTTGGACCCATAAATAGACGGGGACGCCGTAGATTAGGTTTTTTAGACCATGTTAAAATATTTTGGAGTTGATTCTTTCATAGAACCTATGAAATTACCCTGTGTTCGAATTCTACAACTATAATTGAGTGTGATCTATTGTTCCATTGGGAATTAGTAGATTGCATACTACCGTTCGTGGTCACGGTTGCATGCGCAAGAGTGTGGTGTTGTGAATATCCTACAAGGTTCGAGAGCTGTTGCATTGGCATCAGGAATTGAGCGGGAGAGATCATAGCGACGCACTAGTTATCTATCATCCACCATATCACCATCGACAAGTGCTTGCTAAGAAGATCGGGCCACCCCATATCACTTCCTAGCATTGGAACCATAAGAAGACATGGGAGCAGGCTTGGCCGATTGTGAAAGGTGGCTAGCAGCCACTGCAGGTGGCACCGTAGGTGGTGGCGCTGTAGACCTCGACGCAAAACAACTGGTAGACGAAAACCTTGCACGTGACTTAGCTTCTTCAGCTAATTGTGATTCGGCCTCTCTAGCATGGTGCAATAGTTCATTCATAGTCTCATACTTTTCATGACGAACAATGCTCTTGATTGGTAGCTTCAAATTGTTGAGAAATCGATGCATGGTCATCTCAAGGGATTCACGAACTCTAGCACGCTGCATAAGCATCTCCTTCTCCATGTAATACACATCAACTGACATGGTTCCTTGCCTCAACTGTGTCAACTTGTCAAAAACTGAACGCGAGTAGTTGGTGGGTACAAAATGATCCTTCATAATGCGCTTCATCTCGCGCCAATCCATTACAGGAAGTTCATTGCCCTCCCTTCTATTCTGCACAATAGCATCCCACTAGCGCAAAGCATATCCATCAAATTCTGACGCTGTAAGCTTGACCTTCCTGTCTTCTGGATAGTCGAACAATTGCCAGAGCTTCTCAATCTTCAGCTCCCATGTGAGGTAATCTTCAGGATCAAGTGAGCCATCAAACTTGGGAATTGAGAATTTTGGCTTGCCCAAACCATCATCAACAGCTTGGTTCGGAACACGTTGAGCACGCCCAATAGGAGCAAAACTGCGAGCATAAGCAGGTGCAGCAGCAAGCGCAGGTACAGGGGGATTGGCACGTCCCCTGCCATGATGTAATGCAGCACCAGCCGTACTACCTTCATCCTCGTCATCAAAAACATCATCATGTGGGTGTTCCTGCCGTTGCTGAATTGCTATTGTTAAGGCATCAATGGAACGCTGCAAAGTTGCGACATTGGTATTGAGTGCGGTCACTTGTGTTTGAATGTTAGTGACTGCACCGACATTCTGGTGCACAACCACTTGCACGTCCTGGATATTCTTGTCAATGGCATCTGTTGTGTGAGTAAACACACGCGTCAAGTGAGACGTGATTAGTAGGTTAGTGCAAAAATCAAAATCTGTTTGGTGGCAACACTCACAATTCACTCACAACTGACAAGAAAGTGGATCTTACCGTTCCAAAGTGAATAGAGATGCTTGTACCAAAACGAAATCAAAGACTGATGCACTGATGTGATGAAGTGAATACCAAGGGTATAGAGAACGATCACAGGGCACATAGGTTATTTATGGTGGAGCTCTAGGTATGAAATCCTAACTACACCACAAACAAGTCCTAGTGCTGATCATACAACAAACCCAAGAAACACACACGGTGGAGATAAACGTGGCAAAGGAACTTATGAAAAGGAATATTGCAATGCACAAGAGAAACGCTAGTAAAAGCTCAAAGTAAACAGGCACAAGATTGCTCAATCTACAAGTGCTATGATCAACTAGGCCTCCAACAATACACACTTTGATATCTCTTTTTGTCAAGCTTGTATCTCTTTTATTTTTATTTTTATACTAATTCTCTTTTCTTTTCTCTTATTTTTTATTTATTTTCAACTATATGAGACAATGCAACATGAGTACAGCAACTTTTAACAGAACTAGGCCGATAGTTCGGATAAATTGCGCCAGATACTCCGGTCAGGCTAGATAGTTCGGGGTGAATTGGCCGGATAGTCCGGTTTTGCGTGTCAAAAATTTCTGCACTTCGAACCCTAATGAGAAGCCCGTCGGAGAAAATTAACTAGTCTCATGAGTACGTTCCTAGGCACGGATGTTGTAGATAGGTTGTGCCTATGGTATGCAAACAAAGGTACGCTATGTGGACTCGGACAAATGATGAAAACTTGTGGAAGCAGTGATGGTGGGCACGGCGGAAGCAAGATCAAACCCTAAACCTAGCCACAAACAAAAACAAGACACCTATGAGAACAACCTGCAGATTGGATCTACGAGAAGATACAATCAGCAACTAAAACTCAAAAACGATGCAATCTAGTCTATGGCATATCTTTTTGTAAGGCTTTTTCTGTATAGGACAAAAAACACGAACTAATCTATGTTTGGATTGTGGAAGCTCACTGAGTAAACGAGGAAATCTGATAGCAGGATGATATGGGGTGGCCCGATCTTCTCAGCAAGCACTTATCGTTGATGATAATGGTGGATAGATAAATAGCCTGTAGCTATGAACTCTCCCGCTAGAACCCTGATGCCAATGCAATAGCTCTCGAACCCTGTGAGATATTCACAACACCACGCTCTTGTGCATGCAGCTATTGACCACAAACGGTAGTTTGCAATCTACTAATTCCTAATGGAACAACAAATCACACTCAATTGCAGTACTGTAATTCGATCATAGGGTAATTCCAGAGGTTGTTTGAAAGAAACAACTCCAAAATAGTTTAAATGTGGTCTAAACCTAACTAGGGGTCATCCCAGGGCTTATAAGGGCGGCTGGGGCGGCCAGAAACCAAAACTAAATGCATACGACTCAAACTGATACAAACCAACTCGGACCGGATTCGGTCGGTGGGCGGACATTCCGGATTGTATCGGCCGGACAGTCTGGTCGGGCCGGACACTCCGGGTGGAGTATGCCGGATAGTCTGGTCCGGCCGGAAACTTTGAAGTTTCCGGGCGGTGTCCGGGTAGTGTCCGATATGGGGTACTGATTGTCCATGCCAAATCTTCTCTCGAGCAGGCCAGACAATCTGGGTGGACTCGTTCGGACACTCCGGTCGTGGCAGATCCTTTAGCCTTCATCTTGATGATCTTCTCTTGCGCCTTCCTCCCGCTCCTCCCTCGCGCATCACTGGGCGATCATCATGTTGGGCTCCTCTTGTAGCCCTTCTCCTCGTGCCATGCTTGTTTCTCCAACGAACCTGGTCATACATAAATGCATAGACTTAGGCAGTATAAAGTTCTCATCAATTAAAGTACTAGATTTGTTTAGGAGTAAATTCACCTATTGTTCAAGTAGCTTAGCACGAGCTCTTGTAATGGGTCCAATTCTAATCTCATTGGACTGATCCTTCCTTGCAACAGCTGGATCATCTTCAGTAGTCATTGGGGTAGATCTAATTATAGGGATGTTCTAATCATTGGGCCTTAGTGAGAGGGGGGCTTTAGGGGCTAGTATATTAAGAACTGCCTGGCGGCGAGCTCTCTCCTTTTTCTCCGCGAGGATGGTCGACCAGCCTCTCCTCAGGGGAGCCATGGCTTATAGGGGGAGGGAGGCGATGGCAGGAGGAAGAAGAGAGTGATTAGTGTGGGAGAAGAGTCAACGAGTATAGTCCGTGGTCCATTAGTACTACTACTATTATGAAAGACCACCATCTACGGCCTACCTTCTCAAAGAAGCCAGGGATAGGGAATCGATGGGACTTGTCTTTATTGCGATGGACAATTCAATGGTTTTCGGCCGCGCCTAAAATCCAGTATATAATAAAAGGAGTGTGATCTTACCCTTAAAAAATGAGTGGGGTCGGGTGGTAATGATGGGCATTGGCGTGCATGTCCCGCGTGCGTGTGTCACATGTTGACGGGGCAATGACGCGCGCAACTGTTGCATGATCACGTCGACACGTCAAACTCCACGTCGATTGAACGCACGTTGAACTCCACGTCGACAGGCATCCACGGGATATTTACGAGTCTAGAATACGATGTGCCCCTTTTGTTGTGATCAAATTATGTTCAGTACGCGAGATAATACATTTGATGCAACACGTCTACGGACGCTCCTGCATCTACACCGACAAGTCCCCCAAGTGGACCCATGACTCGTGCCCGAGCCAAACTCCTGCAAGCTAAGGTGAACTCGCTCCTCTCCTCGTGCCAATTTGATACCTCCTTGGATGGTGTGCTACTTCATGCAACTACTCTATGCATCATCAGGTACAAAGCCTCAACACATCACCAAGCCCCAAGAATGGAGACCAAGGAGCAGAGCATGAAGCAGAAGTGGCGGGAGCTACTCAGACCGGAGTCTCCGGTCTACGCACACCGGAGTCTCCGGCCTGCCAAAGTCTCCAGCCTAAAGACACCGGAGACTCCGGCCCTACCTCCGGTCCGACCCCCTACACCAGGCTCCAGAACAATCTGAAGGCCCCTCCGGAGGCTGGTCCGGAGGATACACCGGATTCTTTGGCCTAGACCGGAGTCTCCGGCCTGCACACCGGAGTCTCCGGTCCGACCGATGCCAGGCATGAAAAGGCCTTTGGGCCTCCGACCCATGTACCCCTTAGTCCGTCCAGAACTTGTCTTTTATTCCTAAAGTACCCCTGTTTAAGTGGTTGGCCTATATATAGTCCCTCACCTCCATTGAAAACCCTAGGCATGATATTTGGAATTAGTGGAAACCCCTTTGTGGATCTATCTAGTTCTTGCCTCATGCTCCTTTGACAAAGGAGCACCAAATATCCCAAACCTCGTTGGAGTTTGCATCGTGCCTCCGCGTTTTACAAGGCCTAGGCATCGGGGTGCCTTTGCCTAGACATCAAGATCTCACCGAGTCTCCCGTCTCACCATGCTAGTTAGAGAGAGAGTCCTCCGCCCGTCGCCGATCCTAGGTATTACACCAGACCGGTCACCGCCAGCGTGAGCTATTGGTGTGTATCGTGGTTTTGCGTGTGTGTGTTCATCGCGTTCTTCGTGCGTGAGTTCATCGTGTTCATTCTTCCCTCCTTCCCCCGCACTCCATCCTCAATTTGAGTGGGATTCATGAAAGGTCGGGCCACCCTAGAGGTTTACCCTCAACATATTGGTATCAAGAGCTTCGTTGCTCATGAATTCCCCCACAATATTTTCTTCTATCCACCAAAAATTTGAAAATCCCCCCAAAAAAAGTGCCCCATATTTGCCTTTGGATCGATCTCTTTATTTGGAGTGTTATTTGTGGTTTTGATCCGACCAAACCTTGTCTTAGGAGTTGGTTCACCTTTATCCTGCGTTTTCCCAGCCCAATTTGGCTAATTTTTCGCGGATTTGAGGACCCAAGGCATGGATTTCCGCTCAAGAACACGAGCAGTTCGCGATCTGACTCTAGAACGGACTCTCCGGCCTGCACACCGGAGTTTCCGGCCTACACCGGAGTCTCCGGCCTACCCTGATGCAGCACGTCCTACGGACGCTCCTACATCTACAGCACCGAGTCCCCCAAGTGGACCGATGACCCGTGCCCGAGCCAAGCTCCTTCAAGCCAATGTGAATTCGCTCCTCTCATCACGTGACTTTGGCATACACTTGGATGGTGTGCTACTTCATACCACTACTCTGTGCATCATCAGGTACAAACCCCCACCACGTCGACCCACGAGACCTGAAGATGCACCTGACCTGAAGCTGCCTGAGCCGGAGTGTCCGCCAGAATCCAGCCGGAGTGTCCGGAGTAACCGGAGTGTCCGGCACGACTTAGACGGAGTGACTCACCCCATATACCAAGATGATATGGTCAACTAGAGCTTTTGTTTGGAACAAGTTGCAACGCTGGGATTCCTCAACCGGTTGCACACTAAGTACACGTGAAGACACGACAATAGTTGGTGCACGCTCAGCATATGCATCAGCACCATTCTCTACATCATCAATATCATCGTCAGAAGCTTCATCTCCACTCTCTACTTCTCCTTGTTCGGTGACAAACATAACCTTGCTGTTTGGACAATCCTTCTTGTAGTGACCTCTACCTCCACAAGTATGGCACACCACATCATGAGTACGTGCCGTAGACATGTTGGAACCCGAGCTAGCAGCAGGAGCAGCGGGTTTCCAAGCATTAGAACCAAACGGAGGTGTACTTGCTGGTTTGGTGATGGTGTAAACGGAACAACAGCTGGTGATGGAGCTGTAGGAGGAGTAGATCTGGCCGAAAATCTGCTGGAGGATGGAAAAGCCAGCGCCTTCGCCTTCTTCGCTACTGGATTCGGCCTCTCTAGCATGGTGCAATAGCTCATTCATGGTCTCATACTTCTGATGACGCACTATGCTCTTGATTGGCAACTTCAGATTTTTTAAGAATCGCTGCATGGTCATCTCAATGGACTCACGAACTCGAGCACGCTGCATAAGTATCTCCATCTCCATGTAGTACTCATCTACTGTCATTGTGCCTTGCTTCAATTGCGTCAATTTATCAAAAAATGATTGCAAGTAGTTGGTTGGAACGAAACGAGCCTTCATGATTTCCTCCATCTCGCGCCAATCCATCACAGGAAGTTCATTATCCTTCCTCCTATGTTGCACAAGAGCATCCCACCAATGCAAAGAATAACCATCAAATTCAGATGCTACAAGCTTTACCTTCTTGTCTTCTGGATAGTCAAATAAGCGCCAGAGTTTCTCAATCTTCAACTCCCATGTGAGGTAATCTTCAGGATCAATGGAACCATCAAACTTGGGGATCGAGAACTTTGGCTTGCCCAAACCATCATCAGCAGCTCGGTTGTGAACACGTTGAGCACGCCCAAGAGGGGCAAACCCACAGCCATGAGCAGGTGCATAGGCAGGGGGAATAGCACGTCCCCTGCCAACATGTGGAGCAGCATCCACAGCGCTACCCTCATCGAAATCATCAAAGGCATCATCATGTTGAGGATCTTCCCTTCTATGTAAAGCAGCTGTCAAACCCTCAATGGAACGCCGCAAAGTGGTGACATTAACATTGAGCGTAGCCACTTGCGTTTGAACAATATCGACCGTTCCAACATGCTGATCCAATCTCATATTCATATCCTGGAGATTCTTGTCAATGGCATCTGTCGTGTTAGTAAACACATGTGTCAAGTGGGACTTCAAAGCCTCATATTCACGCCAATTAACAAGCTCCTCATCCTTCTTTTTCTGCATCACAACATCATCATCACTAGAAGACATGATTAGTAGGTTAGTGCAAAAATCAAAATCTGTATGGTGGAACTCTCACAGCTCACTCACAACTAATAAGAAAGGAGTTACCTATGGCTGCCCTTCAATGAGCTATCTCTACACCATAAGGCTTCATGGAAAGTGAAGGAACATTGAGGCGTTGTCAATTCAATCTTCCCGAGGACGACTATATGGTGAACCCCAGGATCAAGAAGGTCTCTCGACATCTTCTACTTTGTGATAAGCGTGTAGAGTCGAGGATGACTCTATTTGAAGGGAGGGGAGATGATGTGGCCCGACCTTCGGTCGTTACCACATCATGGTCTCCAACTTATGCTAAGTTGTCATGGACTTCAAAGGTGAATCCGTTTCTCTATGTGAGCCCACTTCCTACCCTTTTGAATGGTATACTACTTCATACTCCGTCCCATATCCATGATAGGTTCATACCGACGAGTACGGAGGAAAGGGAGGAAGCCTGGAGCACCAAGCCCGACAAGACGAAGGCTTGGAAGAGAAGACGAAAGAAGCAGCAGCTGGAGCACCGGAGTCTCCGGCCTGCACACACCGGAGTCTCCGGCCTGAAGACACCGGAGTCTCCGACCTGCATACCCCGGAGTCTCCGGACCCATCTCCGGACCGACCCCCAGATCAAGCTCAAGGACACTGTCATACACCGAGTCTCCAGCACCACACCTGAGTCTCCGGCCTGCTGCATGGGCTTCACACAATTGGGCCCTTGGCCCATGTACCCCTTAAACCGCCCAAACTTTCCCCTTTTATTCCTAAACTACCCTTGAACTAGTGGCTGGCCTATATATAGTGCCCCCACCCCCTCATGTAACCCTAGACATAGATGATAATCTAAAGAAAACCCCCCTTTGTGGAATCTCTAGTTTTGCCTCATCCCCTTCTACCAAAGGGGATTGACTATCATCACCACCTCGTTGGAGTTTGCATCGCGCCTCCCTCATTGTACAAGGCCTTGGCATCGGTGTCCCTTTGCCAAGACGTCAAGACCCTCTCCAAGGTGTTCTTCCCTCTCCGCGTGGGATCGAGGGAGCATGTTGACCGATCTTTCCTAGCGAGGATTCTATCGGACCGGTGGCCACCGGTGAGAGCAATCGGCCTTGTATCGTGTGTGTTTTGCGTGTGTTCATCATGTTCTTTGCGAGGTGTGCGTCCGCTTTCACTACCTTCTCCCTTTCCCCTTGCTTTCCCATCGATTTTACCACGAGATCCGTGAAGATCGGGCCACCCACGGGGTTACCCCATAATATCTGGTATCAACAGCTTTTGGTTGCCATGGATTTCCCCTCGATTTGGTCTTTTTCCCCATAAATTCGAAAATTCCACCAAAAACAGCCCCAATTCGTGTTTTGGATCGATCTATGATCTGAGTGTGTTTTGGTAGGTTTTGATCCATGGATTACTTGCTAAACTTGTTGATCTACCTTCCCTTGCGTTTCCATGGCCTAATTCCTTGATTACCCCACCAATTTTGTGATTTGGTTCGAGTTTTTCCGCCAAAATAGCGCCCCGTTCGTGTTCTGAACGCGCAGAAATCGACCGGACCGGAGTCTCCGGCCCCGGACCGGAGTTTCTGGTGTGAGTCACTCCAGACCGGAGTCTCGCCCCCCCTCCCCCAGCTGACAGCAAATCTGTTTCATGATTTTGAGCATAACTTTTGCATACGAACTCGGATTTTGGTGTTCTTTAGCTCGTTTTGAAGAGGAGAAGGATCTCTACATCATCGTATCCATGGTTCATGCTATCTAATCCGTCCAAATTCCGTGAGCAAGGCGGAATCCACCAATAAAGGGTGAAGATCGGCGACGAAAGGTATAAAAATTCCGCGACTTCTCCCCACTTGCTTTACCTTGTGAGCTACACTATCTTTGCGTTCCACAAACACCTATTGAGACTATCCCTCCTATGATTGCTTGGGCTATGCACATTTGATACCTTGTAGAATTCCGAGCAAAAGTTTTGAGCGCGCTATCTCATATAGTAATCTTGTATAGTTGTTGGCACAAGGAAGAGGCAAGTGAAAAAGAAAAGAAAAGTGAAAAAAATAGAAAAAGAAAAAGAAGAAAAAGAAAGAAAGAAACAAGTGCCTCATAGAATAGGAAGCGCAAGCTCGATGGACATCAAATAGGTGGTACTTATTGTGCATATCTTGTAGCCCACCAATTTATTGCAATCGAACTAGCGTCTCTCCTTATACTTGTGCGACACGAGCTTATAGTATTCACTAGGTAATCATTTGGTTCTTAGCTCACTTTCTCTGTCGCACAAGTCCCATTTATCCCACCGTTTTCCTTGTATATATTCCTATCTTGTGGATTGACTTGTTTTGCTTTGTGATCATCGTGGTTCTTTACTTGCCATTACAATATCTTGATTTCGGATTGTTCTTGGACACGCCACCTTCCATACCTATCCACCATAAGCTTTGTGTGTTTGTGTTTTTAGTGGTTAGTTGGTTTTGGTGTTCCGCGTAAACTTCACTTTGCTTGGTTTTGATTGCTCTCAAGTGTTGCCACTTGCACGATACTATCTTAAAAGTTAAAGTAAGGTTTGGCATTACATCCCTAACCCCCTACCACTTCCATATACACCACTTGGTCTTGTGAATCATGTCTAGGGACTCCGGAACCGAGGATGATATATATTAAGAATCCATGATGAGCCACCACGACTACGACTCCACAAGTATAGAGGACATGCCGGAGCACTACACCGAAAACGGCTCCGCATGCTTTGAGGACCCGGAGCATTGCACCTATGATGGCTCCACATGCATGGAAGACATGGAGCACGTCATCAACTATGGCTCCTCAAGCATGGAGGAATTGGAGCTCTACATCGACAATGGCTCCACATTCTTGGGTGACATGGAGTACTACAGCAACAACAACTCCCCAAGCATGGATGACTTCGAGTGCTCCAACGACGACGCCTCACCAAGCATGGAGGACATGGCGAACTTCACCCACTTCGAGGGCTCTTCCATGAGCCATGAAGAATACCTCCACCGCTTGGAGATGGAGGAATAATACGCCAAGCTAGTGGAGACGCATCATCAAGAAACCATGATCTCCAAGGCCAAGCGTGCCACACCAATGGGCACCACCTACTTCGATGATCCACCTCCAAGGCGTCAAGCGCCACCACCTACATGGCGTCATGGGTCACCATCTCCAAGGAGGCGAGCTCCGTCACCTCCAAGCCATCAAGCACCACCATCTCCAAGGCGCCAAGCAAGGCCACCTCGAAGGCGTCTTGTGCAACAACCTCCTAGGCATCAAGTGCCACCAACTACAAGAAGAGCGGCGCCCCAACATCATCTTCCAAAAGAGGCGTCAAGAAGCAAGAATCTTCATCGACATACATCCTCTCGTGATCATCACCAACATCAAGAGGATACAAGACGTCGTTCAAGGCATCTTAGCCATGAAGACGGAGAATCCATGATGAGCACCATCCATAATCCTCAATCAAGCTCAAGAAGGCACCACCATCAAAAGAAGAGTGCCAAGGACAAGGAACATCGTCGCGAGCGTCATGTGGATGACCAAGTGCGCCATCTACATGACCCTTTGGCAAGGCACGCCAATGACCTTCGTCGACACCATCATAAGGCACCTTCAACTACTCATGCCACCACCAAAATGTCAACAAGAGCAAGCTCTCCTCCACGCCATCAAGCTTCAACGCCAAACCTTGACGTCCTAGATGACGCATGCAACTTCATGGATGAGGAAGACGAAGACCTCTACTTCGCCAAGTTGGACGAGTACGTTAAGAGGACTACACAAGCCAAGGTGCAAGATGGTGACGACAGGGTCAAGATTGGTGAGCATGGGATTTTCCCTTCACCAAAGGAGGCGGAAGGAGTTGAGAGAACCGAGCCTATCCCCATATGCTTGAGTGATGATGTGGTACCAATCCCATGTGAGTATGAGAGCCACTTAGCCCACTTGAGTGAAAACAAGAGTGAGATGAGCGACTCCACCATACGTGAGATTGAGTGCTTCCACTTGGAGGGCATGAGTGATACACTGAGTGAGTTGAGAGTGGTAGTTGATAGGTCATGTGAGACCACTTTGATTTCTAACGACTTACCCTCTACCTCTAGTGTGTTTCCTCATGTTGTGCTCGCTTCCATGGATCAAGAAGCGCCAAGCTTGGAGATGATGATGCCTCCGACCGAGAGGATGTACATGGTGGATGAAGATGATGACATCCCCATGCAAGAAGAAGAAGTCGCCCACATGGAGGCCAATACTACCATAACACCCACTTCATATGAGAGGTATGAACAAGGTAAAAATAAGGGTGTTGATAATGCCATGATCCCACTAGTGGACATGATGACTTGTGATGATTGGCATGCTATGGATGATGTTTGTGATATAACATATGCTTCATTCTATTTCCATGTGATACTTTGCCTTTGCATAATGTTGAGAATGTGAAATTATTTGATTGTGATGATGTTGCCATAGACATGCCATGCTCTAAACGTTACGTTGATGATATCATTGCTTGCACTTTGTTGAACAATTGCTCTTTCCAATGTTTTGCTTACAATGATGTTACCAATGGTACCCCTTGGACCATGCTTTGTCATGAATGTTTTACAATCTCTCTCGTTGCTTGCAATAAGTTGAATAATTGCTCTTTCACTTGTTTTGCTTGCAACAATAATTCTCATATGGTTTATATTGAGATGGTCCCCATAGCTTTCTCAAATTTTGGAGATTTTGATGATTTCCATGATAAGCATGTTCCCCACTTGCATACTCACCATGCATATTTTCCATACTTGATTGACACTAATGGTGACGTGCACAAGAAGATATACGTCATGATGGATGATGTGTTTCTCTACCATGCACACACGTTCTTCCTTTTGTGTTTCATGTGTGTAGGTACTCGAACCCACGAGTTGACAAAAAGAGCTCTAGAGAGCATCCCCTAAGTGAGTTCAAGATCGAACCCAGCTCTAATACCTCATGTTGACAAATTGCTCTTTCCTATGGTTTGCTTGCAAGCATGTTAATGGTATTCTTTCACCTTGTCACAATCATGTTTTGTTGCTATTGTATATTGATGCTTTTTGTGTTGCCACAAAAATATTGAACAATTTCTCTTTCTAATATTTTGTGTGCTACCATAATGCCATTATGAGCATGTATTGTCACGAGAGCTTCCAAGTCTCTCGTATTGTTGTTGCAACAAACATAAGGACCACTTGCTCTTTCATATGGTTTGTTTGCAAACATGTTGTTCTTGCTTCCGCTTGTGATACTCATACCCCCATGATCTTGACTTTTGATGATATGTGTATGGCATCCAACATATTGAACAATTGTTCTTTCCAATGGTTGGCTTGCACACATAATGATGTTGTTTTGGATATCTTTCCTCATGTGTTTTTTCCGAATTCTCCTATCCTTGCATCAAACATGTTGACCAATATTGTCCATTACTTTGAGTGCCACACTAAGATGTTTTATGGAGTTTTTGAGTTCCCACATTTGGATGATGTTCAAACAATTCCCATGCACTTTGACCTTGCATATGCATTTCGTTTGCGATACTTGAGTTGTGCTAATAGTGTTGTGAACAAGAATGGACATGACACAGATGACATGCTCCTCTATCACACACAAATATATGTTGCTTGGTCTTTGTTGTGTGAAGGTACAATTGCTTACGTGTCAACCTCTATGGACAAAGAGTTGACAATTTGAACCGTAGAGAGTTACCTATGGCTGCCTTTCAACGAGCTATCTCTACACTATAAGGCTTCATGGAAAGTGAAGGAACATTGAGGTGTTGTCAATTCAATCTTCCCGAGGACGACTATATGGTGAACCCCAGGATCAAGAAGGTCTCTCGACATCTTCTACTTTGTGATAAGCGTGTAGAGTCGAGGACGACTCTTTTTGAAGGGAGGGGAGATGATGTGGCCCGACCTTCAGTCCTTACCACATTATGGTCTCCAACTTATGCCAAGTCGTCATGGACTCCAAAGGTGAATCCGTTCCTCTATGTGAGCCCACTTCCTACCCTCTTGAATGGTATACTACTTCATACTCCGTCCCATATCCATGATAGGTTCATACCGACGAGTACGGAGGCAAGGTAGGAAGCCTGGAGCACCAAGCCCGACAAGACGGAGGCTTGGAAGAGAAGACGGAAGAAGCAACAGCTAGAGCACCGGAGTCTCCGGCCTACACACACTGGAGTTTCCAGCCACACCGGAGTCTCCGGCCTGAAGACACCGGAGTCTCCGACCTGCATACCCCAGAGTCTCCGGACCCATCTCTGGACCGACCCCCTAGATCAAGCTCGAGGATAGTCTATCTGCCACTCCAGAGACGGACCGGAGACAGACCAGAGTCTCTGGCCCAGACCGGAGTCTTTGGACCACCACACCGGTGTCTCCGGCCTGAGCGTATGGGCCTGCGTGCCGCTAGCTAGGCCCTTGGACCATGTACCCCTTAGTCCGCCCAGACTTTCCCCTTTTATTCCTAAGTACCCTTGAACTAGTGGCTGGCCTATATATAGTGCCCCCACCCCCTCATGTAACCCTAGGCATAGATGATAGACTAAAGAAAACCCCCCTTTGTGGAATCTCTAGTTTTGCCTCATCCCCTTCTACCAAAGGGGATCGACTATCGTCACCACCTCGTTGGAGTTTACATCACGCCTCCCTCGTTGTACAAGGCCTTGGCATCGGTGTCCCTTTGCCAAGACGTCAAGACCCTCTCCAAGGTGTTCTTCCCTCTCTGTGTGGGATCGAGGAAGCACGTTGACCGATCTTTCCTTGCGAGGATTCTATCGGACCGGTGGCCACCGGTGAGAGCAATCGGCCTTGTATCGTGTGTGTTTTGCGTGTGTTCATCATGTTCTTCGCGAGGTGTGCGTCCGCTTCCGCTACCTTCTCCCTTTCCCCTCGCTTTCCCATCGATTTGACCACGAGATCCGTGAAGATCGGGCCACCCACGAGGTTACCCCATAACAAAATTCAAAGGAAAGAAGATTACTATGCAGCCAATGACACCAAAAGAAATTGTGAATGATTCTCGCCAGAAGATAGAGGTGAACTTGAAGGAAGATTCTACCACTCGGCGAGACTGTGTGACAACTGTTCCTGATGTAATTGAGCCTAAATTGAGTGATATAACAAAAAGTGAGAGAGTGCCTGGGTTATTGATACTAGCCACCAAGGGGATATGAGAGAGTTTAGTGAGGATCCTACAACCATGCCACTTGTGCTCATGTATAAGGGTGAGGTATTGGTTTCTAACGACATGACCCCTATTTGTCTTGGTGTCTCTTCTGTTTTGCAGGACTTTGGGGATGTGTTTCCAGAAGATGTACCCGCAGGTTTACCTCCATTGCATGGTATAGAACATCAAGTGGATCTTATTCCTGGCGCCACACTTCCCAACCGTGTACCATATAGGACTAATCCCTAAGAAACTAAGGAAATTCAGAAGTAAGTACAAGCGTTGCTGGATAAAGGGTACATTCGTGTCTCTCTTAGCCCTTGTGCTGTTCCTGTTCTTTTAGTTCCTAAGAAATATGGTACATGGCACATGTGTGTAGATTGTAGAGCGATTAATAACATCAATTCGATATCGTCATCCTATTCCATTCTTAGAGGATATGCTAGATGAATTGAGTGGTGCTGCTGTTTTCTCTAAAATTGACTTGCGTAGTGGTTATCATCAAATTAGGATGAAAGAAGGGGATGAGTGGAAAACTGCTTTCAAAACTAAATTCGGCTTGTATGAGTGGTTAGTCATGTCATTTGGTCTTACTAATGCACCTAGTACCTTCATGCGTTTGATGAATCATGTTTTGAGAGATTTTATTGGTCGTTTTGTGGTTGTTTACTTTGATGATATACTCATATACAGCCACACCGAATCTGAACATTGCACTCATATTCGACAAGTTTTGCAAGTGTTACATGATAATAAACTGTATGCTAATCTTGAGAAGTGTACATTTGCAAAAGATAAGGTCATATTCCTTGGATTTGTTGTTTCTAAGCATGGAGTAGAGGTAGATCAATCTAAAATTGAATCAATTCAGAATTGACCTACTCCAATGAATGTATGTCAAGTGCGTAGTTTCCACGGTCTCGCTGGTTTCTATAGGCGCTTTGTGAAAGATTTTAGCACCATTGTTGCACCATTAAATGATTTGACAAAGAAAGGTGTTCCTTTTGTATGGGGCACGGCCCAAGACATTGCATTTGATACATTGAAACGTTTGCTTACTTCTGCACCATTGCTTGCATTACCTGATTTTTCGAAGCAATTTGAAGTTGAATGTGATGCTAGTGGTATAGGCATAGGTGGCGTTTTGATGCAAGAAGGTCGGCCTATAGCTTATTTTTCTGAGAAATTGACTCGTGCTCGTTTGAATTATTAAATCTATGATAAAGAATTGTTTGCACTTGTTAGAGTACTTGAGGTTTGGCAACATTATTTGTGGCCAAAGGAATTCATCATACCTTCTGATCATGAAGCATTGAAATACTTGAAAGCTCAATCAAACTTGCATACAAGATTAGCTAAATGGGTTGAGTTCATTGAGTCTTTTCCATACATCATTAACTATAAGAAGGGAAAAGAGAATGTTGTTGCTGATGCTCTATCTAGGAAGAATATGCTATTAACCAATCCTGATGTTAAAATTCCTGGATTAGAAGCTATTTGTGCACTTTATGCAATTGACCATGATTTTGCTGAGCCATATCGTTTGTGTGCTATTAGAAACGCATGGGATAAGTATCATATCCATGATGGCTATTTGTTTCGAGCTAACAAACTATGTATTCTAGAATCGTCGTTGCGTTTGTTCTTAGTGCAGGAATCACATGCTGGTGGTTTGATGGCTCACTTTGGGCATGAGAAGACGTTGCTCATGCTCACTGATCACTCCTATTGTCCCAAGATGAGGCGTGATGTGTACAGATTTGTGAGCCGATGCATTACTTGCCACAAGTCGAAATCAAAGCTGAAGCCTCACGGTTTGTATGCACCTCTCTCTGCACCTACTACTCCATGGGAAGACATTAGTATGGATTTTGTGCTAGGTCTGCCTAAAACTCAGAGAGGTCATGATTCTATATTTGTGGTAGTGGATAGGTTCTCTAAGATGGCTCATTTTATTGCCTACCACAAAAGCGACGATGCGTCGCATGTTGCTAACCTGTTTTTCAGGGACATCGTGAGATTACATGGAGTACCAAAGACGATTGTTTCTGACCGTGATGTGAAGTTCATGAGCTACTTTTGGAAGACCTTATGGGGGAAGCTAGGAACGAAGATGCTATTCAGTACTACATGCCATATCCAAACATATGGTCAAACAGAGGTGGTGAATAGAACATTGTCATAGCTGCTAAGGACCATGATTAAAAAGAATCTGCGGGAGTGGGAAGAGTGTTTTCCACATGTTGAGTTCGCTTACAACAGGGTTGTGCATTCAACTACTCAGCTTTGTCCTTTTGAGGTGGTGTGTGGCTTCAAGCCATTGACACCACTTGATATGTTGCCTCTGCCATTACATGAGAGAGCTGATATGGAGGCATCAAAACGTGTTGATTACGTGAAGAAAATACATGAGAAGACTAGAGAGGCAATTGAGAAGAAAGGCAAGAACATTGCTGCTGCACGGAATCAAGCAAGGAAATAAGTGTTTTTCAAGCCTGGAGATATGGTTTGGGTACATGTGCGGAAGGACGGATTTCCACTACTTCGCAAGTCCAAGTTGAAGCCACGTGGTGCTGGTCCTTACAAGGTGCTAGCCAAAATTAATGATAATGCCTACTCAGTTGATATACCTATTGAGGAGTTTGGTGGCGCTAACAACAGCTTCAACGTTGCTGATTTGTCACCATATACTAGAGAAGACCTTGGAGCGTCGAGGTCGACGCCTTTTGAAGGGGGGGAGATGATGAGGACATCCCTACAGTTACACCTACCCAAGTTGATAACGAAGATGTTCCAATTGCAAAGAAGGATCAATCCAATGAAATAAGGATTGGACCAATCACAAGAGCTCATGCTAAGCTACTAGAACAACAGGTGAACTTGTTTCTTAATGAACCTGGTGTTTTAATCAATGAGAATTTTATACTACCTAAGTCTTTGAACTATTGCATGATCAGGTACTTAGGAGAAGAAGGCATAGCAAGGAGCGAGGAGCAAATGGAACAAGGCGTGTTGATCAATGAAGAATGCGTGAGGGAGGAGAGGGAGGAAGCGCAAGGAGCTGTCCAAGACAAAGATCAACAAGAGGAGGGAGTTCTCTGCCGGCGAGAAAAAGCCGTTCTACGCCATGCATGGCAGCCATGGGAAAACCGAGTCTGCTGCTTCCGCCATGGCAGGCTGCCGCGATAGAGAATCAGCGTGAAAGTCTGCCACGACAGAACTTCTGGCCGAGCCACTTTGTGGCCGATTTGTATCCAGTTTGGGTGGACCCAACTCGGGTTCCACCATAGGCCGCCACCCCCTAGACTCATAAATAGATGGGGGCGCCGTAGATTAGGGTTTTAGACCACGTTAAAATTATTTTGGAGTTGTTTCTTTTATAGAACCTCTGGAATTACCCTGTGATCGAATTCTACCAATTGCAATTGAGTATGATCTATTGTTCCACTGGGAATTAGTAGACTGCATACTACCGTTCGTGATCGACGGCTACGTGCGCAAGAGCGTGGTGTTGTGAATATCCTACAAGGTTCGAGAGTTGTTGCATTGGCATGAGGGATCGAGCGGGAGAGTTCATAGCTACAGGCTAGTTATCTATCATCCACCATCACCATCGACAAGTGCTTGCTGAGAAGATCAGGCCACCCCATATCATGAGGCCTTAAGGCGAGGATTCCCGCTCAAGAACACAGGCATGAAACCCGCGCCGGAGTGTCCGGACTGATCAGACCGGAGTGTCCGGCCTGACTGGAGTATCCGGCACAAACATACCGGAGTGTCCGGCTGTAACGCCAGTTTTGACAGTTTTGCCTCATTTTTCGCATTGGCTAATTTTCTTTGTTTGCTCGTGTCCCGTGTGCGTGTCAGCAACTAACAGCAAGCTTCCGCATAAACAATCCCCGTGCTCATTGACACCATGGCCCACGAACATCATCCCGCAACACCGACAGCAAGTTCATCATCACCAACGAAGGTATAACTTGCGTCACCTTGTTAACCCCTATCTTCCTTTGTGTGTACTTATCCCATGAGAGTGGCTCATCTTGTGTTGCTTGAGCATTGTGCATTTGTCCTTGGATAGTGAGAGTGCAAGAGAAATATCAAGTGTGACTAGGTAGCATCATGGGAGAGCAAAAAAAGAAAAAGAAAGAAAAAGATACAAAGCAAAAGAAAAAGAAAAATAGTCTCCTCTTGCAAAATAGAGTCTCAAAGCTTGTAAGCAGGAGAGAAAGAAGAGCGTCCAAGGCAAGTGCACAAATCCGTTGCTCATTTTTCTTATTTGCAAACGAGCCATGGTCTCTCCTTGCATTGGCACGACAATGAGCTTAGTCTTTGTTAGGAATTTTTGTTTGCTCATTTTCATAGTCGTGTCAATCCCAACTATCTACACGTGTGTGTATATAGTCATAGGTTCCTGTCACCCCTTTGAGTTGTTGACCTTCGCCTTTGACTTGAGTTTTATTGGATTTTACCCACATTTGACTATCCCTTTTCTTTTGGTTGGTTCTTTGGCTTTCCATAATCCTAACCTACCACCACAAGCTTTTGAGAGTTAGTTCTTTCTTTAGTGTGAGTTTTCTTTGCAATTCCACTTTGCAAGCTTATAGCTCTCACTTGTGGTTTCTAGTTTGGTGCAATCCCCAAGGTGAGGTACAAGGCTAACACCACCATATTCCACTTCCATATACAATACTTGTGTGTTTTGCATGATGGATAGGCATGGTGAGTCGAGCCAACCACCTCCCCAAGAAGAAGATCAAGGACCGTACATGACACGCGCAAGTCACTTCATCGTCCGCCAAGAGTTCCGTGAACGTTGCCAAGCCCTTGAGACGCGACAAGATGAACAATTTGGTGAGACACAAGCCGAGTTCAAGAACATCGACAACCGCTTCGACGGCCTCGAACGACAAATGCATGTAATCTCCGATGTTACGATTGCCTAGATCTAAGCATGGTCATGATTCTATATTTGTTGTCGTGGATCGCTTTTCCAAAATGGCACACTTCATACCGTGCCATAAGACTGATGATGCTTCACATGTTGCCAATTTGTTTTTCAGGGAAATTTTCCGTCTTCATAGTGTGCCACGAACAATCGCCTCCGACCGCGACGTAAAATTCATGAGCTACTTATGGAAGACCCTCATGGCCAAGCTCGGCGTCAAGCTCCTCTTTTCATCCGCGTCGCATCCTCAAACCGATGGACAAACCGAGGTTGTCAACCGAAGCCTCGGAACTCTTCTACGTGTGTTGATCAAGAAAAACTTGAAGGATTGGGAGGAATGCATTCCCCACGCCGATTTCGCCTACAACCGAGTATGGTTTCGAGCCCCTCACTGTGCTCGACATCCTACCACTACCGCTTCACGAGCGCACCAACATGGCCGTCGAGAAGCACGCACAAGCTATGAAGAAACTGCATGAAGAAACAAGAGCTACTATCGAGCAACAAGTCCTTTGCCAAGCTTCAAGGTTAAACAAGGACAAGAAGGAGTTGATATTTGAAGAAGGTGATCTCATGTGGATACACCTAAGCAAAGACCGCTTCCCCAAGGAACGTGACTCCAAGCTCAAGCCAAGAGGAGATGGACCCTTCAAGGTCCTCAAACGAATCAACAACAACGCCTACATCATCGACATACCGACATCCAAGTACCTTGCAAGCAATACATTCAACGTCAAGGATCTCTCACCCTACCATGGAGATGTTCAAGATGACAACCATGAAGAGTCGAGGACGACTCTTTCCCAAGAGGGGGAGCTGATGCATCCCGTCCTACGGACGCTCCTACATCTACACCACCGAGTCGCCCAAGTGGACCGATGACGCGTGCCCGAGCCAAGCTCCTTCAAGCCTAGGTGAATTCGCTCCTCTCATCATGTGACTTTGGCATACACTTGGATGGCGTGCTACTTCATACCACTACTATGTGCATCATCAGGTATGAACCCCCGCCACGTCGACCCACGAGCCCTGAAGCTACCTGAGCCAGAGTGTCCGCTAGAATCCAGCTGGAGTGTCCGACACGACTTAGCCGGAGTGCCCGGCCTGCCCCCATCCCAACCTGGCGTGGACATTCAGAAGGGCAGTTCGGACACTACCCGGACACTACCCGGAGTGTCCGGCCACCCCGGACTGTCCGGTCAACTCGACCCGGACTGTCCAGCCTGAAGATGGGCCAGCGAGCCTTAGCTAGGCCCTGTGGCCCATGCACCCCACTACTTCGCCCAGGACTCTACTTTAATGCTTGATTTACCCCTGAACTTGTGGTTGGCCTATATATAGTCCCCCACCTCCATTGTAAACCCTAGGCATGATATTTGGAATTAGTGGAAACCCCTTGTAGATATATCTAGTTCTTGCCTCATTCTCCTTTGACAAAGGAGCACCAAATATCCCAAACCTCGTTGGAGTTTGCATCGTGCCTCCGCGTTGTACAAGGCCTAGGCATCGGGGTGCCTTTGCCTAGTCATCAAGATCTCACCGAGTCTCCCATCTCGCCATGCTAGTTAGACAGAGAGTCCTCCGCCCGACGCTGATCCTAGGGATTACGCTGGACCGGTTATCACCGGCGTGAGCTATTGGTGTGTATAGTGGTTTTGTGTGTGTGTGTTCATCGTGTTATTCATGCGTGAGTTCGTCGTGTTCATCCTCATCTCCTTTCCCCGCACTCCATCCTCGATTTGAGAGGGATTCGTGAAAGATCAGGCCACCCTAGAGGTTTGCCCTCAACATACCCACACCGGAGTCTCCGTCCTAGACCGGAGTTTCCGGCCTGAGACCCAGGAGTCTCTAGCCCCGACGCCTGATTTTGATAGTTTTGCCTCTAATCTTGCATTGGCTAATTTCCCCTTGTTTGTTTGTTTATGCCCGTGTGCGTGTCGCCAACTAACAGCAAGCTTCCGCATCGACAACTCCCGCGCTCATCGACACCACGGCCCACGAACATCATCCCACACCACCGACGCCAAGTTCATTATCAAAGAAGGTATAACTTGTGTCACCTTGTTAACCCCTATCTTCCTTTGTGTGTACCTATCCCACGAGAGTGGCTCATCTTGTGTTTGATTGAGCATTTTGCACTTGTCCTTGGATAGTGAGAGTGTAAAAGCAATAGCAATAATGACTTGGTAGCATCAAGGGAGAGCAAAAAAAGATACAAAGCAAAAGAAAAAGAAAAATAGTCTCCCCTTGCAAAAGAGAGTCTCAAAGCTCGTAAGCAATAGAGAAAGAAGAGCGCACAAGGCAAGTGTACAAATCCGTTGCTCATTTTGCTTCTTTGCAAACGAGCCATGCTCTCTCCTTGCATTGGCACGACAACGAGCTTAGTCTTTGTTAGGACATTTTGTTTGCTCATTTTCACAGTCGTGTCAATCCCAACTATCTCCACGTGTGTATATATAGTCGTAGGTTCGCGTCACCCCTTTTGAGTTGTTGACCTTCGCCTTTGAATTGAGTTTTGTTGGATTTTACCCACTTTTGACTATCCCTTTTTTTTGGTTGGTTCTTTGGCATTCCACAACTCTAACCCACCACCAACAAGCTTTTGAGAGTTAGTTCTTCCTTTAGTGTGAGTTTTCTTTGCAATTCCACTTTGCACGCTTATAGCTCTCACTTGTGGTTTCTAGTTTGGTGCAATCCCCAAGGTGAGGTACAATTCTAACACCACCATATTCCACTTCCATATACAATACTTGTGTGTTTTGCATGATGGATAGGCACGGTGAGTCGAGCCAACCACCTCCCCAAGAAGAAGATCAAGGACCATACATGACGCGCGCAAGTCACTTCATCGTCCGCCAAGAGTTCCGTGAACGTTGCCAAGCCCTTGAGACGCGACAAGATGAACAATTTGGCGAGACGCAAGCTGAGTTCAAGAACATCGACAACCGCTTCGACAGCGTCAAACGACAAATGCACGCAATGCATCACAACTTCGGCCACCAAAATGAAGTGCTTCAACGCTCTGTCACCAAAACAAATGACAATCTTCGACGCCTCATCGACAGAATGGCAAGACCATGTTCACGCGCATCAAGCTCTTCAAGTTCTTCACGTCATCATGCACCTCTTCAACAAGATCTACATCCAAGTGCTCCAAGACACAATGATGCCCCCGTGGTTGAAGATGGAAGTTCTTCGAACTATGTACCTTCCCCACGACACGCCGCAACGTCAAGCTATGATGGTGATTTCTCTTCAAGGCCACGAGCAAGGCAAGAAGCACACCGTCATCACGCAAGAGCATTGGTGATCCAACAAGAGCAACCGCAAGAAGATCCGCAAGTGCAACCGCAAGTCTACCACCTCCGCCCGCGACACGTACTTGACATAACAAGTGATGACTCCAATTTGGAGAATCAAGCTCGTCATCGATGTGAAGCTCTCCAAGATCCTCCTCCTCGTCATCAACGTCATGAACGTCCACACCGACACCATGGTCATCACGAGGCGCCTCCTCCACCACACCAAAACATGGAGCGTCAAGTGGTACAAGTTGAGCAACGCCCACCATGTCAAGAGGCTCATGACCATGATCTTCGACGTGAGGCCCATGTGCCTAATCAACATCACCAACCAAGGAACGAACCTCCTCTTTGTCATCAACCGCGTCATGAGGCTCCACTTCCTCAATAACCTCATGGGGCCCAAGTGCCTCAACACCATCAACAACCGCGCCAAGAGAAAGAGCAAGCGCCTCAACAACAATATCAAGAGCAACCCCGCAACAAGGTCGCGAGAACCAAGTTCCACCTCCTCAACCACAAGATCATCAACAAGGTCACCAAGCTCGTCGCAATGACCGCAATGATGAAGAAACTTTCGGAAAGCTCAAGTTCACAATGCCCAAGTTCACCTACAAGCAAGCTTCAACCACTACGCCAACAACCTCCAATGGAAGATCCTCAAGTACCTCCAAGCCTTCCTTCAAGCCCACACTTCCTCAAGGAAAACTGCCCCCAAGTGGCAAACAAGCAAAGAGTGATACACCTTTCAATGGTGAATGCTACAAGTGTGGAGGCAAAGGACACAATTCGGCCGAATGTGGAAACAAGAAAGTCTTGCTCATCCATGACAATGGTGATGAAGAGTACTTGAGTGAAGATGAATTTGATGCCCGAGTCAAGGAAGCAATGGCAAGGCAACGAGTGGAAGATGGCCAAGAACTCCTCATGTGTGAACATGACGCAAGTCCATCGCTTGTCGTCACAAGGATATTGACCACTCAAGCACAAGAGCATGAAGACAAATGCTCCAACATCTTCCAAACACGAGCCGGCATCAATGGCAAATCTATCAAGGTGATCATAGATGGAGGGAGTTGCCACAACCTGGCTAGCACCGAGTTGTGTGAGAAGCTCCACCTCACCCTCCATCCGCACAAGCACCCCTACCACGTGCAATGGCTAAGTGACCAAGGGTCCGTGAAGATCAAACATATCGTATCAGTCTCCTTTGCCATTGGTCCTTACAACGATACGGTGGAGTGTGATGTGGTTCCTATGACAGTTTGCCACATGCTTCTTGGTCGACCGTGGCAATTTGACAAGGCTGCTCAACATGATGGTCGCACCAATGTATACACCTTCAAATGGCTCAACAAAACATGTGTTTTGCAACCGATGACTCCTAGCCAAATAATTGCGGACAATGCAATGGCTTTAACGAGGGCGCAAAGCACAACACCTACTTGTGAGAAGAGTGGTGAGAGAGAGAACCACCTCATAGTGAGTGAGAGCCACAAGCCAAACTCGACTGAAAAAACTAAGAGTGTTCTCCTTGCCACCAAAAGTGAGATGAGAGATGTTCGGAACAACCCATCCATCTTGCACTATGTCCTCCTTTGCAAGGGACTAGCGCAAGGAACTAATGAATTAACCAATGTTCCTCCATCTTTGATGATTGTTTTGCAGGAATTCAAGGTGTGTTCGCCGAAGAGCTTCCACATGGACTACCTCCTCTTTGCGGCATCGAACATCGCATTGACCTCATCCCCGGTGCACCACTTCCCAACCATGCCGCTTATCGCACGAACCCGGAGGAGACAAAGAAATTGAACATCAAATCAACCAACTCCTCTCCAAAGGTTTGATCCAAGTTAGCACTAGTCCAAGTGCCGTACCCGTGATACTTCTTCCAAAAATGGATGATACGTTGCGATTATGCATGGACTGCCGTCCAATCAATGCTATCACCGTGCGTTATTGACATCCCATACCACGCCTATATGACATGCTTGATGAATTGTGTGGAGCCACTATTTTTTCGAAAATTGATCTTCGTAGTGGTTACCATCAAATACGCATGGCTGAAGGTGATGAGTGGAAAACTGCCTTCAAGACCAAACTTGGTCTCTATGAATGGTTGGTTATGCCCTTTGGTTTATCTAATGCCCCATCCACCTTCATGCGCCTCATGAATCATATCTTTATGCTTCTCATTGGAAAAAGTGTTGTTGTCTATTTTAATGATATTCTTGTTTATAGCAAATCACTTGAGGACCATATAACACATGTCAAGGAAGTTTTGCAAATCCTTCGACATGAAAAGCTTTATGCTAATCTTCCCAAGTGCACTTTTGCTAAAGACAAGTTGATTTTTCTTGGATTTGTCATTTCTTCGAAGGGAATTGGAGTTGATGTTTCCAAGGTAAAGGACATACAAGATTGGCCCATCCCAACAAATGTGAGTGAACTCCGAAGTTTTCATGGGTTGGTTGGTTTCTATCGTTGCTTTGAAATACTTTTCAACCATTGCGTGCCCTGTCAATGAGTTGGTGAAAAAGAATGTCACCTTTGTGTGGGGCAAAGCACAACAAAAAGCTTTTGATGAACTAAAAAGAGGCTCACCGAAGCACCTCTCCTTGTGTTACCGGATTTCACTAAAACTTTTGAGATAGAGTGTGATGCTAGTGGTATTGGCATTGGAGGAGTCCTTATGCAAAACGGACGTCCTATAGCCTACCATAGCGAGAAACTTGATGGTGCTCGCCTTAATTATCTGATTTATGACAAAGAGCTTTTTGCCTTAGTTCGTGTCCTCCAAGTTTGGCAACACTACCTATGGCCCAAGGAATTTATCATACATTCCGACCATGAGTCGTTGAAATATCTCAAAGGACAAACTAACTTGAGCAAGAGACACGCTAAGTGGGTTGAGTTCATGGAGTCTTTTCTGTACATTGTCAAGTATAAGAAGGGCAAATATAATGTAGTTGCAGATGCTTTGTCTCGCAAGCATACAAGCCTTCTTACGAGACTTGAAATCAACGTGTTGGGTCTTGAGGAAATAAAAACTTTGTATGCTTCCGACCCGTTCATTGTACCAAATTTCGCAAAGGGCTCCATTGACAAAGGATTTGATGATTTCTATTTGCATAAGGGCTTTCTATTTAAACAAAACAAGCTTTGCATTCCGAAATCGTCGCTCCAACTTTTGCTTCTCCAAGAATCTCATGGTGGAGGCCTTATGGGTAACTTTGGTTGTGACAAGACTTTGGACATGCTCTCCACTCACTACTTTTGGCCCAAGATGAAGCGCGACGTCGAGCACTACGTTCAACGATGCACGGCATGTGTTCAAGCTAAGTCGCAAGCTAATCCCTATTGATGAGGATATATACAGGGATTATGATGATTCTGACTGCCTGAACTAGAAGGAAATATTGAGTCAAATCAATAATGACTATCAGGTGAATTCATTCCTAATTAAACCTGATGTTTTACTTAATGAGAACGTTATACTAAGTCTATGCATCTTTGTATGATCAGGTTTATTGATAACAAAAGCGTTGCGCAAAGAGGAGGAGAGTTGTAGCAAGAAGGACAAGCGCTGATTTCCAATATCAACAAGTGCGCGAGGGAGGAGCGGGAGGCATGCGCACTAGAAGGCAATGAGGAAATCACGTATGTGCAAGAGAGAGAGAGATGGCGCACCAAGAATTACACGTTTGAGGTGTTCCATGACGTTTGGACTGCGTGCCAATAAGGCCGAACCCATATATGGGTCGGTATGTATCAGTTTGAGTCAAACCGAGTCAGTTTGGGCCAAGATATGGCTGTTTTTAGGCCCGTTTAGAGGGGAGGACGCCCTAGCCCTCATATAAACCTCCGTGGCCGTCACAAGTTAGGGTTTAGACCACGTTAAAATATTTTGGAGTTAATTCTTTCATAGAACCTCTGAAATTACCCTGTGTTCGAATTCTACAACTATAATTGAGTGTGATCTGTTGTTCCATTGGGAATTAGTATATTGCATACTACCGTTCGTGGTCACGGCTGCATGCGTAAGAACGTGGTGTTGTGAATATCCTACAAGGTTCGAGAGTTGTTGCATTGGCATCACGGATCGAGGAGCAGGAGAGTTCATAGCTACGGGCTAGTTATCTATCATCCACCATATCCACCGACAAGTACTTGCTGAGAAGATCGGGCCACCCCATATCATCTTGGTATCAGATTTCCAGTGTTGCCTCGGCAAGCATCCACAAATCCATCCATAGATTAGTTGTTTTTGTCCTATACAGAAAAAGCCACACAAAAATATTATGGTTCATAGTTCATTGCCATAGCCTAGATAACACTGTTCGTGAGTTCTAGTCGCTGATCGTAATTCTTTTGTGTAGCCTTTTTTCTAAATCTGAGTCATAGTTTTTGTCTAGTTTTTATCTGTTTTTATCCATTGTCGGAGTTCCTAGACTATTTCTATACTGTTTGTCGTGTTCTTGAGTCTTAGATCTATTAGATCTGTTTTCTTTTAGTCTGAGGTTGTAGATCCGTTCGAAAGAAAAAGAAAAAAAAAGTCCAGATCGGATCAAACTTGAGTACTCCTACGTGAGCTTTCCTCATGTTCAAAAGAAAAAATCCATATCGCTACGTATCGCTCAACCACAGACAATTCTGTGCTAGTACGCGAGTCTAGGAAGAAAAAAAAATTCTTGATCGGCTCGCCTTTTCTAAACGTGAGTTTCCACACGTACGTGAGAAAAAAAAACCGATCATATTCCTTGTGCGTGAGACGTGAGATTCCGCACGTGAAAAAAAAATCCCCTACGCACGTCACAAGGCATCTTTCCCTGCGTGTTTGTTCTAGTACGTGAAACTCAGGGAGGCAAAAGGAAAAAATCGGGCGCTGTGTCCACGCCGCACCATAGATTGGTCTGCCCTCTAGCGTGAAGCATTTAGAGCAAAAAAAACAGACTCACGCGAGATCACACACAAGTCTGTCCTCATACGAGAAACTTTTGTGTCTGCCGACATCCTGTCATTACAGGATTTTGAGTCTTTTTTCTGTCGTGGGAGTGACCAATTCTCAGGTCAATTTTTTTATTATTTTTTTATTTTTTTACTGAGTCCACATAGCGTACCTATTCTTGTGAGCCTTATCAAGCCTTTCTTTGTGTATAAAACTATCCTACAAGACTAGCGTGCTTAGTGCTCTGCGGGCTGCTTAGTTTAGCAATCTTGTGCCCGTTTCGTTGAGACATTGCTAGCGTCTCTCCTTGTGTATTGCAACACGAGCGTTCCTCCGACATACCTCACTTTATTAAGCTCATTTTCATAGTTGTAATTGCCCCATTTATCTCCACCGTGTGTGTTTCCGTGGGTCTTTGTCATACGATCAACACTAGGACTTGTTTGCGGTGTAGTTAGGATACCATACCTACAGCACCACCACAAATAACATGTGTGCCATGCGATCGTTCTCTATACCTTTGGTATTCACTTCATCACATCAGTGCATCAGTCTTTGATTTAGAATTGGTAAGCATCACTATTCACTTTGGAACGGTAAGATCTGCTTTCTTATTAGTTTTTGAGTGGGTTGTGAGTGTGCCACCAAAAATATTTTGTGTTTTTGCACTAACATACTAATCATGATTTCTACTAGTGTTGGTGTGATGCAGAAATCAGATGATGTTTACCATGACTATTTAGCTATTGTGGTTGGCATGGCATATGATCCAACTACAATCAAGTGGCGATTGGAAAGTTCTGCCACACCTGCAGAATATCAGATTTGGGAAATTGATATGGGATTTGGTTTTGCGAGATGTCATACTTTCGATAGCAAGTTTAATGGCCATATAGAATACATCCTTGATCACCGACGTGTGGATGAAGAGGTAGCTCGTTGGTGGAAGGACGCAAGGATTGTGTATGGTGTTATGGGTAAAAAATTCCTTTGGGAAGATTTCAAACAATTTCTATGTTCTATGTTTTTGAACAACTACAAATGGCCTATTCCAGAAATTTTGAGAGTGGACACTAATGAGACATGTGAGTTGTCTACTAACGTAATCATGTCTACTCCTAGTGTTGTATCTTGTGATGTACAGGTTGCTTTTGAAGAAAGGGAGCCGCCTATTTTACAACCTGCATCACACGATCTGGTATTGTCATTTGAGGAGGATGTCGTAGTACCTACTACAGCTGAGAAGATTGTTGATGACATCGGTACTAATTTGGAGCTTCAGCCAACATGTGTGACATATTGTGAGTCTATTCCTTTACTGAAGCCTCCTTGTGATTTGCCTTATACTACTGTTTCAGCACCATGTGACAGTTTACCAAATTCCAATTTTGATCATGTGGTACTGATTACACATAAAGAAATACTTGCTCGAATACCACCTGCTGATATTGTGTTTTCCATCATGCTAAATGAACCTATGAGTATGAGTTGTGCTATGGACAAGATTTCTAAAATTTCATGTCTAAATTCTAGCACATATTCTCCTTGTTTCACTTTCAATCTAATTGGTGAATATAGCATGCATGAAAATTTTCTTGTGGATCACATATGCATTACTTGTGATAGAATCGCTGAACTGAAACATGCTGTTTTCAGCCATACTTGTTGTGTGTCGATGACTTGTTGTGGGACATATGCTGAAATTTGTGATAGTATGAAACTAAAGTCAGATCTAGTTGATATAATGCAGCCAACACAAGTAATTTTACCTATGTTGGATCATTGTCATCTTGCTAGAATAGAACCCAAGTTTTCATATCCTTTGTGTTTGTCCCAAAAGTCTTTGTCTAGCTGTGCTACTGCTCTATACTTCACTTATATTTGCAAATGGAGTTGCATCTTCCATACTGGACAACATGATCATGTTCATATTAATAAGAGTAGCGCAATTGAAGCATGGTGTGAATCAATTTGGTTTTCACACATATTGAATTGGTTAGATCTTGTCCACAAATTTGATCATAGATCTTCTTTAAGAAAACTGAATTTAATATTGAAGAACAAGACTATCTATTTAGTTGTTTTTCACCATGATCATGATTCTTTGTATTTCACTTATACCTGCAATTTAAGTTGCTTGATGTATACTGGACATACTTTTCATGTGAACAACAACAATACAACATGTTATATATACATATACTTTGCGTACACGTTGTTCTTTTTGTTTCTCCCACTTTCAGCTTACCTAAAGTCGAGGACGGCTTTTCATGAAGAAAGGGAGGATGATGAGGATATATACAGGGATTATGATGATTCTGACTGCCTGAACTGGAAGGAAATATTGATTCAAATCAATAATGACTATCAGGTGAATTCATTTCTAATTGAACCTGATGTTTTACTTAATGAGAACTTTATACTACCTAAGTCTATGCATCTTTCTATGATCAGGTTTATTGATAACACAAGCGTTGCCCGAGGAGAAGGAGAGTTGCAGCAAGAAGGACAAGCGCTGATTTCCAATATCAACAAGTGTGCGAGGGAGGAGCGGGAGGGATACGCACTAGGAGGCAATGAGGAAATCACGTATGTGCAAGAGAGAGAGAGAGATGGCGCACCAAGAATTACACGTTTGAGGTGTTCCACGGTGTTTGGACTGCGTGCCAATAAGGCCGAACCCATATATGGGTCGGTATGTATCAGTTTGAGTCGAACCGAGTCAGTTTGGGCCAAGATATGGCTGTTTTTAGGCCCGTTTAGAGGAGAGGACGCCCCAGCCCTCATATAAACCTCCGTGCCGTCACAAGTTAGGGTTTAGACCACGTTAAAATATTTTGGAGTTGATTCTTTCATAGAACTACTGAAATTACCCTGTGTTCGAATTATACAACTATAATTGAGTGTGATCTATTGTTCCATTGGGAATTAGTTGATTGCATACTACTGTTCATGGTCACGGCTGCGTGCGCAAGAGCGTGGTGTTGTGAATATCCTACAAGGTTCGAGAGCTGTTGCATTAGCATCAGGGATCGAGCGGGAGAGTTCATAGCTACAGGCTAGTTATCTATCATCCACCATATCCACCGACAAGTGCTTGCTGAGAAGATCGGGCCACCCCATATTACCTATGGTCTTTATATGCCATTGCCTATTCCTCATACACCTTGGTCCGACATTAGCATGGATTTCGTGTTAGGATTGCCTAGATCTCAGCATGGTCATGACTCTATATTTGTTGTCGTGGATCGCTTTTCCAAAATGGCACACTTGATACCGTGCCATAAGACCGACGATGCTTCACATGTTGCAAATCTGTTTTTCAGGGAAATTGTCTGTCTTCACGGTGTGCCAAGAACAATCGTCTCTAACCTCGACGTCAAATTCATGAGCTACTTATGGAAGACACTCATGGCGAAGCTCGACGTCAAGCTCCTCTTTTCATCCGGGTCACATCCTCAAACTGATGGCCACACCAAAGTTGTCAATCGAAGCCTCGGAACCCTTCTACGTGTGTTGATTAAGAAAAACTTGAAGGATTGGGAGGAATGCATTCCCCATGCTGAGTACTTTCATGATCGTCTATGGTTTCAAGCCCCTCACCATGCTCGACATCCTACCTCTACCTCTCCATGAGCATACAAACATGAACGTTGAGAAGTGCGCACAAGCTATGAAGAAACACGAGCCACTATCGAGCAACAAGTCCTTCGCCATGCTTCAAGGTTAAACAAGGACAAGAAGGAGGTGATCTTTGAAGAAGGTGACCTTGTGCGGATACATCTAAGAAAAGACCGCTTCCCCAAGGAATGTGACTCCAAGCTCAAGCCAAGAGGAGATGGTCCCTTCAAGGTCCTCAAGCGAATCAACAACAACGCCTACATCATCGACATACCGACATCCAAGTACCTTGCAAGTAATACATTCAACGTCAAAGATCTGTCACCCTACCATGGAGATGTTCAAAATCACAACCATGAAGAGTCGAGGACGACTCTTTCCCAAGGGGGGAGCTGATGCAACTCGTCCTACGGACGCTCCTACATCTACACCAACAAGTCCCCCAGGTGGACCCATGACTCGTGCCCGAGCCAAACTCCGACAAGCTAAGGTGAACTCGCTCCTCTCCTTATGCCAATTTAATACCTCCTTGGATGGTGTGCTACTTCATGCAACTACTCTATGCATCATCAGGTACGAAGCCTCAACACATCACCAAGCACCCAAGGATGGAGAACAAGGAGCAGAGCGTGAAGCAGAAGTCGCGGGAGCTGCTCAGACCGGAGTCTCCGGTCTTCGCACACCAGAGTCTCCGGCCTGCCAAACTCTCTGGCCTAAAGACACCGGAGACTCTGGCCCTACCTCCGGTCCGACCCCCTACACCAGGCTCCGGGACAATCTGAAGGCCCCTCCGGAGGCTAGTCCGGAGGCTACACCGGATTCTCCGACCTAGACCGGAGTCTCCGGCCTACACACCAGAGTCTCTGGTCCGACCGACGCCAGGCATGAAAAGGCCTTTGGGCATGCGGCCCATGTACCCCTTAGTCCGTCCAGAACTTGTCTTTTATTCCTAAAGTACCCCTGTTTAAGTGGCTGTCCTATATATAGTCCCCCACCTCCATTGTAAACCCTAGGCATGATATTTGGAATTAGTGGAAACCCCTTTGTGGATCTATCTAGTTCTTGCCTCATGCTCCTTTGACAAAGGAGCACCAAATATCCCAAACCTCGTTGGAGTTTGCATCGTGCCTCCGTGTTGTACAAGGCCTAGGCATCGGAGTACCTTTGCCTAGATGTCAAGATCTCACCGAGTCTCCCATCTCGCCGTGCCGGTTAGAGAGAGTCCTCCGCCCATCGCCGATCCTAGGGATTGCGCCGGACCGGTCACCGCCAGCGTGAGCTATTGGTGTGTATCGTGGTTTTGCGTGTGTGTGTTCATCATGTTCTTCGTGCGTGAGTTCGTCGTGTTCATTCTTCCCTCCTTCCCCCGGCACTCCATCCTCAATTTGATTGGGATTCGTGAAAGGTCGGGCCACGCTAGAGGTTTTTGCCCTCAACAACATTTTTTCATAATCGACAAATGCATGCGTGTACACGTCACACGAAACCGCTGCTCGCCCCTTGATCAGATCGGCACCCAACTCTTTGTACCCGCCATAGCTCCTTCCAAACAACTTCCTTGAGCACGATGGCTCCTCGCTGTGGCAACGACAGATCCAAGCCAGCCACTGACCTCCTGCGTCCCCTCTTCGTGGCATCGTTCGTGCTCGCGAGTCGCCTACCGAGGCAGCACGTCGTATCCGACCGCGCTAGGATCCATCAACATCGGCACTCGAGGACACCGCAATGTCGAAGCTCGTACCGGCCGCGTAGGAGGAGCGTGGGGTACCAACAACGACTGACGAGTGCAAAGCAGCAGCCAGGACGGGGTCACGTGTTGCACCAGCGAGTATGGACAAGAAGAGGAACAAGAGGAAGAAAAGGAAGAAGAGAGCAGACAGCTATTTGGACGACTCCGACTCGGCCAACAAGGAGGCATTCATAGATCAGTTCGAGGCAAAAGCGGAGGAGAGTGACAAGGACCCGTGGGACTACGAAGCAGAGGAGGAGGAGGACTCGGACGAGGAGATAGCGCGCTTATACGAAGAAGGGGGCGGTGATGAGTCATCAGAGGAGGACACCGATGGCGGCAATGGCAAGGACCATGACAGCGACGAAGACGATGATGATCCGGAGGACGACGACGAGAGCTTCTTCGAAATATGATCATTTATTTTATTTATTTTTTGAGATGGTTTTCATTTGTTTATGGAGGTAAAGTTTTGGTGGCACGGATAGAGAGGTGGAACAGATTGATCCTGCAACAAAAGAGGAGGAGGGAGGGGTTATCCTGCCCGTTGGATCATAGAGGATCAACGGTTGGTGGGAACGATCCGTGTGACATCTGTGCCAGCCAATCAGGGTGTAGCAGCCAGAGTGAGCACATGTTTGGGATTTTGTGAGATTTGTGACAAAGAGAGAGGGTAAAACTGAGTAGTATCAAAAAACCAAGGGCAAGATAGACTAAGGGATTCAAATAGAAAATAGAAAGAATAGACATGTGTGTTCCTTTAAAAATGGAAAATACATGTTTCAAACTAAACCACATGGATCCACCAGAGTCATTGCATGTGTGTTCTTTTCCTAAACCACCAGCAGAGTCATTGCATGTGTCTTCCTTTCCTAAACCACCACTAGAGTCATTGCATGTGTGTTCCTTTCCTCAACCACATTGATCCATCAGAGTCATTGCATGTGTGTTCCTTTCCTAAACCACATGGATCCACCAGTGTCATTGCATGTGTATTCCTTTCCTAAACCAACACCAGAGTCAGTGCATGTGTCTTCTTTTGCTAAACCACCACCACAGTCATTGCATGTGTGTTATTTTCCTAAACCACATGGATCCACCAAAGTCATGCATGTGTCTTCCTTTCCTAAACCACCACTAGAGTCATTGTGATGCATCCCGTCCTACGGACGCTACTACATCTACAACGCCAAGTCCAAGCTCGTCCCCAAGTCACCCAAGAAGACAGACGCGAGCGGTACTACCGCTCCCAACAGCGGTACTACCATGCCCCGGTACTACCGCTCAGCCTCAGCGGTGCTACCGGCCATGACTGAAGCCCACACCATCGCCTCTGGATGCCCTGGTATCGGCTTGCGGTACTACAGCCCCCAAGCGGTACTACCGTACCTGGAGCTCGAGGACAACTGAAGCCTGGAGCTACCGCTCCCTAAAGCCGCTACCGCTTCGGTCCGGTACTACCGAACCTGAGGACCAGTACTACCGGTCACCACAGTGCCTGCGTGCACTAGATCTGGGCCACAACCCATGTACCCCTTTACTATGTTGCAACCCTAGAGTTATTCCCCAAACTACCCCTATGTAAGTGGCTGGCCTATAAATAGAGCCCCCACCCCTGATATATCCCTTAGGCATAGATGATAGACTAAAGACAACCCCCATTGTGGAATCTCTAGTTTTGCCTCATCCCCTTCTACCAAAGGGGATCGACTATCGTCACCACCTCGTTGGAGTTTGCATCGCGCCTACCTCGTTGTACAAGGCCTTGGCATCGGTGTCCCTTTGCCAAGACGTCAAGACCCTCTCCAAGGTGTTCTTCCCTCTCCACGTGGGATCGTGGGAGCACGTTGACCGATCTTTCCTAGCGAGGATTCTATCGGACCGGTGGCCACCGGTGAGAGCAATCGGCCTTGTATCGTGTGTGTTTTGCGTGTGTTCATCGTGTTCTTCGCGAGGTGTTCGTCCGCTTCCGCTACCTTCTCCCTTTCCCCTCGCTTTCCCATCGATTTGACCACGAGATCCGTGAAGATCGGGCCACCCACGGGGTCACCCCATAACACATTGCATGTGTGTTCATTTCCAAAACCACATGGATGTCATTGCATGTGTGTTCATTTCAAAAACCACATGGATGTCATTTCATGTGTCTTCCTTTCCTAAACCACCACTAGAGTCATTGCATGTGTCTTATTTTCCTAAACCACATGGATCCACCAGTGTCATTGCATCTGTCTTCCTTTCCTAAACCACCACCAGAGTCATAGCATGTGTGTTCTTTTCCTAAACCACCACCAGAGTCATTGCATGTGTCTTCTTTTCCTAAACCACCACCAGAGTCACTGCATTTGTGTTCTTTTCCTAAACCACCACTAGAGTCATTGCATATGTGATATGGGGTGGCCCGATCTTCTCAGTAAGCGGATGGCGGTAATGATGGTGGATGATAGATAACTAGCCTGTAGCTATGAACTCTCCCGCTTGATCCCAAATGCCAATGCAACAGCTCTCGAACCTTGTAGGATATTCACAACACCACGCTCTTGCGCACGCAGCTGTGACCACGGATGGTAGTATGCAATCTACTAATTCCCAATGGAACAACAGATCACACTCAATTATAGTTGGTAGAATCGAACATAGGGTAATTCTAGAGGTTCTATGAAAGAAACAACTCCAAAATATTTTAACGTGGTCTAAAACCTAAAAACCATGACTTACAGGCCTATATAAAGGCTGCTGGACGTCCAACATAGAGTTGAGGTGAAAACCAAACATATCTCTAACTTTCCTAACTTAAAAGGACTCTATTTGTAAACTGGCAGAAAACGTCTGTCGACTTGTTTTGGTTGCTGCGCACAGCTCGTAACGAACTGGGAGACGTGCAAATACCCGTTGGAAAGATCTCGGAATTATCTTTCCATCAAGTACTTATGTGCTTAATTCGGAGTTGGTTTGTGGAAACCTCGTCCGTTTCAATTTCAGAACTTCTGTCTGTCCGAATTGAACCTTCCTTCTTGTTCGCCTTCTAACTCTTGGTCGCCTTCATTTTGATGATCTTCTCTTACGCCTTCCTCCTGCTCCTCCCTCGCGCATCCTCGGGAGATCATCATGCTGGGCTCCTCTTGTAGCCCTTCTCCTCCTCGCGCCATGCTTGTCTCTCCAACGAACCTTGTGATATTTTTCAACGAGGCTCAATATTTCTTTCCAGTTCAAACACTCGAAATCATCATGATCCATGATTGTATCCTCATCATCCTCCCTTTCTTCATGAAAAGCCGTCCTCGGCTTTAGGTAAGCTGAAAGTGGGAGAAACCAAAAGAACAACGTGTACGCAAAGTATATGTATATATAACATGTTGTATTATTGTTGTTCACATGAAAAGTATGTCCAGTATACATCAAGCAACATAAATTGCAGGTATAAGTGAAGTACAAAGAATCATGATCTTGGTGAAAAACAACTAAATATATAGTCTTGTTCTTCAATATTAAATTGAGTTTTCGCAAAGAAGATCTATGATCAAATTTGTGCACAAGATCAAATCAATTCAATATGTCTGAAAACCAAATTGATTCATGCCATGCTTCAACTGCGCTACTCTGATTATTATGAACATGATCATGTTGTCTAGTAAGTAAGATGCAACTTAATGTGAAAATATAAGTGAAGTATAAAGCATTAGCACAACTAGACAACGAATTTTGGGACAAACACAACGAATATGAAAACTTGGGTTCTATTCTAGCAAGATTAAAACAATCCAACATAGGTAAAGTTACTTGTGTTGGTTGCAATATGTCAACTAGACCATAACGTATTTCCATAATATCTCGAACATGAACTATTGTCCCATAGCAAACATTTTGTGACACATTGCATATATGGCTGAAAACAACATGTTTCAGTTCAGCGATTCTATCACAAGTAATGCATATGTGATCAACAAGAAAATTTTCATGCATTCTATATTCACCAATCAGATTGAAAGTGAAACAAGAGAATATGTGCTAGAATTCAGAAATGAAATTTCAGAAATCTTATCCACATCACTACTCATATTCATAGGTTCATTTAGCATGATGGAATACAAAATATAAGTAGGAGGTATTCGAGCAAGTATTTCCTTATGTGTAATTAGTACCACATGATCAAAATTTGAATTTGGTAAATTATCACATGGTGTTGTAACATTAGTGCAAGGCAAGTCACAAGGAGGCTTCAGTAAAGGAATGAACTCACAATATATTGCACATGTTGGCTGAATCTCCAAAACTAGACCAATGTCATCAAAAATCTTCTCAGCTGTAGTAGGTACTACGACATCCTCCTCAAGTGACAATACCAGATCGTGTGATGCAGGTTGTAAAATAGGTGGCTCCCTTTCTTCAAAAGCAACCTGCACATCACAAGATAGAACACTAGGAGTATACATGATTACGTTAGTAGACAACTCACATGTCTCATTAGTGTCCACTCTCAAAATTTCTGGAATAGGCCATTTGTAGTTGTTCAAAAACATAGAACGTAGAAATTGCTTGAAATCTTCCCAAAGGATTTTTTACCCATGACACCATACACAATCCGTGCGTCCTTCCACCAACGAGCTACCTCTTCATCCACACATCGGTGAGCAAGAATGTATTCTATATGGCCATTAAACTGGCAATCAAAAGTATGACATCTCGCAAAACCAAATCCCATATCAATTTCCCAAATCTGATATTCTGCAGGTGTGGCGGAACTTTCCAATCACCACTTGATTGTAGTTGGATCATATGCCATGCCAACCACAATAGCTAAATAGTCATGGTAAACATCATCTGATTTCTGCATCACATCAACACTATTAGAAGTCGTTATTAGTATATTAGTGCATAAAACAAAAATATTTTTGGTGGTACACTCACAACTCTGATGTAGCCCGACCTTCGGTCATTACCACATCATGGTCTCCAACTTATGCCAAGTCATCATGGACTCCAAAGGAGAATCCGTTCCTCTATACGAGCCCACTTCCTACCCTCTTGAATGGTATACTACTTCATACTCCATCCCATATCCATGATAGGTTCATACCGATGAGTACGGAGGAAAGGGAGGAAGCTTGGAGCACCAAGCCCGACAAGACGGAGGCTTGGAAGAGAAGACGGAAGAAGAAGCAGCTAGAGCACCGGAGTCTCCGGCCTGCACACACCGGAGTCTCCGGCCTGAAGACACCGGAATCTCCGGCCTGCATACCCCGAAGTCTCCGGCCCATCTCCGGACCGACCCCCAGGTCGAGCTCGAGGACAGTCCGAGACCCCCTCCAGAGGCGACACCGGAGACAGACCGGAGTCTCCGGCCCACACGCCGCCAGCTAGGCCTTTGGCCCATGTACCCCTTAGTCCGCCCAGACTTTCCCCTTTTATTCCTAAAGTACCCCTTAACTAGTGGCTAGCCTATATATAGTGCCCCTACCCCCTCATGTAACCCTAGGCATAGATGATAGACTAAAGAAAATCCCCTTTGTGGAATCTCTAGTTTTGCGTCATCCCCTTCTACCAAAGGGGATCAACTATCGTCACCACCTCGTTGGAGTTTGCATCGCGCCTCCCTCATTGTACAAGGCCTTGGCATCGGTGTCCCTTTGCCAAGACGTCAAGACCCTCTCCAAGGTGTTCTTCCCTCTCCACGTGGGATCGAGGGAGCACATTGACCGATCTTTCCTTGCGAGGATTCTATCAGAACAGTGGCCATTGGTGAGAGCAATCGGCCTTGTATCATGTGTGTTTTGCGTGTGTTCATCGTGTTCTTCGCGAGGTGTGCGTCCGCTTCCACTACCTTCTCCCTTTCCCCTCGCTTTCCCATTGATTTGACCACGAGATCCGTGAAGATCGGGCCACCCACGGGGTTACCCCATAACATCTGGTATCAGCAGCTTTTGGTTGCCACGGATTTCCCCTTGATTTGGTCTTTTTCCCCATAAATTCGAAAATTCCACCAAAAACAGCCCCAATTCGTCTTTTAGATCGATCTGTGATTTGAGTGCGTTTTGGTAGGTTTTGATCCGTGGATTACTTGCTAAACTTGTTGATCTACCTTCCCCTGCGTTTCCATGGCCTAATTCCTTGTTTTCCCCCACCAATTTGAGGTTTTGGGTCGAGTTTTTCCGCCAAAACTCATCCCGTTCGTGTTCTGGAACGTCCTGGAACCTCCGGACCGGAGTTTCCGGCCCCCGGACCGGAGACTCCGGCCCAGACCGGAGATTCTAGCTTCCAGACCGGAGATTCCGGTCCAGACCGGAGTTTCTGTTAAAGTCTCCGCCCCCCACTGCTGACATCAAATCTGTTTCACCGTTTTGGCCATAACTTTTGCATACAAATTCGGATTTTGATGTTCTTTAGCTCGTTTTCAAGAGAATAAAGATCTCTACATCATCATCTCTATGGTTCATGCTATCTACTCCATCCAAATTCGTGAGCAAGGCGGAATCCACCAATAAAGGGTGAAGATCGGCGACGAAATGTATAAAAATTCCGCGACTTCTCCCCACTTGCATCCCTTTGTGAGCCACACTATCTTTGCATTCAACAAACACCTATTGAGACTAGTTCCTCCTATGATTGCTTGGGCTATACACATTTGATACCTTGTAGAATTCCGAGCAAAAGTTATGAGCGCGCTATCTCATATAGTAATCTTGTATAGTTGTTGGCACAAGGAAGAGGCAAGTGAAAAAGAAAAGAAAAGTGAAAAAAATAGAAAAAGAAAAAGAATAAAAAGAAAGAAAGAAATAAGTGCCTCATAGAATAGGAAGCGCAAGCTCGATGGACATCAAATAGGTGGTACTTATTGTGCATATCTTGTAGCCCACCAATTTATTGCAATCGAACTAGCGTCTCTCCTTATACTTGTGCGACACGAGCTTATAGTCTTCGCTAGGTAATCATTTGGTTCTTAGCTCACTTTCTCCGTCGCACAAGTCCCATTTATCCCACCGTTTTCCTTGTATATATTCCTATCTTGTGGATTGACTTGTTTTGCTTTGTGATCATCGTGGTTCTTTACTTGCCATTACAATATCTTGATTTCGGATTGTTCTTGGACACGCCACCTTCCATACCTATCCACCATAAGCTTTGTGTGTTTGTGTTTTTAGTGGTTAGTTGGTTTTGGTGTTCCGCGTGAACTTCACTTTGATTGGTTTTGATTGCTCTCAAGTGTTGCCACTTGCACGATACTATCTTCCAAGGTAAAGTAAGGTTTGATGTTGCATCCCTAACCCCCTACCACTTCCATATACACCACTTGGTCTTGTGAATCATGTCTAGGGACTCCGGAACCGAGGTTGATATATATGAAGGATCCATGATGAGCCACCACGACTACGAATCCACAAGTATAGAGGACGTGATGGAGCACTACACCGACAATGGCTCCGCATGCTTTGAGGACCCTGAGCATTGCACCTATGATGGATCCACATGCATGGAAGACATGGAGCACGTCATCAAATATGGCTCCTCAAGCATGGAGGAATTGGATCTCTACATCGATAATGGCTCCTCATGCATGGAGCACTACACCGACAATGGCTCCACATGCTTGGGTGACATGGAGTACTACATCAACAACGACTCCCCAAGCATGGATGACTTCGAGTGTTACAACGACGACTCCTCACCAAGCATGGAGGACATGGCGAGCTTCACCCACTTCGAGGGCTCTTCCATGAGCCATGAAGAATACCTCCACCGCTTGGAGATGGAGGACTACTACGCCAAGCTAGCGGAGACGCATCATCAAGAAACCATGACCTTCAAGGCCAAGCGTGCCACACCAAAGGGAACCACCTACTTCGATGATCCACCTCCAAGGCCTCAAGCGCCACCACCTACATGGCGTCATGCACCACCATCTCCAAGGCGACGAGCGCCATCACCTCCAAGCCGTCAAGCGCCACCATCTCCAAGGCGCCAAGCACCACCCTCTCCAAGGCGTCAAGTGCATCTACCTCCAAGGCATCAAGTGCCATCTACTCCAAGAAGAGTGGTGCCCAAACATCATCTTCCAAAAGAGGCGCCATGAAGCAAGAATCTTCATCAACATACATCCTCTAGAGATCATCACCAACATCAAGAGGATACAAGACGTCGTTCAAGGCATCTTTGCCATGAAGATGGAGAATACATGTTGAGCACCATCCATAATTCTCATCCAAGCTCAAGAAGGCACCACCATCACAAGAAGAGTGCACAGGACAAGGAGCATCGTCGCGAGCGTTATGTGGATGACCAAGTGCGCCATCTACATCAACCTTTGGCAAGGCACGCCAATGACCTCCGTCGACACCATCATAAGGCACCTTCAACTACTCATGCCACCACCAAAATGGAACCAAGAGAAAGCTATCCTCCACGCCATCAAGCTTCAACGCCCAAACTTGACGTCCTAGATGACGCATGCAACTTCATGGATGAGGAGGACAAAGACCTCTACTTCTCAAAGTTGGACGAGTACGTCAAGAGGACTACACAAGCCAAGGTGCAAGAGGGCGATGACAAGGTCATGAATGGTGAGCATGGGACTTTTCCTTCATCAAAGGAGGCGCATGGAGTTGAGAGAACCGAGCCTACCCCCATATGCTTGAGTGATGATGTGGTACCAATCCCATGTGAGTATGAGGGCCACTTAGCCGACTTGAGTGAAAACAAGAGTGAGATGAGTGACTCCACCATATGTGAGATTGAGTGCTTCCACTTGGAGGGCATGAGTGATACACCGAGTGAGTTGAGAGTGGTAGTTGATAGGTCACATGAGACCATTTTGATTTCTAACAACTTACCCTCTACATCTAGTGTGTTTTCTCATGATTTGCTAGCTTCAATGGTGGATGAAGATGATGCCATCCCCATATTGGATGAATAAGTCACCCACATGGAAGCCAATACTACCACAACACCCACTTCATATGAGAGGTATGAACAAGGTAAGAATACGGGTGTTGATGATGCCATGATCCCACTAGTGGACATGATGATTTGTGATGACTTGCATGCTATGGATGATACTTGTGGCATGACATATGTTCCACTCTTATTCCCATCTGTTAATCTTGCTATGCATCATGATGACCATGTGTATTCCCTTTATTGTCATGATATTGCCATAGACATGATATGCTCTAGACGTTACAATGATGGTATCATTGCTTGCACTTTGTTGAATAATTGCTCTTTCTAATGTTTTGCTTGCAATGATGTTACCAATGGTACCCCTCGAACCATGCTTTGTCATGAGTGTTTCACAATTTCTCCCGTTGCTTGCAATAAGTCGAATAATTGCTCTTTCACTTGTTTTCCTTGCAACAATAATTCTCATATGGTTTATATTGAGATGGCCCCCATAGCTTTCTCAAATTTTGGAGATTTTGATGATTGCCATGATAAGCATGTTCCCCACTTGCATACTCACCATGCACATTTTTCATACTTGATTGACACTAATGGTGATGTGCACAAGAAGAGATATGTCATGATGGATGATGTATTTCTCTACCAGGAACAGACGTTCTTCCTTTTGTGTTTGATGTGTGTAGGTACCCGCACAAGAATGTCAACCTCGGTTGAGCACGAGTTGAAAAAAAGAGCTCTAGAGAGCATCCCCCAAGTGAGTTCAAGATCGAACCCAGCTCTGATACCTTTTGCATGCTTTGCATCTTTCATGTTGACAAATTGCTCTTTCCTATGGTTTGATTGCAAGCATGTTGATGGTATTCTTTCTCCTTGTGACAGTCATGTCTTGTTGCTATTGGATATTGATGCTTTGTGTGTTGCCACAAAAATGTTGAACAATTTCTCTTTCCAATGTTTTTTGTGCAACCATAATGCCATTATGAGCATGTATTGTCACGAGAGCTTCCAAGTCTCTCGTATTGTTGTTGCAACAAACATAAGGACCACTTGCTCTTTCATTTGGTTTGTTTGCAAACATGTTGCTTGTGTTTCCGCTTGCGATATGCATACTCCCATGATCTTTGTTTTTGATGATATGTGTATGGCATCCAACATATTGAACAATTGTTCTTTCCAATGGTTGGTTTGCACACATAATGATGTTGTTTTGGATATCCTTCCTCATGTGTTTTTGCCGAATTCTCCTATCCTTGCATCAAAGATGTTGAGCTATATTTTAGTCCATTGCATTGAGTGCCACACTAAGACGTTATATGGAGTTTTCGAGTTCCCACATTTGGATGATGTTCAATTAACTTCCATGCACTTTGACCTTGCATACGCATTTCATTTGCGATACTTGAGTTGTGCTAATAGTGTTGTGAACAAGAATGGACATGCCATAGATGACATGCTCCTCTATCACACACAAACATATGTTGCTTGGTCTTTGTTGTGTGAAGGTACAATTGCATACGCGTCAACCTCTATGGATAAAGAGTTGACAAGACGAATCGAAGAGAGTTACCTATGACTTCCCTTCAACGAGCCATCTCTACATCCTAAGGTGACTTCCTTCTACTTGAGGACTCATACTATAATCTTCATGAATTGGCTACGCTTTGAGTGTTGCTTCTCTTTTGTGGTGAGCTTTTTAGGCTTCATTGAAGGTGAAGGAACATTGAGGTGTTGTCAATTCAATCATTCCGAGGACGACTATATGGTGAACCCCAGGATCAAGAAGGTCTCTCGGCATCTTCTACTTTGTGATGAGCGTGTAGAGTCAAGGGCGACTCTTTTTGAAGGGAGGGGAGATGATGTAGCCCGACCTTCGGTCGTTACCACATCATGGTCTCCAACTTATGCCAAGTCATCATGGACTCCAAAGGTGAATTTGTTCCTCTATGCGAGCCCACTTCCTACCCTCTTGAATGGTATACTACTTCATACTCCATCCCATATCCATGATAGGTTCATATCGACGAGTATGGAGCCAAGGGAGGAAGCCTGGAGCACCAAGCCCAAGAAGACGGAGGCTTGGAAGAGAAGACGGAAGAAGAAGAAGCTGGAGCACCGGAGTCTCTGGCCTGCACACACCAGAGTCTCTGGCCACACCGGAGTCTCCGGCCTGAAGACACCAGAATCTCCGGCCTGCATACCCCGGAGTCTCCGGCCCATCTCCGGACCGACCGCCAAATCAAGCTCGAGGACAGTCCGAGACCCCCTCCGGAGGCAACACCAGAGATAGACCGGAGTCTTTGGCCCACTCCGGAGTCTCTGGACCCTAGACCGGAGTCTCCGGCCTGAGTGTATGGGCCTGCGCGCCGCTAGCTGGGCCTTTGGCCCATGTACCCCTTAGTCCGCCCAGACTTTCCCCTTTTATTCCTAAAGTTCCCCTGAACTAGTGGCTGGCCTATATATAGTGCCCCCACCCCCTCATGTAACCCTAGGCATAGATGATAATCTAAATAAAACCCCCCTTTGTGGAATCTCTAGTTTTGCCTCATCCCCTTCTACCAAAGGGGATCAACTATCATCACCACCTCGTTGGAGTTTGCATCGCGCCTCCCTCGTTGTACAAGGCCTTGGCATCGGTGTCCCTTTGCCAAGACGTCAAGACCCTCTCCAAGGTGTTCTTCCCTCTCCGCATGGGATCGAGGGAGCACATTGACCGATCTTCCCTTGCGAGGATTCTATTGGACTGGTGGCCACCGGTGAGATCAATCGGCCTTGTATCGTGTGTGTTTTGCGTGTGTTCATCGTGTTCTTCGCGAGGTGTGCGTCCGCTTCCTCTACCTTCTCCCTTTACCCTCGCTTTCCCATCGATTTGACCACGAGATCCGTGAAGATCGGGCCACCCACGGGGTTACCCCATAACAATCTCACTCTAAACTGACAAGAAAGCAGATCTTACCGTTCCAAGGTGAATAGTGATCCTTACCAATTCGAATCAATAACTTATGCACAGATGTGATGAAGTGAATATCAAAGGTATAGAGAACGATCACAGGGCACACAGGTTATTTATGGTAGAGCTCTAGGTATGGTACCCTAAGTATACCGCAAACAAGTCCTAGTGCTGATCGTACAAAAACCTAAGAAACACACACGTGGAGAAAAACGTGGCAATGCAACTATGAAGGGTGTTGCACTACTCTCGAGAGACACTAGCAAAGCTCAAAGTAAACAAGAACAAGATTGCTCAATCTAGCGGTGCACAAAGATATCACTAGGCCTCTTGCTCAATTTCTCTTTTTCACTATTTTTCTTTTTCTTTTGTATAGCTCTTTTTTTTTGCTTTTTCTATTGCTATATTGCTTTTTTTCTTTTTTTTGATTTTATAGATCACACACGGCCAATTACAAAGTACAACACCAAAATCCTAAGAGCAGCCTGTAGGAGCGGAAACTAGTCTCAATGGGCTAGTTCCTACACCTATGTAATAGATTGGCTGTGGCTAAGGTTAAGGAATAGTGCAAATTTTATCACACTTTGTAAGAATTCCTGTCGTGGCAGAAAAACAGACCAAAATCGTGTCGTGGCAGAAAATCCTGCCGCGGCAGAAAAACACGTCAAAAACGTGTCGCGGCAGCGAATCCGAGTCGTGGCAGAACAAGACTCGCGACAGAGAAAAAGGCCGTTTCTGTGCCGCGGCAAAGTCGGTAGGAATTTTTTTTAATTGCGACTCGGCCAAGAGTAGATGACTAGGACTCTTAGAGTAGATCAGATCTAACTTGATGGTGGCGGAAAAAATTGTGGAAATCGATTAAAAAACGACTAGAAAACAAATCTACGAAGAACAGATCTAGATCTAAACTAAAGGATGAACACGACCAGCAACTATTACTCGTCTACGATGCAATCTAGACTATGACAACTCTTTTTGTGGGGCTTTTTCTATATAGGACTAAAAACACTCTCTAATCTATGGATGGATTTGTGGATGCTTACCGAGGCAACGAGGAAATTTGATACCAAGATGAGAGGGGGTGGCCCGATCTTCTCAGTAAGCGGATGGCGGTGATGCTGGTGGATGATAGATAACTAGCATGTAGCTATGAACTCTCCCGCTCGATCCCTGATGCTAATGCAACAGCTCTCGAACCTTGTAGGATATTCACAACACCATGCTCTTGCGCACGCAGCCGCGACCATGAACGGTAGTATGCAATCTACTAATTCTCAATGAAACAACATATCACACTCAATTATAGTTGGTAGATTCGAACACAGGGTAATTTCAGAGGTTCTATGAAAGAAACAACTCCAAAATATTTTAACGTGGTCTAAAACCTAAAACCATGATTTATAGGCCTATATAAAGGCTGCTGGATGTCCAACATAGAGTTGGGGTGGAAACCAAACATATCTCTAAGTTACCTAACTGAAAAGGACTCTATTTGTAAACTGGCAGAAAACGTCTGTCGACTTGTTTTGGTTGTTGCGCACAGCTCGTAATGAACTAGGAGACGTGCAAGTACCCGTTGGAAAGATCTCGGAATTATCTTTCCAACAAGTACTTATGTGTTTAATTCGGAATTGGTTTGTGGAAACCACGTCCGTTTCATTTTTAGAACTTCTGTCTATCCGAATTGCACCTTCCTTCTTGTTCGCCTTCTAACTCTCGGTCGCCTTCATTTTGATGATCTTCTCTTGCGCCTTCCTCCTGCTCCTCCCTCGTGCATCCTCGGGCGATTATCATGCTGGGCTCCTCTTGTAGCCCTTCTCCTTCTCGCGCCAGGCTTGTCTCTCCAACGAACCTTGTGATATTTTTCAACGAGGCTCAATATTTCTTTCCAGTTCAAACACTCTAAATCAGCATGATCCATGATTGTATCCTCATCAATATGTGTTTCTTTGCTAAACCGCATTGATCCACCAGAGTCATTGCATGTGTGTTCGTTTCCTAAACCACGTGGATCCACCAATGTCATTGCATGTGTGTTATTTTCCTCAACCACCACCAGAATCATTGCATGTGTCTTGCTTTCCTAAACTACCACTAGAGTCATTGCATGTGTGTTCCTTTCCTAAACCACATTGATCCACTAGAGTCACTGCATGTGTGTTCTTTTCCTATACCACCACCAGAGTCATTGCATCTGTGTTTTTTTCCTAAACCACCACCACCATAGTCATTGCATGTGTCTTTCTTTCCTAAACCAACACCAGAGTCATTGCATGTGTGTTCCTTTCCTAAACCACATAGATGTCATTGCATGTGTCTTCCTTTCCTAAACCACGACTAGAGTCATTGCATATGTCTTCTTTTCCTAAACCACATAGATCCATCGGTGTCATTGCATGTGTCTTCCTTTTCTAAACCACCACCATAGTCATTGCATGTGTGTTCTTTTCCTAAACAACCACCAGTCATTGCATGTGTCTTCTTTGCCTAAAACACCACCAAAATCATTGCATGTGTGTTCTTTTACTAAACCACCACTAGATTCATTGCATGTATGTTCCTTTCCTAAACCACATTGATCCACTAGAGTCATTGCATGTGTGTTCCTTTCCTAAACCACATGAATCCACCAGTATCATTGCATGTGCCTTCTTTTCCTAAACCACCACCAGAGTCATTGCATGTGTATTCCTTTCCTAAACCACCACTAAAAGTTATTGCATGTGTGTTCTTTTCCTAAACCACATTGATCCACCATAGTCATTACATTTGTCTTCCTTTCCTAAACCACCACTAGAGTCATTGCATGTGTGTTCTTTTCCTAAACCACCACCAGAGTATTGCATGTGTGTTCTTTTCCTAAATCACCACCAGTGTCATTGGATGTGTCTTCCTTTCTTAAATCACCACTAGAGTCATTGCATGTGTGTTCTTTTCCTAAACCATCACCAGAGTCATTGCATGTGTATTCTTTTCCTAAACCACCACCAAAGTCATTGCATGTGTGTTCTTTTCCTAAACCACGACTAGAGTCATTGTATGTGAGTTCCTTTCCTAAACCACATTGATCCACCAGAGTCATTCCTTGTGTGTTCCTTTCCTAAACCACATGGATCCACCAGTGTCATTGCATGTGTTTTCCTTTCCTAAACCACCACCAGATCATTGCATGTGTCTTCTTTTCCTAAACCACCACCAGAGTCATTGCATGTGTGTTCTTTTTCTAAACCACCACCAGAGTCATTGCATGTGTCTTCCTTTCTTAAACCACCACCAGAGTCATTGCATGTGTGTTCTTTTACTAAACCACATTGATCCACCAGAGTCATTGCATGTGTGTTCTTTTCCTAAACCAGCACCAGAGTCATTGCATATGTGTTCTTTTCCTAAACCACCACCAGAGTCATTGCATGTGGCTTCCTTTACTAAACCACCACAAGAGCCATTGCATGTGTGTTCCTTTTGATGCAGCCCGTCCTACGGATGCTCCTACATCTACACCACCAAGTCCGCCAAGTGGACCCATCACTCGTGCCTGAGCCAAACTCCTACAAGCTAAGGTGAACTCGCTCCTCTCCTCGTGCCAATTTGATACATCCTTGGATGGTGAGTTACTTGATGCAACTACTCTGTGCATCATCATGTATGAAGGTCCAACATAGAACCCAAGGATGGAGAACAAGGAGTAGGGCGTGAAGAAGAAGCCGCTGGAGCTGCTCAGGGCGGAGTCTCCGGTCTGCGCACACTGGAGTCTCTGGTCCACCAAAGTCTCCGGCCTGAAGACCCCGAAGACTCCGGCCGACCTCCGGTCTGACCCCCAAATTAAGCTCGAGGATAGCCAGATGGCCACTCCGGAGATGGACTGGAGACCGACCGGAATCTCCGGTCCACCACACCGGAGTCTCTAGACCGAGCGTCGCCAAGCATGTAAAAGGCCTTTGCTCCTTCGGCCCATGTTCCCATTTAAAAGAACTTATCTATTATCCCTAAAGTACCCCTGACTTTGTGGCTAGCCTACATATAGTCCCCCACCTGTATTGTATACCCTAGGCATGATATTTGGAATTAGTGGAAACCCCTTGTGGATCTATCTAGTTCTTGCCTCATGCTCCTTGACCAAGGAGTACTAAATATCACAAACCTTGTTGGAGTTTGCATCGTGCCTCTGTGTTGTACAAGTCCTAGGCATCGGAGTCCTTTTACCTAGACGTCAAGATCTCACCGAGTCTCCCTACTCGCCGTACCGGTTTGAGAGAGAGTCCTCCGCCCGACGTTGATTTAAGGGATTGCGCCGGACTGGTCACCGCCGGCATGAGCTATTGGTGTGTATCGTGGTTTTGTGTGGGTGTGTTCATCATGGTCTTCGTGCGTGAGTTCGTCGTGTTCATCCGCCTCTCCTCCCCCCACACTCCACCCTCGACTTGAATGGGATCCGTGAAAGATCGGGCCACCCTAGAGGTTTGACCTCAACATATTGGTATCAAGATCTTCATTGCTCACAAAGTCCCCCACAAAATTTTCTTCTATCCACCAAAAATTCGAAAATCCCCAAAAAATAGCCCAAAATTTCCTTTGGACCGATCTCTTGATTTGGAGTGTTATGTGGTTTTGATCCGACCAAATCTTTTCTAAGGTGTTGGTCCAGCTCTATCCTGTGTTTTCCCAGCCCAATTTGGCCAATTTTTCGCGGATTTGAGGACCCAAGGCGTGGATTTCTGCTCAAGAACTCGAGCAGTTCATGATCTGACTCTAGAAAGGAGTTTCCGGCCTGCAGACCGGAGTCTCCGGCCACACTGGAGTTTCTGGCCTGTCCACACCAGAGTCTCCGGCCTGGACCGGACTTTCTGGCCCGAGACCCGGAGTCACCGGCCCTCACGCCTGATTTTAACAATTTTGCCTCTTATATTGCATTAGCTAATCTCCTTTTGTTTGTTTGTGCCCGTGTGCGTTTCATCAACTAACAAAAAGCTTCCGCATCGACAAACCCTCGCGCTCATTTACACCACGGCCCACGAACATCATTCCGCACCACCGATGTCAAGTTCATCATCACCAACGAAGGTATAACTTGCGTTATCTTGTTAACCCCTATCTTCCTTTGTGTGTACCTATCCCACGAGGGTGGCTCATTTTGTGTTTGCTTGAGCATTGTGCATTTGTCCTTAGATAGTGAGAGTGCAAAAGCTATAGCAAGTCTGACTAGGTAGCATCAAAGGAGAGCAAAAAAAGAGAAAGCAACAGATACAAAGCAAAAGAAAAAGAAAAATAGTCTCCCATAGCAAAAGAGAGTCTCAAAGCTGTAAGCATGAGAGAAAGAAGAGCGCCCAAGGCAAGTGCACAAATCAGTTGCTCATTCTTCTTCTTTGCAAACGAGCCACGGTCTCTCCTTGCATTGGCATGACAACGAGCTTAGTCTTTGTTCGGACATTTTGTTTGCTCATTTTCATAGTCGTGTCAGCCCCAACAATCTCCACGTGTGTGCATATAGTCGTAGGTTCCCATCGCCCTTTTGAGTTGTTGACTTTCTGTTATGGGGTAACCCCGTGGGTGGCCCGATCTTCACGAATCTCGTGGTTAAATCGATGGGAAAGCGAGGGGAAAGGGAGAAGGTAGCAGAAGCGGACGCACACCTCGCGAATAACACGATGAACACACGCAAAACACACACGATACAAGGCCGATTGCTCTCACCGGTGGCCACCGGTCCGATAGAATCCTCGCAAGGAAAGATCGGTCAATGTGCTCCCTCAATCCCACGCGGAGTGGGAAGAACACCTTGGAGAGGGTCTTGACCTCTTGGCAAAGGGACACCGATGCCAAGGCCTTGTACAACGAGGGAGGCGCGATGCAAACTCCAACGAGGTGGTGACGATAGTCGATCCCCTTTGGTAGAAGGGGATGAGGAAAAACTAGAGATTCCACAAAGGGGGTTTTCTTTAGTCTATCATCTATGCCTAGGGGATACATGAGGGGGTGGGGGCTCTATTTATAGGCCAGCCACAAGTTAAGGGGTAGTTTGGGCATAAAACTAGGGTTTGGTGCAGAATAGAGGCGTACATGGGCCAAGGGCCCAGATATTGCCTCGCAGGCCCATCACTTAGGCCGGACAGTCTAGGTCGGGTGGACCGGATAGTCCGGGGTGGCTGGACACTCCGGGTAGTCTCCGGGTAGTGTCCGAACTGGCCTTCTGAATGTCCACGCTAGGTTGGGGTGGGGCAGGCCGGACACTCCGGCTGAGTTGCGCCGGACACTCCGGCTGGCATGGGTGGACTCTCCGATTCTGGAGCTGCCTGCTCCTGGTCCATCTTCTTGGTTGATTTGGGGACGATCTTGGGGACTTGGCGTTGTAGATGTAGTAGCGTCCGCAGGACGGTCTGCATCAGCTCCCCCCCGTGAAAAATAGTTGTCCTCGACTCTTCATGCTCATCCTAAGAAGGTGATGTCGAGAGACCTTCTTGATCCTGGGGTTCACCATATAGTCTTCCTTGAGAATCTTGATGCGGCAACTCTTCAATGTTCGTTCACCTTCCATGAAGCCTACAAAGCTCACAACAAAAGCGAAGCAACACTCAAAGAGTAGCCAATTCATGAGGATTATAGCATGAGTCCTAAAGTAGAATAAAGTCACCTTATAATGTAGAGATAGCTCATTGAAGGGTAGCCCTAGGTAACTCTCTTCGATTCGTCTTGTCAACTCTTTGTCCATAGAGGTTGACATGTATGCAATTGTACCTTCACACAATAAAGACCAAGCAATATATGTTTGTGTGTGATAGAGGAGCATGTCATTTGTGGCATTTCCATTCTTGTTCACAACACTATTAGCACAACTCAAGTATCGCAAAACGAAATTTTTGAGGGCAAACCTCTACGGTGGCCTGATCTTTCACGATTCCCTTTCAAATCGAGGATGCAGTGCAGGGAGAGGAGGGGAGGATGAACATGACAAACGCACGCACGAAGAACGCGATGAACACACACACACACAAAACCACGATACACACCAATAGCTCACGCCGGCGGTGACCGGTCCGGCGCAATCCCTAGGATCGGCATCGGGCGGAGGACTCTCTCTCGAACCGGCACGGCGAGATGGGAGGCTCGGTGCGATCTTATCGTCTTGGCAAAGGGACAATGATGCCAAGGCCTTGTACAACGCGGAGGCACGATGCACACTCCAACAAGGTTTGGTGATATTGGTGCTCATTAGTCAAGGAGTATGAGGCAAGATTTAGATAGATCCACAAAGGGGTTTCCACTAATTACAATATCAAGCCTAGGGTTTACAATGGAGGTGGGGGACTATATATAGGCCAGCCACTTAAACAGGGGTACTTTAGGAATAAAAGACAAGTTCTGGACGGACTAAGGGGTACATGGGCCGCAAGCCCAAAGGACTTTTCATGCCTAGCGATGGTCGGACCAGAGACTCCGGTGTGGTGGACCGGAGACTCCGGTCGGTCTCCGGACCAGCCTCTAGAGGGGCCTTTAGATTGTCCTAGGGCCCTATTCTGGGGGAAGACCGTAGGTGGGGCCAGAGACTCCGGTGTCTTCAGGCTAGAGACTTTGGTGGACCAGAGACTCCGGTGTGCGCAGACTGGAGACTCCGGTCTGAGCAGCTCCAGCGCCTTCTGCTTCATGCTCTGCTCCTTGTTCTCCATCCTTGGGTGCTTGGTGATGTGTCGAAGATTCGTACCTGATGATGCATAGGGTAGTTGCATGAAGTAGCATACCATCCAAGGAGGTGTCAAATTGGCATGAGGAGAGGAGCGAGTTCACCTTAGCTTGTAGGAGTTTGGCTTGGGCACGAGTCATGGTTCCACTTAGGGGACTTGTTGGTGTAGATGTAGGAGCGTCCGTAGGACGGGCCGCATCAGCTCCCCCCCTTGGGAAAGTGTCGTCCTCGACTCTTCATGGTTATCATCTTGAACATCTCCATGGTAGGGTGAAAGATCCTTGACATTGAATGTATTGCTTGCAAGGTACTTGGAGGTCAGTATGTCGATGATGTAGGCATTGTTGTTGATTCATTTTAGGACCTTGAAGGGACCATCTCCTCTTGGCTTGATCTTGGAGTCACGTTCCTTGGGGAAGCGGTCTTTGCTTAGGTGTATCCACACAATGTCACCTTCTTCAAAGATTATCTCCTTCTTGTCCTTGTTTAACCTTGAAGCTTGGCGAAGGACTTGTTGTTTGATAGTAGTTCTTGTTTCTTCATGAAGTGTCTTCATAGCTTGTGCACGCTTCTCGATGTCCATGTTCGTGCGCTCATGGAGAGGTAGTGGTAGGATGTCGAGCACGGTGAGCGGCTCGAAACCATAGACGATCATGAATGGGCTCATCTTGGTTGTTGAGTGCTTTGCTCGGTTGTACGCGAACTTGGCATGGGAAATGCATTCCTCCCAATCCTTCAAGTTTTTCTTGATCAACACACGTAGGAGAGTTCCGAGGCTTCGGTTGACAACCTTGGTTTGTCCATCGGTTTGAGGATGCGACACGGATGAAAATAGGAGTTTGACGCCGAGCTTGGCCATGAGGGTCTTCCATAAGTATCTCATGAATTTGACGTCGCGGTCGGAGACGATTGTTCGTGGCACACCATGTAGATGGACGATTTCCCTGAAAAACAGATTTGCAACATGTGAAGCATCGTCGGTCTTATGGCACGGTATGAAGTGTGCCATTTTGGAAAAGCGATCCACAACAAAAAATATAGAATCATGACCATGCTTAGATCTAGGTAATCCTAACACGAAGTCCATGCTAATGTCGGACCAAGGTGTATGAGGAATAGGTAATGGCATATAAAGACCATAGGGATTAGCTTGCGACTTAGCTTGAACACATGTCGTGCATCGTTGAATGTAGCGCTCCATGTCGTGCTTCGTCTTGGGCCAAAAGTAGTGGGTGGAGAGCATGCCCAATGTCTTGTTATGGCCAAAGTGACCCATGAGACCTCCACCATGAGATTCTTGGAGAAGCAAAAGCTGAAGCGATGACTTCGGAATGCATAGCTTGTTTTGTTTAAATAGAAAGCCCTCATGCAGATAGAAATCATCAACTCCTTTGTCATTGGAGCACTTTGCGAAAATTGGTTCAAAGAACGGATCGGAAGCATACACAGATTTTATTTCCTCAAGACCCAACACATTGATTTCAAGTCTCGTAAGAAGGCTTGTATGTTTGCAAGATAATGCGTCTGCAACTACATTATCTTTCCCCTTCTTATACTTGACAATGTACGGAAAAGACTCCATGAACTCAACCCACTTAGCGTGTCTCTTGCTCAAGTTAGCTTGGCCTTTGAGATATTTCAACAACTCGTGGTTGGAATGTATGATAAATTCCTTTGGCCAAAGGTAGTGTTGTCAAACTTGTACGACACGAACTAAGGCAAAAAGCTCTTTGTCATAAATCAGATAGTTGAGGCGAGCACCATCAAGTTTCTCGCTATGGTAGGCTATAGGACGTCCATTTTGCATAAGGACTCCTCCAATGCCAATACCACTAGCATCACACTCTATCTCAAAAGTTTTTGTGAAATCCGATAGCATGAGAGGTGCTTCGGTGAGCCTCTTTTTACGTTCATCAAAAGCTTTTTGTTGAGCTTTGCCCCACACGAAGATGACATTCTTTTTGGTCAATTCATTAAGGGGACAAGCAATGGTTTAAAAGTCTTTCACAAAGCGACGGTAGAAACCGGCCAACCCATGAAAACTTTGGAGTTCACTCACATTTGTTGGGATGGGCCAATCTCATAAGTCCTTTACCTTGGAAACATCAACTTCAATTCCCTTTGAAGAAACGACAAATCCAAGAAAAATCAACTTGTCTTTAGCAAAAGTGCACTTGGGAAGATTAGCATAAAGCTTTTCATGTCGAAGGATTTGCAAAACTTCCTTGACATGTGTTATATGGTCCTCAAGTGATTTGCTATAAACAAGAATATCATTGAAATAAACAACAACACTTTTTCCAATGAGAGAATGCAAGATATGATTCATTAGGCGCATGAAGGTGGATGGTGCATTAGATAAACCAAAGGGCATAACCAACCATTCATAGAGAACAAGTTTGGTATTGAAGGCGGTTTTCCACTCATCACCTTCAGCCATGCGTATTTGATGGTAACCACTACGAAGATCAATTTTCGAAAAAATAGTGGCTCCACCCAACTCATCAAGCATGTCATCGAGACGTGGTATGGGATTTTGATAACGCACGGTAATAGCATTGATTGGACGGCAGTACATGCATAATCGTAACGTATCATCCGTCTTTGGAACAAGAATCACGGGTACGGCACTTGGACTAGTGCTAACTTGGATCAAACCCTTTGGAGAGGAGTTGGTTGATTTGACGTTCAATCTCCTTTGTCTCCTCCGGGTTCGTGCGGTATGCGGGGCAGTTGGGAAGTGGTGCACCAGGGATGAGGTCAATGCGATGTTCGATGCCGCAAAGAGGAGGTAGTCCATGTGGAAGCTCTTCGGGGAACACATCCTTGAATTCCTGCAAAACACTCATCAAAGATGGAGGAACATTGGTTAATTCGTTAGTTCCTTGTGCTAGTCCCTTGCAAAGGAGGACATAGTGCAAGATGGATGGGTTGTTCCACACTCTTAGTTTTTCCCCTCGAGTTTGGCTTGTGGCTCTCACTCACTATGATGTGGTTCTCTCTCTCACCGCTCTTCTCACAAGTAGGTGTTATGCTTTGCGCCCTCGCTAAAGCCTTTGCATTGTCCGCAATTATTTGTCTAGGAGTCCTCGGTTGCAAAACAAATGTTTTGTTGAGACATTTGAAGGTGTATACATTGGTGCGACCATCATGTTGAGCAGCCTTGTCAAATTGCCACGGTCGACCAAGAAGCATGTGGCAAACTATCATAGGAACCACATCACACTCCACCGTATCTTTGTAAGGACCAATGGCGAAGGAGACCGATACGGTATGCTTGATCTTCATGGACCCTTGGTCACTTAGCCATTGCACGTGGTAGGGGTGCTTGTGCGGATGGAGGGTGAGGTTGAGCTTCTCACACAACTTGGTGCTAGCAAGGTTGTTGCAACTCCCTCCGTCAATGATCACCTTGATAGATTTTCCATTGATTCCGGCTCGTGTTTGGAAGATATTGGAGCGTTGGTCTTCATGCTCTTGTGCTTGAATGGTCAAGATCCTTGTGACGACAAGCGATGGACTTGCGTCAAGTTCACACATGAGGAGTTCTTGATCATCTTCCACTCGTTGCCTTGCCATTGCTTCCTTGACACGGGCATCAAACTCATCTTCACTCAAGTACTCTTCATCACCATTGTTAGGGATGAACAAGACTTTCTTGTTTCCACATTCGGCCGACTTGTGTCCTTTAGCTACACACTTGTAGCATTCACCATTGAAAGGTGTATCACTCTTTGCTTGCTTGCCACTTGGGGGCAGTTTTCCTTGAGGAAGTGTGGGCTTGAAGGAAGGCTTGGAGGTACTTGAGGAACTTCCATTGAAAGTTGTTGGTGTAGTGGTTGAAGCTTGCTTGTAGGTGAAATACGTCTTGGGCTTGTTGTACTTCATGTCCTCTTGCACTTGACGTTCCGCCTTTATTGCGATGTGCACAAGCTCAACCATGGTGTTGTAAGTTTGGAACTCGACGATGTGCTTGATTGGGTGATTCAAGACAATAAGGAAACGTGCCATTGTTTGTTCCATGCGTTCATCAATGTTGGCGCGAATTAAGTTGAGTTCCATTTCCTTGAAGTACTCTTCCATGGTCTTTGTCCCTTGACGAAGCGCTTGAAGACGGTTGAAGAGGTCACGCGTGTAGTGCGCGGGGACAAAGCGGGATCTCATATGAGCCTTCATGTCATGCCAAGTTGTGATTGGCGGCTCTTGTCTTGCATCACGAGCAACTTGAACTTGTTCCCACCAAAGTTTGGCGTAATCATCAAACTCAAGTGAAGCCATGGCGACCATCTTCTCATTGCTATAATTGTGCATGCGGAAGATCTTGTCGACTTTTAGTGCCCATGAGAGGTATTCTTCGGGGTCATTGGATCCGGTGAACTTGGGCATTGTGAACTTGACCTTACCAAAAGTTTCTTCATCGTTGCGGTCATTGCGACGAGCTTGGGGACCTTGTTGATGATCTTGTAGTTGGGAAGGTGGAACTTGGTTATCGCGTCCTTGTTGCGGAGCTTGCTCTTGATATTGTTGTTGAGGAGCTTGCTCGCTCTTGGCGCGGTTGTTGACGTGGTTGAGGCTCTTGGGCCTCATGGTGGCGAGGGTGTGGAGCCTCTTAACGCAGTTGATGCCGAAGAGGAGGCTCGTTTCTCGGTTGGTGATGTTGGTTAGGCACATGGGCCTCATGGCGAAGAATATGGTCAGGAGCCTCTTGACGTGGTGGGCGTCGCTCAACTTGTATCACTTGACGCTCCAAGTTTTGTTGAGGTGGAGGAGGCGCCTCATGATGACCATGGTGTCGGTGCAGACGTTCATGACATTGATGACGAGGAGGAGGATCTTGGAGAGCTTCACGTCGATGACGAGCTTGATTATCCAAATTGGAGTCATCACTTGTTGTGTCAAGTATGTGTCGCGGTCGATGGTGGTAGACTTGCGGTTGCACTTGCGGTTCCTCTTATGGCTGCTCTTGTTGGACCACTAGTGCCCTTGCGTGATGACGGTGTGCTTCTTGCCTTTCTCGTGGCCTTGAAAAGAGGTCACCATCATAGCTTGACGTTGCGGCATGCCGTTGGGAAGGTACATAGTTCGAAGAGGTTCCATCTTCAACTACGGGGGCATCATTGTGTCTTGGAGCACTTGGAGGTAGATCTTGTTGCGGAGGTGCATGACCACATGAAGAACTTGAAGAGCTTGAAGCACGTGAACGCGGTCTTGACATTCCGTCGATGAGGCGTCGAAGATTGTCATTTGTTTTGGCTACAGAGCATTGAAGCGACTCATTTTGGTGGCCGAAGTTGTGATGCATTGCTTGCATTTTCCTTTTGAGGACATCTAAGCGGTTGTCGATGTTCTCGAACTCAGCTTGCGTTTCACCAAATTGTTCATCTTGTCGCATCTCAAGGGCTTGGCAACGTTCACGGAACTCTTGGCAGACGATGAAGTGACTTGCGCGCGTCATGTACGGTCGTTGATCTTCTTCTTGGGGAGGTGGTTGGCTCGGCTCACCGTGCCTATCCATCATGCAAGATACACAAGTATTGTATATGGAAGTGGAGTATGGTGGTGTTAGCCTTGTACCTCACCTTGGGGATTGCACCAAACTAGAAACCACAAGTGAGAGCTATAAGCTTGCAAAGTGGAATTGCAAAGAAAACTCACACTAAAGAAAGAACTAACTCTCAAAAGCTTTTTGGTGGTAGGTTAGGATTGTGGAAAGCCAAAGAACCAACCAAAAGAAAAGGGATAGTCAAATGTGGGTAATATCCAATAAAACTCAAGTCAAAGGCGAAGGTCAACAACTCAAAGGGGTGACGGGAACCTATGACTATATACACACACGTGGAGATAGTTGGGATTGACACGACTATGAAAATGAGCAAACAAAAATTCCTAACAAAGACTAAGCTCGTTGTCGTGCCAATGCAAGGAGATACCATGGCTCGTTTGCAAATAAGAAAAATGAGCAACGGATTTGTGCACTTGCCTTGGGCGCTCTTCTTTCTCTCCTGCTTACAAGCTTTGAGACTCTGTTTTGCAAGGGGAGACTATTTTTCTTTTTCTTTTGCTTTGTATCTTTTTTCTTTCTTTTGCTTTTTTTTGCTCTCCCTTGGTGCTACCTAGTAACACTTGATATTGCTCTTGCACTCTCACTATCCAAGGACAAATGCACAATGCTCAAGCAAACACAAGATGAGCCACTCTCATAGGATAGGTACACACAAAGGAAGATAGGGGTTAACAAGGTGACGCAAGTTATACCTTCATTGGTGATGATGAACTTGGCGTCGGTGGCGAGGGATGATGTTCGTGGGCCGTGGTGTTGTTGAGTGTGGGGGTTGTGTATGCGGAAGCTTGTTGTTAGTTGACGACACGCACACGGGCACAAACAAACAAGAGGAAAATTAGCCAATGCAAGATTAGAGGCAAAACTGTCAAAATCAGGCGTCAGGGCTGGAGACTCCGGGGTTTTAGGCCGGAAACTCCGGTCCAGGCCAGAGACTCTGGTGTGGGTAGACCAGAAACTCCGGTGTAGGCCGGAGACTCCGGTCTGGACTCAGATCGCGAACTGCTCGTGTTCTTGAGCGGAAATCCACGCCTTGGGTCCTCAAATCCGCGAAAAAATGGCCAAATTGGGCTAGGAAAACACAGGATAAAGCTGGACCAACACCTAAGGACCATATGAGGCTCTTTTTTTGGGGGGGTTTTGAATTTTTGGTCGGATCAAAACCACAAATAACACTCCAAATCAAGAGATCGATCCAAAGGCAAATATGGGGCTCTTTTTTTGGGGGGGTTTTGAATTTTTGGTGGGTAGAAGAAAAAATTGTGGGGGAAATCGTGAGCAGCGAAGCTCTTGATACCAATATGTTGAGGGAAAACCTCTAGGGTGGCCCGATCTTTCACGATTCCCTTTCAAATCGAGGATGGAGTGCGGGGAGAGGAGGGTAGGATGAACACGACGAACGCACGCACAAAGAACACGATGAACACACACACACAAAACCACGATACACACCAATAGCTCACGCAGGCGGTGACCGGTCTAGCGCAATCCCTAGGATCAGCGTCGGGCGGAGGACTCTCTCTCGAACCGGCATGGTGAGATGGGAGACTCGGTGAGATCTTGTGGTCTTGGCAAAGGGACACCGATGCCAAGGCCTTGTACAACGCGGAGGCACGATGCAAACTCCAACGAGGTTTGGTGATATTGGTGCTCCTTGGTCAAGGAGCATGAGGAAAGAATTAGATAGATCCACAAAGGGGTTTCCACTAATTCCAATATCAAGCCTAGGGTTTACAATGGAGGTGGGGGACTATATATAGGCCAGCCACTTAAACAGGGGTACTTTAGGAATAAAAGACAAGTTCTGGACGGACTAAGGGGTACATGGGCCACATGCCCAAAGGCCTTTTCATGTCTAGCGACGGTCGGACCGAAGACTCCGGTGTGGTGGACCGAAGACTCCGGTCTAGGCCGGAGATTCCGGTAGGTCTCCGGACCAGCCTCCGGAGGGGCCTTCAGATTGTCCTAGGGCCCTGTTCTAGGGGCAGACCTGTGGTGGGGCCGGAGACTCCGGTGTCTTTAGGCCGGAGACTTTGGTGGACCAGAGACTCCGGTGTGCGCAGACCGGAGACTCCGGTCTGAGCAGCTCCAGCGTCTTCTGCTTCATGCTCTGCTCGTTGTTCTCCATCCTTGGGTGCTTGGTGATGTGTCGAAGATTCGTACCTGATGATGCGTAGGGTAGTTGCATGAAGTAGCATACCATCCAAGGAGGTGACAAATTGGCACGAGGAGAGGAGCGAGTTCACCTTCGCTTGTAGGAGTTTGGCTCGGGCACGAGTCATGGGTCCACTTGGGGGACTTGTTGGTGTAGATGGAGGACCGTCCGTAGGACGGGCCGCATCAGAAATGCGTATGCAAGGTTAAAGTGCATGGAAGTTAATTGAACATCATGCAAACGTGGGAACTCGAAAACTCCATATAACTTCTTATTGTGGCACTCAAAGCAATGGACTAAAATATTGGTCAACATCTTTGATGCAAGGATAGGAGAATTCGGCAAAAACACATGAGGAAAGATATCCAAAACAACATCATTATGTGTGCAAACCAACCATTGGAAAGAACAATTGTTCAGTATGTTGGATGCCATACACATATCATCAAAAGCCAAAATCATGGGGGTATGAGTATCACAAGCGGTAGCAAAAACAACATGTTTGCAAACAAACCATATGAAAGAGTAAGTGGTCCTTATGTTTGTTGCAACAACTATACGAGAGACTTGGAAGCTCTCGTGACAATACATGCTCAAATTGGCATTATGGTTGCACACAAAACATCAGAAAGAGAAATTGTTCATCAATTTTGTGGCAACACACAAAGCATCAATATCCAATAGCAACGAAACATGATTGTCACAAGGTGAAAGAATACCCTTAACATGCTTGCAAGCAAACCATAGGAAAGAGCAATTTTTCAACATGAAAGATGCAAAGCATGCAAAAGGTATCAGAGCTAGGTTCGATCTTGAACTCACTTGGGGGATGCTCTCTGGAGCTCTTTTTGTCAACTCGTGCTCAACCGAGGTTGACATTCTCTTGCGGGTACCTACACACATCAAGCACAAAAGGAAGAACGTGTGTGCATGGTAGAGAAACGCATCATCCATCATGACGTATCTCTTCTTGTGCACATCACCATTAGTGTCAATCAAGTATGACAAATATGGATGGTGAGTATGCAAGTGGGGAACAATGCTTATCATGGCAATCATCAAAATATCCAAAATTTGAGAAAGCTATGGGGGCCATCTCAATATAAACCATATAAGAATTATTGTTGCAAGCAAAACAAGAGAAAGAGCAATTATTCAACTTATTGCAAGCAACAGGAGAGACTGTAAAACATTCATGACAAAGCATGGTTCGAGGGGTACCATTGGTAACATCATTGCAAGCAAAACATTGGAAAGAGCAATTGTTCAACAAAGTGGAAGCAATGATATCATAAACGTAACGTTTAGAGGATGGCATGTCTATGGCAACATCATCACAATCAAATAATTTCACATGCTCAACATTATGCAAAGGCAAAGTATCACATGGAAATACCAATGAGTCATATGTGATATCACAAACATCATCCATAGCATGCCAATCATCACAAGTCATCATGTTTACTAGTGGGATCATGTCATCATCAACACCCTTATTTTTACCTTGTTCATACCTCTCATATGAAGTGGGTGTTGTGGTAGCATTGGACTCCATGTGGGCGACTTCTTCATCATGTATGGGGATGGCATCATCTTCATCCACCATGTTCATCTTCTCGGTCGGAGGCATCATCATCTCCAAGCTTGGCGCTTCTTGATCCATGGAACCTAGCACATCCCGAGAAAACACACTAGAGGTAGAGGGTAAGTCGTTAGAAATCAAAGTGGTCTCACATGACCTATCAACTATCACTCTCAACTCACTAGGTGTATCACTCATGCCCTCCAAGTGGAAGCACTCAATCTCACGTATGGTGGAGTCACTCATCTCACTCTTGTTTTCACTCAAGTGGGCTAAGTGTGTCAGGGGGATGATCCCCGGGCACCCCACCCGAATAAGAAATAGGACAGCTGGATCGCGTCCGGCTGACCGGATGCAGCCGGACAGGTTAGGATGGGCCGGCTACCACCCAGTAGCCGGATCATAAAGAGGCAGCCGGATACGACGGCGTAGCCGGATCCAATCAGAGAGACAGGACGACATGCGTATCAGTGCACGGTATGCCCTGTACGATGACGAGACGGGCAACCACGCGCCCATGCCGAAGACTTTGTGTGGGTGACGCTGGAACACTGGCCTGTGCTGACGACGGGCTCGCACGGCGTCCACTGTGCCTACGACAGCCATACCGCTCATACACCGAAAGGACAAGCCATGCTAGGCACTGTAGATGACTAGTCGGCTGGGACCCGCCTGTGGGGCCCGCCAGTCAGACTAGCCAGCAAGACCCTCGCCTCTCTTCCTATATAAGGAGAGGCAGGGCCTCAGTAGAAAGGGTTGGTCTCAGTGCATTTAAGGCAGTAGCTAAAGAATACAGCTCGAGGAGCACTTGTAGCTCGTATATCCCACATAGACAGATCAGGCAGGAGTAGGGGCTTTACCTCACCACGAGGGCCTCGAACCTGGGTACTTCTTGCGTCCCGCTACGCTTGCTTGTATCCAATCCCGCCTGCGGACGCCGTCGATAGCTTCCCTGCTAGTCCCCACACCTCTATCTAACCTCCCCAGGTACTGCCATTCCCAATACAACGACAGTTGGCGCCCACCGTGGGGCTAGATGGCTTCGACCAGAGTCACGTTCCGCACGGGACCCCGCACTTCAGCCGGTGAGCGCGTGGCCTCCGGCCTGGTGCTCACGCTCGGCAAGTTTGACTGCGTCATCAACAACGCCTCCTGCTTCGCCGGAACTTCCTTCCCAGCGAATGGCACTGTCCTGCTATTCGGCGATCTCCCCATCTACATCGCCACCATCCGGGCGTTTCCACGGGAAATCGTCTCGCAGCGGCCGCCGTGCTCAGACGGCAGCACCTCCGCCGCGCCTCGCGGCGTGGAGGTCATGATGGCCGGATCCAGCTCGCATCCCTGCCTACAGCGGTAGGCTGGAGAAGGACGGAGAACCGGATCCCGCACCTGCCCCCACACGGCCCACCTACAGCACGCCCATCAAGAACTGCGCGTGGCGCGAGCCGCAGCAGAAGAACTACCTAGCCTGGAGGGCGAGGAGCGAGCCCGCCAGCACGCTCGCATCCAGGAGCTCCTTCGCGTCACGGTCGAGCAGGCCGGCGCCAACCGGCAGACGCAGGAGGACCTTAGCTACTCCAGAGGAGGCAAGCTACCTGCCAACAGCAGGGGCGCACCGCGCGACACCCAGCAGGCGTCCTTCCCTCAGCCGCCTAGGGCCCGCAGCAGGTGTCGCAGCTCCAGCAACAGGGGCCAGCCATGCCAGGAGCAGACGGTGAACAGCAACCCGCCACCTCCCCCACCACCAGCCGGAGCACCCAAACCAGTCGGTTCCCGCCTCTCAGGCCGGGTGGGCGCGCCCAACCCGGATTGTCCGGATGCCCGCGACCGCATCGAGCTCCTCGCTCAAGCGCGCATCATGGAAGATGAAGATTCTATTGGTCCGGTTTGTTTCGGACCCCGCATCCGGAACGAGCCGTTTCCGGATAAATTCTCCCCGAGGACACCCCAAATCTGACAGCATGAAGCGGAAGATCGGCTGACCGACTACGCTTCGGCGGTCGGCGCCAGGGAATAAGCGCGCCAGTGCGCTACGTCCCTCTCATGTTAACCGGGTCGGCAAGGACATGGCTCAATAGCCTTGCGCCCAACAGCATCAACGCCTGGCCCGACTTCGAGAAGGTGTTCGTCCGCAACTTCAACGGCACGTACAAGCGTCCAGGGCGCCCGCATGACCTGGCCCTATGCATCCAAGGCGACCGCGAGACTGACCGCGAATACCTTGCCAAGTGGACGGAGCTCCGCAACACTTGCGAGGGCATTCTGGAGAGCCAAGCCATCAGCTTCTTCATCGAAGGATGCCGAGAGGGCACCATGCTTCGCCACCGGCTACTGTGTGACGAGCCAAAAACCATGGCGGAGCTCATGACGGTTGCGGACCAGTACGCCACGGCGGATGCCGCCATGAAGAAGCCCCTCCGAGTGAACACGGACGGCCGTCCGACTCCCATAGAGCTGGCTCGCGACCGTCCGAGCAACCCGACTGGTGAAGCCGGATCCTCCAGACGCCATGGCAACGACAACCGGTTCCATGGGGACCGCCAGGCCGGACAACAGAAGCCTCGCTACCACACGCGGCAGGTCAATGCTGTGGAGGGTGCGCCCAACGCACCGGCTAACGACGCAAGAAGGCAGAAGCCTCGGCTCACCTTCGACCAGATGATTGACGGCCTGTGCAAGTGGCATAGCGGTCCCTTCAAACCGGCTACCCACACCACCCAGAACTGCAGCTGGACTCGCCAGCTAAAGGACCAGGGCAACCAGCCTCGTCTCCCATCCGCCGGCTAGGGGAGCCAGGAATGATGGCAACGGCGGCAACAACAACGGCTACCCCCAGCCGCACGCCGCTGACCACATCTTCGAGACGGAGCAAGACGACAAGCACATCCATAGGCGACGCTCCATGGAGGTCAACGCCATCGTTTCTCCGGTCCCCCAGTACCTGAATTGGTCGGAAACCCCCATCACCTGGAGCCGGGCAGATCAGCCTGAGCATCTGCCGACTCCCGGGGGCTACGCCATGGTGCTCGACCCCCTAATCGTCTCCAACACGCACACCTGCCGATTCTCGCGTGTCCTCATCGACGGAGGTAGCAGCCTCAACCTCCTCTAGCAGTCCTCGCTGGAGAAGTTGGGCATTCGCGAAAGCGACCTGCGCCTGACTACCACGACGTTCCACGTCGTACTGCCGGGGCCAGCCTGCGCTCCGCTAGGAAAAATCCAGCTGGACGTCATCTTCGGGACCGAGGAGAACTTCCGCCGCGAACCAATCTGGTTCGAGGTGGTAAATTTGACGAGCTCCTACCATGCTCTCCTCGGGCGCCCCGCCCTCGCCAAGTTCATGGCCATCCCCCACTACGCGTACCTCAAGACGAAGATGCCAGGACCCCACGGCGTGATCATCGTCGCCGGATGCTTCAGGCGATCGATGGAGTGCGCCTCACCCGGTTCCAAACTAGCAGAGGCCCTCATCATAGCCGAAGAAAAACGCGCGATCATGCGCAATGTGGCCATGGCCCAGCAGGACATCCCGGCTAGCAGCAAGCCGGCTGGAGAAGGAGCCTTCCAACCGGCGAAGGAGACGAAGAGGATCCTGCTCGACCCCTCCGACCCGACTAAGTTCGTCACCATTGGTGCCGGCTTAGACAGCAAACAGGAAGGCGCGCTTGTCGACTTCCTCCGTGAGAATCGGGCCATCTTCGCATGGTCTCCCAAAGACATGCCGGGTGTGCCGAGGGAGTTCGCCGAGCACTCACTTCATGTGCGTCTGGATACCAAGCCGGTCAAGCAACCTCTGCGCCGGTTCGTAGAGAAGAGAAAGATAATCGGTGACGAGATCACCCGGCTCCTTGCAGCCGGGTTCATCATGGAAGTGTACCACCCAGACTGGCTGGCGAACCCAGTCTTGGTGTTGAAGAAGAACAAGACCTGGCGCATGTGTATCGACTACACTAGCCTGAACAAAGCGTGCCCGAAAGACCCCTTCGCCTTGCCCCGTATCGATCAAGTCATCGATTCCACGGTCGGCTGTGATTTGTTGTCTTTTCTAGATTGTTATTCCGGGTACAATCAAATCCGGCTAAACCTGGTTGATCAGATTAAGACATCATTTATCACCCCCTACGGGGCTTTCTGCTATGTAACCATGCCTTTCGGCCTAAAGAACGCAGGCGCCACCTATCAGCGATGTATGCAGAAATGCTTGCACTCACAGATAGGCCGAAACGTGCACGCTTATGTTGATGACGTAGTCATCAAAACCAAGGAGAAGCGCACCCTCCTCGAAGATCTGAGAGAAACATTCGGCAACCTCCGCCAGTACCAGATGAAGCTGAACCCGGAGAAGTGCGTCTTTGGAGTACCATCCGGCCAGCTACTCGGTTTCCTCGTATCTCAACGAGGCATCGAGGCGAATCCGGAGAAGATCGCGGCCATCGAGAGGGTGCAGCCGCCCAAGAACCTGGTTGGAGTCCAGAAGTTCACCGGATGCCTGGCTTCCCTCAGTCGTTTCGTCAGCCGGCTAGGGGAGAAGGCACTCCCGTTGTACCAACTGATGAAAAAGACGGACAAGTTCTCCTGGACTTCGCAGGCCGATACCGCGTTTCACGACCTCAAGCGCATGCTATCCACAGCGCCAGTTCTAGCCACACCGGCCAGCAAGGAGCCGATGTTGCTCTATATAGCAGCCACCAGCCGGGTCGTCAACGTCGTCCTGGTGGTGGAGCGCCGCGAGGAAGGCAAGGCTTAGCCAGTTCAGAGACCCGTCTACTACCTCAGCGAGATTCTCTCCCTCTCCAAGCAGAAGTACCCCCACTACCAAAAGATGTGCTATGGCGTGTACCTAGCATGCAAGAAGCTCAAGCACTACTTCCAGGAGCACCCGATCAAGGTCGTGTGCACTGCACCCCTTTTGGAAATCATCGGCAACAAGGACGCCACCGGCCGAGTCGCCAAATGGGCCATCGAGATCGCCGCCTACTCCATCCAGTACGAGCCCCGGCTCATGATCAAGTCACAGGCGTTGGCGGACTTCCTCGTTGACTGGGCCGAGACCCAGTATCTCCCATCGGTGCCGGATTTAGACCACTGGCGAATGCACTTCGACGGGACGGAGATGCTCGGGGGCTTGGGAGCCGGCATCGTGCTCACCTCGCCCAAGGGAGACCGGCTGGAGTACGTGTTGCAGATCCACTTCAAGGCCTCCAACAACGTAGCCGAATACGAGGCACTGGCGCATGGGCTCCGGTTGGCCAAGGAGATCGGTGTCAACCGAATCCTGTGCTTCGGTGATTCGGACTTGGTGGTGCAACAGGTGTCCGGGGAATCGGACGCTAGAGATGCCAACATGGCCCTCTACCGGTTCCACATCCAGAAGCTCAGCACCTCCTTCGACGGGTGCAAATTTCATCATGTCCCCCGCACCAACAACGAGGCAGCCGACACGCTCTCCAAGATAGGATCCACCAGGCAGGCCATCCCACCAGGGGTCTCCTTGGAGCATCTGCGCAAGCCATCCATCAACCTGTCACCGGAATCAGATTCCATCGTCTAGGCGGGAAGTGTTCCGGCGGCCGGAGCAGCGGAAACGGAGCCGGCAGAACCGCCAAAGAAGAAAACCCACGCTAACTCCGGCTAGGCAGTGCCCTCCGGCTCGCAAGACCCGGGGGATGTCGGCTCGCCCAGTGGCTCGGGCGCTGCCGTCCCGGATACACCACCCGGACGACCCCCCGACACCCGTCAGTCGGAGGGCAGGAGCGTCCTCGTCATCCGGGAAGTGCCATCCTGGGCACAGCCCTTCATGAACTACATCGCCAATAGCGAACTCCCGGATGACAAGGTAGAGGCCAGGCAAATCCGACGCCGCACGCATACATACACCATCATAAACTGCGAGTTGTACAAGCGCAGTGTATCTGGTATCTTCCAACGATGTGACGATGTAGACACAGGCTACCGGCTACTCAAGGACATCCACCAGGGTGAGTGTGGGCACCACGCTTTGTCAAGGGCGATAGTCGCCAAGGCGTTTCGCCATGGTTTCTATTGTCCCACCGCCCTCGAAGATGCCGAGCAGCTGGTCCACGTGTGCAATGGGTGCCAACGCTTCGGGCAGCTCAGGCACATGCCAACCTTGGTGCTCAAGACCATACCGATCACCTGGCCCTTCACAGTTTGGGGCCTCGACATGGTCGGGCCCTTCAAGCGAGCTCGCGCGGGAATGACCCACCTGCTGGTAGCGGTGGACAAGTTCACAAAGTGGATCGAGGCCAAGCCTATCCGGAAGCTGGATGGAGCGACGGTTGTTACCTTCTTCACCGACATCATCAACCGCTTCGGCTACCCCAATAGCATCATCACCAACAACGGCACAAACTTCGCCAAGGGGTCCTTTGCCCGGTTCTGCAGCAACAAGGGCATCCGGCTAGACCTCGCCTCCGTCGCACACCCGCAGTCCAACGGGCAAGTCAAACGCGCAAACAGCATGGTGCTAGCCGGCATCAAACCACGTCTCATCGAGCCGTTGGAGCGGTCACCCGGATGTTGGATCGAGGAACTTCCGGCTGTGCTGTGGTGCCTCCGCACCACACCGAACAGGTCAACCGGCTACACGCCATTCTTCCTGGTCTACGGATCGGAAGCCGTCCTCTCCGCCGACATCGAATTCGACTCCCCTCGCAAGCTCCTCTACGACGAGCAAGCCAACAAGGAGGCGCGGGAGGATGGGGTGGATCTCCTGGAGGAGGCCCGCGAGCTGGCCCTGTCCAGATCTGCCCTGTACCAACAGCGACTACGCTGCTACCATTCAAGCCGGATTCGCCCAGTCGCATTCCGCGAGGGCGACCTGGTTCTCCGGCTGGTGCAAGACACAAAGGGCATGCACAAGCTATCACCACCCTGGGAGGGCCCCTTCATCATCAGCTAGGCGCTGCCCAACGACTCCTACTACCTCATCGATGCACAGCAGCCGCGCAAGAACAAGATGGACAAATCGGACGAGGAGACCGAACGTCCTTGGAACGCGGCCCTGCTGCACCCGTTTTACACCTAGTCGCCAGGCAGTGTATGTATCCCGAAAATCCCATGAATGAAAATGCGGACTCCCACAAGAATCTCGGGGGCTCCTTCTAGAAATGTGTGCGCACCTGTTCTTCGGTTCAAATTTTCCGGCTCCGGCAACCCCTACCTGGGGGCTCGCCGGCTGGCCCGGCCTGTTAAGCCAACAAACCGGCTGAGTAGTGTGCGATGATGTCAGAGGCCCACTCTTCGTCTCAGCTACATACCGCAACCCGACTGTCCGGCTAGCAAGAGCAAAAGCCCGAGGCATCCCACACGAAAAACAGGGAAGAGGCGTGACAGATCGGGCGTCCCGGCCCCGCAACTAGCTCAAACCAATCCAGCTGCTAAGCCGCTAGTACCGTGCGTAATGTACTGTCAGCTCCCTTCGATTCCGGCTACAGACCGCAACCCGGCTGCCCGGCAAGGACGCAGCAAAAACAGCAGAACACACGAGAAGGCGACTAAGTGTCTAGAAAGGAGCAAGCCAGTTTTTGAAAAAATAAGCCGTTTTCCGGCTATGATTTGACAGACTAGCCTATTAACCTGTGAAGATGTATGTGTATGCACATGTGCGTTCTTGTCTGACTACTTCGAGTTGCAATTCAGGAGAAGGAAAGAAGATTCGAAGTCCTTGCCTTCATCAAGCACTCCGAATCTCGGGGGCTACACCCACTGGGTGCGCTCGCACGCCCCCAGTGGAATCTTGTAGTTCCTGACCGACTAAGGGCGTTTAGCCGGCCATTTGGAGCCCAGGTGAGGGCAAGGACGGGAGCAAGAAAAGACAAGAAAGATTCGAAGCACCTGGCTACGCCAGCTACTCCGAATCTCGGGGGCTACACCCAGTGGGTGCGCTCGCGTGCCCCCACTAGAATGTTAGTTCCCGGTGAAGGCGTCCAGCCAGGCGGCCGTGGGGCCAGGCGATCGGATAAAGTTAGAAGACTTGGCAGAAATAAGAAAGACTCGAAGCACCTGGCTACGCCAGCTACTCCGAATCTCGGGGACTTGCGCGCCCCCACTGGAGGTGCAGGTCGCCCGGCTAAAGGTGTGTAGCCGGACTAAGTTAGTCGGGCAGAATGCGTAAAAGGAAAGCTCAACACACAAGGAAGATTCAAGAATTTTAACAATAATAAACAAAAAGGAGACGAAGCTCTCATAATTTACCCGGCATCACAGATAGCCGGTACAAACGAACAACGTTCACAAACATACAAGACAAGACAAATACACCCGGCATCCCGAGGCAGTAGCTAAATGGCAGGACCTTTGCCGTGGGGGAGTTCTTGGCCGGCAGAAGCTGGGGGCGGGGGGAGCCGCAGTACTCGTTCCGGCTCCGGCGGTGGCAGGTGGCGGCACCAGGGCCTCCACATCCGGAGTGCCGGTAGACTCCGAGTCGGTGAGCACCTCGTCCGGGTCCACATAGTCGGCGATCTTGATGGCGGACCCGTGAAGCTCCAGATGGGCTTGGCGGACGGCGGCAAGATCAGCTCCGGCACGGAATCCCCCGTCGATCTTCTCGATGCGAGCGTCCTTAAAGCAGGAGAGCATCAGTGCCAGGGCCATCTCCGCCCCACCCGTGCCGCCAGGTCCCGCAGCCGGTCCACCGCAGCCGGTACCTCTCCCACCTTCGCCGCTAGCTGCGCCATTGTCTCCAGAACCGGAGCCTCCGGCCACACGAAGGAGAAGACGTCCCGTCTTCGCTTTGGCATTTCATCTTCCTTGCCAAGAAGGACGATGAGCTCCTGAGCCGTCGGCTGTGCTCCCGGCTAGTTCTCATGCAGCCGGTTGTAGGCTAGCAGGTCTATGCCGGGGTAAAAGGCTGTCAGAAAAGAGGAGTCAAATCCGGCTACCGGATCCGGAAAGAAAAGAAGACGTAAAAAAGAACTCACCTTTGGCAGTGTGGCCGACCTACATCAACTCCTCCACCAGCGCCTTCTCCTTGACCGCTAGCCGTTTTATCTCTTTCTCTTGGTCCTTGTTCTGGGCCTCGAGAAGGGAGAAGGTTTCGGCCCGGCTAGCGACCGAGGCGTCGTGCTCCTTGACGGTGGCCTCCAAGTCGTCTACTCGCGCGTGCCAATCCTTGTTCTGCAGGCGCAGAGTGGAGTTGGACCTGCTCAGCCGGTCGTTCGCCTTCTTCAAGTGATCGATCTCGCGCTGAGCGCACACGAGGATAGCTGCAACGAAGCCGGCTATCAGAAAAAAAGAGAGCCAGATGTATAAAGCGAACTTACTCTGGGAGGTCCCGTTGGCGGCAGCAAGCTTCTGCTCCAGGGTTCGGTTCCCACCGGCTGTGGCCTCAAGCAGCCGGATCTCCTTCACCGCCAGCTCGAGCATGGCAGCAAGATCCAATAGCGAAGCAGCAGAGGAGGCGTCGTCGTCCACGGCGTTGACGGCCAAGGACTCCTTCGCCGCGAGCACCGTTGTTCGCCACTCCTCCCTGAGCTCCTCGTCGGAGTTGTCGTCACCAACAACGACGAGCTCCTTGCCAGCAGCCCCCCGCGCGCCCGCGGAGGAACCTTCCGTCTGGGAGTGACCCGCTTCTGGCTGCAGATCCTCCGACTGGGAGGGGGAAGCCGGCTCAGCTTGAGGAGGGGGCGGAGGTTGCGCCTCAGAGGAAGGAGAGGCGCCGGTTGGATCAGTCGGGGCGCGAGGCGGCGACCCGGCTGGCGTCCGGGTCGGGCTCGCGGCTCCGAAAGAAACCAGCGCGCTAAAAAGAAGGACGAAAAGGCAAGAGCAAAACAAGCCAAAGTCAGAAAAGCAAGAAAGAGGATAAACAGACAGAAAGCACCGAAGGATGGGGAGAAAAACGTACCCCGGCACGACCGGGGGCAGCCCTTTCTTCCGGCCAAGACGGGCGGGCAGCGCCGTCCGGCTCCTCTTGAGCGGCTCCTCCGTCCAGGCTGGCGGGGAACGGCCGAGCTGGAGCCGCTCCCCACCGCCGTCCGTCAGCAGTCGTCCACCACTCATCGGCCCGGCTTCCTCCTCCTCGTGCACCTCCGCATGCGGGTCGGTGGCCGGCTCGTCATTCCGGCTGGGGAAGGCGTCGCTGTCCCCATCCGATTCCTCGCCGGATCGCCGAGCACGCGGCTCGGGCAAGTCCGGCGTGAATACCTCGAGGGGAGCCTCGCCCTCCTCGCGAAGGATGCAGGCAAACATCTGACGAATGCAAGAGGTCAACCAGATAGAACAAGGAGATAACACAGGGGGAATAAGCAAAATTTCCGGCTACGAGAACTTACCCGAGGCGCGCGGTTCTCCCGGCTGTAGGGCGCCAGGCTAAACTTCCAGTTCTCCGGCAGCCGCTCCTTGCTGATCGTCCACAACCACTCCTTCAAGTTGTGGTAGCGGGGATCGCGGCGCGACAGCCGGGTGGGGTCCAGCCGGCCGGAGTAGAAGCACATCTTGTGCGCCCGCTGCTGCAGCGGCATCATCAGCCGGGACATCCAGCTAAGAGTGATGTCCCGACCGGTTAGCTGGCAGGTGACAAGGGAGCGCATGCGTGCCAGCATCGCATCCGTCTACGCCTTGTCGTCGTAGATCTTCAGGTCCCAGTGCTGCCGGCTGGACTCGACGTCTTGGAAGGCCGGCAGGTTTATCTGGTCGACGTCGGTGACATTCTTGACATAAAAATACGACTGCTGCCACAGCCGTACCGTGTCCTACAGCAAGAATTTCGGGTAGCCGGATTGGGTGCGGGAGTATATGGAGGCGCCGCCGCAGATGACTAGCGGGCCCTTCGTATCTTGCCGCTGCACCTACGAACTCAGAGCCCGAGATCCGGCTAGATCCCGAGGTAACTCTCGCAGAACGCCATGAAGTGCGCCAGCGTTCCGATCGCGTTGCCGCCGAGGTGGTGGAGGCGGAGGTCGAAGAAGGCCAAGAACATGAGAAAGAAGGGATGCAGCGGCAGCGCAAACCCACGCGCTAGGTGCGAAAGGAAGATGACGCGTTCCCCCTCCGCCGGATGCGGCGACACCTCCCCCACCGGTGCCAACTGCACCGCCACCTCCTCCGCTGGCGGGAGGACGCGGGTCGCGCGATACTTCATGATCTGGTCCTTGGTGACGGAGGAGCGCCGAACTCGCGATCAACGCCATTTCCGTCGAGGAGAGGAGCGGCGAAAGGTGATGGTGGCCCGTAACATCGATGACAGCGAGCGGGCGGCGCAGAGGGCAAGGGCGCAGGAGCAAGAGCACGCGAGGTAGAAGGAGATTGCAGCGGGGGAGCGAAGGAAAAGAACGGCCTCCCCCGTGGCGTCCCTTTAAAGGATCGGAAGGGCAACCGTCGGCAGGGCCACGTGGCACGCATCCGGGCAACCCACATCCCAACCACCGCCTAGATCCCGTGTGCCAGGACAAGATGCGCAGAAGATCCTGGAACAAGAACGGCGCTAAAGCAGTTCCCGAAGCGACGTCACGGCGACGTTCTCGCTGCCGCCGCGAAGCAATGATGGCGTACAGCGTGGCAGCGTCGCCAAGGCGTCACGGGTAGCGTAACCGCCAGGCTCAGCCGGATGAAAATTCGAAAAGAAAGAAGGAGCGCGCGCACATTTCGCCTAAGGGCGGAATCCACACGCGCTCGGGGGCTAGTGTCAGGGGGATGATCCCCGGGTACCCCACCCGAATAAGAAACAGGACAGCCGGATCGTGTCCAGCTGACCAGATGCAGCCGAACAGGTTAGGATGGCCGGCTACCACCTAGTAGCCGGATCATAAAGAGGCAGCCGCTGCGGCGGCAATGGCGGATCAATCAGAGAGACAGACGGCGGCGTATGTCGGTGCGGTATGCCCTGTACGATGACGAGATGGGCAACCACCCGCCCATGCCGAAGACTTTGCGTGGGTGACGCTGGAACAATGGCCTGTGCTGACGACAGGCTCGCACGGCGTCCACTGTGCCTACGACAGCCATACCGCTCATACACCGAAAGGACAAGCCATGCTGGACACTGTAGATGACTAGTCGGCTGGGACCCGCCTGTGGGGCCCGCCAGTCGGACTAGCCAGCGAGACCCTCGCCTCTCTTCCTATATAAGGAGAGGCAGGGCCTCAATAGAAAGGGTTGGTCTTAGTGCATTTAAGGCAGTAGCTAAAGAATACAGCTCGAGAAGCACTTGTAGCTCGTATATCCCACATAGACAGATCAGGCAGGAGTAGGGGCTTTACCTCACCACGAGGGCCCCGAACCTGGGTACTTCTTGCATCCCGCTACGCTCGCTTGTATCCAATCCCGCTTGCGGACGCTGTCGATAGCTTCCCTGCTAGTCCCCACACCTCTATCTAACCTCCCCAGGTACTGCCGTTCCCAATACAACGACAAAGTGGCTCTCATACTCACATGGGATTGGTACCACATCATCACTCAAGCATATGGGGGTAGGCTCGGTTCTCTCAACTCCATGCTCCTCCTTTGGTGAAGGGAAAGTCCTATGCTCACCATTCTCGACCTTGTCGTTGCCCTCTTGCACCTTTGCTTGTGTAGTCCTCTTGACGTATTCGTCCAACTTGGCGAAGTAGAGGTATTCATCCTCCTCATCCATGAGGTTGCATGCGTCATCTAGGATGTCAAGTCGTGGCATTGAAGCTTGATGGCGTGGAGAAGAGCTTGCTCTTGGTGCCATTTTGGTGGTGGCACGAGTAGTTGAAGGTGCCTTATGATGGTGTCGATGGAGGTCATTGGCGTGCCTTGCCAAAGGTTGATGTAGATGGCGCACTTGATCATCCACATGATGCTCGCGACGATGCTCCTTGTCCTTGGCACTCTTCTTGTGATGGTGGTGTGTTCTTGAGCTTGGTTGAGCATTATGGATGGTTCTCAACATGTATTCTTCGTCTTCATAGCAAAGATGCCTTGAACGACGTCTTGTATCCTCTTGATGTTGGTGATGATCACGAGAGGAAGTATGTCGATGAAGATTCTTGCTTCTTGGCGCCTCTTTTGGAAGGTGATGTTGGGGCGTCGCTCTTCTTGTAGTTGGTGGCACTTGATGCCTAGGAGGTTGTTGCACATGACGCCTTCGAGGTGGCCTTGCTTGGCATCTTGGAGATGGTGGTTCTTGGCGCCTTGGAGATGGTGGTGCTTGATGGCTTGGAGGTGATGGCGCTCGCTGCCTTGAAGATGGTGAACCATGACGCCATGTAGGTGGTAGCGCTTGACGCCTTGGAGGTGGATCATCGAAGTAGGTGGTGCCATTTGGTGTGGCACGCTTGGCCTTGAAGGTCATGGTTTCTTGATGATGCGTCTCCGCTAGCTTGGCGTAGTAGTCCTTCATCTCCAAGTGGTGGAGGTATTCTTCATGTCTCATGGAAGAGCCCTCGAAGTGGGTGAAGCTCGCCATGTCCTCCATGCTAGGTGAGGCGTCGTCATTGTAGCACTCAAAGTCATCCATGCTTGGGGAGTCATTGTTGATGTAGTACACCATATCACCCAAGCATGTCGAGCCATTGTCGGTGTAGTGCTCCATGTACTCCATGCGTGAGGAGCCATTATCGATGTAAAGCTCCAAGTCCTCCATGCTTGAGGATACATAGTTGATGACGTGCTCCATGTCTTCCATGCATGTGGAGCCGTCATAGGTGCAATGCTCCGGGTCCTCAAAGCATGAGGAGCCATTGTCGATGTAGTGCTCCATCATGTCCTCTATACTTGTGGAGTCATAGTCGTGGTGGCTCATCATGGATTCTTCATAGATATCATCCTTGGTTCCGGAGTCCCTAGACAAGATTCACAAGACCAAGTGGTGTATATGGAAGTGGTAGGGGTTAGGGATGCAACATCAAACCTTACTTTACCTTGGAAGATAGTATCGTGTAAGTGGCAACACTTGAGAGCAATCAAAACCAAGCAAAGTGAAGTTCACGCGAAACACCAAAACCAACTAACCACTAAAAAAAACACACACACACACAAAGCTTATGGTGGATAGGTATGGAAGGTGGCATGTCAAGAACCAATCCGAACTCAAGATGTTGTAATGGCAAGTAAAGAACCACAATGATCACAAAGCAAAACAAGTCAATTCACAAGATAGGAATTATGTACAAGGAAACACACACGGTGGGATAAATGGGACTTGTGCGACGGAGAAAGTTATCTAAGAACCAAATGATTACCTGGCGAAGACTATAAGCTCTTGTTACACAAGTGCAAGGAGAGACGCTAGTTCGATTGCAATAAAATTGGTGGGCTACAAGATATGCACAATAAGTACCACCTATTAGATGTTCATCAAGCTTGCACTTCCTATTCTATGAGGCACTTGTTTCTTTCTTTTTCTTCTTTTTCTTTTTTCTATTTTTTCACTTTTCTTTTCTTTTATTTTTCACTTGCCCCTTCCTGCCAACAACTATACAAGATAACTATATGAGATAGCGCGCTCACAACTTTTGCTCGGAATTCTAAAAGGTATCAAATGTGCATATCCCAAGTAATCATAGGAGTAACTAGTCTCAATAGGTGTTTGTTGAACGCAAATATAGTGTGGCTCACAAAGGAAAGCAAGTGGGGAGAAGACGCGGAATTTTTATACCTTTCCTCGCCGATCTTCACCCTTTATTGGTGGATTCTGCCTTGCTCACGGAATTTGGATGGATTATATAGCATGAACCACGGAGATGATGATGTAGAGCTCTTTCTCCTCTTCAAAACGAGCTAAAGAACACCAAAATCCAAGTTCGTATGCAAAAGTTATGCTCAAAATGGTGAAACTGTTTTTTCTGTCTGCAGGGGGCGGACAGTCTGGTGCACGCAGGTCGGACAGTCCGGCCGAGGCGGAGATTCCGGTCAATTTATGCCGGATACTCCGGCGGGTGGATACTCTGGTCGGTTTAGACCGGACAGTCCGGTCTGGTCAAACCACAACTTCCAGAACACGAACAGGACGAGTTTTGGCAGAAAAACTCGAACAAAACCCTCAAATTGATGGGGGAAATCAAGGAATTAGGCAATGGAAATGCAGGGGAAGGTAGATCAACAAGTTTAGCAAGTAATCCATGGATCAAAACCTATCAAAACACACTCAAATCACAGGTCGATCCAAAACACGAAATTGGGACTATTTTTTGGGGATTTTCGAATTTATGGGGGAAAAGACCAAATCGATGAGGAATCCGTGGCAACCAAAAGCTGCTGATACCAGATGTTATGGGGTAACCCCGTGGGTGGCCCGATCTTCACGGATCTCGTGGTCAAATCGATGGGAAAGTGAGGGGAAAGGGAGAAGATAGCAGAAGCGTACGCACACCTCGCGAAGAACACGATGAACACACGCAAAACACACACGATACAAGGCCGATTACTCTCACCGGTGGCCACCGGTCCGATAGACTACTCGCAAGGAAAGATCGGTCAACGTGCTCCCTCGATCCCATGCGGAGAGGGAAGAACACCTTGGAGAGGGTCTTGACGTCTTGGCAAAGGGACACCAATGCCAAGGCCTTGTACAACGAGGGAGGTGTGATGCAAACTCCAACAAGGTGGTGACGATAGTCGATCCCCTTTGGTAGAAGGGGATGTGGCAAAACTAGAGATTCCACAAAGGGGGTTTTCTTTAGTCTATCATCTATGCCTGAGGGATACATGAGGGGGTGGGGGCTCTATTTATAGGCCAACCACAAGTTCAGGGGTAGTTTGGACATAAAACTAGGGTTTGGTGTGGAATAGAGGGGTACATGGGCCAAGGTCGGACGGTCGGTCCGGCTTGACGACTGGACAGTGGCGGACACTCCGTAGTGTCAGGTAGAGTCCGATGTGGCCCTCATTTGTCCGCGCCAGAGGGTTAGTAGGCGGATACTCCGGCTAGATCTGGCCGGACAGTCCGGCTGCGCCGGGCATTCCGGCTGGCATCAGGCGGACTCTCCGGGGCAATGATGGCAGAGACTCTGGTTCTAGAGTTGGCTGCTTCTGGACCGTCTTCTTGGGTGACTTGGGGATGATCTTGGGGACTTGGCGTTGTAGATGTAGTAGCGTCCGCATGACGGGCTATAAACTTCCTATTCATAGAGTGATTTGCAAAACTTTCTTGACATGTGTTATACGGTCCTCAAGTGATTTGCTATAAACAAGAATATCATCGAAATAGACAACAACACTTTTTCCAATGAGAGAACGCAAGATGTGATTCATAAAGCGCATGAAGATGGATGAGGCATTAGATAAGCCAAAGGGCATAACCAACCATTCATAGAGACCAAGTTTGGTCTTGAAGGCGGTTTTGCACTCATCACCCTCAGCCATGCGTATTTGATGGTAACCACTACGAAGATCAATTTTCGAAAAAATAGTGGCTCCACACAACTCATCAAGCATGTCATCAAGACGTGGTATGGGATGTCGATAACGCACGCTGATAGCATTGATTAGACGGTAGTCCATGCATAACCGTAACGTATCATCTGTTTTTGGAACGAGTATCACGGGTACGACACTTCGACTAGTGTTAACTTGGACCAAACCTTTGGGGACGTTCAATCTCCTTTGTCTCCTCCAGGTTCATGCGGTAAGCGGCACGGTTGGGAAGTGGTGCACCGGGGATGAGGTCAATGCGATGTTCGATGCCACGAAGAGGAGGTAATCCATGTGGTAGCTCTTCGGGGAACACATCCTTGAATTCCTACAAAACAATCATCAAAGATGGAGGAACATTGGTTAATTCATTAGTTCCTTGCGCTAGTCCCTTGCAAAGGAGGACGTAGTGCAAGATGGATGGGTTGTTCCGAACATCTCTCATCTCACTTTTGGTGGCAAGGAGAACACTCTTAGTTTTTCCACTCGAGTTTGGCTTGTGGCTCTCACTCACTATGAGGTGGTTCTTTCTCTCACCGCTCTTCTCACAAGTAGGTGTTGTGCTTTGCGCCCTTGCTAAAGCCTTTGCATTGTCCGCAATTATTTGGCTAGGAGTCATTGGTTGCAAAACACATGTTTTGTTGAGCCATTTGAAGGTGTATACATTGGTGCGACCATCATGTTGAGTAGCCTTGTCAAATTGCCATGGTCGACCAAGAAGCATGTGGCAAACTGTCATAGGAACCACATCACACTCCATCGTACCTTTGTAAGGACCAATGGAGAAGGAGACCGATACGGTATGCTTGATCTTCACGGACCCTTGGTCACTTAGCCATTGCACATGGTAGGTGTGCTTGTGTGGAAGGAGGGTGAGGTTGAGCTTCTCACACAATTTGGTGCTAGCAAGGTTGTGGAAACTCCCTCCGTTTATGATCACCTTGATAGATTTGCCATTGATGTCGGCTCGTGTTTGGAAGATATTGGAGTGTTGGTCTTCATGCTCTTGTGCTTGAGTGGTCAAGATCCTTGTGAGGACAACCGATGGACTTGCGTCATGTTCTCACATGAGGAGTTCTTGATCATCTTCCACTCGTTGCCTTGCCATTGCTTCCTTGACTCGGGCATCAAATTCATCTTCACTCAAGTACTCTTCATCAGCATTGTCATGGATGAACAAGACTTTCTTGTTTCCACATTCGGCTGACTTGTGTCCTTTGCCTCCACACTTGTAGAACTCACCATTGAAAGGTGTGTCGCTCTTTGCTTGTTTGCCACTTGGGGGCAGTTTTCCTTGAGGAAGTGTGAGCTTGAAGGAAGGCTTGGAGGTACTGGAGGAGTTTCCATTGAAAGTTGTTGGTGTAGGGGTTGAAGCTTGCTTGTAGGTGAAGTACGTCTTGTGCTTGTTGTACTTGATATACTCTTGCACTTGACGTTCAGTCTTTGTTGCGATGTGCACAAGCTCAACCATGGTGTTGTATGTTTGGAACTCGACGATGCGCTTGATTAGGTGATTCAAGATGATAAGGAAACGTGCCATTGTTTGCTCCATGCACTCATCAATGTTGCACGAATCAAGTTGAGTTCCATTTCCTTGAAGTACTCTTCCACGGTCTTTGTCCCTTGACGAAGCGATTGAAGGTTGTTGAAGAGGCCACGCGTGTAGTGCGCGGGGACAAAGCGGGATCTCATATGAGCCTTCATGTCATGCCAAATTGTGATTGGCGGCTCTTGTCTTGCATCACGAGCAACTTGAACTTGTTCCCACCAAAGGTTGGCGTAATCATAAAACTCAAGCGAAGCCATGTCGACCATCTTCTCGTTGCTATAGTTGTGCATGCGGAAGATCTTGTCGACCTTGAGTGCACACGATAGGTATTCTTCGGGGTCATTGGATCCGGTGAACTTGAGAATTGTGAACTATAGCGGAAGTGGACGCACACCTCGCAAAGAATATGATGAAGACAGACAAAACTCACATGATACAAGGCCGATTGCTCTCGCCGATGGCCACTGGTCCGATAGAATCCTCGCAAGGAAAGATCGGTCAACATGCTCCCTCGATCCCACGCGGAGAGGGAAGAACACCTTGGAGAGGTTCTTGACGTCTTGGCAAAGGGACACCGATGCCAAGGCCTTGTACAACAAGGGAGGCGCGATGCAAATTCCAACGAGGTGGTGACGATAGTAGATCCCCTTTGGTAGAAGGGGGTGAGGCAAAACTAGAGATTCCACAAAGGGGGTTGTCTTTAGTCTATCATCTATGCCTAAGGGATACATGAGGGGTGGGGGCTCTATTTATAGGTTAGCCACTAGAATGGGGGTAGTTTAGGCAAAGGGGTAAGTAAAGGTAATATTCCTGGGCATCAAACCCAGATCCGTGCGCAGACGGGTGATTCCGGAAATAAGTCCGGCGGCGCCGGATCTGGCACCGGGATTTCCGGCGGCCGCTGATATTTCCGGTCGGCGTCGGTTCAGTGTTCTGCATGCATTTCCGGTGGGCGCCGGTTCGCTCGGCACGGGGTCCGGTCTGCCGGAGCTAGCGCCGAGAATTCCGGCGGTGGATCCGGTTGCGTCGGATGGGTGCGCCAGTTTGGCTCTACCTCTTCCGTCCCCTCTTCCAAGCCTTCGTCTTGTCAGGCGTGAGTCCTCGGGCTTCCTCCCATATCTTCGTACTTGGCAGTGTGAACCTATCATGGTCATATGACAGAGTATGAAGTATTATACGATTCAATAGGGTAGGAATTGGGCTCGCATAGAGGAACGGATTCACCTTTAGAGTCCATGACGACTTGGCATAAGTTGGAGACCTTGATGAGGCAATGACCGTAGGTCGGGCTACATCAACATGGATGTCATTGCGTGTATCTTTCTTTCCTAAACCACCACTAGAGTCATTCCATGTGTCTTCTTTTCCTAAACCACATAGATCCACTAGTGTCATTGCATGTGTCTTCCTTTCCTAAACCACCAGCAGAGTCATTGCATGTGTGTTCTTTTCCTAAACCACCACTAGAGTCATTTCATATGTCTTGTTTTCCTAAACCACCACCAGAGTCATTGCATGTGTGTTCTTTTCCTAAACGACCACAAGAGTCATTGCATGTGTGTTCCTATCCTAAACCACATTGATCCACCAGAGTCATTGCATGTGTGTTCCTTTCCTAAACCACATGGATCCACCTGTGTCATTGCATGTGTCTTCTTTTCCTAAACAACATGTATCCACCAGAGTAATTGCATGTGTGTTATTTTCCTGAATCACCAATAGAGTCTTTGCACATGTCTTCCTTTCCTAAAGCACATGGATCCACTAGTGTCATTGCATGTGTCTTCCTTTCCTAAACCACCACCAGAGTCATTGCATGTGTGTTCTTTTTCTAAACCACCACCAGAGTCATTTCATATGTCTTGTTTTCCTAAACCACCACCAGAGTCATTGCATGTGTGTTCTTTTCCTAAACGACCACCAGAGTCATTGCATGTGTGTTCCTTTCCTAAACCACATTGATCCACCAGAGTCATTGCATGTGTGTTCCTTTCCTAAACCACATGGATCCACCTGTGTCATTGCATGTGTCTTCTTTTCCTAAACCACATGTATCCACCAGAGTCATTGCATGTGTGTTCTTTTCCTGAATCACCAATAGAGTCTTTGCACGTGTCTTCCTTTCCTAAACCACAACCATCCACCAGAGTCATTGCATGTGTGTTATTTTCCTAAACCACCACCAGAGTCATTGCAAGTTTCTTCCTTTCCTAAACCACCACTAGAGTGATTGAATGTGTGTTCCTTTCCTAAACCACATCGATCCATCAGAGTTATTGCATGTGTCTTCTTTAAACCACCACAAGAGTCATTGCATGAGTGTTCTTTTCCTAAACCATGACTAGAGTCATTGCATGTGTCTTCCTTTCCTAAACCACATTGATCCACCAGAGTCATTGCATGTGTGTTCCTTTCCTAAACCACATGGATCCACCAATGTTATTGCATGTGTCTTCTTTTCCTAAACCACCACCAGAGTCACTGCATGTGTCTTCTTTTCCTAAACCACCACCAGAGTCATTGCATGTGTCTTCCTTTCCTAATACACGAATAGAGTCATTGCATGTGTGTTCCTCTCCTAAACCACATTGATCCACCAGAGTCATTGCTTGTGTGTTCTTTTCCTAAACCACCACCAGAGTCATTGCATCTGTGTTATTTTCCTAAACCGCCACCATAGTCATTGCATGTGTCTTCCTTTCGAAAACCACCACCAGAGTCATTGCATGTGTGTTCCTTTCCTAAACCACATGGATATCATTGCATGTATCTTCCTATCCTAAACCATCACTAAAGTCATTGCACGTGTCTTCTTTTTCTAAACAACATGGATCCACCAGTGTCATTGCATGTGTCTTCCTTTCCTAAACCACCACCAGATTCTTTGCATGTGTGTTCTCTTCATAATCCACCACTAGAGTAATGGCATGTGTCTTCTTTTTCTAAACTACCACCAGAGTCATTGCACGTGTGTTCTTTTCCTAAACCACCACCAGAGTCATTGAATGTGTGTTCTTTTCCTAAACCACCACTAGAGTCATTGCATGTGTGTTCCTTTGCTAAACCACATTGATCCACGAGAGTCATTGCATGTGTGTTCCTTTCATAAACCACCACCAGAGTCATTGCATGTGTCTTCTTTTCCTAAACCACCACTAGAGTCATTGCATGTTTGTTCTTTTCCTAAACCACCACCAGAGTCATTGCATGTGTATTCCTTTCCTAAACCACATGGATGTCATTGCATGTGTCTTCCTTTCCTAAACCACATGGATGTCATTGCATGTGTCTTCCTTATCTAAACTACCACTAGAGTCTTTGCGTGTGTGTTATTTTCCTAAACCACATGGATCCACCAGTGTCATTGCATGTGTGTTCGTGTAATAAAACTACCACCATAGTCATTGCATGTGTGTTCGTTTCCTAAACCACCACCATAGTCATTGCTTGTGTGTTCTTTTCCTACACCACCACCAGTGTCATTGCATGTGTCTTCTTTTCCTAAACCACCAGAGTCATTGCATGTGTGTTCTTTCCTAAACCACCAATAGAGTAATTGCATGTGTGTTCCTTTCCTAAACTACATTGACCCACCAGAGTCATTGCATGTGTGTTCCTTTCCTAAACCACATGGATCCACCAGTGTCATTGCATGTGTCTTCTTTTCCTAAACCACATGTATCCACCAGAGTCATTGCATGTGTGTTATTTTCCTGAATCGCCAATAGAGTCTTTGCATGTGTCTTACTTTACTAAACCACCACCATCCACCAGAGTCATTGCATGTGTGTTATTTTCCTAAACCACCACTAGAGTCATTGCATGTTTCTTCCTTTCTTAAACCACCACTAGAGTGATTGAATGTGTGTTCCTTTCCTAAACAACATTGATCCACCAGAGTCATTGCATGTGTCTTCTTTTCCTAAACCACCACCAGAGTCATCGCATGTGTGTTCTTTTCCTAAACCACCACTAGAGTCATTGCATGTGTGTTCCTTTCCTAAACCTGTTGAGGGCAAACCTCTAGGGTGGCCCGATCTTTCACGAATCCCACTCAAATCGAGGGTGGAGTGTAGGGGAAGGAGGGAAGGATGAACACGACGAACGCACGCACGAAGAACGCGATTAACACACACATGCAAAACCACGATACACCACAATAGCTCACGTCGGCGGTGACCGGTCTGGCGCAATCCCTAGGATCAGTGTCGGGCGGAGGACTCTCTCTCGAACCGGCACAGCGAGATGGGAGACTCGGTGAGATCTTGATGTCTTGGAAAAGGGACACCGATGCTAAGGCCTTGTACAACGCGGAGGCACGATGCAAACTCCAATGAGGTTTGGGATATTTGGTGCTCCTTCGTCAAAGGAGCATGAGGCAAGAATTAGATAGATCCACAAGGGGTTTCCACTAATTCCAAATATCATGCCTAGGGTTTACAATGGAGGTGGGGGACTATATATAGGCCAGCCACTTAAACAAGGGTACTTTAGGAATAAAAGAGAAGTTGTAGATGGACTAAGGGGTACATGGGCCGCAGGCCCAAAGGCGTTTTACATACCTGGAGTCGGTCGGACCGGAGACTCCGGTCTAGACCGGAGATTCCGGTCAGTCTCCGGACCAGCCTCCCAAGGGGCCTTCAGATTGTCCCAGGGCTAGGTGCAGGGGTCAGACCGGAGAGTGGGCCGGAGTCTCCGGGGTCTTCAGGCCGGAGACTTTGGTGGACCGGAGGCTCCGATATGCGCAGACCAGAGAATCCGGTCTGAGCAGCTCCTGCTTCACGCTCTGCTCCTTGTTCTCCATCCTTGGGTGCTTGGTGATGTGTCGAGGCTTCGTACCTAATGATGCATAGAGTAGTTGCGTGAAGTAGTGTTGACGGCAAACCTCTAGGGTGGGCCGATCTTTCACGATTCCCGTTCAATTCGAGGATGGAGTGCGGGGAGAGGAGGGGAGAATGAACACGACGAACGCACGCATGAAGAATGCGATGAATACACACACACAAAACCACGATAGACACCAATAGCTCACGCCAGCGGTGACCACTTCGGCGCAATCCCTATGATCGGTGTCGGGCATAGAACTCTCTCTCGAACCGGCACGGTGAGATGGGAGACTCGGTGAGATCTTGACGTCTTGGCAAAGGGACACCGATGCCAAGGCCTTGTACAACGCGGAGGCACGATGCAAACTCCAACGAGGTTTGGGGTATTTGGTGCTCCTTTGTCAAAGGAGCATGAGGCAAGAATTAGATAGATCCACAAGGGGTTTCCACTAATTACAAATATCATGCCTAGGGTTTACAATAGAGGTGGGGGCTATATATAGGCCATCCACAAGTTCAGGGGTAGTTTAGGCAACTAAAGTATCAAAAGGGAGCGTTACAAGGCCAAAGGGCCGAGCTGGAGCACAGGCCTGGGTAAAACCGGGTACCGGTTGAGCGGTAGTATCCAAACGCCAGTAGTACCGCTTGAATGGTGCGGTAGTACCAAGGCGTAAGCTTTGGCATGAGTCTTGGTGGCGTGGGTAGTACCGCTTCTTTAGTCTTGATAGTACCGGTTGGATCTGGGGCTTCGGGTCGATCTCTCTGCCTAGGGTGGTAGTACTGCTGTCCATGAGCGGTAGTACCACTTGGGCAGTAGTACTGCTTCTAGATGCCTGTAGTACCGCGGTCTCCTGGCAGCTGTTGGCTGTTGCGTCGCTCCTCTGGTTCGTGTCTTCATACCTGATGATGCATAGTGTCGGGGCATGAAGTAGCAAGCCATCCAGGGGTGTATCGAAGTCACATGAGTACAAGAGCGAATTCACCTTAGCTTGGAGAAGCTTGGGTCGAGCACGAGTCATGGGTCCACTTGGGGGACTTGGTGGAGTAGATGTAGGAGCGTCTGTAGGATGGGCTGCATCAGCTCCCCCCCTTGGGAGAGAGTCATCCTCGACTCTTCATGGTTATCATCTTGAACATCTCCATGGTATGGTGAAAGGTCCTTGACATTGAATGTATTGCTTGCAAGGTACTTGGAGGTCGGAATGTCGATGATGTAGGCGTTGTTGTTGATTCTCTTTAGGACCTTGAAGGGACCATCTCCTCTTAGCTTGAGCTTGGAGTCATGTTCCTTGGGGAAGCGGTCCTTGCTTAGGTGTATCCATACGAGGTCACCTTCTTCAAAGATCATCTCCTTCTTGTCCTTGTTTAACCTTGAAGCTTGGCAAAGGACTTGTTGCTCGATAGTAGCTCTTGTTTCTTCATGAAGCTTCTTCATAGCTTGTGCGCGCTTCTCGACGTCCATGTTGGTGTGCTCATGGAGAGGTAGCGGTACTATGTCGAGCGCGGTGAGGGGCTCGAAACCATAGACAATCATGAATGGACTCATCTTGGTTGTTGAGTGCTTGGCACAGTTGTAGGCAAACTCAGCATGTGGAATGCATTCCTCCCAATCCTTGAGGTTTTTCTTGATCAACACACGAAGGAGAGTCCCAAGGCTTCCGTTGACAACTTCGGTTTGTCCATCGGTTTGAGGATGTGACGCGAATGAAAAGAGGAGCTTGACGCCGAGCTTGGCCATGAGTGTCTTCCATAATTAGCTCATGAATTTGACGTCACGGTCAGAGACGATTGTTGTTGGCACACCGTGAATAAGGACGATTTCCCTGAAAAACAGATTTGCAACATGTGAAGCATCGCCTGTCTTATGGCACGGTATGAAATGTGCCATTTTGGAAAAGCGATCCATGACAACAAATATAGAGTCATGACCATGCTTAGATCTAGGCAATCCTAACACAAAATCAGTGCTAATGTTGGACCAAGGTGTATGAGGAGTAGGCAAAGGCATATAAAGACCATAGGGGTTAGCTTGCGACTTAGCTTGAACACATGTCGTGCATCGTTGAATGTAGCGCTCCACGTCGCGCTTCATCTTGGTCCAAAAGTAGTGAGTGGAGAGCATGTCCAATGTCTTGTCACGGCCAAAGTGACCCATGAGGCCTCCACCATGAGATTCTTGGAGAAGCAAAAGTTGAAATGGCGACTTCGGAATGCAAAGCTTGTTTTGTTTAAATAGAAAGCCCTTATGCAAATAGAAATCATCAACTCCTTTGTCATTGGAGCACTTTGCGAAAATTGGTTCAAAGAATGGGTCGGAAGCATACAAAGATTTTATTTCCTCAAGACCCAACACGATGGTTTCAAGTCTCGTAAGAAGTCTTGTGTCTTTGCGAGACAAAGCGTCCACAACTACATTATCTTTGCCCTTCTTATACTTGACAATGTACAGAAAAGACTCCAAAAATTCAACCCACTTAGCGTGTCTCTTACTCAAGTTGGCTTGGCCTTTGAGATATTTCAAGGACTCATGGTCGGAATGTATGATCAATTTCTTGGGCCATAGGTAGTGTTGCCAAACTTTAAGGACACGAACTAAGGCAAAAATCTCTTTGTCGTAAATTGGATAGTTAAGGCGAGAACCATCAAGTTTCTCGCTATGGTAGGCTATAGGACGTCCGTTTTGAATAAGGACTCCTCCAATGCCAATACCACTAGCATCACACTCTATCTCAAAAGTTTGAGCGAAATCCGGTAACGCAAGAAGAGGTGCTTCGGTGAGCCTCTTTTTAAGTTCATCAAAAGCTTTTTGTTGCGCTTTGCCCCACACGAAGGTGACATTCTTTTGGTCAATTCATTGAGGGGACAAGCAATGGTCGAAAAGTCTTTCACAAAGCGACGATAGAAACTGGCCAACCCATGAAAACTTCGGAGTTCACTCACATTTGTTGGGATGGGCCAATCTCATATGTCCTTTACATTGGAAACATCAACTTCAATTCCCTTCGAAGAAACGACAAATCCAAGAAAAATCAACTTGTCTTTAGCAAACATGCACTTGGGAAGATTAGCATAAAGCTTTTCATGTCGGCGGATTTGCAAAACTTCCTTGACATGTGTTATATGGTCCTCAAGTGATTTGCTATAAACAAGAATATCATCGAAATAGACAAAAACACTTTTTCCAATGAGAGAACGCAATATGTGATTCATAAGGCGCATGAAGGTGGATGGGGCATTAGATAAGCCAAAGGGCATAACCAACCATTCATAGAGACCAAGTTTGTTCTTGAAGGCAGTTTTCCACTCATCACCTTCCGCCATGCGTATTTGATGGTAACCACTATGAAGATCAATTTTCGAAAAAATAGTGGCTCCACACAACTCATCAAGCATGTCATCAAGACGTGGTATGGGATGTCGATAACGCACAGTGATAGCACTAATTGGACGACAGTCCATGCATAATCGTAATGTATCATCCGTCTTTGGAACAAGAATCACGGGTACGGCACTTGGACTAGTGCTAACTTGGATCAAACCTTTGGAGACGAGTTGGTTGATTTGACGTTCAATCTCCTTTGTCTCCTCCGGGTTCGTGCGGTAAGCGGCGCGGTTGGGAAGTGGTGCACCGGGGATGAGGTCAATGCGATGTTCGATGCCGCGAAGAGGAGGTAGTCCATGTGGAAGTTCTTCGGGGAACACATCCTTGAATTCCAGCAAAACACTCATCAAAGATGGAGGAACATTGGTTAATTCATTAGTTCCTTGCGCTAGTCCTTTGCTAAGGAGGACATAGTGCAAGATGGATGGGTTGTTCCGAACATCTCTCATCTCACTTTTGGTGGCAAGGAGAACACTCTTAGTTTTTCCACTCGAGTTTGGCTTGTGGCTCTCACTCACTATGAGGTGGTTCTCTCTCTCACCGCTCTTCTCACAAGTAGGTGTTGTGCTTTGTGCCCTCGCTAAAGCCTTTGCATTGTCCGCAATTATTTGGCTAGGAGTCATTGGTTTCAAAACACGTGTTTTGTTGAGCCATTTGAAGGTGTATACATTGGTGTAACCATCATGTTGAGTAGCCTTGTCAAATTGCCATGGTCGACCAAGAAGCATGTGGCAAACTGTCATAGGAACCACATCACACTCCACCGTATCTTTGTAAGGACCAATGGCAAAGGAGACCGATACGGTATGCTTGATCTTCACGGACCCTTGGTCACTTAGCCACTGCACGTGGTAGGGGTGCTTGTGTGGATGGAGGGTGAGGTTGAGCTTCTCACACAACTCAGTGCTAGCAAGGTTGTGGCAACTCCCTCCGTCAATGATCATCTTGAAAGATTTGCCATTGATGCCGGCTCGTGTTTGGAATATATTGGAGCATTGGTCTTCATGCTCTTGTGCTTGAGTGGTCAAGATCCTTGTGACGACAAGTGATGGACCTGCGTCATGTTCACACATGAGGAGTTCTTGATAATCTTCCACTCGTTGCCTTGCCATTTCTTCCTTGACTCGGGCATCAAATTCATCTTCACTCAAGTACTCTTCATCACCATTGTCATGGATGAACAAGACTTTCTTGTTTACACATTCGACCGACTTGTGTCCTTTACCTCCACACTTGTAGCATTCACCATTGAAAGGTGTATCACTCTTTGCTTGTTTGCCACTTGGGGGCAGTCTTCCTTGAGGAAGTGTGGGTTTGAAGGAAGGCTTGGAGGTACTTGAGGAGCTTCCGTTGAAAGTTTTTGGTGTAGCGGTAGAAGCTTGCTTGTAGGTGAAGTACGTCTTGGGCTTGTTGTACTTGATATCCTCTTGCACTTGACGTTCGACCTTTGTTGCGATGTGCACAAGCTCAACCATGGTGTTGTATGTTTGAAACTAGACGATGCGCTTGATGGGGTGGTTCAACCCAATAAGGAAACATGACATAGTTTGCTCCATGCGCTCATCAATGTTGGCGCGAATCAGGTTGAGTTCCATTTCCTTGAAGTACTCTTCCACGGTGTTTGTCCCTTGACGAAGCGATTGGAGGTTGTTGAAGAGGTCACGCGTGTAATGCGCGGGGACGAACCGAGATCTCATGTGAGCCTTCATGTCATGCGAAGTTGTGATTGGTGGCTCTTGCCTTGCGTCACGAGCAACTTGAACTTGTTCCCACCAAAGGTTGGCGTAATCATCAAACTCAAGCAAAGCCATGGCGACCATCTTCTCGTTGCTATAATTGTGCATGCGGAAGATCTTATCGACTTTGAGTGCCCACGAGAGGTATTCTTCAGGGTCATTGGATTCGGTGAACTTGGGCATTGTGAACTTGAGCTTGCCGAAAGTTTCTTCATCATTGCGGTCATTACGACGAGCTTGGTGACCTTGTTGATGATCTTGTGGTTGGGGAGGTGGAACTTGGTTCTCGCGTCCTTGTTGTGGAGCTTGCTCTTGATATTCTTGTTGCGGCGCTTTCTCTTGCTCTTGGCGCGGTTATTGACGGTGTTGAGACACTTGGGCCCCATGAGGTTGTTGAGGATGTGGAGCCTCATGACGCGGTTGATGACGAAGAGGAGGCTCGTTCCTTTGTTGGTGATGTTGGTTAGGCACACGTGCCTCACGTCGAAGATCGTGGTCATGAGCCTCTTGACGTGGTGGGAGTCGCTCAACTTGTATCACTCGACGCTCCAAGTTTTGTTGAGGTGGAGGAAGCGCCTCGTGATGACCATGGTGTCGGTGCGGACGTTCATGACGTTGATGACGAGGAGGAGGATCTTGGAGAGCTTCACGTCGATGACGAGCTTTGTCGTTGTATTGGGAACGACAGTACCTGAGGAGGTTAGATAGAGGTGTGGAGACTAGCAGGGAAGCTATCGACGGCGTCCGCAGGCGGGATTGGGCACAAGCCAGTGTAGCGGGACACAGGAAGTACCCAGGTTCGGAGCCCTCGTGGTGAGGTAAAACTCCTACTCCTGCATGTCTAACAGTATATGTGGGTATAATCGGGCTACAAGGGTGCTCCTTGAGCTGTACCTAAAATGAATGATGTGGCTTTGTCGTTGTAAGAGCGATTTTGAGGCAGGAATAGAAGAAAAAATCGCGAAAGCTCCACAAAACTCGATCATCCAAGAGATGAAGTTCACTGGATAACATGCCAGAGAAAACTTCCAGATGAATTGGCCTTAGAATGTAACCAAGATTAGTAGTTGGCGAAGAAGGTGCTTTGAATCTTCATCTCAGCCTTGAAATCCACTCGGTCGATGCAAACAAAAATACACAAATGAACTTGTTGTCGGACATCAACATATAGTACACATGCTATCAACCGGATAACGGTTTTATTTTCAAACTAGCTCGTGCTTCTCAATACTTAGTCATTGACGCAAAGAAAGGAAAATACCAACTAGGCACAAGGCGGAATAGCTAGTCAAAACGCGATTCTAGTAGATGATTTAAATCCAATCGTGATGGATTCGTGGTCCAAATGGCCAGATTTGACCAACCAAGCCGATCCAGCCTGGATCCAGGACCATCCAACCAAACGGGTTGAAGACGCTTGAGCGGGGCCAAGCGACCAAAGCAGGATTCGCCTGAGGCAGTAACGGCCCAGATGAAAATCGGAAACCTGGTCCGCCAGGGATCGCGAAATCGAGCCTTCTTGAGAGAGGCAGAGAATGATGACAGGATGAGTCTCAAGGCAGATGGCGTGAGCCCCCAGAGCTTTGAGGAGCCATTGCCCCTGGCCTCGAACCAGAAACTTGATGGAGCGTGGAGTGAGCGGGGGCATAGCCAGAGCGGCAGAGTCACGCAGCGAAGTGGATGTTTGAACGGAAAGATCCATCCAGAACTCACGGAAGGTCCGCAGGCGACTTATCGTTGCAAGCTCAAAACTCCTTCTTCGCGTCTGACAAGATCCGGATAGCCAATCGGTGGTGCTGCAGGCGATTGACGGCTAAATCGCGCCAGGAGCAGCAGGAAGGAGAATAGATCAGAGCTATCTAGGAGGGTCCACAGGACCAGGCGCCATCACGACAGTATCAGGGAGGCAAGCCATGAAGTGCTGTTTGGCCTCAGCCCAGCTTGGACAGGTGAAAGGCAGAAGAAGTGCAGCTGGAAGCGAACTGAGCCAGGCCGCCAGCTGAGTGAAGTGCTAGTGCTGTGTGTGTGTGATCGAGATGGAGTAGCGTGGTGGTGGCCACTCGGTGAGACTACTCATCATGGCAGACTAGGCTTGGTCTTGGGGGACGGCTGGGCGTGGTACAGGGGAATACGCGGTATGGTAGCCGGAATGGCGCCCGGAACCGAACTAGCGCCTCGATAATTTGGTGAGCTTGTGTGCATTTATTCTTTTATTTGTTTTTGCCTTTTCGGAGTGCTTTTGGACCGTCTTTTGGGGTACCCGGGGACAATCCCCCCGACAAGCTTGATTCTCCAAATTGGAGTCATCACTTGTTGTGGCAAGTATGTGTCGCGGTCGATGGTGGTAGACTTGCGGTTGCACTTGCGGTTCTTCTTGTGGTTGCTCTTGTTGGATCACTATGCCCTTGCGTGATGACGGTGTGCTTCTTGCCTTGCTCGTGGCCTTGAAGACAGGTCACCATCATAGCTTGACGTTGCAGCGTGCCGTGGCGAAGGTATGTAGTTGGAAGAACTTCCATATTCAACCACGGGGGCATGTTGGAGCACTAGTACGAAGATCTTGTTGGAGAGGAACATGACGACACGAAGAACTTGAAGAGCTTGAAGCATGTGAACGTGGTCTTTCCATTCTGTCGATTAGGCATCGAAGATTGTCATTTGTTTCGGTGACGGAGCATTGAAGTGCTTCATTTTGATGGCCAAGTTGTGATGCATTGCGTGCATCTGTCGTTCTAGGCCGTCGAAGCGGTTGTCGATGTTCTTGAACTCGGCTTGCGTCTCACCAAATTGTTCATCTTGACGCGTCTCAAGGGCTTGGCAACGTTCACGGAATTCTTGGCGGACGATGAAGTGACTTGCATGCGTCATGTACGGTTCATGTTCTTCTTCTTGAGGGGGTGGTTGGCTCGACTCACCGTGCCTATCCATCATGCAAAACACACAAGTATTGTATATGGAGGTGGAATATGGTGGTGTTAGCCTTGTTCCTCACCTTGGGGATTGCACCGAACTAGAAACCACAAGTGAGAGCTATAAGCGTGCAAAGTGGAATCGCAAAGAAAACTCACACTAAAGAAAGAACTAACTCTCAAAAGCTGTGGGTGGAAGGTTAGGGTTATGGAAAACCAAACGAAACAATCCAAAGAAAAGGTTATTGTCAAATGTGGTAGAGAACCAAAAGATCAAAGCAAAAAGGAAACGACCTACAAAACACAAAGATGCACACACATGGAGACGGGTGTGGTTAGCACGACTATGAAAATGAGCACAAAAGGTCCTAACGAAGACTACGATCGGTGTCGTGCCAACGCAAGGAGAGACCACAACTCGTTCGCCAAAAGAGGAATAAGCAACGGATTTGTGCACTTGCCTTGGTCGCGCTCTTTTTCTCTCTTTGCTTACAAACTTGAGACTCTCTTTGTATTGGGAGACTTTGTATCTTTCTATTTTTCTTTTTCTCTTTTTTTTGATTCTTTTTCTCCCTTTCTATACTACTATGTTAACTCTTGTATTTGCTCTCACACTCTCACTTTCCAAGGACAAGCGCACAATGCTTAGGCAAACACATAATGAGCTGCTCTCATAGGATAGATACACACAATGAAGAAGGGTTAACAAGGTGGAGCAAGTTATACCTTCGGTATTGACGACTTGCTACCGGTGTTGGGGATGATGTTCGGTGCCGCGGTGTTGATGAGCGCGGGATGTTAATCTTGTTGCGGAAGCTTGAAGTTAGTTGGGCGACACGCACGCAAAACACAAACAAGCCAATATGAAAATTAGCGAAGGAAAATGGGTGTGAAAAATTTCTTGTCTAACAGGTGCGGTAGTACCGCTCAAAAAGTCCGGTAGTACCGGTGACCGGTAGTACCGCTGTGATCAGCCGGTAGTACCGCTCGCTGATAGTACCGCTCGTTTTGGCCGTAGTACCGCTTCGAAGATTCCTGGGCGCGTGGATCTCGAAATTGAACACACAAACGGCCCAAAAATCCTCAAATTGGCGGAAAACTGAACAAAATCGGGGCTAGGAACACACAAAGAAGGTAGATCGATAACCCAAGAAACAGATCTATGGACCAAAACCATGAAAAACGCAGCAAATCCAGAGATCGATCCGAAGGGAAATTTGGGGCTCTTTTTTGGCAGGGGGATTTTTGAATATTTGGTGGATAGAAGAAAAATTTGTGGGGGAATTTGTGAGCAACGAAGCTCTTGATACCAATATGTTGAGGGAAAACCTCTAGGGTGGCCCGATCTTTCACGATTCCCTTTCAAATCGAGGATGGAGTACGGGGAGAGGAGGGGAGGATGAACACGACGAACGCACGCACGAAGAACGCGATGAATACACACACACAAAACAACGATACACACCAATATCTCACGCCGGCGGTGCCCGGTCCGGCGCAATCCCTAGAATCAGCGTCGGGCGGAGGAATCTCTCTCGAACCGGCACAACAAGATGGGAGACTCGATGAGATCTTGACGTCTTGGCAAAGGGACACCGATGCCAAGGCCTTGTACAACACAGAGGCACGATGCAAACTCCAACGAGGTTTGGGGTATTTGGTGCTCCTTTGTCAAAGGAGCATGAGGCAAGAATTAGATAGATCCACAAGGGGTTTCCACTAATTCCAAATATCATGCCTAGGGTTTACAATAGAGGTGGGGGATATATATAGGCCAGCCACAAGTTCAGGGGTAGTTTAGGCAACTAAAGTATCAAAAGGGGGTGTTACAAGGCCAAAGGGCCGAGCTGGAGCGCGCAGGCCCTGGGATGTCCGGTAGTACCGCTCGGTTGAGCGGTAGTACCGGTCAAACGCGGTAGTACCGCTTGAATGGTGCGGTAGTACCGGGGCGGGCAGAAGCTTTGGCGTGAGTCTTCAGGTGCGCGCGGTAGTACCGCTTGCTGAGTGCGGTAGTACCGGTTGGATCTGGGGCTTCGGGTCCATCTCTCTGCCTGGGGCGGTAGTACCGCTGTCCATGAGCAGTAGTACCACTTGGGCGGTAGTACCGCTTCCAGGGGCCGGTAGTACCGCGGTCTTCTGGCAGCTGTTGGCTATTGCGTCGCTCCTCTGGTTCATGTCTTCATACCTGATGATGCATAGTGTCGGGGCATGAAGTAGCAAGCCATCCAGGGGTGTATCGAAGTCACATGAGTACAAGAGCGAATTCACCTTAGCTTGGAGAAGCTTGGCTCGAGCACGAGTCATGGGTCCACTTGGATAACTTGGTGGTGTAGATGTAGGAGTGTCCGTAGGACAGGCTGCATCAAGTAGCACACCATCCAAGGAGGTATCAAATTGGCACGAGGAGAGGAGCGAGTTCACCTTATCTTGTAGGAGTTTGGCTCGGGCATGAGTCATGGGTCCACTTCGGGGACTTGTTGGTGTAGATGTAGGAGCGTCTGTAGGATGGGCTGCATCAGCTCCCCCCCTTGGGAAAGAGTCGTCCTGGACTCTTCATGGTTATCATCTTGAACCTCTCCATGGTAGGGTGAGAGATCCTTGACATTGAATGTATTGCTTGCAAGGTACTTGGAGGTCGGTATGTCGATGATGTAGGCGTTGTTGTTGATTCTTTTGAGGACCTTGAAGGGGCCATCTCCTCTTGGCTTGAGCTTGGAGTCACGTTCCTTGGGAAAGCGGTCTTTGTTTAGGTGTATCCACACAAGGTGACCTTCTTAAAATATCATCTCTTTCTTGTCCTTGTTTAATCTTGAAGCTTGGCGAAGGACTTGTTGTTTGATAGTAGCTCTTGTTTCTTCATGAAGCTTCTTCATAGCTTGTGCGCGCTTCTCGATGTCCATCTTTGTGTGCTTATGGAGAGGTAGTGGTAGGATGTCGAGCGCGGTGAGGGGCTCGAAACCATAGCCGATCATGAATGGACTCATATTGGTTGTTGAGTGCTTGGCTCGATTGTAGGCAAACTCGGCATGGGGAATGCATTCCTCCCAATCCTTCGAGTTCTTCTTGATCAACACACGTAGGAGAGTTCTGAGGCTTCGGTTGACAACTTCGGTTTGGCCATCGGTTTGAGGATGCGATGCGGATGAAAAGAGGAGCTTGACGCCGAGCTTGGCCATGAGGGTCTTCCATAAGTAGCTCATGAATTTAACGTCGCGATCGGAGATGATTGGTCTTGGCACACCATGAAGACAGACAATTTCCCTAAAAAACAGATCTGCAACATGTGAAGCATCGTCGGTTTTATGGCACGGTATGAAGTGTGCCATTTTTGAAAAGCGATCCACAACAACAAAGATAGAATCATGAGCATGCTTAGATCTAGGAAATCCTAACATGAAATCCATGCTAATGTCAGACCAAGGTGTATGAGGAATAGGCAATGGCATATAAAGACCATAAGGGTTAGCTTGCGACTTAGCTTGAACACATGTCGTGCATCGTTGAACGTAGCGCTCCACATCACGCTTCATCTTGGGGCAGAAGTAGTGATTGGAGAGCATGTCCAATGTCTTGTCGCGACCAAAGTGACCCATGAGGCCTCCACCATGAGATTCTTGGAGAAGCAAAAGTTGGAGCGACGATTTCGGAATGCAAAGTTTGTTTTGTTTAAAGAGAAAACCCTTATGCAAATAGAAATCATCAACTCCTTTGTCAATGGAGCACTTTGCGAAAATTGGTTCAAAGAACAGGTCGGAAGCATACAAAGATTTTATTTCCTCAAGACCCAACACGTTGATTTCAAGTCTCGTAAGAAGGCTTGTGTGCTTGCGAGACAAAGCATCCGCAACTACATTATCTTTGCCCTTCTTATACTTGACAATGTACAGAAAAGACTCCATGAAATCAACCCACTTAGCGTGTCTCTTACTCAAATTGGCTTGGCCTTTAAGATATTTCAGCGACTCATGGTCGGAATGTATGATAAGTTCCTTGGGCCATAGGTAGTGTTGCCAAACTTGAAGGACACGAACTAAGGAAAAAATCTCTTTGTCATAAATTGGATAATTAAGGCGAGCACCATCGAGTTTCTCGCTATGGTAGGCTATAGAACGTCCATTTTGCATAAGGACTCCACCAATGCCAATACCACTAGCATCACACTCTATCTCAAAAGTTTTTGTGAAATCCGGTAATGCAAGGAGAGGTGCTTCCGTGAGCCTCTTTTTAAGTTCATCAAAAGCTTTTTGTTGTGCTTTGCCCCACATGAAGGTGACATTCTTTTTCGTCAACTCGTTGAGAGGGCAAGAAATAGTTAAAAAGTCTTTCACAAAGCGACGATAGAAACTGGCTAACCCATGAAAACTTCGGAGTTCACTCACATTTGTTGGGTTGGGCCAATCTCGTATGTCCTTTACCTTGGAAACATCCACTTCAATTCCCTTCGAAGAAACAACAAATCCAAGAAAAATCAACTTGCCTTTAGCAAAAGTGCACTGGGGAAGATTAGCATAAAGCTTTTCATGTCGAAGGATTTGCAAACTTTCCTTGACATGTGTTATATGGTCCTCAAGTTATTTGCTATAAACAAGAATATCATCGAAATTGATAACAACACTTTTTCCAATGAGAGAACACAAGATGTGATTCATAAGGCGTATGAAGGTGGATGGGGCATTAGACAAACCAAAGGGCATAACCAACCATTCATAGAGACCAAGTTTGGTCTTGAAGGAGGTTTTCCACTCATCACCTTCAGCCATGCGTATTTGATGGTAACCACTACGAAGATCAATTTTCAAAAAAATTGTGGCTCCACACAACTCATCAAGCATGTCATCGAGACGTCGTATGGGATGTCGATAACACACGGTGATAGCATTGATTGGACGGCAGTCCATGCATAACCGTAACGTATCATCCGTCTTTGGAACAAGAATCACGGGTACGGCACTTGGACTAGTGCTAACTTGGATCAAACCTTTGTAGACGAGTTGGTTGATTTGACGTTCGATCTCCTTCGTCTCCTCCGGGTCCGTGCGGTAGGCGGCGCGGTTTGGAAGAGGTGTGCCGGGGATGAGGTCAATGTGATGTTCGATGCCGCGAAGAGGAGGTAGTCCATGTGGGAGCTCTTCGGGGAACACATCCTTGAATTCCTGCAAAACAATCATCAAAGTTTGAGGAACATTGGTTAATGCATTAGTTCCTTGCGCTAGTCCCTTGCAAAGGAGGACATAGTGCAAGATGGTGGCAAGGAGAACACTCAGTTTTTCCACTCGAGTTTGGCTTGTGGCTCTCACTCACTATGAGGTGGTTCTCTCTCTCACCGCTCTTCTCACAAGTAGGTGTTGTGCTTTGCGCCCTCGCTAAAGCCTTTGCATTGTCCGCAATTATTTGGCTAGGAGTCGTCGGTTGCAAAACACATGTTTTGTTGAGCCATTTGAAGGTGTATACATTGGTGCGACCATCATGTTGAGCAGCCTTGTCAAGTTGCCATGGTCTACCAAGAAGCATGTGGCAAACTGTCATAGGAACCACATCACACTCCACCGTATCTTTGTAAGGACCAATGGCAAAGGAGACTGATACGGTATGCTTGATCTTCACTGACCCTTGGTCACTTAGCCACTGCACGTGGTAGGGATGCTTGTGCGGATGGAGGGTTAGGTTGAGCTTCTCACACAACTCGGTGCTAGCAAGGTTGTGGCAACTCCCTCCGTCTATGATCACCTTGATAGATTTGCCATTGATGCCGGCTCGTGTTTGGAAGATATTGGAGCGTTGGTCTTCATGTTCCTATGCTTGAGTGGTCAAGATCCGTGTGATGACAAGCGATGGACTTGCGTCATGCTCACACATGAGGAGTTCTTGATCATCTTCCACTCGTTGCCTTGTCATTTCTTCCTTGACTCGGGCCTCAAATTCATCTTCACTCATGTACTCTTCATCACCATTGTCATGCATGAACAAGACTTTCTTGTTTCCACATTCGGCCGACTTGTGTCCTTTGCCTCCACACTTGTAGCACTCACCGTTGAAAGGTGTATCACTCTTTGCTTGTTTTCCACTTGGGGGCAATTTTCCTTGAGGAAGTGTGGGCTTGAAGGAAGGTTTGGAGGTACTTGAGGAGCTTCCATTGAAAGTTGTTGGCGTAGCGGTTGAAGCTTGCTTGTAGGTGAAATACGTCTTGGGCTTTTTGTACTTGATGTCCTCTTGCACTTGACGTTTAGCCTTTGTTGCGATGTGCACAAGCTCAACCATGGTGTTGTATGTTTGGAACTCGACGATGCGCTTGATTGGGTGATTCAAGCCAATAAGGAAACATGCCATTGTTTGCTCCATGCTCTCATCAGTGTTGGCGCGAATCAAGTTGAGTTCCATTTCCTTGAAGTACTCTTCCATGGTATTTGTCCCTTGACGAAGCGCTTGAAGGTTGTTGAAGAGGTCACGCGTGTAATGTGCGGGGACAAAGCGGGATCTCATATGAGCCTTCATGTCATGCCAAGTTGTGATTGGCGGCTCTTGTCTTGCATCACGAGCAACTTGAACTTGTTCCCACCAAAGGTTGGCGTAATCATCAAACTCATGCGAAGCCATGGCAACCATCTTCTCATTGCTATAGTTGTGCATGCGGAAGATCTTTGAAAGAACATTTCATGTTTTAATGTGTTTTGTGTGTTGGATAACAATACTGTGGAGATTTCTCATGTGCGCTAAGTGTGCAGGAAGTTTGGGGGGCCAGATTATCCACCCCACCAAGGGCCGGATAATCTGGCCTACCTCATTGTTCATAGGATGCCAAGGCGCGTCACCTAGAGAGGGGGCGGATTATCGCCCGGAAAATTCGGACTGGGGGCGGTTTTTCCTCCCCAGGCCGGATAATCCGGCTATCGCATGGGCCGGATAATCTGGGCCCCATAATTTGAGCAAAGCATGCCAAGGCGCGTCGCTCGGAGTCCGGTCGGATTTTCTCCCAGAAAATCCGAACGGGGGCAGTTTTTCCTCCCAAGGCCGGATAATCCGGCCTTCACATGGGACCGGATAATCCGGCCCCAAGAAGATGATCAAGTGCAAGCTCTGTCCGACACTCAGATAGGGGGCGGACTATCTGCCGGATATTCCGAGTCTGGGGTGGAGTTTTCCCCAGGCCGGATAATCCGGCCCTCACTTGGGCCGGATAATCCGGGCCCCAAAGTCTCCAACAACTGGTTTTGGAATGGAGTATAAATATCCCTCCTTCCCCAACATCCAGAACTCTTGATTCATTCAAAATTGTTCAGACACTGTGCAAGAGCTCCCATTCTAGATCTTCCACTTCAACCACCCGAAGGCTTTGATCTTTGGGGGAATTGAAGGAGGAGAGAATCGTCATCATCATCATGAATCAAGCGCATCAACTCCTCTCCATTCATTTGGAGAAATCCCTGATCTAGTATTCTTGTCAATATCTAGATCTTGTTCTTTGTTATTGAGAACTTGTTCTTGTGGCAGCTTGTTGTCATTATGGGAGCCTCCAAGTTGTTTGTGGAGTTGTGCCCCGCTAGTTGTGTAAAGGCACCGGTACCCACCTCGAACGGTCCCTATAGTGGAAAGGTGGATCAGGCCTTTGGTGGCGGGATCCATCGGAGAACACGGTGAGGCCTATTGTGTTGTGGTGGTCTTAGTACCGCCCACCCCTCCAACGCAGACGTACTTCCCTTAACAAGGAAGGAACTGCGGTCAAACAAATCCTGTGTCTCCGCGTGCTTCACTACGGTTTACTCGTTCCTCTTCCACTTGATCTTTACTCGCTATTAGATAGGTTTGCATATAGGGAAATTCCACCTAATAGTATATCTAGAGAATTTACCCTTTGTGCTAAGCCTAAAATTGAAAAAGCATTAAAATTTGAAGTAGCACCTATTCACCCCCCCCCTCTAGGTGCCCATACGATCCATTTCAATTGGTATCAGAGCCCCGGCTCTTTATTCGGGCTTAACCGCCTAAGAGAAGTATGGGTACCAGGGGAGATGGGGATGAGGCTATGGATAAGGTCACAATGGATGATCTCAAGACGTTGGAAACAACCTTGTTGAAATCCTTTGAGGCCAAGATGGAGGAGATGAATCAAATGATTGCTCGTCTCACATCATCCATAGCCCCATCTCCATCCTCCTTTGAGGCCGCCACACCATCATCCAAGGATAAGGCTAACACCGGATCCAAGGATGATGAAGTGGTAGGTGAAAAACATAATGGTTCCACCTCCAAGAAAGGAAGTGGTAAGGAGGATTATAGTGAGGTTCGTCACGTATATTCCCCCGATCCACCTATCCCTCATCCTCATATAAACAATAGGGGTGATCCACCCAAGCTTACCGCATCCTCTTTTAATTAATGGCAATTCTTAATGAAGTCTCATGTTTGCAGCTCCTCAATTGAACTTTGGAGGATTATTGAAGAGGGTCTTCATATTGGAGATCATTCCAATCTGACAAGAAGAGAAGTTGTGGACAGCCAATTGAATGCTATGGCTCTCCACATGATACAACTCGGTGTGGGTCCCAAGGACATGCCCCACATTGAACATCTCAACACAGCTAAAGAAGCTTGGGATGCCCTCGCCGATCTCTTTATTGGGAATGAAAGCATGAGAAGGAATAGGTATGATGCCCTTAGTAATGAAGCTGAGGGATTCTACATGTTGGATGGTGAAAACCATGAAGACATGTATAGAAGACTCAAGGGCATTGCAACAACATTTAGAAAGCATGGAGCCACTCACATTGATGATGCGTGGATAAAAAGAAAATATGTGAGTGCCTTAATGCCTTTCGAGCCAACGGACTTGAAGAGCTTGCAAGGTAGACACAACTACCATCAAATGACATCCAATGAAGTCATGCAAGAAATGTCATCATTCAAAGTTGCCGTGAAGAACGCTGAAGATGCCCGGGCTCATGCCATTGGAATGCAAAAGGGTGTAAATGTTGCTCTAAAAGCTAATGTTGTTGAGCAAGAGGAGGATGAAAGAGCTTTTGAGGGGGCCTCCATGGACTGCAAGTAACTTTTGGAAGGATCCTGCCAAGGCCAAGTCGAAACTCGAGCGCAAGAATGGGTCAAGTGGAAGAAGAGAAAGTGGCCCAAAACTAAGAACATGCTACAATTATGGAGATAGGCTGCACTTTGTAGCCGAGTGTCCTTATCAAAATAGAGAAGACAATGGTGGCAGGCTCATTCTTAAAGAAAAATCCAAAGCACCTAAGAAGAAGCCATTTATTAAAAAGAATGGCTCCTACAAGAAGCAACCCAAGATCGTCTTAGTGGCACAAGAAGAATACTCCTCTGCAAGTGAAGATGAAGAGGATGAAGATAGTTCTCGTGAGGTGGCTGCTATAGCCACCACATCGACTCCATCATCTCTCTTCAACTCGCCAAACGAGAATGTCATCAACAACAACGCCACTTGCCTTATGGCAAGAGGGTCTGAGGTATCAAGTTCTAGCTCTTCATTTCCTAAGACTAACATAATTTTGAATACGGATGATCATGATAGTCTTAAAATGAAAGAAGAAGTTATTGCTTTTGACAACTTTTTCACTAACCTGCAAGGTGAGCACAAACTCCATTTTGATGCTCTTATGAGTCAACTTGCTCAAGCCGAAGATCTTCTTGAAGAAAAGGGCAGAATCGAAAGAGGAGATGCCTTAGAGATAGCTTCTTTGAAGAATGCCTTGGAAGAAGAAGAGGAAGCACGAGTATCTTTGGAAGAGAGACTTGAATCCATTGAGGAGTCACATGAAGAAGTTGTGGCTCAGCTCATCAAAGAATGTGACAATGCTCTTACCAAGGTAAAGAAACTAAAGAAAGAAAAGATTGAATTTGGTGCTGCTCATGCTAGACTCTCAGAGAAGTTTGATAAACTTGAAAGTGCTCACAAGGCATTGAAGAGTGATCACTCTACTCTAAATGAGTCTCATGATCAGCTCCAAACTCAATTGAAGCTGAATGATGTGCCAAGTACCTCCACATCATCTTATGGAAAAGAAGATCTTGCAAGAGGTTCTCAACACAAATGTAAAGAGGTTCTTGATGAGATACTGAGAAAGCAAAGGACAAACAATAGAAAAGAAGGTCTTGGTTACATTCCCAAGACAAAGAACAAGAAAAACAAGAAGAAGAAGAAGAAGAAGAAGAAGAAGAGCAAGACTGCTCAATCAAAGACTAGCAACATCACCAATGACAAGTCTAATTATGATGGTTTTGCAGGGGCTAACAATCCTAACTTTGAATTATATTGCGATTATTATGGTGATGTTTATGCTAGTTATGTAGGCTCTTTTGATTGTTACATTCCTTGGTCTATTTGGGTCCCCAAGACCCTTGTCCCTAACATGATAGGACCCATTGAAAAATGGGTACCTAAAACCAAGAAGTAACCTTCTTGCAGGGCTATGCTTCCAGTGGGTCTAAATGGGTACTCGATAGCAGGTGCACGAGTCATATGACCGGAAGCAAGGAGATCATCACGGAGATGCAGCCAAATCATGATCATATAACAGTCTCCTATGGTGACAAGTCAAAATCTGAGGTATTGGGTCTCGGGAAAGTTGTGGTGGCTCACGATATCTCTCTCGTGGACGTCATGCTTGTTGAGACCCTCGGGTACAACTTACTTTCAGTTCGCGCCCTTGGTAAGATGGGCTTTGCAGTTTATATTAATGCTGATTTGGTGGTACTCTTGTGGAGCAAGTCTCTAAAAGTCGCTTTCGTGGGATATGTCGAAAATGACCTGTACATGGTGGACTTTTCGGGGAAAACCACTACAGGCCCGATGTGTCTTTTCGGAAAGGCTGACGTGGGTTGGCTATGGCATCACCGACTAGCCCACGTCAATATGAGAACTTTGCAAAGTCTCCAGAAGGGTGGCCACATCCTTGGACTAAAAGAAAATGTCTCCTTTGCCAAAGATCGTGTTTGCAGGGGATGTGTTGAAGGGAAATGCATGACTCTCTTCATCGTAGGAAGACTATTATCTCGTCAAAAAGGATCTTAGAGCTCCTACATGTGGACCTCTTCGGACCTCCATCTCATGTAAGCCTCGGTGGGAAGAAGTACTGTCTTGTGATCGTTGATGATTACTCAAGATACACTTGGGTTTATTTCTTCAAGCTAAAGAGTGAAACTCAAAAAACGGTCATCGACTTTGCCAACGAGGTTCAACGTCAACACAACGTCCCTATTCTGGCTATAAGAAGTGATAACAGCTCTGAGTTTAAGAACTACACCTTAAATGAGTTTCTAAGTGAAGAGGGGATTAGACATCAATATTCCGCTGCGTACACCCCTCAACAAAATGGTGTAGCCGAGAGGAAGAATCGGACTCTAATGGACATGGCAAGGTCAATGCTAGCCGAATTCAAGTCTCCATATAACTTCTGGGCTGAAGCAATCTCTACCGCTTGTCATTCGTCCAACCGGTTATACCTCCGTAAGATCTTGGACAAGATTCCGTATGAAATACTTACCGGTAACAAGCTAAACATCTCATACTTTCGGGTATTCGGGTGTAAGTGTTTCTTTCTTATCAAGGGAGTTCGTTTATCTAAGTTTGAATCTAAGAATCTAGAAGGTATTTTTGTTGGTTATGGTGTCGAATCCCACACTTATAGGGTCTACAATAAGCTCTCTGGAACTATTGTAGAATCTTGTAGTGTGGTGTTCGAGGAAAATGACGGTTCCCGTGCGGAGCAAGTTGGTGTTTGTGATGCAGATGTTGAAATATCCCAAGATGCCATAAGAAGAATGAGCGTGGGATTTTTCCGCCCCATTGAGGAACCCCTTGTGGCGGATCGGGGAGGACAATGCTCTACTCATGTAGAGCCCTCATCTACACATACTCAACATGTTCCAACCACGGGAGCAACTTCTACATCATCTCCATCAACTGCTAAAGGTCAAGATGTTCCAGAAAGCTCCAGGCCGGATTATCCGGTTGACACCGGATTATCCGGTCACCCCTCTCCTGACGACCAAATTGCTCCTGGTGCTAAAGAAATCGCTGCAAGATCCAGGCCGGATTTTCCGAGTTACCCCGGATTATCCGGCCCCTCACCAGTTCAAGCAAGTCCCAGGCAGCCTGATGAAGCTGCTACAAGTTCTCCCAGGCCAGATTATCCGGCCTCTCCATCGGCCGGATTATCCGGCCCTGACTCACCTGTTGTTCAGCAGTCTCCTGTTACGGCTGCTGACTCATCTCAAGGGCACGCTTCATCACCGCCTACTACTGTTATCCCAGATTCTAATCAAGGTCGAGCAAATGATTCCAATGAAGATTCAAGTGATGAAACTATTCCACCAAGAGACAACAAACTTATTGAACTTCGTCGCAAGGCTCGGGCTGATCGGAACCTTGAGTTAAGGGATCACACCCTCGACAAGGTTGTTGGTGATCTTCGACGAAGGGTTTCTACAAGAAGGGAATTGGCCAGTTTTGGTGAGCATCAAGCTCACATCTCAATGGTGGAACCCAAGCATTACAAGAGTACCCCTCCTACAACAACAAATTTATCTGTATCTAAATGCCTATATAGGCGTTGCTAGCGCATATACTAACGGATGAAGATGCGTTGCGTTTTTTGGCGTTGCAAGGGTACAATGCAACGGATATAGATCTGTTGGTAACAAGGGTGTTGCTACCTAGCAACGAATAGAAATGGAGCCTAGTAGCACTTGTATACGTTGGTGGTTGCCCTACACAAACTGCTATGTGGCAATATCATTTATAAATATAATTAAATAGCAACAATCAGTTTCAATCATCACTTCCCATTCCTCTAATTTGCGGCTGAACTTCAGATTATACAAGGCATACCATTTTCTTATAATTTTAACAAACATCAATAAAAACTCAAGGATAACCATAATAAATCATAAAGCTTTATTGACTAAAATTCAAAAAACACAATGTTGAGTTACATCAGCTTCATAAGTATTGAACATTAAACAGTGAATCATGTAGTTATCCATATGCTTCAGGACACATTTTTTATCAAACTAAATCTATGAAATAAAGTGAAATCATTCGTTGTGCCTTCTCCATGCCTCCTCCTAGCTGGATTCCTGATATCTGAATCTTGACCGTACAATAGCCCTTTTATATTTACCACCTGCAATAAACAACTAAACAAGTTAAGTGCACATTTATTATATATAATGTGTGCTCACAATTAGAATAAAAAAAACACAAATAACTTTTGTTGAAAAGAGCATAACATATAACCGTAATGTCTTATTAGCTGTATAACCTCATCGCCCAGGAAAAATATTTAAGTGCTAACTTGTGTAATCCATTACAGGTATAGCTGTTCAACTCACAATATTTCATTGCACACACTATTTGTAGCATTAATTTCACAATAAACCTGTAATGAACACAAATAACTCTATCTAGCTAGGAACATCTAGCAGAATTATTGACAAAATAAATAATAATTATCCCTCCATCCTAAATTAGCTGACTCAGATTTGTCTAGATATGCATATATTTAGACACATCTTAGTGTGTAGGATACGTACATGTCTAAAGAAAAAGCTAAGTCTGTTAATTTAGGAAAGCGGAGTAGTAGCTCTGTCTGCATTCCAAAAACCGATGCATGTTCTCAATCTGCAGACGAAATATCAACTATCAGCCCTGCACCGATATGGTCCACAGTCTGGACGTCTAGATCACACTAGCATAAGCAAGAAGATTAGACAAGTCACCTTGCAGTGCACTGGTTAATCATATAAAAACAGAAAAGTGGAATAGATATAAAGAGTCATACATATTAGGATATAGCGAAAAGTAATGCTTCACTTGCTGGTGGCCTGCTGAGCTCGAGACGGCTTCAGTCATCTACTATGAGCAAGCAAACCATGTAAGTATACAAAAGGGTGAAGAATATATCTTTTAATTCCCTCCTAAAATTAAATAACAGGGAACATTCAAGTTGCATATATGACAAGGCATTTAACACTTATGATCTGCATATTAGATAAGATATAAATTGGTAAATTATTTTATATCATAAACAAAAGATGCCTGCAGAAGCCAAAAGCAGGAGATAGCCATTATTTTCTAAGTTTATTTTTTCAACTAAATCATGCTTACCTATGTACTGAGGAAGGGATCGCATCATCATTATAATGGTTATCCCCTCCGACGAATCATGTTACCAGGGAACCTGCAAGTTGCACACATAAGACACTAAATTTCTTTAACTGGTAACAATTGAATCAATCTCAGATAGTAGAAACCTCAAGCCCTTCCCACATGTCCCCTGGTTACAATCATCTGGCTTCAGTTATGCAGATTCAGGAACAAGAAACTTGAGAGTAAATATTTAATACAAAAGATTAGCCAAAAGTTGTAATGAATTGGCAACTTGAAACACATCATATAGGCACAATATTTGCAAGGCACACAATCACATAATTCCCCGTCTCCCATAGTTACTACCAGACCCAAATCCCCAACGCTAGACATGTGCGGGGAGTAGACTAATTTTGTTTTCAATCAATTGATTGGGGATCTGAATAGAAAAACCAAACACACCTACTCCAGTAGTTTCACATACCGAACCAGTACATGATGGGCAGAGCGTTGTATTTCTGCAGATCCACCACACCTGCCATGCGACAGCTTCCAGCATGTACTGCAGATTAGACAAACACCAACAGCAGGACTAACCCGGTCGTTTGAAAAGCCAAAGCAATATTGGAGTGGCAAAGACTGATGGAGGCAGGTGTCTTACGGCATCAGCATTCGTGGTGATCGTGGGGCAGTGATGCCTGGCGGCGGTGACACAATGATGGCGACCGGCAGCTCGATGCTGGGCATCGGTTGTGCATATGGTTTGCTCAATGCTAGAGATGGCACCCGTCCGGTTCGGGGCCGGGTCCGCCACCCCATACCCGCTCTGTTTAATTAGTCGGGTCTAATTTTTTACCAGACCCGCGACCCGGCCGGGTTCGGGTCCCCAACAGGTACCCGCCAGCGTGTGCGACGGGAGCGACGCTGGCGCATGTGGGAAGAAAACGATGGGATATTGGGATGAGGTTGGTGGAAATGGACGCGTGCATGCATCTATTGTCTCTAGGACTCCATATTCCGTCGTGTGCATGTGATGTTTGTTGTGTGCGTGCGTGGTCGCGTGGGACGTGTGGTTTGACATAGCATTATTAGGGATAGGATTAAGGCTTAGAGCGGGTATGCGGGTCTGCGGGTACGGGTTTGCCATCCCCAAACCCGCCCCATTAGACTTGGCGGGTCTATTTTTTACCAAAACTCTCCCCGTTTAAGGCGGGTACCCGTCGGGTTTGCGGGTTTCGAGGCCCCATTGCCATCCCTACTCAATGTCGCAGCCTCGTCAGTACCTCCATCAGGAACAACCCAAGGAGCCTGATGCATGAAGATCCGCCGCTTGCAAGTCCAATGACAAGGACCATCAGCTTCATCTCGAGATGCCGATGAGGGCGCCTGAGATGGAGATGAGCACGGAAGAGGCACGGAAGAGGGAGGAGGCGTTTGGGGTGGTGGGGGCGAGTAGGGTTGCGACGGCTGGACGCGGCATGGAGGACGGTGGTAGATCGGACTAGCAAAATCTGGATTGCAGTTGTAGGACTCCGTAGAGGAGGTGAGTAGATAAAGCAGAAAATTATTCGGACCCGGGGCCCAACCGCATATAAGTGAAAATTTCATGTGCGCACGTCAATTTTTTTTTTCATGTACGCGCCAATAGCTCCCGCAGTGGGATCTAATTATTTCACGCTTTGCAAATTATTTTGAACAACCGAGTGCCTGTTAGGAAACGGATGCACGGCCAACACATATATCTGTATCTAGCATAAAATTTTGCAACGCATATCCAAAGGGTTGTACATTATGTGTTGTTATAGGGTGGGTCTTCTTGTAGTGAAGAAGGTATTTGAAGCTCTTGAAGATCCGGACTGGGTTGTTGCTATGCATGAAGAATTGAATAATTTCGAGCGCAACAAGGTCTGGAAACTCGTGGAGAAACCCAGAGATTGCCGCAATGTTATCGGCACCAAATGGATATTTAAAAACAAGCAAGATGAGAATGGCATTGTTGTGAGGGACAAGGCAAGACTTGTGGCACAAGGCTACTCTCAAGTTGAGGGCATTGACTTCGGCGAGACCTATGCTCCAGTGGCTCGCCTTGACTCCATCCGTATCCTTCTTGCTTATGCTGCCCATAATAATTTTAAATTGCAGCAAATGGACGTCAAGAGTGCTTTCCTTAATGGTCCTCTACATGAGTTGGTATATGTAAAGCAACCCCCGGGATTTGAGGATCATAACTTCCCGAACCATGTCTACAAACTCGATAAGACACTCTATGGCTTTAAACAAGCCCCACGCGCATGGTATGAGCACCTTAAAGAGCTTTTGCTAGACCATGGCTTCGAAGTTGGGCAAATCGATCCCACTCTTTTTACTAAGAAGGTTAAGGGGGAGCTCTTCGTATGCTAACTATGTGTAGACAATATCATCTTTGGTTCTACTAATAAAGCTTTTAATGATGAATTTTCAAAGCTTATGACTGACAGATTTGAGATGTCTATGATGGGGGAATTACGGTTCTTTCTTGGATTCGAGATCAAGCAACTTAGAGAAGGAACCTTCATCAATCAAGCAAAGTACATCCAAGACATGCTCAAGAGATTCAAGATGACGGATCTTAATGGTGTCACCAGTCCGATGCAAACAAAATGTCATCTTGAACTTAACCCATATGGTAAAGATGTGGACCAAAAGGTATACCGGTCCATGATTGGATCTCTTCTTTACCTCTGCGCATCTAGACCCGATATTGTGTTGAGTGTGGGGGTGTGTGCAAGGTATCAAGCAGCTCCTAAAGAAAGCCACTTAGTGGCGGTCAAGAGGATCTTTCGATATTTGGTTCATTTCCCTAACTTTGGTCTATGGTATCCCAAGGGCTCCAATTTCTCTCTATGTGGTTATACTGATTCAGATTGGGCTGGTGATAAGGATGATCAGAAATCCACTTCTGGAGCTCATCAATTCTTGGGAAGATCTCTAGTGTGTTGGTCATCTAAAAAGCAGAATTGTATCTCTCTCTCCACCGCCGAAGCTAAATATGTTGCTGCTGCTAGTGCTTGCACTCAGTTATTGTGGATGAGGCAAACTTTAAAGGAATACGGTGTCAATTGTGACAAAGTGCCTCTTTTATGTGATAATGAAAGTGCAATCAAAATTGCGTACAATCTGGTACAACACACAAGGACAAAGCATATTGAGATTTGGAATCATTTTATTCGAGACCATGTTGCTCGAGGCGATATTGATCTATCTTTTGTGAGCACGAAGAACCAACTTGCTGATATTTTTACGAAGCCACTTGATGAAGCAAGATTCCTCTACTTGAGGAATGAGCTAAATATCATTGATTTCAGGAGTTTGTCTTGATTACCCATGCACTCACTCGTACATCTCAGTCTTATTTGGTCTAGGTGTTGGCATGGATATAGGGGGAGTGTGGTCCTAATTCATTGGGCTAACCCTCCCCCCATAATGCCAAAAGCAAGATAAATCATTTCCCTTAATATCATTTTGTGATATCTGAGCTTATTGATGAGTATTGGTCGTGAACCCAAGATATATCTTCGCGGTGTCACACCATACACTCCAACAAGGTGGCTTTGTCCACCGCCCTCTCCCTTAAGGAGAATTGGATTTTTATGGATCTTTTTGGTTGTTTTTGCTCTCTCATGTTCTTATGGGAATCACACTCAATTTTGGCTCTTATTTGATTTAGATCTTGCAATTTTGAGTGTCTAGTACCATCTCAGTTTGGCTCTCTTAATCCTAAGCCTTTCACTACCCCTAAGCCATATATTCTTGCACACAAGTCCCTAGTACACCTTGTGGGGGTGTTGTTTGGGGACGCGTGGGCCTGAATCTGTGTACAGCAGAAATTCAGATTTGAGGCCGGATAATCTAGCCCAAGTGTAGGCCGGATAATCCGGCCCTGGCGGATTTCATCTTAAAGGGCAGGGATCGGGGGGAAGGGCTCATAACGAGCAGCACTTCTCCCCAACCCTCTCCTCCTCCTCAGCCACCGCCTGACGTCCCCCACCCTCCCCGGAGCCTCTCCGTCCACCGGATTTTCCCGGCCTCCCCGGATCTTCTTCTCCGCGCCTCCGGGTACCTTCTCCTTCGTGTTCTTCCTCGAATGAGTGAGTGTAACTCCCTCTCTCCCCATCTTTGGCTAGATGTGTTATTTGTTGGGTGGAACGTTGTCTAGAAGGATGTTTTTTCGCATAGAAATCGTAGTCTTGCAGTTTCTAGGCCTGATCTACTTTTTTGCATTCAATCTAGGTGAATTAGAAAATTTCTGCCAGGGCCGGATTATCCGCCCTTGGCCAGGCCGGATAATCCGGCCTGACAAATTCAACTCTGGTTCAGTTTCACCATGGTGTGTGCATTGAGTAGATTTGTCTTATGAAATTTTTGACTACTTGTTCCATGCTCTCTCCTGGACTTGTGTGTATGCTTATCCCCATGCTATCACCCTTGTTCTCCTCACAGGTGGTTCCAGTGTACCCAAGACCTACAAGCGCCACCCTCGCGGTAAATACTTTCGGGACGACGGACAGGGTAACTTAGTGGACGAGGTTGAGTTGAGGAGAAGAAAGAACGAAGAGAAGAGCATGGTTGAACAAGCAAAGAGGACTAGAAAGGGGTGTCCAAAAGGAAGGGCAAGGAGCCCAATATCAACTGCAAGGCTTTGGATGTAGTCACCTATTCCTCCATCCGTCACTATGATTTGTTTGCTGAGTTGCCTCGTGATGATGAGCTGGGGGATGCTTGATTTTGGTGTGCTGAACAGAAAGGTATTTTTGAAGATGTGTATGCCAGGCTAAACATTAGGCCTATGCACCCGCTAGTTCTTGCTGAGGCTTTGGAGAAGCCCCACCTTATGGATGCCATGTATGTGGCTGAGCGGATGGGGCCGCACCATCTCATGTCTCTCTAGTGCTCCTATGACTCTGAGGTGGTGAAGCGGTTCTTTTCCACTTTGGTTATTTGTGGCGATGAGCATCGCACCATGAAGTGGATGACTCATGACAGGCCTATGACTGCTGATTTCCGTGTGTTTGCTAAGGTTCTTGGATACAATTTCCGCAACATGGATAGGGCAAGTGGCCAAAGTATCATCACTCAGCTGAAACCCAACAAAGATACAGCTCTCTCTCCTTGCACTGTGGACAATGGCATTGTGGGCACTCTTGCTGGACTGGCTCCTATCTATACTGCTTTGGTCAGTCTCTTTCGTGATTCCATCACTCCAAGTGGAGGCAACAATGATAGCATCCGTGGTCACCTTGTTCAGCTCCTTGCTTTCTCCCATGAGGTTGCCTCGTGCGAGGATGAGTCTGTGCAATACAATCTAGATGTGATGGACTTCATCTACCATGAATTGATTGATGCAATGTTCAATCGGTTGTCCACTCCTTATGCTTTCTACATTATGATGCTCATCAGGCACCTGCTTCCCTCTAAAGATTTCAACATTGATGTGGTGCATAAGGCCAAGAAGATATACACCAAGGTTCGGAAGACCTCTCACCCCTCTCCTGCTCCTGAGGGTCTCATGAGGGATGCTCGCAGGCCTCCAGTGCCTCCTGTTGCCCGTGAGATCAAGCAGCTGAACTGGTTCCAGCGGCACATCCTTTGCATGGGCGTGGACACACGCAAGGGTCAGTACGAGGCGTACAAGCAGCACCATGAGTTGGCTCACTCTCAACAGCTCATCCTTCACCATGTGTCTGGTGCTTTTGGTGACCCCCCGGCTCCTACACCTCCCACACCATATGATCGGTGTAAGTATTCTTCCGGGCTAAACTATGGAGAGCTGGAGCGTCACTTGTTCCCCTCTACGGACACTGCTGATGATGAGGATGATGACACCGAGGAGCTTGAAGATGAGGACGAGGATGGGAACAAGGACGAGGACGAGGATGAGGACTATGAGTGATCCCTTGGGGCGCTAGCATCGCTCTTCTTCCTTTTTGGCGTCTCGATGCCAAAGGGGGAGAAGTAGTTCTATTACAGTCTTCGAGGATTTGCATGGGTCGGGCATCAGAACTTGCATTTTTCTATTCGTCGTTTTCTCTCTTATGCCCATTTAGCATTGAACTTTAATTTTGTGATTTGTGGTTTGTTTGAGACTCTGTGACGGTGGTTGTCTGGATTTATCTCATGGATTATGCTTATGGATTCATCTATTCATACCCTATAATGCTGGGAATCTTTATCAAGGAAGGCGCTTATATTGGTTATCACGTTGATAATTGTGGCTATTTCAAGGATGCCTCTCTTCTATCTCGGTGGTATGATTATGTTGTTCATATGTCCATGGAATAGATTCACCTATTTGTGTGCATTTGTATTCAAATGCAAAATTCTAATATGCACACATTGAGGGGGAGTCTCTTCCATGTTTTTTGCTAGTAGTCTTGTGATCCTTTCCTGCAAATCCTAGTATTGTCATCTAACACCAAAAAGGGGGAGATTGAAAGAACATTTCATGTTTTCCTGTTTTGTCTGTTGGATAACAATACTATGGATATTTCTCATGTGCACTAAGTGTGCAGGAAGTTTGGGGGGGGCAGATTATCCGCCCCACCAAGGGCCGGATAATCCGACCTACCTCATTGTTCATAGGCTACCAAGGTGCGTCACCCAGAGAGGGGGCGGATTATCGCCCAGAAAATCCGGACTGGGGGTGTTTTTCCTCCTAGGCCAGATAATCCGGCTATCGCATGGGCCGGATAATCTGGCCCCCAGAATTTGAGCAAAGCATGCCAAGGCGCGTCGCTCGGAGTCCGGTCGGATTTTCTCCCGGAAAATCCGAATGGGGGTGGTTTTTCCTCCCCAGGCCGGATAATCCGGCCTTCACATGGGACCGGATAATCTGCCCCCCAGAAGATGATCAAGTACAAGCTCTGCGCGACACTCAGCGAGGGGGTGGACTATCTTCCGGATACTCCGAGTCTGGGGCGGAGTTTTCCCCAGGCCGGATAATCCGGCCCTCACTTGGGCCAGATAATCCGGCCCCAAAGTCTCCAACGGCTGGTTTTGGAAGGGGGTATAAATATCCCTTCTTCCCCAACGTTCAGAACTCTTGATTCATTCGAAATTGTTCAGACACTCTGCAAAGCTCCCATTCTAGATCTTCCACTTCAACCACCCGAAGGCTTCGATCTTTGGGGGAATTAAAGGAGGAGAGAATCGTCATCGTCATCACAAATCAAGCGCATCAACTCCTCTCCATTCATTTGGAGAAATCCCTGATCTAGTATTCTTGTCAATATCTAGATCTTGTTCTTTGTTATTAATAACTTGTTCTTGTGGCAGCTTGTTGTCATTACGGGAGCCTCCAAGTTGTTTGTGGAGTTACGCCCCGCTAGTTGTGTAAAGGCACCGGTACCCGCCTCGAAGGGTCCCTATAGTGGAAAGGTGGATCAGGCCTTTGGTGGCGGGATCCATCGGAGAACAGGGTGAGGCCTATTGTGGCGTGGTGGTCTTAGTACCGCTCACCCCTCCAACGCAGACGTACTTCCCTTAACAAGGAAGGAACTGTGGTCAAACAAATCCTGTGTCTCCGTGTTCTTCACTACGGTTTACTCGTTCCTCTTCCACTCGCTCTTTACTCGCTAGTAGATAGGTTTGCATATAGGGAAATTCCACCTAATAGTATATCTAGAGAATTTACCCTTTGTGCTAAGCCTAAAATTGAAAAAGCATTAAAATTTGAAGTAGCACCTATTCACCCCCCCCCCTCTAGCTGCCCATACGATCCATTTCAATCTTGTCGACCTTGAGTGCCCACGAGAGGTATTCTTCAGGGTCATTGGATCCGGTGAACTTGGGAATTGTGAACTTGAGCTTACCAAATGTTTCTTCCTAATTGCGGTCATGGTAGCGATTGTTGCCATGTTGATGATGGTCTTCATCTTCCATGCGATCATTGTGACGAGCTTGTTGATGATCTTGTGGTTGAGAAGGTGGAACTTGGTTCTCGTGATCTTGTTGCGGAGCTTGCTCTTGATATTGTTGTGGAGGAGCTTGCTCTTGATCTTGGCGCGGTTGTTGACGGTGTTGAGGCACTTGGGCTCCATGAGGTTGTTAAGGATGTGGAGCCTCATGACGCGGTTGATGACGAAGAGGAGGCTCGTTCCTCGGTTGGTGATGTTGATTAGGAACATGGGCCTCACGGAGAAGAACATGGTCATGAGCCTCTTGACGTGGTGGGCGTCGATCAACTTGTATCACTTGATGCTCCAAGTTTTGTTGTGGTGGAGGAGGCGCCTCGTGATGATCATGGTATCGGTGCGGACATTCATGACGTTGATGACAAGGAGGAGGATCTTGGAGAGCTTCACGTCGATGACGAGCTTGATTCTCCAAATTGGAGTCATCACTTGTTGTGTCAAGTATGTGTCACGGTCGATGGTGGTAGACTTGCGGTTGCACTTGTGGTTGCACTTGCGGTTGCTCTTGTGGATGCTCTTGTTGGAGCACTAATGCCCTTGCGTGATGACGGTGTGCTTCTTGCCTTGCTCGTGGCCTTGAAGAGAGGTCACCGTCATAGCTTGACGTTGCGGCGTGCCGTGGCGAAGGTATGTAGTTGGAAGAACTTCCATCTTCAACCATGGGGGCATCATTGCATCTTGGAACACTTGCATGAAGATCTTGTTGAAGAGGTGCGTGACGACGCGAAGAACTTGAAGAGCTTGATGCGCGTGAACGCGGTCTTGCCATTCCATCGATGAGGCGTTGAAGATTGTCATTTGTTTCGGTGACGGAGCGTTGAAGCACTTCATTTTGATGGCCAGAGTTGTGATGCATTGCGTGCATTTGGCTTTTGAGGCCATCAAAGCGGTTGTCGATGTTCTTGAACTCGGCTTGCGTCTCGCCAAATTGTTCATCTTGTCGCGTCTCAAGGACTTGGCAACGTTCACGGAACTCTTGTCGGACGATAAAGTGACTTGAGCATGTCATGTACGGTCCTTGTTCTTCTTCTTGGTAAGGTGGTTGGCTCGACTCACCGTGCCTATCCATCATGCAAAACACACAAGTATTGTATATGGAGGTGGAATATGGTGGTGTTAGCCTTGTTCCTCACCTTGGGGATTGCACCGAACTAGAAACCACAAGTGAGAGCTATAAGCGTGCAAAGTGGAATCACAAAGAAAACTCACACTAAAGAAAGAACTAACTCTCAAAAGCTGTGGGTGGAAGGTTAGGGTTATGGAAAACCAAACGAAACAATCCCAAGAAAAGGTTATTGTCAAACGTGGTAGAGAACCAAAAGATCAAAGCAAAAAGGAAACCCCTCCCTATTGTAAACCTCTATTGTAGCCCCCACCTCTATTGTAAACCCTAGGCATGATATTTGGAATTAGTGGAAACCCCTTGTGGATCTATCTAATTCTTGCCTCATGCTCCTTTGACAAAGGAGCACCAAATATCCCAAACCTCGTTGGAGTTTGCATCGTGCCTCCATGTTGTACAAGGCCTTGGCATCGGTGTCCCTTTGCCAAGACGTCAAGATCTCATCGAGTCTCCCATCTCACCGTGCCGGTTCGAGAGAGAGTCCTCCGCCCGACACCGATCCTAGGGATTGCGCCGGACCGGTCACCGCCAGCATGATCTATTGGTGTTTATCATGGTTTTGCGTGTGTGTGTTCATCACGTTCTTCGTGCGTGAGTTCGTCGTGTACACCCTTCCCTCCTTCCCCCGCACTCCACCCTCGATTTGAGTGGGATTCGTGAAAGATCGGGCCACCCTAGAGGTTTGCCCTCAACAGTAGGGGTCAGACCGGAGAGTGGGCCGGAGTCTCCGGGGTCTTCAGGCCGGAGACTTTGGTGGACCGGAGACTCCGGTGTGCGCAGACCGGAGACTCCGATCTGAGCAGCTCTAGCGGCTCCTTCTTCACGCTCTGCTCCTTGTTCTCCATCCTTGGGTGCTTGGTGATGTGTCGAGGCTTCCTACCTGATGATGCATAGAGTAGGTGCGTGAAGTAGCACACCATCCAAGGAGGTATCAAATTGGCACGAGGAGAGGAGCAAGTTCACCTTAGCTTGTAGGAGTTTGGCTCGGGCGCGAGTCATGGGTCCACTTGGGGGACTTGTTGGTGTAGATGTAGGAGCGTCCGTAGGACGGGCTGCATCAAAACCACATTGATCCACCAGAGTCATTGCATGTGTGTTCCTTTCCCAAACCACATGGATCCACCAGTCTCATTGCATGTGCCTTCTTTTCCTAAACCACCACCAGAGTCATTGCATGTGTCGTCTTTTCCTAAACCACCACCAGAGTCATTGCATGTGTCTTCTTTTCCTAAACCACCACCAGAGTCATTGCATGTGTCTTCCTTTCCTAAACCACATGGATGTCATTGCATGTGTCTTCCTTTCCTAAACCACCACTAGAGTCTTTGCGTGTGTGTGTGTTATTTTCCTGAACCACATGGATCCACCAGTGTCATTGCATGTGTGTTCGTGTAATAAAACCACCACCATAGTCATTGCATGTGTGTTCATTTCCTAAACCACCACCATAGTCATTGCACGTGTGTTCTTTTCCTAAACCACCGCCAGAGTATTTGCATGTGTGTTATTTTCCTAAACCACATAGATCCACCAGTGTCATTGCATATGTGTTCCTTTCCTAAACCACCACCATAATCATTGCATGTATGTTCCTTTCCTAAACCTCCACCATAGTCATTGCATGTGTGTTCTTTTCCTAAACCACCACCATACTCATTGTATGTGTGTTCTTTTCCTAAACCACCACTAGAGTCATTGCATGTGTGTTCTTTTCCTAAACCACCACCAGAGTTATTACATGTGTGTTCTTTTCCTAAACCACCAATAGAGTCATTGCATGTGTGTTCCTTTCCTAAACCAAATTGATCCACCAGAGTCATTGCATGTATGTTCTTTTCCTAAACCACATGGATCCACCAGTGTCATTGCATGTGTCTTCTTTTCCTAAACCACATGTATTCACTAGAGTCATTGCATGTGCGTTCTTTTCCTGAACCACCAATAGAGTCTTTGCTTGTGTCTTCCTTTCCTAAACTACCACCATCCACCAAAGTCATTACATGTGTGTTATTTTCCTAAACCACCACCAGAGTCATTGCATGTGTCTTCCTTTCCTAAACCACCACTAGAGTGATTGCATGTGTGTTCCTTTCCTAAACCACATTGATCCAACAGAGTAATTGCATGTGTGTTCTTTTCCTAAACCACCACCAGAGTCATTGCATCTATGTTCTTTTCCTAAACCACCACCATAGTCATTGCATGAGTCTTCCTTTCCTAAACCACCAACAGAGTCATTGCATTTGTGTTCCCTTCCTAAACCAGATGGATGTCTTTGCATGTGTCTTATTTTCCTAAACCTCCACCATAGTCATTGCATGTGTGTTCCTTTCCTAAACCATATGGATCCACCAGTGTCATTGCATGTGTGTTCCTTTCCAAAACCACCACCAGAGTCATTGAATGTGTGTCCTTTTCCTAAACCACCACCAGAGACATTGCATGTGTCTTCTTTTCCTAAACCACCACCAGAGTCATTGCATGTGTGTTGTTTTCCTAAACCACCACTAGAGTCATTGCATGTGTGTTACTTTGCTAAAGCACGTTGATCCACCAGTGTCATTTCCTGTGTCTTCTTTTCCTAAACCACAACCAGAGTCACTGCATGCGTCTTCCTTTCCTAAACCACCACTACAGTCATTGCATGTGTGTCCCTTTCCTAAATCACCTGGATCCAGCAGTGTCATTGATGAGAATATCCCTATAGTTACACCTATCCCAATTGATAATGAAGATGTTCCAATTGCAAAGAAGGATCAATCCAATGAGATAAGGGTTGGACCAATCACAAGAGCTCGTGCTAAGCTACTAGAACAATAGGTGAACTTTTTTCTTAATGAACCTGGTGTTTTAATCAATGAGAAGTTTATACTACCTAAGTCTTTGAATTATTGTATGATCAGGTACTTAGGAGAAGAACGCATAACATGGAGCGAGGAGCTGAAGGAACATGGCGTGTTGATGAATAAAGAATGCATGAGGGAGGAGAGGGAGGAAGCGCAAGGAGCTGTCCAAGACAAAGATCAACAAGAGGAGGGAGTTCTCTGCCGCGGCAGAGAAAAGCCTCGTTTCTCTACCACGACAGGCTGCCGCGGTAGGAAAATCGTGTCTGGCTCTGCCATGGCAGGCTGCCGCGACAGAGAAACCGCGTGAAAGTCTGCCATGGCAGAACATGTGGCCGGTTTGTATCCAGTTTGGGTGGACCCAACTCGGGTTCCACCATAGGCCGTCATCCCCTGAACTCATAAATAGTTGGGGGCACCATAGATTAGGGTTTCAGACCATGTTTTAATATTTTGGAGTTCATTCTTTGATAGAACCTTTGAAATTACCCTGTGTTCGAATTCTACAACTATAATTGAGTGTGATCTATTGTTCCATTGGGAATTAGTAGATTGCATACTACCGTTCGTGGCCATGGCTGCGTCCGCAAGAGTGTGGTGATGTGAATATCCTACAAGGTTCGAGATCTGTTGCACTGGCATCAGGGATCGAGCGGGAGAGATCATAGCTACGCACTAGTTATCTATCATCCACCATATCATTGACAAGAGCTTGCTGAGAAGATCGGGCCACCCCATATCATCTTGGTATCAGATTTCCTCGTTGCCTCGGTAAGCAATCCGCAATCCATCCATAGATTAGAGAGTGTTTTCCGTCCTATACAGAAAATAGCCCCACAAAAAGATTCGCCATAGCCTAGAGTACATCGTAGACGAGTAATAGTTGCTGGTCGTTTTCATTAATTAGTCCAGATCTATTTTTCTTTCATTGTTTTCTTCTTTCTAGTCGTGTTCATCACCTGTTCTTCCGTGCCATCTAGCAGATCTGATCTAGGTTGAGAGTTCCTGTGTCTTACTCCAGGACGAGTCGGTTTGCAATAATTAAAAAAATCCTTTACCGATTCTGCCGCGGCACGGAAACGCCCGCTTTTCCTGCCGCGAAACCAAGTCCGACAGCGACTCTGCCGCGGCACGTTTTTTCTGCCGCGTGCGTGCCTGGCTGCCACTGCTCTGCGGCGACATAGATTTGTTGCCGCGCGCTGCCGCTGCTCTGCCGCGACACGTTCTCCGCCTGTTTTGCTGCAGCCGCTCTGCCACGGCAGGATTTCTGCTTTGTTTTCTGCCACGGCAGGATTTGTTCTGCCACGACAGGATTTTGAGTTGTTTTTCTGCCACGACACCATGATTACAAAGTTTGATCAATTTGCACTTTTCTAAAACCCTTAGCCACAGCCAATCTACTACATAGGTGTAGGAACTTGCCCACTGAGACTAGTTTCCGCTCCTACAGGCTGCTCTTAGGATATTTGGTGCTGTACTTTGTAATTGGCCGTGTGTTATCTATAAAATCAAAAAAAGAGAAAAAGCAATATAGCAAAAGAAAAAGCATAAAAAAGAGAGCTATAAAAAAGAAAAAGAAAAATTGTGGAAAAAGAGAATTTGAGCAAGAGGCCTAGTGATATCTTTGTGCACCGGTAGATTGAGCAATCTTGTGCCTGTTTACTTTGAGCTTTGCTAGTGTCTCTTGAGCATAGTGTAACACCCTTCATAGTTGCATTGCCACATTTTTCTCCACATGTGTGTTTCTTGGGTTTTTATACGATCAGCACTAGGACTTGTTTGTGGTGTAGATAGGATACCATACCTATAGCTCCACCATAAATAACATGTGTGCCCTACGATTGTTCTCTATACCTTTGATATTCACTTCATCACATCAAGTGCATCAGTCTTTGATTTCGTTTGGTAGAGTATCTCTATTCACTTTGGAACGGTAAGATATCCTTTCTTATTAGTTGTGAGTGAGTTGTGAGTCTTTCCACCATACAAATTTTGATTTTTGCACTAACCTACTAATCATGTCTTCTAGTGATGGTGATGTTGTGTCGCAGAAAAAAAAGGATGAGGAGCTTGTCAATTGGTGTGAATATGAGGCTTTGAGGTCTCATTTGACACTTGTGTTTACTAAAACCACATATGGTATTGACAAGAATCTCCAGGACATAAATATGAGACTGGATCAGAATATTGGAGTAGTTGATACTATCCAAACGCAAGTGGCTACACTCAATACCAATGTCGCCACTTTGCAGCGTTCCATTGAGGGCTTGACAACCGCCATACATAGAAGGCAAGAACCTCAACCTGATGATGCCTTTGATGATGTTGATGAGGGTAGTGATGTTGATGCTGCTCCACATGTTGGCAGGGGACGTGCCATTCTCCCTGCCCATGCACCTGCTCATGGCCATGGGCTTGCCCCTCTTGGGTGTGCTTAGTGTGTGCTCAACCAAGCTGCTAATGATGGTTTGGGCAAGCCAAAATTCTCGATTCCCAAGTTTGATGGTTCCATTGATCCAGGAGATTACCTCACATGGGAGTTGAAGATTGAGAAACTCTGGCGCTTATTTGACTATCCAGAAGACAGGAAGGTCAAACTTGCAACATCTGAATTTGATGGTTATGCTTTGCCTTGGTGGGATGCTCTTGTGCAACATAGGAGGGAGGACAATGAACTTCATGTGATGGATTGGTGCGAGATGAAGCAAATCATGAAGTCTCGTTTCGTACCAACCAACTACTTGCGATCAGTTTTTGATAAATTGATGCAATTAAAGCAGGGCACAATGACAGTTGATGAGTACTAAATGGAGATGGAGCTGCTTATACAGCGTGCTAGAATTCATGAGTCCATTGAGATGACCATGCAGCGATTCCTCAACAATCTGAAGTTACCAATCAAGAGAATAGTTCGTCATCACAAGTATGAGACCATGAATGAGCTATTGCACCATGCTAGAGAGGCCGAATGCCAGTTGGCAGAAGAGGCAAAGTCACGTGCCCGTTTTCTGTCCTCCAGCAGATTTTCGGCCAGGTCTACTCCTCCTATAGTTACGCCACCAGCTGCTGCTGCGTTTACACCATCGGCCAAACTAGCAAGTACACCTTCGTTTGGTTCTAATGCAAGGAAACCCGCTGCTCCGGCTGCTAGCTCGGGTTCCAACATGTGTACTGCACGTACTCGTGATGTGGTGTGCCATACTTGTGGAGGTAGAGGGCACTACAAGAAAGATTGTCCAAACATCAAAGTTATGTTTATTAACAAACAAGGCAAAGTAGAGAGTGGAGATGAAGCTTCTGATGATGATGTTGATGATGCCGAGGATGGTGCTGATGTGTATCCTGAGCGTGCTCCAAGTATTGTCGTCTCCTCACGTATACTGAGTGTGCAACCGGTTGAGGAATCCCAGCGTTGCAACTTGTTCCAAACAAAAGCTCTAGTTGGACCTAACAAGGCTTGCAAGGTCATTATTGATGGAGGTAGCTGCAGAAATCTTGCAAGTAAGGAACTATGTGCCAAACTGAATTTGACATACTTACGTCATCCCAAGCCATACTACATACAACGGTTGAGCAACAATGGTGAGATGAAGGTAAATCATATGTTACGTATGAATTTTCAAATAGGGCCATACAAAGATTCTATTGATTTTGATATGGTTCCTATGACTGTTTGTCACCTACTATTGGGTCATCCTTGGCTTTATGATCGCCATGTGCAACACAATGGCCGAGCCAATACATATCACTTGGAATTTAAAGGGAAGAAGATTATTATGCAGCCAATGACACCACAAGATATTGTCAATGATTCTCGCCAGAAAATAGAGGTGAATTTGAAGGAAGATTCTACCACTCGGCGAGACTGTGTGACAGTTGTTCCTGATGTAATTAAGCCTAAATTGAGTGATATAACAAAAAGTTAGAGAGTGCCTGGTTTATTGATACTAGCCACCAAGGAGGATATGAGAGAGTTTTGTGAGGATCCTACAGCCATGCCACTTGTGTTCATGTATAAGGGCGAGGTATTGGTTTCTAATGACATGACCCCTCTTTCTCTTGGTGTCTCTTCTATTTTACAGGACTTTGGGGATGTGTTTCCATAAGATGTACCCGCAGGTTTACCTCCATTGCGTGGTATAGAACATCTAGTGGACCTGATTCCTGGCGCCACACTTCCCAACCATGCACCCTATAGGACTAATCCTGAAGAAACAAAGGAAATTCAGAAGCAAGTACAAGCGTTGCTAGATAAAGGGTACATTCGTTTCTCTCTTAGCCCTTGTGTTGTTCCTATTGTTTTAGTTCCTAAGAAAGATGGCACATGGCGCATGTGTGTTGATTGTAGAGCGATTAATAACATCACTATTCGATATCGTCATCCTATTCCACGCTTAGAGGATATGCTAGATGAATTGAGTGGTGCTGCTGTTTTCTCTAAAGTTGACTTGCGTAGTGGTTATCATCAAATTAGGATGAAAGAAGGGGATGAGTGGAAAACTGCTTTCAAAACTAAATTCGGCTTGTATGAGTGGTTAGTCATGCCATTTGGTCTTACTAATGCACCTAGTACCTTCATGCGTTTGATGAATCATGTTTTGAGAGAGTTTATTGGTCGTTTTGTGGTTGTTTACTTTGATGATATACTCATATACAGCCACACCAAATCGTTACGTGATAATAAACTGTACGCTAATCTTGAGAAGTGTACATTTGCAAAAGATAAGGTCATATTCCTAGGGTTTGTTGTATGTAGCATCCCAATTGTCTAACAATTGTAATACTACTTGGTCTAGTAATATAATGGCTACTTCAATTATATAATTGTAGCATCATCATTATATCATGCTCATGTCATCATGCCTCCTTGCATTTGAGCATCATATAAAACCCTTTTTGATTTGGTTCTTATCTCATATGCATTATTAATTGTATTTGCCTCTTGATATTGTATTTGGTTCTTGATATATTGTTTAATGCCCAAGTTGAGTTGGGGGGCATATCTCTTATTAACTCCACCACCTTTCTTCTTTCACCACCTTATAATTCCACCATCCAACTAAATATGAGCTTGGCATTTATGGAGTTTACCTCTAGCTAATGTGGGTTGGGATGGATCCAATTCTTTGCCACATGCTCTCATCTTGGCATCATGTTGTTTTTCACAATATTGATATATGAGAGCCACATGGCCACCTTTGCATGCCTTGTGAGTGGAACCTTTTCCTAGCTTCCATAGTTGTGGTTTTGGGGTTATCATAAGGTTGGGGTATTTTGAGGGCTTATTAAATACCTAGTGGCATATACACACTAGCAAGTCCCAAATATAATCCAATGTGATCATCTCCCTATACTCCACTTGGAATTCTTTCTAAATTCCTTTGCTTGGGCCTTACTCCAACTTTTGAGCGTGCATAATAAAAATGCCATGAAATAATATTGTTTTCACAAGAATCAACATGGCATTAAATGTTTTGCATGGGCCATGCAAGAACCATCTTTTGCTAGCTTTGGTTTGTATTTGCATTTTGAGTAGATCTTGTATAAACCCCACCACCTTGTCCTCTCTTTTCCTAGTCTTGACCTTGTTGGAGCTTGCTTGGGGCATGTTTAAACTTGTCAAGGACCACTCCATCTAATCTCTCCTCTCTTTAAACCTACCTCTCTCTTTAACCCTCTTCCTAAAACCCTAGCTAAGAGCCTATCTAATCACCTACTTACCCCATACCCCATCTAAGCTAACCCCAAATGTACCACACCCCTCTCACCTAACCCTAAGTCCACCACCTCTCTCTCTCGGCCTCACCTCTTCTCTCCCTACCCCGAGCCTACCCTAACTCCAACCCTAGACCCGAGCCTCACCTCTCCTTCTCTTGATCTCTCTCTCTGCCCTAGGAGCCCCAGGCCGAACCACCCCGACCCTAGCCTGCCCTACCCCACCTGCCACCCTACCCCCCGCCTGCCTGCCCAGCCACAGCACGTGAAAGAGGAGGAGGGAAAGGTGGCACCGAGCCACCTTTACCCATCTACCCGCGCCCACGATACCTCCCTCCCTCTGCTACCTACCACCACCCCCACAACCTATCCTCGCTCGTCCAGATCCACCCAAAGGCCTGCCCTCTTTTCTCTCTTCTCCACCGTCCCCATCTACCCCCCCAACGCCGGCCACCGTCGGTCCCCTCCGTTCCCCTTACCTGCAGCCGGTGGCGAGGAGCTCTAGGTGTCGAGGAAGCACGAAGAGACGCCTAGGAGGCCGCCGCCTGCACCGGCCGAGGAGGAGGAGACCTGACGCCCAGATTTCATGAGACCGACACGAAACCCTACCATCCGTTCGTCTGCGTCGACGCCGATCCCCTGCGCCTCGAGCCGAACCGACCACATCGACAGCACCTCGGTGAGCCGCAACCCCTGGACATGGTCCCTTCTCCGTGCCGCCTAGATTCACGGACCAACCGTCGAGCACCCTCGGTGCACCGACGGGCGCTGTCTCAAGACGCTCTCGGCGTCGCGTAAGCCCTATCTAGCCGCGTAACCCCCACCTGACACCAAACCCAGCCTAGCCGCACTGGTTGCACACCCAGCCGCTGCACCCCCAGATCGAACCTCAGCGCTCAAGGCCACAAGACCGATCGGTCGATCAGCGGCAGAGAAAAAAGCGGGCGGATGTTTTGCCGATACCCTCCGCCTTTTGTCTCGCAACCAGCGGTCCAGCCCAGGCCCACCTGTCGGCGTCATACCGCTTAGAAAAACCCCGCCTTTTAAAACTCAACGCGGTCCCCGCAGAGCCACGTGGTCGCCTCCCCTCGCTTTCAAGTGGGCTCATGAGCCAGAGTCCCACCTGCATCTCACTGCTAGCAATGCTGCGGTCTAAAACGCTTTTGTGTTATGCTTGCGTCGGCCTGGTCCCACTCGTCACAAGGTCGGTCTGAGTCTGCCTGGGTATAAAAAGTAATTCTGCAAATCTGTTTTAATTCAAATCTTTTTCTAATTATTTCAAATTCAAATATATTTTCTGTTTTTAATTACCTTTTCAAATATTAATCCAAATAATACAAATAATATATGTTTTCAAATCAGAAAAATGTGAGGATTTCAAATATGCAATCCAAAATATATTTTGAACCCTTTAATTTCCAAGTTTATTTAAATTACAATAAATGCCCCTTTTTCTTAAATAATTAATAACTTCTGATTTATAAGTCCAAATTTAATAAATGATATGTCTAAAATGATTAGCTCGACGAGACCTTTCTGTTTATGCATTCCATGGTTTGTTTTGAATCATGCATCCTATAAATATATTGTATACAGCAACTTAATTGTGAATAAAATGGGGCCAAAACTTAATAAAATGATTTAATCTTGTACTTCACCCCTCACCCATGCCATGCTACCTTAATGCCATGCAAATTGTGCATCATTCATCATGGCATGATTGTTTGCTTGATGCATTTTATTCATATGCTTGCGCACTTTATTTATGTTGGCCCTTGTTTGTTTGGTTCTTCGTCGAATAGACGCTGAGCAGGGGATATATCAAGAGAACCAGGAGCACTACCCAGATCCATCCTTTGCTTCAACTGAGCTGCCAGGCAAGCACTACCACATGCTTGCATACATATAGTACCTATTGCCTCTATCTTATTCTTGCATCATTGAGTCGCGGATGCATTAAATTGAATCCCAAGTGTTGCATAGCCTTTACATTTAAACCCCACCGAAGCTTGTTCCCCCATCCCATGAGCCATTACTACAGGAGTTGTTTGAGCCATGCGAGTCGTAGAACAGCATGTGTAGGGTATGTGAGTGTCTGTTGGATAACGAGGTACCTATACAACTTAACCTGAGTAGTAATGGGATAACTAATGAAAGTGGCATCGGTGAGCCATATTCGCTATTTGGTTTTTCAGGCTCACTTGTGTCCCGTAAGACCCCGAGTACTTGATTCCTGTTCCAAGAATATTCGCGCTATCCACATCCGGGAGGCCTTATGGACCCCCCTGAGCCAGAGCTTGATTCATTCTTATTTCTTGAGGGCCACAAACTAGTTTGAGGATTTATTTTACTATCCTGTACTTATGCCATGCTTTACTGCTTTAATTTAAGATTGTGCGAGGTAATGCACACTGTACTGTTTAGGTCCGTGACCCGTTTACGCTGTATCGACAAGCCCAGTCACACTTTCGGGTTCCCAGTCGTTTACAGCCGGCTCCACAAACCTTGAGACCGTCTCGGAGTCAGCTAACTTCGTTGCGGGTAGCTCAATGGGGTGGCCCCCTGAAATATTTCTGAATCCTGTGATTGCTTTGTCGTGACTGCCTCGTTGGGTTTTGATTTGGTTTTTCCGAGGCATATCGAGTGTGTGTTGCTATTTGTGCACCCCTGCAGGGTAAAACTTTCTGAAAGCCGTGTCCGCGGTTATGGACGACTTGGAGCACAGTTTCTCGATCATAGACAAGCATAACTAAAGTACCGCTTATAATTTGACTAGACTAGGTACCTGACTAGTAAATAGTGCAATACTCACGGAATGGATAATAAAACTGCCAACGGATGGGGGTTGTTCGTCCGCTTCCTCGTCGGTAAGCGAGGAGGAGGATGGATCTGTTAAGATTACCTTTATTACTGTTATAACTGTTGTTTTTAATTCACGGACATCCGTCTATCTCTGGTTAGGCGGATGGTTAGCGAGTATCTATAGAATTGCTAGGGTTTATCTTTTGCTGCAATTGCGTCACCCTGTTGTGTGTCCCTTTAGAGGCATAAAGACTTGCCGAAAATTCTAGGGTCTCACACGATAAATTATTGGTTCAGATGGACAGGTACACTCGCAAGATGGATACTGGGTGGAAGAGACGGACGATGTGGGCAACGATCATTCGGTGTAGAGATTCCGGGAACGGGGATCCGTGAGATCTGTGGGCGGGATGTGCTTATTTATGGGGCATCTTATGCCGATTTGCTTCTTATCCGTACTCGGATTTTGTCTTCGCTCGCTGATACTCGGTTGATTGATGTATGAGGAGATATCCTAAACTATTATATCTATCTAGGATATTTGGATCTTGCCGTATGGCGTTGCTATATTTCCTTTCTTTTAGATGGAATGGCTCTGATGTACTATTGTATGGTGGCTTGCATACATACTCATTTGTGTATGTAGTTGATCCTTCGCCGCCGACACGCCGCCCGTTCTTGTCCCGATGTTTGGAAATGGTTGGGACGGCCGAAAGGTCTACCTGTGAGTGGCATTTGGGCCCCACCGTACTATTTCAACCATTTCTGATCATCCAGGCTTGTACTAGGAGCGTAATTCACCGAGGTAGTTACAATTGGTATCAGAGCCATCCCGACCTTCAGGGTCTCAGCCAAATGGTCGTTGTCTGTCTAGCAAATATTTTTGGTAGCTATGTATACTAGGGAAAAAAACAAAACGCGAGAGTAGGACTGCTTCCACTTTTCTTCTTACCCACCCACCCACCCTTTTCTGGTAAGGAAGTGTAACGTTTTCAATCCTCGTCTTAAATTCAAACTAGGATTCACGTGTTCGGCTCGTAGTACCATAGGTTGTGTATCTGTGTGTGTGAGTGTGTGTGTGTGTAATTCCTTGTCTATCTGTTGCATCCAAGTTGTTATCTTTATCGGCCTTTTGGTTATCGACTATTGGTACATTCCATACCAACAGGCTTTTGCAAAACCGACGCGATCTATCTGATTCGTTGTATACCGACGCGATCTGTCTTACTCTTTGTTATCCGACGTTATCTTGTTTGTGGTGTTCGTTTCCGTAGCTACCAATCTTTAGGTTATCGTGAGAAGAAGGTGTTGGGATATGTGTTTTACTTGTTCATGTGCGGAGTAATGATTTGAGTGCGGGATGGAGTCGCGACCATACCACTACTTTTATTATTGCTCTTGTATATTGAGTTGGTAGAGTCACTAATCTTGATTCGTTAAGTAATTTTGCGCATCTATTGGTATTTTAATGCCGAAATTTGTGGAAAATTTTTCTTTGATATATGTGTACCACACTCCTTTTCAGTCGTGTGCGATATGCTTAATATCTCCTAGGTGCTTTGAACTTTGTTGATATTTTAATATCATCTTAGTAAATTGTATCCTTTAATCTTGAGTAATTCCATCTTGGTACTATTTTGGATTATTATTATTCTCCATCATAGTACTGACTTGTGTGTTATATCAATCACAGGATGGCACCACCACGCCGTTCTGAGGAGGACATACAACCTGAACTGGGGGCAGCGTTGTCAAGCATCGCCAATGCCTTGGCAGCAATGCACAGAACCAGGCGTTTGAGGAAAGTGTCGAGGAATGAGTTTGTGCCGCTACCTCCACCTCCCAAGCGAGGAGACATCAAGAGCTTCCTGAAGTTCAACCTCGCCGCTTGATGTTTCTGATCAACCACTTGATGCTGATGATTGGCTGCGTGAGATGTCAAGGTTACTGGCAACTGCTGATGTTCCTGAGCAAGAATGGGTAAAGTGTGCTACTCACCTTCTGAAGGGAGATGCAGCTCTCTGTGGAGAATTACCAAGGCAAACCGCACCTGGTTTTCAGCCTACTTGGGGACAGTTCACTGAAGCTTTCAAAGAGCAGTATCTGTCAGAAATTGTCATGGAGAGAATGAAGGAAGTGTTTCTTAACCTGAAGCAGGGCAATGATAATGTCAACACCTACATCAGGAACTTCATGAACCTTTCTCGTTATGGTGGCGATGAGATCTCTGATGACAAGAAGAAGCAAAAGAGGTTCAGGCAAGGGCTCAATGCATCGATTAAGTATGCAATCACACATGCAAGGCGCCTTTTCTGAACTTCAGCATACAGCTGCAGAAGAGGCAAGTAGGCAAGTGTTTGAGGAGTCAAAGAAACACAGCCGTGATGCAGCAAGCTCTTCAGCTATGTCACCCTTCTAAGCCGTGTTTGGGTTCCTAACACCCCACCGTCGCCCCGGCTCCACCAAGACCTTCAAGCTACGCGCAAGGCCACCAAACTTCCTCATCGGCTCCTGGGGCTACAACCACCACTACCTGAGCGCTCAAGGAGTCCCTGGCTACGTTGCTCCACGTCCACCTGGTGCTTGTTACACTTGTGGAGACTCTGGGCATCAACAATGGAACTGTCCGATGAAGAACAAGGCTCTTCCTCCACCACCTCCAAGATCTGCGGCAAGCTCTCCTTTGGTTCGTGCACCACCACCTCGGGCTCTCAACATCAACACCAAGCCCGGGTCTACTGTTGCTCGTGCCAACTGCATCAACGCCGCTCAAGCTGAGCATGCACCTGGAGTTGTGATGGGTATGCTATCCGTTAACTCAGTTCCTGCAAGAGTTTTGTTTGATTCTGGTGCTTCGCATTCTTTTGTTTCGCATAAGTTTGCACAAGAGCAGGATCTGGATAAGGTTCCTTTATCACATCGTCTGGTGGTACAATCTCCTGGGTCAAACATGAGGGCTGCTCATATCAGCCATGGCAATCAAATTGAGATTGGTGGCTCTTCGTTCTCGGCGTCCTTAATCCTTCTGGGCAATTCTGACATTGATGTCATCTTGGGCATGGATTGGTTGACAGCAAATGCAGCTGTGATTGATTGTGCTGAACGCTCGGTTTCTCTGAAGATTCCTGAAGGCCATATAGTCTATTCTCCAAGTCTGACTCCTGCTATCCAGCTTTTCTCTTTGGCGGCTCTGAATGTTGATGCTATGGAAGCTATTCAGAGTGTTCCGGTGGTCTGCGAGTTCCCAGATGTCTTTCCTGAAGAGTTGCCAGGTATGCCTCCGGATCGTGAGGTTGAGTTTGTAATTGAGCTTGAACCTGGTACCGCTCCAATCTCCAAGCGGCCTTATAAGATGGGTCCTGCTGAGTTGGCTGAACTCAAACGTCAGCTTGATGAACAAGAGAAGTTGGGTTTCATTCAGCATAGTACTTCTTCTTGGGGTAGCCCAACTCTCTTTGTGAAGAAGAGATCGATCGATAGACTTTGTGTTGACTATCGGGCTCTCAATGCTAAAACCATCAAGAATAAGTATCCCCTTCCGCGGATTAATGATCTCTTTGATCAGCTAGCTGGAGCTGTGGTATTCTCTAAGCTTGACTTGAGAAGTGGTTATCACCACATCAAGATTCGCAAGGAAGATGTTCCTAAGACAGCTTTTACCACCCGCTATGGCCTGTATAAGTACACGGTCATGTCTTTCGGTCTCACCAACGCACCTGCCACCTTCTCGAGGCTCATGAACTCGGTTTTCATGGAGTATCTTGACAAGTTCGTTGTGGTCTATCTGGATGACATCCTAGTCTATTCTAAGTCACAAGAAGAGCATGAAGAACACCTTCGGTGTGTCCTAAACAAGCTTCGTGAGAACCGCTTGTATGCAAAGTTCTCCAAGTGTGAGTTTTGGCTGCCTCAAGTAACCTATCTTGGTCACGTCATCTCTGCCAAGGGCATTGCAAGAATCCGAAACTGTGAAGACAATTGTTGAATGGCTTCCTCCTGTCAATGTCAAAGAAGTGCGGAGTTTCCTTGGTTTGGCTAGTTATTGCCGCCGCTGCTCGAACTTCTCCAAGATAGCGAAGCCTCTTACCGATCTCCTTAAGAAAGGCAAGAAATACCTTTGGACTCCTACATGTCAAGCAAGCTTTGAGACACTCAAAGAGAAGCTCACTTCCACACCAGTCTTGGTTCCTCCGGATACATCCAAGCCGTTTCAGATATTCTGTGACGCCTCTTTGCATGGATTGGGTGCGGTCCTCATGCAAGAAAAACAAGTTGTTGCTTATGCCTCTCGTCAGTTGAAGACGCATGAGATCAACTATCCTACACATGACCTCGAGCTCGCAGCAGTTGTCTTTGCTTTGAAAGTATGGAGGCACTACTTGCTTGGCAACCGTTGTGAGATCTTTTCTGATCACAAGAGTCTGAAGTATATCTTTACTCAGCCTGATCTCAACCTTAGTCAAAGGAGATGGATTGAAGCAATCAATGACTTCGATTTGACCATCAACTACACTCCGGGCAAAGCTAATGTCATGGCAGATGCTCTCAGCCGCAAAGCTTATGTCAACAACCTCATGATGGAAGAACAACAGCCTCTCTTGTGCGAGGAATTCCACCAACCTGGAAATTGTGGAACAAGGGTATCTCCTGAACCTTCTAGCAACACCTCTCTTGGAAGAAAAGGTTCGCTCTTCTCAGCTTGGTGATCCGCACACAAGAAAGATCATCTCTAGGCTTCAGCTTCCGAAGTATGAGTCCTTTCACGTCGACGATCAAGGCACGCTTTTCTTTGAACACCGGATGTTTGTACCGAACTACCCGGGTTTGAGAGAGCAAGTTCTCAAGGAGGCGCATGATTCTGTTCTTTCTATCCACCCTGGCAGCACAAAGATGTACATGGACTTGAAAACACAATATTGGTGGCCTGGTTTGAAAAGGTATTGTGCCAAGTATGTCTCGGAGTGTGATGTCTGCCGCAGAGTGAAAGCTGTTCATCAAAAACCTTCCGGTCTTCTACAGCCATTGAAGCCCCCGGAATGGAAATGGGAGAAAGTAGAGATGGACTTCATCACTGGTTTTCCTAGGTCGCAGAAGGGCAACAATGCAATCTTTGTTGTCATTGACAGGCTTTCTAAAGTGGCTCACTTCTTCCCCGTCAAGGAAACCATTTCTGCAATTCAGTTGGCTGAGCTCTATATCAACAGAATTGTCTCTCTGTATGGGGTCCCGCTTGAGATCAGTTCAGACCGTGGAAGCATCTTCACTTCCAAGTTCTGGGAGAGTTTCCAAAATGCTTTGGGAACAAAGTTGAACTTCAGCACAGCTTACCACCCTCAGTCGCAAGGGCAAGTTGAAAGGATCAATCAGATTCTGGAGGATATGCTTCGTGCTTGCGTCATCTCGTTTGGCATGAAGTGGGAAGAATGTCTTCCTTATGCTGAGTTCTCGTACAACAACAGCTTCCAGAAAAGTCTAAAGATGGCACCATTTGAGGCTCTCTATGGTCGCAAATGCATAACTCCGATTGGTTGGTCGGGTGCAGGTGAAAGGATCTTGTTTGGCCTTGACATTGTGACTCAAGCGGAGGAGAAGGTTTACATCATTCTTGAAAATCTGAGGATTGCTCAAAGTCGCCAGAAGAGCAATTACGACAGGAAGCACATGGACATGGAGTATGTCCCGGTGATCTCGCTACCTTCGTGTCACTCCCATGAGAGGCACGCACCGTTTTGGTATCAAAGGAAAGCTGGCTCCTAGATACATCGGTCCCTTCAAAGTTCGTGGAAGAAGAGGAGAAGTTGCTTATGCTCTTGAGCTCCCGGAAAAACTCAAAGTCCATGATGTTTTCCACATCTCTCAGCTCAAGAAGTGCTTCAAGGATCCAGGCAGGACCGTGGATCATGAGCTTATCAATCTCCAAGAAGACCTGTCTTATCAAGAACACCCCACAAAAATCCTTGAAGTCGCAGAAAGAAGGACTCGCAACAAGTCCATCAAGTTCTGCAAGGTGCAGTGGTCGCACCATTCCGTTGATGAAGCCACTTGGGAACGTGAAGATGATCTCCGTGCCAAGTATCCTACCCTCTCTGTGTCTTCTTCTTCATCCTAGAATCTCGGGGCGAGATTCCTGTTTAGTGGGGGAGAGTTGTAGCATCCCAATTGTCTAACAATTGTAATACTACTTGGTCTAGTAATATAATGGCTACTTCAATTATATAATTGTAGCATCATCATTATATCATGCTCATGTCATCATGCCTCCTTGCATTTGAGCATCATATAAAACCCTTTTTGATTTGGTTCTTATCTCATATACATTCTTAATTGTATTTGCCTCTTGATATTGTATTTGGTTCTTGATATATTGTTTAATGCCCAAGTTGAGTTGGGGGGCATATCTCTTATTAACTCCACCACCTTTCTTCTTTCACCACCTTATAATTCCACCATCCAACTAAATATGAGCTTGGCATTTATGGAGTTTACCTCTAGCTAATGTGGGTTGGGATGGATCCAATTCTTTGCCACATGCTCTCATCTTGGCATCATGTTGTTTTTCACAATATTGATATATGAGAGCCACATGGCCACCTTTGCATGCCTTGTGAGTGGAACCTTTTCCTAGCTTCCATAGTTGTGGTTTTGGGGTTATCATAAGGTTGGGGTATTTTGAGGGATTATTAAATACCTAGTGGCATATATACACACTAGCAAGTCCCAAATATAATCCAATGTGATCATCTCCCTATACTCCACTTGGAATTCTTTCTAAATTCCTTTGCTTGGGCCTTACTCCAACTTTTGAGCGTGCATAATAAAAATGCCATGAAATAATATTGTTTTCACAAGAATCAACATGGCATTAAATGTTTTGCATGGGCCATGCAAGAACCATCTTTTGCTAGCTTTGGTTTGTATTTGCATTTTGAGTAGATCTTGTATAAACCCCACCACCTTGTCCTCTCTTTTCCTAGTCTTGACCTTGTTGGAGCTTGCTTGGGGCATGTTTAAACTTGTCAAGGACCACTCCATCTAATCTCTCCTCTCTTTAAACCTACCTCTCTCTTTAACCCTCTTCCTAAAACCCTAGCTAAGAGCCTATCTAATCACCTACTTACCCCATACCCCATCTAAGCTAACCCCAAATGTACCACACCCCTCTCACCTAACCCTAAGTCCACCACCTCTCTCTCTCGGCCTCACCTCTTCTCTCCCTACCCCGAGCCTACCCTAACTCCAACCCTAGACCCGAGCCTCACCTCTCCTTCTCTTGCTCTCTCTCTCTGCCCTAGGAGCCCCAGGCCGAACCACCCCGACCCTAGCCTGCCCTACCCCACCTGCCAGCTACCCCTGCCCCTGCCCTGCCGTGCCCAGCCCTGGCACGTGAAAGAGGAGGAGGGAAAGGTGGCACCGAGCCACCTTTACCCATCTACCCGCGCCCACGGTACCTCCCTCCCTCTGCTACCTACCACCACCCCCACAACCTCTCCTCGCTCGTCCAGATCCACCCAGAGGCCTGCCCTCTTTTCTCTCTTCTCCACCGTCTCTATCTACCCCCCCAACGCCGGCCACCGTCGGTCCCCTCCGTTCCCCTTACCTGCAGCCGGTGGCGAGGAGCTCTAGGTGTCGAGGAAGCACGAAGAGACGCCTAGGAGGCCGCCTGTACCCGCCGTCGAGGAGGAGGAGACCTGTACGCCGCTGTACTCCGCGAGGCCGACACGAAACCCTAGCTTCGGTTCGTCTGCGTCGACGCCGATCCCCTGCGCCTCGAGCCGAACCGACCACATCGACAGCCCCTCGGTGAGCCGCTTAACCCCCTGGACATGGTCCCCTTCTCCGTGCCGCCCTAGATTCGCCGGACCAACCGTCGAGCACCCTCGGTGCACCGACGGGCGCTGCTGCGCTCTCGGCGTCGCGTAAGCCCTATCTAGCCGCGTAACCCCCCACCTGACACCAAACCCAGCCTAGCCGCACTGGTTGCACCCCGCAGCGCGCACCCCCGCGTCCCAGGATCGAACCCCGCGTCGCCCGCGCCGCGCACCGATCGGTCGATCGCGGCAGAGAAGAAAAACAGTGCGGGCGGACGTTTTGCCGATACCCCCTCCGCCTTTTTGTCTCGCAACCCGCGGTCCAGCCCAGGCCCACCCGTCGGCGTCTGTTACCGCTTTGCAGAAAAACCCCCTGGCCTTTTAAAACTCAACCCGCAGTCCCCCGCAGAGCCACGTGGTCAGCCTCCCCCTCGCTCTGTCAAGTGGGCCTGCGAGCCAGGTCCCACGATCTGCATCTCACGGGCTAGCAGACTGCGGTGTAAAACGTTTTCAGGTGCTTGGGCCAAACTGGTCCCACTCGGCTGCACAGGTCTGAGTCTGCCTGGGTATAAAAAGTAATTCTGCAAATCTGTTTTAATTCAAATCTTTTTCTAATTATTTCAAATTCAAATATATTTTCTGTTTTTAATTACCTTTTCAAATATTAATCCAAATAATACAAATAATATATGTTTTCAAATCAGAAAAATGTGAGGATTTCAAATATGCAATCCAAAATATATTTTGAACCCTTAAATTTCCAAGTTTATTTAAATTACAATAAATGCCCCTTTTTCTTAAATAATTAATAACTTCTGATTTATAATTCCAAATTTAATAAATGATATGTCTAAAATGATTAGCTCGACGAGACCTTTCTGTTTATGCATTCCATGGTTTGTTTTGAATCATGCATCCTATAAATATATTGTATACAGCAACTTAATTGTGAATAAAATGGGGCCAAAACTTAATAAAATGATTTAATCTTGTACTTCACCCCTCACCCATGCCATGCTACCTTAATGCCATGCAAATTGTGCATCATTCATCATGGCATGATTGTTTGCTTGATGCATTTTATTCATATGCTTGCGCACTTTATTTATGTTGGCCCTTGTTTGTTTGGTTCTTCGTCGAATAGACGCTGAGCAGGGGATATATCAAGAGAACCAGGAGCACTACCCAGATCCATCCTTTGCTTCAACTGAGCTGCCAGGCAAGCACTACCACATGCTTGCATACATATAGTACCTATTGCCTCTATCTTATTCTTGCATCATTGAGTCGCGGATGCATTAAATTGAATCCTAAGTGTTGCATAGCCTTTACATTTAAACCCCACCGAAGCTTGTTCCCCCATCCCATGAGCCATTACTACAGGAGTTGTTTGAGCCATGCGAGTCGTAGAACAGTATGTGTAGGGTATGTGAGTGTCTGTTGGATAATGAGGTACCTATACAACTTAACCTGAGTAGTAATGGGATAACTAATGAAAGTGGCATCGGTGAGCCATATTCGCTATTTGGTTTTTCAAGCTCACTTGTGTCCCGTAAGACCCCGAGTACTTGATTCCTGTTCCAAGAATATTCGCGCTATCCCATCCGGGAGGCCTTATGGACCCCCCTGAGCCAGAGCTTGATTCATTCTTATTTCTTGAGGGCCACAAACTAGTTTGAGGATTTATTTACTATCCTGTACTTATGCCATGCTTTACTGCTTTAATTTAAGATTGTGCGAGGTAATGCACACTGTACTGTTTAGGTCCGTGACCCGTTTACGCTGTATCGACAAGCCCACCACACTTTCGGTTCCCGATGCTTACTGACCGCTCCACAAACCTTGAGACCGTCTCGAGTCGGCTAACTTCGCTATGGTAGCTCAATGGGGTGGCCTGAAATATTTCAATCCTGTGATTGCTTTGTCGTGATCGTTGGGTTTTGATTTGGTTTTTCGAGGCATATCAGTGTGTGTTGCTATTTGTGCACCCCTGCAGGTAAAACTTTCTGGCCGTGTCGCGGTTATGGACGACTTGGAGCACAGTTTCTCGATCATAGAGAAGCATAACTAAAGTACCGCTTATAATTTGACTAGACTAGGTACCGACTAGTAAATAGTGCAATACTCACGGAATGGATAATAAACTGCCAGCGGATGGGGTTGTTCGTCCGCTTCCTCGTCGGTGGCGAGGAGGAGGATGGATCTGTTAAGATTACCTTTATTCTGTTATAACTGTTGTTTTAATTCACGGACATCCGTCTATCTCTGGTTAGGCGGATGGTTAGCAGTATCTATAGAATTGCTAGGGTTTATCTTTTGCTGCAATTGCGTCACCCAGTTGTGTCCCTTTAGAGGCATAAAGACTTGCTGAGTACCCTAGGGTCTCACACGATAAATTATTGGTTCAGATGGACAGGTACACTCGCAAGATGGATACTGGGTGGAAGAGACGGACGATGTGGGCAACGATCATTCGGTGTAGAGATTCCGGGAACAGGGATCCGTGAGATCTGTGGGCGGGATGTACTTATTTATGGGGCATCTTATGCCGATTTGCTTCTTATCCGTACTCGGATTTTGTCTTCCGCTTCCGCGTGATACTCTGTTGATTGATGTATGAGGAGATATCCTACACTATTATATCTATCTAGGATATTTGGATCTTGCCGTATGGCGTTGCTATATTTCCTTTCTTTTTAGATGGAATGGCTCTGATGTACTATTGTATGGTGGCTTGCATACATACTCATTTGTGTATGTAGTTGATCCCTTTGCCTGCCGATTACGCCGCCCGTTCTTGTCCCGATGTTTGGAAATGGTTGGCACGGCCGAAAGGTCTACCTGTGAGTGGCATTTGGGCCCCACCGTACTATTTCAACCATTTCTGATCATCCAGGCTTGTACTAGGAGCGTAATTCACCGAGGTAGTTACATTGTATCTAAGCATGGAGTAGAGGTAGATCAATCTAAAATTGAATCAATTCAGAATTGTCCTACTCCAATGAATGTAAGTCAAGTGTGGAGTTTCCACGGTCTTGCTGGTATCTATAGGCGCTTTGTGAAAGATTTTAGCACCATTGCTGCACCATTAAATGATTTGACAAAGAAAGGTGTTCCTTTTGTATGGGGCGCGGCCCAAGACATTGCATTTGATACATTGAAACATTTGCTTACTTCTACACCATTGCTTGCATTACCTGATTTTTCGAAGCAATTTGAAGTTAAATGTGATGCTAGTGGTATTGGCATAGGTGGCGTTTTGATGCAAGAGAAATTGACTGAGAAATTGACTGGTGCTCGTTTGAATTATTCAATCTATGAGAAAGAAATGTATGCACTTGTTAGTGTACTTGAGGTTTGGCAACATTATTTGTGGCCAAAGGAATTCATCATACATTCTGATCATGAAGCATTGAAATACTTGAAAGCTCAATCAAACTTGCATAGAAGATTAGCTAAATGGGTTGAGTTCATTGAGTCTTTTCCTTCATCATTAACTATAAGAAGGGAAAAGAGAATGTTGTTGTTGATGCTCTATCTAGGAGGAATATGCTATTAACCAATCTTGATGTTAAAATTCCTGGATTAGAAGCTATTTGTGCACTTGATGCAACTGACCATGATTTGCTGAACCATATCGTTTGTGTGCTCTTAGAAACGCGTGGGATAAGTATCATATACATGATGGCTATTTTGTTTCGAGCTAATAAACTATGTATTCTAGAATCGTTGTTGCGTTTGTTCTTAGTGTTGGAATCACATGCTGGTAGTTTGATGGGTCACTTTGGGCATGAGAAGACATTGCTCATGCTCGCTGATCACTTTTATTGGCCCAAGATGAGGCGTGATGTGTACAGATTTGTGAGCCGATGCATTACTTGCCACAAGTCGAAATCCAAGCTGAAGCCTCATAGTTTGTATACAGCTCTCTCTGCACCGACTACTCCATGGGAAGACATTAGTATGGATTTTGTGCTAGGTCTACCTAAAACTCAGAGAGGTCATGATTCTATATTTGTGGTAGTGGATAGGTTCTCTAAAATGACTCATTTTATTGCCTGCCACAAAAGCGACGATGTGTCGCATGTTGCTAACCTATTTTTCAGGGACATCGTGAGATTACATGGAGTACCAAAGACGATTGTTTCTGAACGTGATGTGAAGTCATGAGCTACTTTTGGAAGACCTTATGGGGGAAGATAGGAACGAAACTAATGTTCAGTACTACATGTCATCCCCAAACAGATGGTCAAACGGAGGTGGTGAATCAAACATTATCACAGCTACTAAGGACCATGATTAAAAAGAATCTGCAGGAGTGGGAAGAGTGTTTTCCACATGTTGAGTTTTCTTACAACAGGGTTGTGCATTCAACTACTCAGCTTTGTCCTTTTGAGGTGGTGTATGGCTTCAAGCCATTGACGCCACTTGATATGTTGCCTCTGACATTACATGAGAGAGTTGATATGGAGGCATCAAAACATGCTGATTATGTGAAGAAAATACATGAGAAGACTCGAGAGGCTATTGAGAAGAAAGGCAAGAACATTGTTGCTGCATGGAATCAAGCAAGGAAGGAAGTATTGTTCGAGCCTGGAGATATGGTCTGGGTGCATCTGCGCAAGGACAGATTTCCACTACTTCGCAAGTCCAAATTGAAGCCACGTGGTGCTGGTCCTTACAAGCTGCTAGCCAAAATTAATGATAATGCCTACTCAGTTGATATAACTATTGAGGAGTTTGGTGGCGCTAGCAACAACTTCAACGTTGCTGATTTGTCACCATATGCTGGAGAGGACAATGGAGCGTCGAGGTCGATGCCTTTTGAAGGGGGGAGATGATGAGGACATCCCTACAGTTACACCTACCCCAATTGATAATGAAGATGTTCCAATTGCAAAGAAGGATCAATCCAATGAGATAAGGATTGGACCAATCACAAGAGCTCGTGCTAAGCTACTAGAACAACAGGTGAACTTGTTTCTTAATGAACCTTGTGTTTTAATCAATGAGAATTTTATACTACCTAAGTCTTTGAATTATTGTATGATCAGGTACTTAGGAGAAGAAGGCATAGCATAGAGCGAGGAGCTGAAGGAACATGGAATGTTGATCAATGAAGAATGCACGAGGGAGGAGAGGGAGGAAGTGCAAGGAGCTGTCCAAGACAAAGATCAACAAGAGGAGGGAGTTCTCTGCCGCTGCAGAGAAAAGCCTCGTTTCTCTGCCACGACAGGCTATCGCGGCAGGAAAACCGCGTGAAAGTCTGCCATGGCAGAACATGTGGCCGGTTTGTATCCAGTTTGGGTGGACCCAACTCGGGTTCCACCATAGGCCTCCGCCCCCTGAACTCATAAATAGATGGGGGCATCGTAGATTAGGGTTTCAGACCACGTTAAAATATTTTGGAGTTGATTCTTTCATAGAACCTCTGAAATTACCCTGTGTTCGAATTCTACAACTATAATTGAGTGTGATATGTTGTTCCATTGGGAATTAGTAGATTGCATACTACCGTTCGTGGTCACGGCTGCATGCGCAAGAGTGTGGTGTTGTGAATATCCTACAAGGTTCGAGATCTGTTGCACTGGATCATGGATTGAGAGGGAGAGATCATAGCTACGCACTAGTTATCTATCATCCACCATATCATCGACAAGAGCTTGCTGAGAAGATAAGGCCACCCCATATTAGTCATTGCATGTGTCTTCTTTTCCTAAACCACCAGTAGAGTTGATACAGCCCATCCTACGGATGCTCCTACATATACATCACCAAGTCCCCCAAGTGGACCAATGACTCGTGCCCAAGCCAAGCTCCTTCAAGCTAAGGTGAATTCGCTCCTCTCATCCTGTGACTTTGACATACACTTGGATGGCTTGCTATACCCTGTGCATTATCAGGTACGAAACTCCGCCGCGTCGACCCACGAGCCCTGAAGCTGCATGAGCCGGAGTGTCCGTCCTAATCTAGCCGAATTGTCCGGCACGGCCGGAGTGTCCGACCCGATCCCACCGGAGTGTCCGGCCTACCCCAGACACGTCCTGACACGTGCCGTTAGTATGCTACGTCAGACACTACCCGGAGTGTTCGGCCACCCCAAACTGTCTGGTCCACTCGACCCGGACTGTCCGGCCTAAAGATGGGCCTGAGAGCCATAGCTGGGCCATGTGGCCCATGTACCCCTCTACTTCGCCTAGGACTCTACTTTAATGCCTAAATTACCCCTAAACTTGTGGCTGGCCTATATATAGCCCCCCACCTCTATTGTAAACCCTAGGCTTGATATTTGGAATTAGTGGAAACCCCTTGTGGATCTATCTAGTTCTTGCATCATGATCCTTTGATAGAGGAGCACCAAATATCACAAACCTCGCTAGAGTTTGCATCGTGCCTCCGTGTTGTACAAGTCCTAGGCATCGGATTCCCTTTGCCTAGACGTCAAGATCTCATCGAGTCTCCCTCCTCGCCGTTCCAGTCGAGAGAGAGTCCTCCTTCCGACGCCGATCCTAGCGATTGCGCCGGACCAGTAGCCGCCAGAGTGAGCAATTGGCTTGTATCGTGTCTTCGTGTGTGTGTGTTCATCGTGTTCTTCGTGCGTGAGTTCGTGGCTTTGCTCTCTCTCCCTCATCCCTACCCTCACTCCGCCATGTTTGCAAGGGATTCGTGAAAGATCGGGCCATCCCCGAGGTTGCCTCGCAATATATGGTATCAAGAGCTTCGTTGCTCACGAATTACCCCACAAATTTTTCTTCTATCCACCAAAAAATTCGAGAATCCCCAAAAAAGGGCCCCAAATTTGCCTTCGGATTGATCTCTTGATTTGGAGTGTTATTTGTGGTTTTAATCCGACCAAACCTTGTCTTAGGCGTTGGTCCCGCTTTCTCCTACGTTTTCCTAGCCCAATTTGGCCAGTTTTTCGTGGATTTGAGGCCTTAAGGTGAGGATTTCCGCTCAAGAACACGAGCAGGAAACCCGCACCGGAGTGTCCGGCCCGACCAGACCGGAGTATCCGGCACCGCTGGAGTGTCTGGCCCGACCATACCAGAGTGTTCGACCCAACCAGACCGGAGTGTCCGGCCAGAACGCCAGTTTTGACAGTTTTGCCTCATTTTTAGCATTGGCTAATTTCCTTTGTTGGCTCATGTTCCGTGTGCGTGTCAGCAACTAACAACAAGCTTCCGCATCTGTTATGGGGTAACCCCGTGGGTGGCCCGATCTTCATGGATCTCGCAGTCAAATCGATGGGAAAGCGAGGGGAAAGGGAGAAGGTAGCGGAAGTGGACACACACCTCGCGAAGAACACGATGAACACATGCAAAACTCACACGATACAAGGCCGATTGCTCCCGTCAGTGGCCACCGGTCCGATAGAATCCTCGCAAGGGAGGATCGGTCAACGTGCTCCCGTCAATCCCCAGCGAAGAGGGAAGAACACCTTGGAGAGGGTCTTGACGTCTTCGCAAAGGGACACTGATGCCAAGGCCTTGTACAATGAGGGAGGCGTGATGCAAACTCCAACGAGGTGGTGACGATAGTCGATACTCTTTGGTAGAATGGGATGATGCAAAATTAGACATTCCACAAAGGGGGTTATCTTTAGTCTACCATCTATGCCTAGGGTTACATGAGGGGGTGGGGGCACTATATATAGGCTAGCCACTAGTTCAAGGGTACTTTAGGAATAAAAGGGGAAATTCTGGGCAGACTAAGGGGTACATAGGCCAAAGGCCCAGCTGGTGGCGCGCAGGCCCATACGCTTAGGCCAGAGACTCTCCGGTCTGGGCCGGAGATTCCAGTTGGTCTCCGGTCCGTCTCTGGAGGGGTCTTCTGGCCATCCTCGAGCTCGATCTGGGGGTCGGTACGGAGATGGGCCAGAATTCCGGGGTGCACGGTCTAGAGACTCCGGTGTCTTTAGGCCGGAGACTCTGGTGTGGTCGGAGACTCCGGTGTGTCTAGGCCGGAGACTTCGGTGCTTCAGCTGCTTCTTCCGTTTCTCTTCCAAGCCTCCGTCTTATCAGGCTTGGTGCTCCGGGCTTCCTCCCTAGACTCCGTACTCTTTGGTATGAACCTATCATGAATATGGGACGGAGTATGAAGTAGTATACAATTCAAGAAGGTAGGAAGTGGGCTCGCATAGAGGAACGGATTCACCTTTGGAGTCCATGACAACTTGGCATAAGTTGGAGGCCATGATGTGGTAACGACTGAAGTTCGGGCTACATCAGCATCGTCACCTCCGTGCTCATTGACACCTTGGCACTTAGCATCCTTCCGCACCACCGACGTCAAGTGCATCATCACCAATGACGGTATAACTTGCGTCACCTTGTTAACACATATCTTCCTTTGTGTGTACCTATCCCATAAGTGTGGCTCATCGTGTGTTTGATTGAGCATTGTTGGATAGTGAGAGTGCAAGAGCAATAGCAAGTGTGACTATGTAGCATCAAGGGAGAGCAAAAAAGATACAAAGAAAAAGAAAAATAGTCTCCCATAGCGAAAGAGAGTCTCAAAGCTTGTAAACAAGAGAAAAGAAAGAGCGCCCAAGGCAAGTGCACAAATCGGTTCCTCATTTTTTCCTCTTTGCAAACGAGCCATGGTCTTTCCTTGTATTGGCACGACACCGAGCGTAGTCTTTGTTAGGACATTTTGGTTGCTCATTTTCATAGTCGTGTCAATTCCAACAATCTCCATGTATGTGTATATAGTCGTAGGTTCCCATCACCCTTTTGAGTTGTTGACCTTTTGCCTTTTACTTGAGTTTTGTTTGGATTTTCCCCACTTTTGACAACCCTTTTCTTTTGGTTGGTTCTTTGGCATTCCATAATCCTAACCTACCACCAAACAAAACTTTCCAAGCTAATAGCTCTTTCTTTAGTGTGAGTTAGTTCTTTCTTTAGTGTGAGCTTTCTTATGAGAGTTCACTTTCTAGAATTTTGGTTCTTCTAAGAGTTAGTTCTTTCTTTAGTGTGAGATTTCTTTGCGTTTTCACTTTGCAAGCTAATAGCTCTCACTTGTGGTTTCTACTTCGGTGTAATCCCCATGGTGAGATTGACGGTTTTCCCAACCACATATTGCAATCCCCAAGGTGAGGTTGAAGGTTTTCCCCACCACATATTGCTATCCACATAATTCTAGTTCGATGGCTAGAGACTCCGGTGTGTGCAGGCCGGAGACTCTGATGCTTCAGCTGCTGCTTCTTCCGTCTTCTCTTCCAAGCCTCCATCTTGTCGGGCTTGGTTCTCCGGGCTTCCTCCCTTGACTCCATACTCGTCGGTATGAACCTATCATGAATATGGGATGGAGTATGAAGTAGTATACAATTCAAGAAGGTAGGAAGTGGGCTCGCATAGAGGAACGGATTCACCTTTGGAGTCCATGACGACTTGGCATAAGTTGGAGACCATGATGTGGTAATGACTGAAGGTCGGGCTACATCATATCCCCCCTTCAAAAAGAGTCGTCCTCGACTCTATACGCTTATCACAAAGTAGAAGATGTTGAGAGACCTTCTTGATCCTAGGGTTCACCATATAGTCGTCCTCGGGAAGATTTACTTGACAACACGTCAATGTTCCTTCGCCTTCCATGAAGCCTACAAAGCTCACCACAAAAGCGAAACAACATTCAAAGCGTATCCAATTCATGAAGATTATAGCATGAGTCCTCAAGTAGAAGGAAGTCACCTTATGTTGTAGAGATAGCTCGTTGAAGGGTAGCCATAGGGAACTCGCTTTGATTCGTCTTGTCAACTCTTTGTCCATAGAGGTTGATGCGGAAGCAATTGTACCTTCACACAACAAAGACCAAGCAACATATGTTTGTGTGTGATAGAGGAGCATGTCATTTGTGGCATGTCCATTCTTGTTCAGAACACTATTGGCACAACTCAAGTATAGCAAACGAGATGCATATGCAAGGTCAAAGTGCATGGAAATCGTTTGAACGCCATCCAAATGTGGGAACTCAAAAACTCCATATAACATCTTAGTGTGGAACTCAAAGCAATTGACTAAAGTATTGATCAACATCTTTGATGCAAGAGTAGGAGAATTCGGCAAAAACACATGAGGAAGAATATCCAAAGCAACATCATTATGTGTGCAAACCAACCATTGGAAAGAACAATTGTTCAATATGTTGGATTCCATACACATATCATCGAAAGAAAATATCATGGGCATACAAGTATCACAAACGGAAGAAAAATTAACATGTTTGCAAACAAACCATATGAAAGAGCAAGTGGTCCTTATGTTTGTTGCAACAACAATACGAGAGACTTGGAAGCTCTCATGACAATACATGCTCATAATGGCATTATGGTTGCACACAAAACATGGGAAAGAGAAATTGTTTAACATTTTTGTTGCAACACACAAAACATCAATATCCAATAGCAATGAAACATGATTGTCACAAGGTGAAAGAATACCATTAACATGCTTGCAAGAAAACCATAGGAAAGAGCAATTTTTCAACATGAAAGATGTAAAGCATGCAAAAGGTATCAGAGCTAGGTTCGATCTTGAACTTACTTGGGGGATGCTCTCTAGAGCTGTTTTTGTCAACTCATGCTCAACCGAGGTTGACATTCTTATGCGGGTACCTACACACATCATAGATAAAAGGAAGAACGTGTGTGTGTATGGTAGAGAAATACATCATCCATCATGACATATCTCTTTTTTTGCAGATCACCATTAATGTCAATCAAATATGAAATAGATGCATGGTGAGTATGCAAGCGGGGGACATGCTTATCATGGCAATCATCAAAATCTACAAAAATTGAGAAAGCTATGGGGGCGATCTAAATATAAACCATATTAGAATTATTGTTGCAAGCAAAATAAGTGAAAGAGAAATTATTCAACTTATTGCAAGCAACGGGAGAGATTGTAAAACATTCATGACAAAGCATGGTTCGAGGGGTACCAGTGGTAACATCATTTCAAGCAAAACATTGGAAAGAGTAATTGTTGAACAAAGTGTAAGCAATGATATCATCAACATAACGTTTAAAGCATGGCATGTCTATCGCAACATCATCACAATCAAATAATTTCACATGCTCAACATTATGCAAAGGCAAAGTATCACATGGAAATATCAATGAGTTATATGTGATATCACAAGCATCATACATAGCATGCCAATCATCACACGTCATGATGTCCACTAGTGGGATCATGGCATCATCAACACCCTTATTTTTACCTTGTTCATACCTCTCATATGAAGTGGGTGTTGTGGTAGTATTGGCCTCCATGTGGGCGACTTCTTCATCCAATATGGGGATGGCATCATCTTCGTCCACCATGTACATCTTCTTGGTTGGAGGCATCATCATCTCCAAGCTTGGCGCTTCTTGATCCATGGAACCTAGCACATCATGAGGAAACACACTAGAGGTAGAGAGTAAGTCGTTAGAAATCAAAGTTGTCTCACATGACCTATCAACTACCACTCTCAACTCACTCGGTGTATCACTCATGCCCTCCAAGAGGAACAACTCAATCTCACGTATGGTGGAGTCACTCATCTCACTCTTGTTTTCACTCAAGTGGGTTAAGTGGCTCTCATACTCACATGGGATTGGTACCACATCATCACTCAAGCATGTAGGGATAGGCTTGGTGTGCTCAACTCCTTGCACCTCCTTTGGTTAAGGGAAAATCCCATGCTCACCAATCTTGACCTTGTCATCACCATCTTGCACCTTGGCTTCTGTAGTCCACTTGACGTACTCGTCCAACTTGGAAAAGTAGAGGTCCTCATCTTCCTCATCCACGAAGTTGCATGCGTCATCTAGGACATCAAGTCTTGGCGTAGAAGCTTGATGGCATGGAGGAGAGCTTGCTCTTGGTGCCATTTTGGTGGTGGCACGAGTAGTTAAAGGTGCCTTATGATGGTGTCGACGGAGGTCATTGGCGTGCCTTGCCAAATATTGATGTAGATGGCGCACTTGGTCATCCACATGACGCTTGTGACGATGCTCCTTGTCCTTGGCACTCTTCTTTTGATGGTGGTGCCTTCTTGAGCTTGATTGAGAATTACGGATGGTGCTCACCATGTATTGATATGGGGTGGCCCGATATTCTCAGTAAGCGGATGGCGGTGATGACAGATAACTAGCCTGTAGCTATGAACTCTCCCGCTCGATCCCTGATGCCAATGCAACAACTCTCGAACCTTGTAGGATATTCACAACACCACGCTCTTGCGCACGAAGCCGTGACCATGAACGGTAGTATGCAATCTACTAATTCCCAATGGAACAACAGATCACACTCAATTATAGTTGGTAGATTCGAACACAGGGTAATTCCAGAGGTTCTATGAAAGAAAAAACTCCAAAATATTTTAATGTGGTCTCAACCCTAACTTGTGACAGCTACGGAGGTTTATATGAGGGCTGGAGCGTCCTCCCCTCTAAACGGGCCTAAAAACAGCTATATCTTCGCCCAAACTGACTCGGTTCGACTCAAACTCATACATACCGACCCATATATGGGTTTGGCCTTATTGGCACGCAGTCCAAACATCGTGGAACACCTCAAACATGTAATTCTTGGTGCGCCATCTCTCTCTCTTGCTCATACGTGATTTCCTCATTGCCTCCTAGTGCGCATGCCTCCCGCTCCTCCCTCGCGCACTTGTTGATATTGGAAATCAGCGCTTATCCTTCTTGCTGCAACTCTCCTCCTCCTCGCGCAACGCTTGTGTTATCAATAAACCTGATCATACAAAGATGCATAGACTTAGGTAGTATAAAGTTCTCATTAAGTAAAACATCAGGTTCAATTAGGAATGAATTCACCTGATAGTCATTATTGATTTGACTCAATATTTCCTTCGAGTTCAGGCAGTCAAAATCATCATAATCCCTGTATATATCCTCATCATCCTCCCTTTCTTCATGAAAATCCGTCCTCGGCTTTAGGTAAGCTGAAAGTGGGAGAAACAAAAAGAATAACGTGTACGCAAAGTATATGTATATATAACATGTTGTATTATTGTTGTTCACATGAAAAGTATGTCCAGTATACATCAAGCAACTTAAATTGCACGTATAAGTGAAGTACAAAGAATCATGATCATGGTGAAAAACAACTAAATAGATAGTCTTGTTCTTCAATATTAAATTGAGTTTTCGCAAAGAAGATCTATGATCAAATTTGTGCACAAGATCAAACCAATTCAGTATGTGTGAAAACCAAATTGATTCATGCCATGCTTCAACTGCACTACTCTGCTTATTATGAACTTGATCATGTTGTCCAGTATGTAAGATGCAACTCCATTTGCAAATATAAGTGAAGTATAAAGCATTAGCACAACTAGACAACGAATTTTGGGACAAACACAACAAATATGAAAACTTGGGTTCTATTCTAGCAAGATTACGATGATCCAACATAGGTAAAATTACGTGTGTTGGATGCATTATAACAACTAGATCTGACTTTAGTTTCATATTATCACAAATTTTAGCATATATCCCACAACACAAAGTCGTCGACACACAACATGTATGGCTGAAAACAGCATGTTTCAGTTCAGCGATTCTATCACAAGTAATGCATATGTGATCCACAAGAAAATTTTCATGCATGCTATATTCACCAATCAGATTGAAAGTGAAACAAGGAGAATATGTGCTAGAATTCAGAAATGAAATTTCAGAAATCTTATCCACAGCACTACTCATATTCATAGGTTCATTTAGCATGATGGAATACACAATATCAGTAGGAGGTATTACAGCAAGTATTTTCTTATGTGTAATCAGTACCACATGATCAAAATTCGAATTTCGTAAACTATCACATGGTGCTGTAACATTAGTGCAAGGCAAGTCACGAGGAGGCTTCAGTAAAGGAATAAACTCACAATATGTCACACATCTTGGCTGAATCTCCAAAATAGTACCAATGTCATCAACAATCTTCTCAGCTATAGTAGGTACTACGACATCCTCCTCAAGTGACAATACCAGATCGTGTGATGCAGGTTGTAATATAGGCGGCTCCCTTTCTTCAAAAGCAACCTGCACATCACAAGATACAACACTAGGAGTAGACATGATTACGTTAGTAGACAACTCACATGTCTCATTAGTGTCCACTCTCAAAATTTCTAGAATAGGCCATTTGTAGTTGTTCAAAAACATAGAACGTAGAAATTGCTTGAAATCTTCCCAAAGGATTTTTTTACCCATGACACCATACACAATCCTTGCGTCCTTCCACTAACGAGCTACCTCTTCATCCACACGTCGATGAGCAAGAATGTATTCTATATGGCCATTAAACTTGCTATTGAAAGTACGACATCTCGCAAAACCAAATCCCATATCAATTTCCCAAATCTGATATTCTGCGGGTGTGGCGGAACTTTCCAATCGCCACTTGATTGTAGTTGGATCATATGCCATGCCAACCACAATAGCTAAAATAGTCATGGTAAACATCATCTGATTTCTGCATCACATCAACACTAGTAGAAATCATGATTAGTATATTAGTGCAAAAACACAAAATATTTTTGGTGGCACACTCACAACTCACTCAAAAACTGACAAGAAAGTAGATCTTACTGTTCCAAAGTGAATAGTGATGCTTACCAATTCGAAATCAAAGACTGATGCACTAATGTGATGAAGTGAATACCAAAGGTATAGAGAATGATCGCATGACACACAGGTTATTTATGATGGAGTTGTAGGTATGGTATCCTAACTACACCCCAAACAAGTCCTAGTGCTGATCGTATGACAAAGACCCACGGAAACACACACGGTGGAGATAAATGGGGCAATTGTAACTATGAAAATGAGCTCAATAAAGTGAGGTATGTCGGAGGAACGCTCATGTTGCAATGCACAAGGAGAGATGCTAGCAATGTCTCAAAGAAATGGGCACAAGATTGCTAAACTGAGCAGCCCGTAGAGCACTAAGCACGCTAGTCTCGTAGGATAGTTTTAGACACAAAGAAAGGCTTACTAAGGCTCACAAGGATAGGTACGCTATGTGGACTCAGTAAAAAAATAAACAAAAAAAGAAAAAAATTTGACCTGAGAATTGGTCTCTGCCACGCCAGAAAAAAGGCACGAAATCCTACCGCGGCAGGATGTCGGTAGACACAAAAATTTCTCATATGAGGACAGACCTGTCTGTGGTAAGGCGAGGGGTCTATTTTTTTCGATTTTTTTTCTTTCACGTACCACCACAGAAGGGTCTGGGGTCAGGCGTGAGGCAGCGAGCGGATTTTTTTTCACGTACGTCTCAGGTAGGGTTCCGCCTCACGTACGTCACGTACCGGATGATATTGCTCACGAGTAAACCCAGCGCTCTAATACCAACATGATATGGGGTGGCCCGATATTCTCAGTAAGCGGATGGCGGTGATGATGGTGGATGATAGATAACTAGCCTGTAGCTATGAACTCTCCCGCTCGATCCCTGGTGTCAATACAACAGCTCTCGAACCTTGTAGGATATTCACAACACCATGCTCTTGCGTACGCAGCCGTGACCATGAACGGTAGTATGCAATCTACTAATTCCCAATGGAACAACAGATCACACTCAATTATAGTTGGTAGATTCGAACACGGGGTAATTCCAGAGGTTCTATGAAAGAAACAACTCCAAAATATTTTAACGTGGTCTCAACCCTAACTTGTGACGGCTACGGAGGTTTATATGAGGGCTAGGGCGTCCTCCCCTCTAAACGGGCCTAAAAACAGCCATATCTTGGCCCAAACTGACTCGGTTCGACTCAAATTGATACATACCGACCCATATATGGGTTCGGCCTTATTGGCACGCAGTACAAACATCGTGGAACATCTCAAACATGTAATTCTTGATGCGCCATCTCTCTCTCTTGCTCATATGTGATTTCCTCATTGCCTCCTAGTGCGCATGATTCCTTATCCTCCCTCGTGCACTTGTTGATATTGGAAATCGGCGCTTATCCTTCTTGCTGCAACTCTCCTCCTCCTCGCGCAACGCTTGTGTTATCAATAAACCTGATCATACAAAGATGCATAGACTTAGGTAGTATAAAGTTATCATTAAGTAAAACATCAGGTTCAATTAGGAATGAATTCACCTGATAGTCATTATTGATTTGACTCAATATTTCCTTCTAGTTCAGGCAGTCAGAATCATCATAATCCATGTATATATCCTCATCATGTATTCTCCATCTTCATGGCGAACATGACCTAAATGACATTTTGTATCCTCTTGATGTTGGCGATGATCTCGAGAGGATGTTTCTCGATGAAGATTCTTGCTTCGTGGCGCCTCTTTTGGAAGATGATGTTTGGGCGCCCTTCTTCTTATAGTATGTGGCACATGATGCCTTGGAGGTAGATGCGCTGGACGACTTGGAGGTGATGGCGCTCGTCGCCTTGGAGATGGTGGCGCATGACGCCATGTAGGTAGTGGCACTTGATGCCTTGGAGCTGGATCATCAAAGTAGGTGGTGCCCTTTGGTGTGGCACACTTGGCCTTGACAGTCATGGTTTCTTGATGATGTGCCTCCGCTAGCTTGGCGTAGTAGTCCTCCATCTCCAAGCGGTGGAGGTATTCTTCATGGCTCATGGAAGAGCCCTCGAAGTGGGTGAAGTTTGCGATCTCCTCCATGCTTGGTGAGGCGTTCTCGTTGTAGCACTCGAAGTCGTCCATGCTTGGGGAGTCGTTGTTGATGTAGTACTCCATATCACCCAAGAATGTGGAGCCATTGTTGGTGTAGTGCTCCATGCATGAGGAGCCATTGTCGATGTAGAGCTCCAATTCCTCCATGCTTGAGGAGCCATAGTTGATGATGCGCTCCATGTCTTCTATGCATGTGGAGCCGTCATAGGTGCAATGCTCCGGGTCCTCAAAGCATGCGGAGCCATTGTTGGTGTAGTGCTCCATCATGTCCTCTATACTTGTGGAGTCGTAGTCGTGGTGGCTCATCATGGATTCTTCATAGATATCATCCTCGGTTCTGGAGTCCCTAGACATGATTCACAAGACCAAGTGGTGTATATGGAAGTGGTAGGGGGGTTAGGGATGCAACATCAAACCTTAATTTTCCTTGGAAGATAGTATCGTGCAAGTGGAAAAACTTGAGAGCAATCAAAACCAAGCAAAGTGAAGTTCACGTGGAACACCAAAACCAACTAACCACTAAAAACACACACTCAAAAAGCTTATGGTGGATAGGTATGGAAGGTGGCATGTCAAGAACCAATCCGAAATCAAGATGTTATAATGGAAAGTAAAGAAGCACGATGATCACAAAGCAAAACAAGTCAATCCACAAGATATGAATATATACAAGGAAACACATACGGTAGGATAAATGGGACATATGCGACGGATAAAGTGAGCTAAAAACCAAATGATTACCTAGCGAAGACAATAAGCTCATGTCGGACAAGTGCAAGGAGAGATGCTAGTTCGATTGCAATAAATTAGTGAGCTACAAGATGTGCACAATAAGTACCACCTATATTGATATGGGGTGGCCCGATCTTCTCAGCAAGCTCTTATCGATGATATGGTGGATGATTAGATAACTAGTGCATAGCTATGATATCTCCCGCTCGATCCCTGATGCCAGTGCAGCAGATCTCGAACCTTGTAGGATATTCACAACACCACACTCTTGCGCACGCAGCCGTGACTACGAACGGTAGTATGCAATCTACTAATTCCCAATGGAACAACAGATCACACTCAATTATAGTTGTAGAATTCGAACACATGGTAATTTTAGAGGTTCTACGAAAGAATCAACTCCAAAATATTTTAACGTGGTCTAAAACCCTAATCTACGGCGCCCCCATCTATTTATGAGTTCAGGGGGTGGCGGCCTATGGTGGAACCCGAGTTGGGTCCACCCAAACTGGATACAAATCGGCCACAAAGTGGCTCGGCCACATGTTCTGCCGTGGCAGACTTTCACGCGGTTTCTCTGTCGCGGCAGCCTGCCATGGCAGAGCCGAACTTCGTTTTGCTGCCGCGGCAGCCTGCCGTGGCAGAGAAACGAGGCTTTTCTCTGCCGCGGTAGAGAACTCCCTCCTCTTGTTGATCTTTTAATTGGACAGCTCATTGCGCTTCCTCCCTCTCCTCCCTCACGCATTCTTCATTGATCAACACGCCATGTTCCTTCAGCTCCTCGCTCCGTGCTATGCCTTCTTCTCCTAAGTACCCGATCATACAATAATTCAAAGACTTAGGTAGTACAAAATTCTCATTGATTAAAACACCAGGTTCATTATGAAACAAGTTCACTTGTTGTTCTAGTAGCTTAGCACGAGCTCTTGTGATTGGTCCAATCCTTATCTCATTGGATTGATCCTTCTTTGCAATTGGATCATCTTCATTATCAATTAGGGTAGGTGTAACTGTAGGGATGTCCTCATCATCTCCCTCCCCCTTCAAAAGGCGTCGACCTCGACGCTCCAAGGTCTTCTCCAGCATATGGTGACAAATCAACAACGTTGAAGTTGTTGCTAGCCGACCTCGACGCTCCAAGGTCTTCTCCAGCATATGGTGACAAATCAACAACGTTGAAGTTGTTGCTAGCGCCACCAAACTCCTCAATAGGTATATCAACTGAGTAGGCATTATCATTAATTTTGGCTAGCACCTTGTAAGGACCAGCACCACGTGGCTTAATTTTGGAATTGCGAAGTAGTGGAAATCTATCCTTGCGCAGATGCACCCAAACCATATCTCTAGGCTCGAACAACACTTCCTTCCTTGCTTGATTCCTTGCAGCAGCAATGTTCTTGCCTTTCTTCTCAATAGCCTCTAGAGTCTTCTCATGTATTTTCTTCACATAATCAACACGTTTTGATGCCTCCATATCTACTCTCTCATGTAATGGCAGAGGCAACATATCAAGTGGCGTCAATTCCTTGAAGCCATACACCACCTCAAAAGGACAAAGCTGAGTAGTTGAATGCACAGCCCTGTTGTAAGCAAACTCAACATGTGGCAAACACTCTTCCCACTCCGCAGATTCTTTTTAATCAGGGTCCTTAGCAGCAGTGACAATGTTCTATTCACCACCTCCGTTTGACCATCTGTTTGGGGATGACATATAGTACTGAACAACAGATTCGTTCCTAGCTTCTCCCATAAGGTCTTCCAAAAGTAGGTCATGAACTTCACATCACGGTCAGAAACAATCGTCTTGGGGTACTCCATGTAATCTCACGATGTCCCTGAAAAATAGGTTAGCAACATGCGACGCATCGTCGCTTTTGTGGCAGGCAATAAAATGAGCCATCTTAGAGAACCTATCCACTACCACAAATATAGAATCATGACCTCTCTGAGTTTTAGGTAGACCTAGCACAAAATCCATACTAATGTCTTCCCATGGAGTAGTCGGTGCAGAGAGAGGTGTATACAAACCATGAGGCTTCAGCTTGGATTTCGACTTGTGGCAAGTAATGCATCGGCTCACAAATCTGTACACATCACGCCTCCTCTTGGGACAGTAAAAGTGATCAGCGAGCATGAGCAATGTCTTCTCACGCCCAAAGTGACCCATCAAACCACCATCATGTGATTCCTGCACTAAGAACAAACGCAACGATGATTCTGGAATACATAGTTTGTTAGCTCGAAACAAATAGCCATCATGTATATGATACTTATCCCATGCATTTCTAAGAGCACACAAACGATATGGTTCAGCAAAATCATGGTCAGTTGCATAAAGTGCACAAATAGCTTCTAATCAAGGAATTTTAACATCAAGATTGGTTAATATCATATTCTTCCTAGATAGAGCATCAGCAACAACATTCTCTTTTCCCTTCTTATAGTTAATGATGTAAGGAAAAGACTCAATGAACTCAACCCATTTAGCTAATCTTCTATGCAAGTTTGATTAAGCTTTCAAGTATTTCAATGCTTCATGATCAGAATGTATGATGAATTCCTTTGGCCACAAATAATGTTGCCAAACCTCAAGTACACTAACAAGTGCATATATATTTTTATCATAGATTCAATAATTCAAACGAGCACCAGTCAATTTCTTAGAAAAATAAGCTATAGGGGCGACCCTCTTGCATCAAAACGCCACCTATGCCTATACCACTAGCATCACATTCAAATTCAAATTGTTTCGAAAAATCAGGCAATGCAAGCAATGGTGTAGACGTAAGCAAACGTTTCAATGTATCAAATGCAATGTCTTGGGTCGCGCCCCATACAAAAGGAACACCTTTCTTTGTCAAATCATTTAATGGTGCAGCAATGGTGCTAAAATATTTCACAAAGGGCCTATAGAAACCAGCGAGACCGTGGAAACTACGCACTTGACTTAGATTGCTCTACCTCTACTTCATGCTTAGATACAACAAATCCTAGGAATATGACCTTATCTTTTGCAAATGTACACTTCTCAAGATTAGCATACAGTTTATTATCACGTAACACTTGCAAAACTTGTCTAATATGAGTGCAATGTACAGATTCGGTGTGGTTGTATATGAGTATATCATCAAAGTAAACAACCACAAAACGACCAATAAACTCTCTCAAAGCATGATTCATCAGACGCATGAAAGTACTAGGTGCATTAGTAAGACCAAATGGCATGACTAACCACTCATACAAGCCGAATTTAGTTTTGAAAGCATTTTTCCACTCATCCCCTTCTTTCATCCTAATTTGATGATAACCACTACGCAAGTCAATTTTAGAGAAAATAGCAGCACCACTCAATTCATCTAGCATATCCTATAAGCGTGGAATAGGATGACGATATCAAATAGTTATGTTATTAATCGCTCTACAATCAACACACATGCGCCATGTACCATCTTTCATAGGAACTAAAATAATAGGAACAGCACAAGGGCTAAGAGAAACACGAATGTACCCTTTATCCAGCAACGCTTGTACTTTCTTATGAATTTGCCAGGAATCAGGTCCACTTGATGTTCTATACCACGCAATGGAGGTAGTACATCTTCTGGAAACACATCCCCAAAGTCCTACAAAACAGACGAGGCACCAAGAGAAACATGGGTCATGTCGTTAGAAACCAATACCTCGCCCTTATACATGAGCACAAGTGGCATGGCTGTAGGATCCTCACGAAATTCTCTCATATCCTCCTTAGTGGCTAATATCAATAAACCAGGCACTCTCTCACTTTTCGTTATATCACTCAATTTAGGCTCAATTACATCAGGAATAGCTGTCACACAGTCTCGCCGAGTGGTAGAATCTTCCTTCAAATTCACCTCCATCTTCTAGCGAGAATCATTCACAATATCTTGTGGTGTCATTGGCTGCATAGTAATCTTCTTCCCTTTGAATTCCAAGTGATATGTATTGGCTCGTCCATTGTGTTGCACATGGCTATCATAGAGCCAAGGCCGACTGGTATGGGGTAACCCCGTGGGTGGCCCGATCTTCACGGATCTCGTGGTCAAATCAATGGGAAAGCGAGGGGAAATGGAGAAGGTAGCGGAAGCGGACGCACACCTCGCGAAGAACACAATGAACACACACAAAACTCACACGATACAAGGCCGATTGCTCCTGTCGGTGGCCACCGGTCCAATAGAATCCTCGCAAGGAAAGATCGGTCATCGTGCTCCCTCGATCCCATGCGGAGAGGGAAGAACACCTTGGAGAGTGTCTTCACGTCTTGGCAAATGGACACCGATGCCAAGGCCTTGTACAACGAGGGAGGCGCGATGCAAACTCCAACGAGGTGGTGACGATAGTCGATCCCCTTTGGTAGAATGGGATGAGGCAAAACTAGAGATTCCATAAAGGGGGGTTTTCTTTAGTATATCATCTATGCCTAGGGTTACATGATGGGGTGGGGGCACTATATATAGGCCAGCCACTAGTTCAAGGGTACTTTAGGAATAAAAGGGGGAAGTTTGGGTGGACTAAGGGGTACATGGGCCAAAGGCCCAGCTGGCGGCGCGCAGGCCCACACGCTTAGGCCAGAGACTCCGGTGTGGGGTCCGGAGACTCCGGTGTGGGCTGGAGACTCCGGTCTGTCTCCGGTGTTGTCTCCGGAGGGGCCTTCTAGCTGTCATCGAGCTCGATCTAGGGGTCAGTCCAGAGATGGGTCCGGAGACTCCGGGGTCTGCAGGCCGGAGACTCTGGTGTCTTTAGGCCGGAGACTCAGGTGTGCTTAGGCCGGATCTCCGGTGCTCCACCTGCTGCTTCTTCCGTCTTCTCATCCAAGCCTAAGTCTTGTTGGGCTTGGTGCTCTAGGCTTCCTCCCTTGCCTCTGTACTCGTCGGTATGAACCTATCATGGAGATGGGATGGAGTATGAAGTAGTATACCATTCAAGAGGGTAGGAAGTAGGCTCACATAGAGGAACGGATTCACCTTTGGAGTCCATGAAGACTTGGCATAAGTTGGTGACCATGATGTGGTAACGACCGAAGGTCGGGCCATCATCTCCCCTCCCATCAAAAATAGTCGTCCTCGACTCTACACGCTCATCACAAAGTAGAAGATGTCGAGAGACCTTCTTGATCCTGGGGTTCACCATATAGTCGTTCACCTCAATGTTCCTTCACCTTCAATGAAGCCTACAAAGCTCACCACAAAAGCGAAGCAACACTCAAAGCGTAGCCAATTCATGAAGATTATAGTATGAGTCCTCAAGTAGAAGGAAGTCACCTCAGGATGTAGAGATGGCTCGTTGAGGGGCAGCCATAAGTAACTCTCTTCGATTCGTCTTGTCAACTCTTTATCCATAGAGGTTGACACGTATGCAATTGTACCTTCACACAACAAAGACCAAGCAACATAGGTTTGTGTGTGATAGAGGAGCATGTCATTTGTGGCATGTCAATTCTTGTTCACAACACTATTATCACAACTCAAGTATAGAAAACGGGGTGCATATGTAAGGTCAAAGTGCATGGAAATTGCTTGAACATCATCCAAATGTGGGAACTCAAAAACTCCATAAAACATCTTAGTTTGGCACTCAAAGCAATTGAGTAAAATATTGATCAACATCTTTGATGCAAGGATAGGATAATTTGGCAAAAACATATGAGGAAAGATATCCAAAACAACATCATTATGTGTGCAAACCAACCATTGGAAAGAATAATTGTTCAATATGTTGGATACCATACACATATCATCAAAAACAAAGATCATGGGAGTATGCATATCGCAAGCGGAAGCAAAAACAACATGTTTGCAAACAAACCATATGAAAGAGCAAGTGGTCCTTATGTTTGTTGCAACAACAATACGAGAGACTTGGAAGCTCTCGTGACAATACATGCTCATAATGGCATTATGGTTGCACACAAAACATTGGAAAGAGAAATTGTTCAACATTTTTGTGGCAACACACAAAGCATCAATATCCAATAGCAACGAGACATGATTGTCACAAGGTGAAAGAATACCATCAACATGCTTGCAATCAAACCATAGGAAAGAGCAATTTGTCAACATGAAAGATGCAAAGCATGCAAAAGGTATCAAAGCTAGGTTCGATCTTGAACTCACTTGGGGGATGCTCTCTAGTGCTCTTTTTGTCAACTCGTGCTCAACCGAGGTTGACATTCTAGTGCGGGTACCTATACACATCAAACACAAAAGGAAGAACGTGTGTGCATGGTAGAGAAACACATCATCCATCATGACGTATCTCTTCTTGTGCACATCACCATGAGTGTCAATCAAGTATGAAATAGATGCATGGTGAGTATGCAAGTGGTGAACATGCTTATAATGGCATTTACCAAAATCTCCAAAATTTGAGAAAGCTATGGGGGCCATCTCAATAGAAAACATATTATCATTATTATTGCAAGCAAAACAAGTGAAAGAGCAATCATCCATATTATTGCTAGCAACGGGAGAAATTGTAAAACAACCATGACAAAGCATTGTTCGAGGGTTATCATTGGTAACATCATTGCAAGCAAAACATTGCAATGATATCATCAACATAACGTTTAGAGCATGGAATGTCTATGGCAACATCATCACAATCAAATAATTTCACATGCTCAACATTATGCAAAGGCAAAGTATCACATGGAAAAATCAATGAAGCATATGTGATATCACAAACATCATCCATAGCATGCCAATCATTACAAGTCATCATGTCCACTAGTGGGATCATGGCATCATCAACACCCATATTGTTACCTTGTTCATACCTCTCATATGAAGTGGGTGTTGTGGTATCATTGGTCTCCATGTGGACGACTTCTTCATCATGTATGGGGATGGCATCATCTTCATCCACCATGTACATATTCTTGGTTGGAGGCATCATCATCTCCAAGATTGGCGCTTCTTGATGCATGGAACCTAGCACATCATGAGGAAACATACTAGAGGTAGAGGGTAAGTCATTAGAAATCAAAGTGGTCTCACATGACCTATCAACTACCACTCTCAACTCACTGAGTGTATCACCCATGCCCTCCAAGTGAAAGCACTCAATCTCACATATGGTGGAGTCACTCATCTCACTCTTGCTTTCACTCAAGTGGGCTAAGTGGCTCTCATACTCACATGGGATTGGTACCACATCATCACTCAAGCATGTAGGGGTAGGCTCGGTTCTCTCAACTCCATGCGCCTCCTTTGGTGAAGGGAAAGTCCCATGCTCACCATTCTTGACCTTGTCGTCGCCCTCTTGCACCTTGGCTTGTGTAGTCTTGTTGATGTACTCGTCCAACTTGGCGAAGTAGAGGCCTTCGTCCTCCTCATCCATGAAGTTGCATGCGTCATCTAGGACGTCAAGTTTGGGTGTTGAAGCTTGATGGCATGGAGGAGAGCTTTCTCTTGGTGCCATTTTGGTGGTGGCACGAGTAGTAGATTGTGCCTTATGATGGTGTCGACGGAGGTCATTGGCGTGCCTTGCCAAAGGTTGATGTAGATGGCGCACTTGGTCATCCACATGACGCTCGCGATGATGCTCCTTGTCCTTGGAACTCTTCTTGTGATGGTGGTGTCTTCTTGAGCTTGGTTGAGCATTATCGATGGTGCTCAACATGTATTCTCCGTCTTCATGGTGAAGATGCCTTGAACGACGTCTTGTATCCTCTTGATGTTGGCGATGATCATGAGAGGATGTATGTTGATGAAGATTCTTGCTTCGTGGTGCCTTGTGTGGAAGATGATGTTTGGGTGCCACTCTTCTTGGAGTAGATGGCACTTGATGCCTTGGAGGTAGATGCACTTAACTTGATGAGGACATCCATACTATTCCACTATCTCCTACTCCTATTCACAATGAAGATGTTGCTGCAAAGAACAAGTCCAATGAAATTAGGATTGGACCCATTACAAGAGCTCGTGCAAAGCTACTTGAGCAACAGGTTTATTGATAACACAAGCGTTGCGCGAGGAGGAGGAGAGTTGCAGCAAGAAGGACAAGCGATGATTTCCAATATCAACAAGTGTGCGAGGGAGGAGCGGGAGGCATGCGCACTAGGAGGCAATGAGAAAATCACGTATGAGCAAGAGAGAGAGATGGCGCACCAAGAATTACATGTTTGAGATGTTCCACGACATTTGGACTGCGTGCCAATAAGGCTGAACCCATATATGGGTCGGCATGTATCAGTTTGAGTAGAACCGAGTCAGTTTGGGCCAAGATATGGTTGTTTTTAGGCCCGTTTAGAGGGGAGGACGCCCCAGCCCTCATATAAACCTCTGTAATCGTCACAAGTTAGGTTTTAGACCACGTTAAAATATTTTGGAGTTATTTCTTTCATAGAACCTCTGAAATTACCTGTGTTCGAATTCTACAACTATAATTGAGTGTGATCTGTTGTTCCATTGGGAATTAGTAGATTGCATACTACCGTTCGTGGTCACGGCTGCGTGCACAAGAGTGTGGTGTTGTGAATATCCTACAAGGTTCGAGATCTGTTGCACTGGCATCAGGATCGAGCGAGAGAGATCATAGCTATGCACTAGTTATCTATCATCCACCATATCATCGACAAGAGCTTGCTGAGAAGATCGGGACACCCCATATCATCTTGGTATCAGATTTTCAGTGTTGCCTCGGTAAGTATCCACAAATCCATCCATAGATTAGTTGTTTTTGCCCTATACAGAAAAAGCTACACAAAAATATTAGGGTTCATAGTTCATTGCCATAGCCTAGATAGCACTGTTCGTGAGTTCTTGTTGCTGATCGTAATCCTTTTGTGTAGCCTTTCTTCGAAATCCGAGTCGTAGTTTTGTCTAGTTTTCGTCTGTTTTTGATCCGTTTTCGGAGTCCTTAGACTATTTCTAGACTGTTCGTCTTGTTCTTGAGTCTTAGATCTATTAGATATGTTTTCTTTTAGTCTGGATTGTAGATCTGTTTGAAAGAGAAAAAAAACACAGAATCTGTTTCGTGTACGTGCGTGAACGTGAGGGAGAAGGAAAGCAAAAAAAAAATTGATCGCCTGTTCCTATACGTGAGGTTCCTCACTTTGATTAAAAAAAGCCTAGCGTTACTTCACGCAAGACCACAGACATATCTGTGCCAATACGTGAGGCTGAGCCCAAAAAAAATTGAAAAAAAAATTCGTGCTCACGCTAGACCACAAACCAGTCTGAGGTTATACGAGAAATTTCTGTGTCTGCCGACATCCTACCGCGGCAGGATTTTGGTCCTTTTTTCTGCCGTGGCAGAGACTACTTCTCAGATAAATTTTTTTTACTGAGTCCACATAGCGTACCTATCCTTGTGAGCTTTAGTAAGCCTTTCTTTGTGTCTAAAACTATCCTACGAGACTAGCGTGCTTAGTACTCTGCGGGCTGCTCAGTTTAGCAATCTTGTGCCTGTTTTGTTGAGACATTGCTAGCATCTCTCCTTGTGCATTGCAACACGAGCTTTCCTCCGACATACCTCAATTTTTGAGCTCTTTGTCATAGTTGCAATTGCCCCATTTATCTCGACCATGTGTGTTTTCGTGGGTCTTTGTCATACGATCAGCACTAGGACTTGTTTGCGGTGTAGTTAGGATACCATACCTACAACTCCACCATAAATAACCTGATGAGGACATCCCTACAATTACACCTACCCCAATGACTACTGAAGATGCTACAACTGTTGCAAGAAAATATCAGTCCAATGAGATTAGAATTGGACCTATTACAAGAGCTCGTGCTAAGCTACTTGAACAACAGGTGAATTTACTCCTAAACGAATCTGGTACTTTGATTGATGAGAACTTTATACTGTCTAAGTCTATGCATTCATGTATGATCAGGTTCGTTGGAGAAACAAGCATGGCGCGAGGAGGAAAAGGGCTACAAGAGAAGTCCAACATGATGATCGCCCAAGGATGCGCGAGGGAGGAGCGGGAGGAAGGCGCAATACAAGCAAGGGAGATCATCGAAGAGAAGGAACGTTCAATTTGGACAGACAGAAGTCCTGAAATTCAAACGGACGTGGATTCCTCATACGAACTCTAAATCAAGAAAATAAGCACTTGTTGGATAGATAATTTCAAGATATTTCCAATGAGTACTTCCACGTCTAAAATACCCCGGATAATCTGCCCCCCACACCCCGGATAATCCGGCCCTGCTTTGGAGATTCTGCAAAGGACTTCGTGCGTGACGTTCGGTACCCGGGAGGATATTTAACCGGACTTTTCCCCAAGAAAATCTGGCCCCCGGATAATCCGGCCCTCTTAGACCGGATAATCTGGCCCAAAAATTTCCCATCAGATCCGGACGGATCTAACTGTATCAGACACGTTTTCGTTTCGCGTTTTTCGGACGCTCCGGTGGCCATATAAGCCTGGGAACGCCCTATAGTTTAGGTTAGACCACGTTAAAACTATTTTGGAGTTGTTTCTTTCATAGAACCTCTAGAATTACCCTGTGTTCGAATCTACCAACTATAATTGAGTGTGATCTGTTGTTACATTGGGAATTAGTAGATTGCATACTACCATTCATGGTCACGGCTGCGTGCGCAAGAGCATGGTGTTGTGAATATCCTACAAGGTTCGAGAGTTGTTGCATTGGCATCAGGGATCGAGCGGGAGAGTTCATAGCTATAGGCTAGTTATCTATCATCCACCATCATCACCGCCATCCGCTTACTGAGAAGATCGGGCCACCCCATATCATCTTGGTATCAGATTTCCAGTGTTGCCTCGGTAAGCATCCACAAATCCATCCATAGATTAGAGAGTGTTTTCATCCTATACAAAAAAAGCCTTACAAAAAGATTTGCCATAGACTAGATTGCATCGCTTTTGAGTTTTAGTTGCTGATTGTATCTTCTCGTAGATCCGATCTGCAGGTTTTTCCTCGTAGGAGTCTAGTTTTTTCGTTTGTGTCTAGGTTTAGGGTTTGATCTTGTTTTCCGCCGTGTCAACCATCACCGTGTTCCGCAAGTTTTCCTCGTTTGTCTGAGTCCACATAGCGTACCTTTGTTTGCATACCATAGACACAGCCTATCTACAGCATCCGTGCCTAGGAACATACCCATGAGAATAGTTGCTTTGCTCCGACAGGCTGCTCATTCGGGTTTGGGGTGCAAAATTTTCGTCCAGGTAGACCGGATTATCTGGCCCCCGACAAACTGGAATATCCGGCCCATAATTGCTCAGAATTGTTGCATCCCGTTTTGCTTTGTGTCAGATAGTTAAAAAAATAAAAAAAATAAAAGAAAGTTGTGAAAAAAAAGAGAAAAGAAAAGAGAATCAGTATAAAAATAAGAGAAGAAAAGAGCTACAAGCGTGACAAAAAGAGATATCAAAGTGTGTATTGTTGGAGGCCTAGTTTCATTATAGCACTAGTAGATTGAGCAATCGTGTGTCTGTTCTATTTGAGCTATTACTAGCGTCTCTCTTGTGCATTGCAATATTCCTGTTCATAAATTGCTTTGCCACGTTTATCTCCACCGTGTGTGTTTCTTGGGTTTTTGTACGATCAGCACTAGGACTTGTTTGCGGTGTAGATAGGGTACCATACCTATAGCTCCACCTTAAATAACCTGTGTGCCCTGCGATCGTTCTCTATACCTTTGATATTCACTTCATCACATCAAGTGCATCAGTCTTTGATTTCGTTTGGTAGATCATCTCTAGTCACTTTGGAGCGGTAAGATCTCCTTTCTTATTAGTTGTGAGTGAGTTGTGAGAGTTTCCACCATACAGATTTTGATTTTTGCACTAACCTACTAATCATGTCTTCTAGTGATGATGATGTTGTGTTGCAGAAAAAGAAGGATGAGGAGCTCGTCAATTGGCGTGAATATGAGGCTTTGAAATCCCACTTGACACGTGTGTTTACTAACACAACAGATGCCATTGACAAGAATCTCCAAGATATGAATATGAGATTGGATCATCATGTTGGGACAGTTGATACTATCCAAACGCAAGTGGCTACGCTCAATGTCAATGTCACCACTTTGGAGCGTTCCATTGATGGTTTGGGCAAGCCAAAATTCTCAATTCCCAAGTTTGATGGTTCCATTGATCCTGAAGATTACCTCACATGGGAGTTGAAGATTGAGAAACTCTGGCGCTTATTTGACTATCTAGAAGACAAGAAGGTCAAGCTTGCAGCATCTGAATTTGATGGTTATGCATTGCGTTGGTGGGATGCTCTTGTGCAGCATAGAAGGGAGGACAATGAACTTCCTGTGATGGATTGGCACAAGATGAAGCAAATCATGAAAGCTCGTTTCGTACCAACCAACTACTTGCGATCAGTTTTTGATAAATTGACGCAATTGAAGCAAGGCACCATGACAGTTGAAGAGTACTACATGGAGATAGAGATGCTTATGAAGCGTGCTAGAATTCGTGAGTCAATTGAGATGACCATGCAGCGATTCCTAAACAATTTGAAGTTACTGATCAAGAGCATTGTTCATCATCACAAGTATGAGACCATGTTGAGGGAAAACCTCTAGGGTGGCCTGATCTTTCATGATTCCCTTTCAAATCGAGGATGGAGTGCAGGGACAGGAGGGGAGGATGAACACGACGAACTCACGCACGAAGAACGCAAAGAACACACTCTCACAAAACCACGATACACACCAATAGCTCACACCGACGATGACTGGTCCGGCACAATCCCTAGGATCGGCGTCGGACGGAGGACTCTCTCTCGAACCGGCACGGCAAGATGGGAGACTCGGTGAGATCTAGACGTCTTGGCAAAGGGACACCGATGCCAAGGCCTTGTACAACGCGGAGGCACGATGCAAACTCCAACGAGGTTTGGGATATTTGGTGCTCCTTTGTCAAAGGAGCATGAGGCAAGAATTAGATAGATCCACAAGGGGTTTCCACTAATTTGAAATATCATGCCTAGGGTTTACAATAGAGGTGGGGGGCTATATATAGGCCAGCCACAAGTTCAGGGGTAGTTAGGCAACTAAAGTATCAAAAGGGGGCGTTACGAGGCCAAAGGGCCGAGCTGGAGCGCGCAGGCCCTGGGGTGTCCGGTAGTACCGCTCGGTTGAGCAGTAGCACTGGTCAGATGTGGTAGTACCACTGGAAGGGTGCGGTAGTACCGGAGCGGGCAGAAGCTTTGGCGTGAGTCTTCAGGTGCACGCGGTAGTACCGCTTGCTGAGTGCGGTAGTACCGGTGGGATCTGGGGCTTCGGGTCCATCTCTCTGCCTGGGCAGTAGTACCGCTGTCCATGAGCGGTAGTACCGCTTGGGCCGTAGTGCCGCTTTCGGGGCCGGTAGTACCGCAGTCTCCTGGCAGCTGTTGGCTGCTGCGTCGCTCCTCTGGGTCGTGTCTTCATACCTGATGATGCATAGTGTCGGGGCATGAAGTAGCAAGCCATCCAGGGGTGTATCGAAGTCACATGAGTACAAGAGCGAATTCACCTTAGCTTGGTGGTGTAGATGTAGGAGCGTCCGTCGGACGGGCTACATCAGCTCCCCCTGGTAAAGATTCGTCCTCGACTCTTCATGGTTATCATCTTGAACATCTCCTTGACATTGGTGAAAGGTCCTTGACATTGAATGTATTGCTTGCAAGGTACTTGGAGGTCGGTATGTCGAGCTGTTGGTGAAAGGTCCTTGACATTGAATGTATTGGTGAAAGATGTAGGCGTTGTTGTTGATTCTCTTGAGGACCTTGAAGGGGCCATCTCCTCTTGGTTTGATCTTGGAATCTTGTTCCTTGGGAAAGCGGTCCTTGCTCAAGTGTATCCACACAAGATCACCTTCTTGGAAGATCATCTACTTATTGTCCTTGTTTAACCTTGAAGCTTGGCGAAGGACTTGTTGCTGGATTGTAGCTCTTGTTTCTTCATGAAGCTTCTTCATAGCTTGTGCGCGCTTCTCGACGTCCATGTTGGTGCGCTCGTGGAGGGGTAGTGGTAGGATGTCGAGCGCGATGAGGGGCTCGAAACCATAGACGATCATGAATGGACTCATCTTGGTTGTTGAGTGCTTGGCACGATTGTAGGCGAACTCGGCGTGGGGGATGCATTCCTCCCAATCCTTCAAGTTCTTCTTGATTAACACACGAAGGAGGGTCCTGAGGCTTTGGTTGATAACTTCGGTTTGGCCATCGGTTTGGGGATGCGATGCGGATGAAAAGAGTATCTTGATGCCAAGCTTGGCCATGAGGGTCTTCCATAAGTACCTCATGAATTTTACGTCACGGTCAGAGACGATTGTTCTTGGCACATCGTGAAGACGGACGATTTCCCTGAAAAACAGATTTGCAACATGTGAAGCATCGTCGGTCTTATGGCACGGTATGGAGTGTGCCATTTTGGAAAAACGATCCACAACAAGAAATATAGAATCATGACCATGCTTAGATCTAGGCAATCCTAACACGAAATCCATGCTAATGTCGGACCAAGGTGTATGAGGAATAGGAAATGGCATATAAAGACAATAAGGGTTAGCTTACAACTTAGCTTGAACACATGTCATGCATCGTTGAACGTAGCGCTCCACGTCACGCTTCATCTTGGGCCAAAAGTAGTGATTGGAGAGCATGTCCAATGTCTTATCGCGGCCAAAGTGACCCATGAGGCCTCCACCATGAGATTCTTGGAGAAGCAAAATTTGGAGCGACGACTTCAAAATGCATAGCTTGTTTTGTTTAAATAGAAAACCCTTATGCAAATAGAAATCATCAAATCCTTTGTCATTGGAGCACTTTGCGAAAATTGGTTCAAAGAACGGGTCGGAAGTATACAAAGATTTTATTTCCTCAAGACCCAACACGTTGATTTCAAGTCTCGCAAGAAGGCTTGTATGCTTGCTAGACAAAGCGTCCGCAACTACATTATCTTTGCCCTTCTTATACTTGACAATGTACAGAAAAGACTCCATGAACTCAACCCACTTAGCGTGTCTCTTACTCAAGTTGGCTTGGCCTTTGAGATATTTGAACGACTCATGGTCGGAATGTATGATAAATTCCTTGGGCCAAAGGTAGTGTTGCCAAACTTGAAGGACACAAACTAAAGCAAAAAGCTCTTTGTCGTAAATTGGATAGTTAAGGCGAGCGCCATCAAGTTTCTCGCTATGGTATGCTATAGGACGTCCGTTTTGCATAAGGACTCCTCCAATGCCAATACCACTAGCATCACACTCTATCTCAAAAGTTTTTGTGAAATCCGGTAAAGCAAGAAGAGGTGCTTCGGTGAGCCTCCTTTTAAGTTCATCAAAAGCTTTTTGTTGTGCCTTGCCCCACACGAAGGTGACATTCTTTTTCATCAACTCGTTGAGAGGACAAGCAATAGTGGAAAAGTCTTTCACAAAGCAACGATAAAAACCGGCCAACCCATGAAAACTTCGGAGTTCACTCACATTTGTTGGGATGGGCCAATCTCGTATGTCCTTTACCTTCGAAATATCAACTTCAATTCCCTTCGAAGAAACGACAAATCCAAGAAAAATCAACTTGTCTTTAGCAAAATTGCACTTGGGAAGATTAGCATAAAGCTTTTCATATCAAAGGATTTGCAAAACTTCCTTGACATGTGTTATATGGTCCTCAAGTGATTTGCTATAAACAAGAATATCATCGAAATAGAGAACAACACTTTTTCCAATGAGAGAACGCAAGATATGATTCATTAAGCGCATGAAGGTGGATGGGGCATTAGATAAACCAAAGGGCATAACCAACCATTCATAGAGACCAAGTTTGGTCTTGAAGGCAGTTTTCCACTCATGACCTTCAGCCATGCGTATTTGATGGTAACCACTACGAAGATCAATTTTCGAAAAAAATAGTGGATCCACACAACTCATCAAGCATGTCATCGAGGCGTGGTATGGGATGTCGATAACGCACGGTGATATCATTGATTGGATGGCAGTCCATGCATAACCGTAACGTGTCATCCGTCTTTGGGACAAGAATTACGGGTACGGCACTTGGACTAGTGCTAACTTGGATCAAACCTTTCAAGACGAGTTGGTTGATTTGATGTTCAATCTCCTTTGTCTCCTCCGGGTTCGTGCTGTAAGCGGCGCGGTTGGGGAGTGGTGCACCGGGGATGAGGTCAATGCGATGTTCGATGTCGCGAAGAGGAGGTAGGCCATGTGGGAGCTCTTGGGGAACACATGCTTGAATTCCTGCAAAACATTCATCAAAGATGGAGGAACATTGGTTAATTCATTAGTTCCTTGCGCTAGTCCCTTGCAAAGGAGGACATAGTGCAAGATGGTGGGTTGTTGCAAACATCTCTCATCTCACTATGAGGTGGTTCTCTCTCTCACCGCTCTTATCACAAGTAGGTGTTGTGCTTTGCACCCTCGCTAAAGCCTTTGCATTGTCCGCAATTATTTGGCTAGGAGTCATTGGTTGCAAAACACATGTTTTGTTGAGCCATTTGAAGGTGTATACATTGGTGCGACCATCATAGGACGGAGGACTCTCTCTCGAACCGGCACGGCGAGATGGGAGACTCGATGAGATCTTGACGTCTTGGCAAAGGGACACCGATGCCAAGGCCTTGTACAACGCGGAGGCATGATGCAAACTCCAATGAGGTTTGGGATATTTGGTGCTCCTTTGTCAAAGGAGCATGAGGCAAGAATTAGATAGATCCACAAGGGGTTTCCACTAATTCCAAATATCATGCCTAGGGTTTACAATAGAGGTGGGGGGCTATATATAGGCCAGCCACAAGTTCAGGGGTAGTTTAGGCAACTAAAGTATCAAAAGGGGGCGTTACAAGGCCAAAGGGCCGAGCTGGAGCGCGCAGGCCCTAGGGTGTCCGGTAGTACCGCTCGGTTGAGCGGTAGCACCGGTCAGATGCGGTAGTACCGCTGGAAGGGTGCGGTAGTACCGGAGCGGGCATAAGCTTTGGCGTGAGTCTTCAGGTGCGCGCGGTAGTACCGCTTGCTAAGTGCGGTAGTACCGGTGGGATCTGGGGCTTCGGGTCCATCTCTCTGCCTAGGGCGGTAGTGCCGCTTTCGGGGGCCGGTAGTATCGCGGTCTCCTGGCAGCTGTTGGCTGCTGCGTCGCTCCTCTGGCTCGTGTCTTCATACCTTATGATGCATAATGTTGGGGCATGAAGTACCAAGCCATCCAGGGGTGTATCGAAGTCACATGAGTACAAGAGCGAATTCACCTTATCTTGGAGAAGCTTGGCTCGAGCACGAGTCATGGGTCCACTTGGGGGACTTGGTGGTGTAGATGTAGGAGCGTCCGTAGGACAGGCTACATCACATATCACTTGGAATTGAAAGGGAACAAGATTACTATGCAGCCAATGACACCACAAGATATTGTGAATGATTCTCGCCAGATGATAGAGGTGAACTTGAAGGAAGATTCTACCACTCGGCGAGATTGTGTGACAGTTGTTCCTGATGTAATTGAGCCTAAATTGAGTGATATAATGAAAAGTGAGAGAGTTCCTGGTTTATTGATGCTAGATAGCAAGGAAGATATGAGAGAATTTCATGAGGATCCTACAACCATGCCACTTGTGCTCATGTATAAGGGTGAGGTATTGGTTTCTAACAACATGACCCCTAGTTCTCTTGGTGTCTCTTCTGTTTTGCAGGACTTTGGGGATGTGTTTCCAGAAGATGTACCCGCAGGCTTACCTCCATTGCGTGGTATAGAACATCAAGTGGACATGATTCCTGGCGCCAAACTTCCCAACCGTGCACCCTACAGGCCTAATCTTGAAGAAACTAAGGAAATGCAGAAGCAAGTACAAGCGTTGCTAGATAAATGGTACATTCGTGTTTCTATTAGCCCTTGTGTTGTTCCTGTTATTTTAGTTCCTAATAAAGATGGTGCATGGCGCATGTGTGTTGACTGTAGAGCGATTAATAACATCACTATTCGATATCGTCATCCTATTCCACGCTTAGAGGATATGCTAGATGAATTGAGTGGTGCTGCTCTTTTCTCTAAGATAGACTTTCTTAGTGGTTATCATCAAATTAGGATGAAAGAAGGGGATGAGTGGAAAACTGCTTTCAAAACTAAATTCGGTTTGTATGAGTGGTTAGTCATGCCGTTTGGTCTTACTAATGCACCTAGTACTTTCATGCGTTTGATGAATCATGTTTTGAGAGAGTTTATTGGTCGTTTTGTGGTTGTTTACTTTGATGATATACTCATATATAGCCACACCGAATCTGAACATTGCACTCATATTCGACAAGTTTTGCAAGTGTTGCGTGATAATAAACTGTATGCTAATCTTGAGAAGTACACATTTGCAAAAGATAAGGTCATATTCCTAGGATTTGTTGTATCTAAGAATGGAGTAGAGGTAGATCAATCTAAAATTGAATCAATTCAGAATTGGCCTACTCCCATGAATGTAAGTCAAGAGCATAGTTTCCACGGTTTAGCTGGTTTCTATAGGCGCTTTGTGAAAGATTTTAGCACCATTGCTGCACCTTTGAATGATTTGACAAAGAAAAGTGTTCCTTTTGAATGGGGCGCGACCCAAGACATTGCATTTGATACATTGAAACGTTTGCTTACTTCTGCACCATTACTTGCATTACCTGATTTTTCAAAGCAATTTGAAGTTGAATGTGATGCTAGTGGTATAGGCATAGGTGGCATTTTGATGCAAGAGGGTCGGCCTATAGCTTATTTTTCTGAGAGATTGACTGGTGCTCGTTTGAATTATTCAATCTATGATAAAGAATTGTATGCACTTGTTAGAGTACTTGAAGTTTGGCAACATTATTAGTGGACAAAAGAATTCATCATACATTCTGATCATGAAGCATTGAAATATTTGAAAGCTCAATCAAACTTGCATAGAAAATTAGCTAAATGGGTTGAGTTCATTGAGTCTTTTCCTTACATCATTAATTATAAGAAGGGAAAAGAGAATGTTGTTGCTGATGCTCTATCTAGGAAGAACATGCTATTAACCAATCTTGATGTTAAAATTCCTGGATTAGAAGCTATTTGTGCACTTTATGCAACTGACCATGATTTTGCTGAACCATATCGTTCGTGTGCTCTTAGAAATGCATGGGATATGTATCATATACATGATGGATATTTGTTTTGAGCTAACAAACTATGTATTCCAGAATCGTCGTTGCGTTTGTTCTTAGTGCAGGAATCACATGCTGGTGGTTTGATGGGTCACTTTGGGCGTGAGAAGACGTTGCTCATGCTTGCTAATCATTTTTATTGGCCCAAGATGAGGCGTGATGTGTACAGATTTGTGAGCCGATGCATTACTTGTCACAAATCAAAATCCAAGATGAAGCCTCACGGTTTGTATACACCTCTCTTTGCACCTACTACTCCATGGGAATACATTAGTATAGATTTTGTGCTAGGTTTACCTAAAACTCAGAGAGGTCATGATTCTATATTTGTGGTAGTGGATAGGTTCTCTAAGATGGCTCATTTTATTGCCTGCCACAAAAGCGACGATGCATCGCATGTTGCTAACCTGTTTTTTAGGGACATCGTGAGATTACATGGAGTACCAAAGACGATTGTTTTTTAACGTGATGTGATGTCATGAGCTACTTTTAGAAGACCTTATGGGGGAAGCTAGGAATGAAGCCGATGTTCAGTACTACATGTCATCCCCAAACAGATGGTCAAATGGAGGTGGTGAATCGAACATTATCACAGCTACTAAGGACCATGATTAAAAAGAATCTGCGGGAGTGGGTAGAGTATTTGCCACATGTTGAGTTTTCTTACAACAGGGTTGTGCATTCAACTACTCATCTTTGTCCTTTTGAGTATGGCTTCAAGCCATTGACGCCACTTGATATGTTGCCTCTGCCATTACATGAGAGAGTTGATATGGAGGCATCAAAATGTGCTAATTATGTGAAGAATATACATGAGAAGACACGAGAGGCTATTGAGAAGAAAGGCAAGAACATTGCTGCTGCAAGGAATCAAGCAAGAAAAGAAGTGTTGTTTGATCCTAGAGATATGGTTTGGGTGCATCTACGCAAGGATAGATTTCCACTACTTCACAAGTCCAAGTTGAAGCCACGTGGTGCTGGTCCTTACAAAGTGCTAGCCAAAATTAATGATAATGCCTACTTAGTTGATATACCTATTGAGGAGTTTGGTGGTGCTAGCAACAGCTTCAACGTTGCTGATTTGTCACCATATGCTGGAGAAGACCTTGGAGCGTCGAGGTCGACGCCTTTTGAAGGGGGGAGATGATGAGGACATCCATACTATTCCACTATCTCCTACTCCTATTCACAATGAAGATGTTGCTGCAAATAACAAGTCCAATGAAATCAGGATTGGACCCATTACAAGGGCTCGTGCAAAGCTACTTGAGCAACATGTTTATTGATAACACAAGCGTTGCGCTAGGAGGAGGAGAGTTGCAGCAAGAAGGACAAGCGCCGATTTCCAATATCAACAAGTGCGCGAGGGAGGAGCGGGAGGCATGCGCACTAGGAGGCAATGAGGAAATCACGTATGATCAAGAGAGAGCGATGGCGCACCAAGAATTACATGTTTGAGGTGTTCCACGACATTTGGACTGCGAGCCAATAAGGCCGAACCCATATATGGGTCGATATGTATCAGTTTGAGTCGAACTGAGTCAGTTTGGGCCAAGATATGGCTTTTTTAGGCCCGTTTAGAGGGGAGGACGCCCCAGCCCTCAAATAAACCTCCGTAACCGTCACAAGTTAGGTTTTAGACCACGTTAAAATATTTTGGACTTGTTTTTTCATAGAACCTCTGAAATTACCCTGTGTTCGAATTCTACAACTATAATTGAGTGTGATCTGTTGTTCCATTGGGAATTAGTTGATTGCATACTACCATTCGTGGTCATGGCTGCGTGCGCAAGAGTGTGGTGTTGTGAATATCCTATAAGGTTCGAGATCTGTTGCACTGGCATTAGGGATCGAGCGGGAGAGATCATAGCTACACACTAGTTATCTATCATCCACCATATCATCGACAAGAGCTTGCTGAGAAGATCGGGCCACCCCATATCATGACTCCTTCGAGGTTGTGGTGCTTGGCGCCTTGGAGATGGTGGTGCTTGGTGCCTTGGAGATGGTGGTGCTTGACGGCTTGGAGGTGATGGCGCTCGTCGCCTTGGAGATGGTGGCGCATGACGCCATGTAGGTGTCCACGCTTGACGCCTTGGAGGTGGATCATCGAAGTAGGTGGTGCCCTTTGGTGTGGCACGCTTGGCCTTGAAGGTCATGGTTTCTTGATGATGCGTCTCCGCTAGCTTGGCGTAGTAGTCCTCCATCTCCAAGCGGTGGAGGTATTCTTCATGGCTCATGGAAGAGCCCTCAAAGTGGGTGAAGCTCGCCATGTCCTCCATGCTTGGTGAGGCGTCGTCGTTGAAGCACTCGAAGTCTTCCATGCTTGGGGAGTCGTTGTTGATGTATTACTCCATATCACCCAAGCATGTCGAGCCATTGTCGGTGTAGTGCTCCATGTACTCCATGCATGAGGAGCCATTGTCGATGTAGAGCTCCAAGTCCTCCATGCTTGAGGAGCCATAGTTGATGACGTGCTCCATGTCTTCCATGCATGTGGAGCCGTCATAGGTGCAATGCTCCGGGTCCTCAAAGCATGTGGAGCCATTGACGGTGTAGTGCTCCATCATGTCCTCTATACTTGTGGAGTCGTAGTCATGGTGTCTCATCATGGATTCTTCATAGATATCATCCTCGGTTCCGGAGTCCCTATACATGTGATGAGGACATCCCTACGGTTGATACAACTGTTGCACCTACAACCACACTTCCTCACGTTCCACAATTCCAAGGACCTCTCACAAGAGCTCGTGCACGCCAACTAAATTATCAGGTACTTTCGTTTCTAGGAACTATTCCTAATATTCATGAGAATATGATGCTGCCTAAATCAGATGTGTGTATGTTACTTAGGAATGATGGGCCTAGCATGGATGAGAGGGACAAGAATTGGAGCATGATCATGCATGGAGATGATGGCAGTAATCGTGTGAGGATTCAGGATGACACTGTAAGTGAAGATTTCAGAACTTTGAAGCCACCATAATGAAAAGATGAAGACATGGACGAACTAGAGAGCTACACACTTCAAATTTTCGTCCATGTGATTAGATGGTGCTGCGTCACCTTTAAATATGGGCCAGGCCCATGTATTTTTCGTCCAAATAAAGGGGCTGCACTTTTAGAGTTCGTATAGTGGAGGAAACCGGCCTAGAGATGGATTTCGACCTCCTTCCCAAGGCTGGCCGAAATTTCCTTCTGTTCCTCCATATATACCCCCATTAGGTCATCGTTTAGACTCAGATTTTGTTTAGTAAAAGACTTAGCCACGAGCTACTCTTCACCATAGGCACAAGTGTCAAACGACCTTTTGTACTACGCACTGACAAAATCCCACCTCTTCAATAAAGCTATCATCTATATTCGCATATCTTGATTGCATCTATAATTCTTGTTGGTTCTTCGATTGCTTGCAGGGATTGATCCTCGTGATCGGGTTGATCTAGCTCCGGCGTGATCAATAGCCTCGGAAGTTGGTGTATCCATTGCTAAGGTGCAACATCTCGCACGTTTGTAGTCGGATCGTCAACGTCGACCTCCACCATAATCGATAGATATCGTCTCATCGAAAGATCGGGCACCTTTACCCTATCAAGTGGTATCAGATTTCAGGTTTCTTGGTGAGATCTTATAGTTTTTGTAGTTTAGATTGCATCTATTCTTCTTCCTATAAACCATAAAAAGCCAACAAATTAGGGTTAGATCCGTATCCTAGAAACACTTTCGGGCCTATTGCATCGTTTCTTTTCAGTATTTGTTTTGTTGAGTTCTAGTCTGTATCGTCGTGTCCACTTCTAGTTTTTGATCTAGATATTTAGAGTTTCGAGTTTTGGTCACAGTCATCACCACCGCCACCACCGATTCCGCTATCACCACCGCCGCCATACACTTGCTACAACCCTACGCCCACATACCGCCTCCGCCACCACATATCCGTGTTCCAGTCCAGTTAGGTTTGTTTTCGTTTTCCTACTCTTGCTTTCCATCATTGTAGATCCGATCCGAGTTGTAACTTGATCCGAGTTCCAGAAAGTTCGGCCAGAAGGGAAGAGGGGAGAGCAAAAAAAGAAAGTTCTGGAAACTCCTCCAAAAAAAATCGGCCTATACTGTTTTTAGGATTCTGGGATCGTTTTGAGCTATACGCCATTATAGTGGAAAAAAATTGGTGTTTGCACGCTTTCTAGAGCAGTTTCATGCAGTTTTCGGAAATTTCAAAAAAAACTCTTGAGCCTATCCCGATATTCCACTTTGTTGATCGTTTTGAGACACTTTCCATACTAGTTACTTTCGCCTCATTCGCGCGTTGTTCAGAGCACTGGTGCCTGTTGCTTTTCGGTGTCGCGGCGTGACTCGTAGTGTTCTAGGCTCGCGTCTCTAGCTTGGGATAGTCTAGGACCAGCATAGTACCATCGTTGAGCTGTTATTCAACCTTGCATTGCTGTTTTGAAATTGTGTCTACAGATATTGCAGCCACCCAGAACTCCACATATTCCTACACCATGCGTTGACACCACCTGGCAATCGCTCTATTCAATCTTCCTGAAGCTTGATCACGATGGTTGCTGCTCACCACCTGCTGCAGGGTAAGAACGGGTAAGAGTATTGGTTTGCTTGACAGATTAAGCATTTTCCACCACTGTTCCTGTTGTATCTCTATTATATACCTGTGCTTTTTGCGTACTAATCATGCCACCAGAAAACACCAAGACACAGCCACTGGAGGGTGAAGCCTTGCAGGCTCACGTCACCACACTTTTGGCTGACTATATGCAGGATGTGGACAAGCGTTTTACTGACACGATGGAGCAACTCGAGGGACTCGAGACCGCCTTCACCACCAAATTTGACGCTAAATTCCAGGACGTGCTAGCCCGCTTACCTCCACCACTGACGGCTCGCGCGCCTCCTCCACAGCCGACTCGCGGGGCTCCTACACCGAACTTGTTGGGATGTGCACAGCGCATTCTCAAACATCCGGTACAATCTTCGGATGTGGGTGCTGCTGCTACCGCGGGCACTGTTGCTGCTGGCGTTGCAGGAGCTACGGGTGTCACATAGGCCCGTGATGCTCAGTTGGATGATTATTACGGGGAAGATGAGGATGAGGGCAAGTACGCGGATGACTTCACAGTTGATCAGCTAGCTGGTCGTCCTAGGCAATACAATCCCCACATTCGCCGTCCACCTCCTTTTCCGTTGGTATGTGATGATGACCATGTTGCTAAACTGAAATTAAATGTTCCTATGTTTAATGGTCACTATAATCCTGATGCATACCTCTCTTGGGAATTAGAATTAGACCAGCGTTTTGCATGCTTAAATTATCCTGAGGATAGACGTGTTAGTGCTGCTACTTGTGAGTTCACTAGTTTTGCTTCCATATGGTGGTCTGAATATTGTCGTGCTAATCATGCTAATCCAATCACTACGTGGGATGCTTTAAAACATGCTATGCGTATTTGTTTTGTTCCACCATATTATCAGCGTTCCATGCTTACCAAATTAGCATGTCTAGATCAAGGCAAAAAAATTGTAGAGGATTACTATCAGGAGTTGCAAACTGGCATGCTGCATTGTGGTATAGAGGAGGATAATGAAGCATTAATGGCACGATTCATAGGTGGGTTAAATAAGGAAATTCAGACCATTCTTAGATATAGAACTTATCACACTATTACCCATTTGTTCCATCTTGCTTGCAATGCTGAATGTGAAGTGCAGGATCAACGCGAGGCGATACGAACTAATTATTCTGCAGGACGTTCTACTTGGAGATCACCGAATTCGGCATCACGGGCTACTGCACCTACACCTCCAGCAACCACATCCACGCGATCTGCAGCATCTACACCACCTCCATTTGCTGCACGGAAGACTACTCCGGGACCAACCCCGAGTGCTGCGTCCTCCATGGCATCTACGGGCAAGTCCAGCCAAATTCAGTGCAGCAAATGTGGTGGACTTGGTCACTTTGCACGTGATTGTGCCTCCTCTCGTGTGATAATTGCTCTTGAGGATGGTGGATACGATTCTGCCAGTGATTATGATGAAGATACTTTGGCTCTTATTGCATATGATGAGCAATGTGCTGCATCACCCATGGATTAAGATTCTGAATATATGGCTGCGGAACATGCGGAGAAATACCCGAGTTTAATTGCATAGCGAGTCTTGAGTGCACAAATTACCAAGGCCGAGCCTGACCAGCGCCATAATCTATTCCATACCAAGAGCGTGGTTAAAGATCGCTATATTTGCATTATTATTGATGGAGGGAGCTGCAACAACTTGGCGAGCATGGAGATGGTTGAAAAGCTTTCTCTCACGACACGACCCCATCCTCGTCCATATCACATTCAATGGTTTAATAACAGCAGCAAGGTTAAGGTAACACGTACAGTTCGTGTGCATTTTACTATTGTTGCATATGCTGATTATGTTGAGTGTGATGTTGTTCCTATGCAAGCATGTGCTCTTTTACTTGGTAGACCATGGCAATTTGATACAAATTCTATACACTATAGTAGCACAAATCAGTATTCTCTTGTTCATAATGATAAGAAAATTTTGTTGCTTCCCATGTCTCCTGAAAGTATTTTAAAAGATGATCTTGCTAGAGCTAGTAGAACACATAATGAGGGGAAAAAGCTGAGTGAAAATCAGATTGTTGCTAAGGAACTTATGCCTTCTCCAAGTACTTCTAAATCTGATCCAAAACATGCTAATGAAATTCGTTTGAAAAGTACTTGTTTGCTAGCTAGCAAATCTAATATTTCTGAAATTGATGTGAGTACTACTGCATGTTATGCTATCATTTGCAAAGAAGTGTTGTTTTCGGCTGAGGAGATTCCTCCTTTGTTGCCACCTGCTATTGCTAACATTTTACAGGAGTATGAGGACGTTTTCCCACAAGATGTACCTCCAGGACTACCACCTATTCGTGGAATTGAGCACCAAATTGATTTGATTCCTGGAGCATCTTTTCCCAACCGTGTGCCATATTATACCAATCCGGAGGAGACGAAAGAGATTCAACGACAAATTGAAGAACTTCTTGACAAGGGTCATATTCGTGAGTCTCTTAGTCCATGTGTTGTTCCTATTATTTTGGTACCAAAGAAAGATGGTTCTTCGCGCATGTGTACTGATTGTAGAGCAATCAATAATATTACTGATGTAGCCTGACCTTCGGTCGTTACCACATCATGGTCTCCAACTTGTGCCAAGTTGTCATCGACTCCAAAGGTGAATACGTTCCTCTATGCGAGCCCACTTCCTACCCCATTGAATGGTATACTACTTCATACTCCGTCATGTATTCATGATAGGTTCATACTAACAAGTACGGAGGCATGGGAGGAAGCCTGGAGCACCAAGCATGACAAGACGCAGGCTTGGAAGAGAAGACGGAAGAAGCAGCAGCTGGAGCACCGGAGTCTCTGGCCTGCACACACCAGAGTCTCCGGCCTAAAGACACTGGAGTCTCCGGTCTGCAGACCCCGGAGCCTCCGGACCCATCTCCGGCCTGACCCCCAGATCGAGCTCGAGGACAGACAGAAGGCCCCTCCAGAGACGACACCGGAGACAAACCGGAGTCTCCGGCCCACACCGGAGTCTCCGGCCTGAGCGTATGGGCCTGCGCGCCGCCAGCTGGGCCTTTGGCCCATGTACCCCTTAGTCCAACCAGACTTTCCCCTTTTATTCCTAAAGTACCCTTGAACTAGTGGCTGGCCTATATATAGTGCCCTCACCCCCTCATGTAACCGGAGGCATAGACGATAGACTAAAGAAAACCCCCTTTGTGGAATCTCTAGTTTTCCCTCATCCCCTTCTACCAAAGGGGATCGACTATCGTTACCACCTCGTTAGAGTTTGCATCGCGCCTCCCTCGTTGTACAAGGCCTTGGCATCGGTGTCCCTTTGCCAAGACGTGAAGACCCTCTCCAAGGTGTTCTTCCCTCTCTGCGTGGGATTGAGGGAGCACGTTGACCGATCTTTCCTTGCAAGGATTCTATCTGATGCGGCCCGTCCTACGGACGCTCCTACATCTACACCAACAAGTCCCCCAAATGGACCCATGACTCGTGCCCGAGCCAAACTCCTACAAGCTAAGGTGAACTCGCTCCTCTCCTCGTGCCAATTTGATACCTCCTTGGATGGCATGCTACTTCATGCAACTACCCTATGCATCATCAGGTACGAAGCTTCGACACGTCACCAAGCACCCAAGTATGGAGAACAAGGAGCAGAGCGTGAAGCAGGAGCCGCTGGAGCTGCTCAGACCGGAGTCTCCAGTCTGCGCACACCTGAGTCTCCGGCCTGAAGACACCGGAGACTCCGGCCCTCCCTCCATTCTGACCCCCTGCACCGGGCCCTAGGACAATCTGAAGGCCCCTTCGGAGGATGGTCCGGAGGCTACACCGGATTCTCCGGCCTAGACCGGAGTCTCCGGCCTACACACCGGAGTCTCCGGTCCGACCATCGCCAGGCATGAAAAGGCCTTTGGGCCTAGAGGTAATGACAGAAAAACACCACAATTGGTTCTAGGTGTCACATAACCACCACATAGAGGCAGGGGGATAGAAACCACCGCACTTTGGGGCAGGTCGCCGACACATAGCACTGATTTCACATTTTAGGGCGTTTAACCACGTTTCTAACAATGGGGCCCGCTATCAGGTGCCACCTGGCGCTGTCTTGACGGAACGGCAGAGACGCTCATTAGGTATGAGCTAGTCAGGGTTGTTTCGGTTAGTTGCTCCTCTTCTCCCCTCCCTTCTCCACATCAGACACGAAATGGCGACGGGAGGCGGCGGTGGCAGCGGCTCTCGTTGTCGGCGTGCCATTGACGAGCAGGAACATGGGGTAAACGACCACGCAGCGGATCCAGAGGAGGTTCTGCCTTTGCCGGTGCCCCTGCCACCTCGCGAGCCCTTGGAGAACGCATGGACACAGGGCAGCAGCTCGAGCTTCGACCCCATGAGCCATTATTTCTCTGACACCGGGTAAGATATAAGAACTCCAGATTTTTGTTGGCCATGGATTTGTAGTAGCTAGGTGTTCTCTGTTATGTGATATTCTATTAAATTAGGTGTTATATTTGGTAAAATGTTCTGAAATTCCCTATATTTTAATATATAGATTAGAGACAGAGATGTGGGAGTTGTTTGTGCAGTTCGATGGGGTCAAATTCGTGCAAAAAACAATGCCTATGTCAGACATTAGGTATCTCAACCTGTTGGCACTAATGGAGAAGGAGGGATATGGAATCTGTGACTCAATGTACTATGTTAAAGAAGAAGGTGAGGGATTGGATGGGTTAGATATAGTTGACAGCAATTTCAAGGTGGAAGAGATGATTAGAAAGTATGAACACAGGAAGAAATTGGTACTGACTGTCATGAGAGACAAGAAGAGGAAGCAGGCAATTGTGCTTTCACCTATGAAGTCCAAAAATTCAGAGAGTGTGAGAGGCAACTGTAGGCCAATTCACATTGATGTTGAGGAGGATGAGCATGTTCCTTTTCAGATGCAGACTCGGGAGAGTGTGTATTGTGACAAGCTCCCAACACAAGTTGCAGAGAATGAATTTGCTAGAGAAGAGGAGAGACAGTCAGAATATGACAGTGGAGATGCAGTAGAAAGAGGAGGAGTGGCTGAAGGATAAACTTGCAGAAATGAAGAAGCAAAGGGAGGATCCTTTGACACATTGTGAGGGTGATACTGATATTGAGGATTTATTTGTTATTGAAGAAGATGTTGAGCCAATTCAAGTAGTAGAACCTGTCAAGAAAATAGTGAAGAGGCAAGGCCCTACAACTAGATCACATGCTCAGGAAGAAAGGAAGGTGCAGCCAGACTGGGTTCCTTCTGATGATGAAGAAGATCAAGGTTTTCTGAATGCAGAAGATGATGATGGTTTTCAGGAGTCAGTTTTTGTGCAACCTAAAGGGAGGAAGAGCAGGGCCAAGAAATACAAACCCAGGGTTTGTTATGATCAGAAAAGAGAGAATCCAGAGCAGCAGTTCAACTTGCAGCTATGTTTCAAAGATGTATATGAATTCAGGGATGCTCTAGCTAGACTTCACATTCAGCAAGTTAGAAATTTCCACTATCATAGAAATTGCAAGGACAGAATCATTGTGCACTGCAGGCAGAAGGAAGAGAGGAAGTTTGACTGTCCTTTTTATATGTCAGCTTCTCAGATCAAGAATGAGAACACCTTTTGCATTAAAAAGATGGAGTTGTTGCACACATGTCCAACTGATCCAAGCAGTACAAGGGTCAACTCAAAGTTGCTTAGCAGTGTCTATGTTGATAGTTTCAGGTCTGACCCCAATACCAACATCCCTACTCTGAAGGACAAAGCCAAGAAGGATTTTGGTGTAGAAGTTCCCAGCAGGATGGCATACAGAGCAAGAACTAAAGCCAGACAGAGAGTTCTTGGTGATCATAAGATGCAGTATTTCAGAATCAGGGATTATCTTCAGACTGTTATTGATAAGAACCCTGGATCTAGATGCATTGTCACAACTATTATTGGCCCATCAGAAGAAGAACAGAGGCAACGAAGCAGGGAAACACTGTGAACATCAGCTATGAACCAAGATTTCATGGTTTGTTCTTTTGTGTTAATGCTGCAAGGCTTGGGTTTCTTGAAGTTTGTAGGCCATTCATTGGATTAGATGGTTGTTTCATAAAATTGACTACAGGTGCTCAGATTCTTGCTGCAACAGATAGGGATGGCAACAATAATATGTTTCCACTTGCTTGGGAAGTTGTTGCTAAAGAGGATACAGAGAACTGGGTATGGTTTTTGGAACAGCTCAAGTATGCATTGGGTGGAGAGGATGGCCAATTTGGGCAGTATACCATCATGTCTGATAGGCAAAAGGGGCTACTTAAGGCAGCGTCTACTGTTTTCCCAAATAGTCCACAGAGATATTGCCTTAGGCATATCTATGCAAATTTCCAAAATGCTGGGTTCAGAGGAGAAGACCTGAAGAAATGTATGGACAATGCACCATATTCATACACAAAGCATGGGTTTGATGTTGCAATGGAAGAAATGATGAAGCAATCAGAACCATCTTGGGTGTGGTTGTCCAAGATACCAGTGCACACATGGGCCAGGTGGGCAATGGACACAAACTGCAAAACTGATTTGGTTGTGAACAATTTGAGTGAGGTGTTTAACAGGTACATTCTTGATGTTAGGAACAAACCCATTGTAACAATGCTAGTTGGCATTTACAACAAGCAAATGGTGAGGTTTGATTGCAAGAGAGATGGGGGTAGAAGTGCTAGATGGGATATAACACCACACTACACAGAGAAGCTGGAGCTCAAGAAGAAGTACTCAAGGTCATGTGTACCAAAGAGGTCAAATATTAACCCGTGGCTGGTAGAAAGTGGCAACCATACTGAAGAGGTAAACCTAGAGAAAATGAGTTGTTCTTGTAGAAAATGGGACCTCTCAGGTATTCCTTGCAATCATGCAGTGAGTGCTATATACAAAGCTGGCATGCACCCTGAAGATTTTGTCTCCAATTTCTTCAAAAAATCAATGTATTTGGCAAGCTACATGCCAATATTCTATCCTGTACCTTCACAACATGGTTGGACAAAAACAAACACTCCAGACATCATGCCACCAAAATTCAAAGACCACATGTTGGGAAGAAGGCAAGAGAAAAGAAGGAAGGGAAAACATGAAGTGCCCAAGCCAAAGGATACATCTAGAATGGGTACCATAACTTGTAGCAATTGCAAATTGCAAGGTCACAAGTACACAAGTTGCTCACAGCCTTTGAGGCCTGACCTTGCCATTAGAAAAAATAACCACCAGGTCAAGTTTCAGTTCACAATTGTTGTCCATTTCATAATTGTGCTCATTTTCCTCCACCAGGTCATTTTCATTTCATAATTGTTGTTCATTTCAAATTATGCAGGCTAGTAGAACAATGCCTAATGCTCCATCTGGTTCTACTCCTCCACCAGCTAGCAGTGCTTCATCAGCTCCAAGGGCACCAACTAGTGATGTTCCAATATCATCCACCCAAAGGGGCAGGGGTGTGTTTTCATACTTCACAGCTGGGGCAAATGCTAGTGCTGGTAGAGATCCTGGTGTTGGACCACTTGGATGTTCCTATGCTGCTCCTTGTTCTTCTAAAGATCTAAGTTCAGATGTTCTGTGAGTTTCATGATGTAATCATGTGATGGTAGTAGTTAACAGATGCAAAACTTGTTATTTTGTGGTTAATTGGTACTTGATATCACACAAGATGTTATTTTGTGCTCTTTTGATGTGTGTAACAGATGCAAAACATTGTGCTTCTGTTGTTGTGCTATAAAACTATGTTATGGCATGTCAAAAACTTGTTTGAATGTGCCTATCTATCTGTGAAATGCTGATCTCTCTTCTCACAATTGTAATATTCCTCTCCAACATTCAGAATTGTACCTAAATGGTAATATTCCTATCCAACATCTCACACTTGAACTTAAAAATTCATAATTGAACATAAACATCCAGAACACGACATGATTCAACTTATTACATCAATCTACTAGTTCATATCACAAAGAAATACTAAATTGTCTAGCCACAAAGAAATACATCACCACCTAGTCATCACAACCAAAGATTACAAAGAAATCATGCCACTACTCATCACAAATAGCTCTGATCTTCCTAAGCTTTGTTCTATCCCCTTCATTTTGTTTCATTAGTTCTGCAATGTACTTTTCCAGCTTCTTCTGTTCTTCCTTAACTTTTTGGTACTCTTTCTCTGCCTTAATCCACAAAACCTTATGCATGTTAGAGTTTGATGCATCAAGATTTTTCCTCTGCTCCAGTTCTGCCCTTGCATCAATCAAAGTCTGTTCAGCTTGGGCCTTCAAAGCTAGTGTCACCTGCTTCTCTTCAACCACTTGCTTCAGATCATCTTGTGCTAGCTTCAGGTCCACCTTAAGCTTTGCAATCTCATCCTGAGCCTCATACCTCCTCTCCATACCATTGAGGGCATCATTAACCCTACCGTCTTTGCAGGTGTTGTACATTTCCCACAGCTTGGACAAGGATTTGCAAAGTGGTTCAGGCCACACATCATCCACCCAGTGTACAAAGTCACAAGTTTCACCTTCCTAAAATGCAGATAACATGACAGGGAACAAATATGTTAAAACTTGAAAATAAAGCATTTTATCATCACTAAGAGTGGATCACCAGTGACACTAACCTCCCCTGCACAGGCCAAGAATCTCCTGCCAGTCTAGCATCCCTCAAAAGCTACATGCTTCACAGCCACACAATTGCATTTGCAAAGCACAGGCATATCTCCATCATCAGCTCTTCCACAATAATCTCAGTCATACATGCTATTGGGACCCTACCAATCCAAATGTGCAAGGTAAATAGCCTAAAATCAAGCACTGATTCAGAATCCCCAATTTGATATGAACCCTAACCCTAGCTACACGAGATTGCAGAGGGAAACACATACCTCGGTGCCTAGAGAGCTCCCAGCATCGGATGAATCACTCCAAGAAACCATTTCGGCGCTGCGGCGGCGGAGATCTGGGCGGCGCTGCGGTGGAGGAGAACTAGGCGGCGTTGCGGCGGCGGGGGTGCAGCAGGGTGCGACTGGAGGAGAGCGGAGATAAGTGGACGAAGCTACCTTCGCGAATGGCTATTTTTACCTAACGGGCATCTCTGCCGTTCAATCAAGACAGCGCCAGGTGGCACCTGACAGCGGGCCCCATTGTCAGAAACATGGTTAAACACCCTAAAACGTGAAATCAGTGCTATGTGTCGATGACCTGCCCTAAAGTGCGGTGGTTTCTGTCCCCCTGCCTCTATGTGGTGGTTATGTGACACCGCAGACCCAATTGTGGTGGTTTTCTGTCATTACCTCTTGGGCCTGCGGCCCATGTACCCCTTAGTCCGTCCAAAACTTGTCTCTTATTCCTAAAGTACCATTGTTTAAGTGGCTGGCCTATATATAGTCTCCCACCTCCATTGTAAACCCTAGGCATGATATTGGAATTAGTGGAAACCCCTTTGTGGATCTATCTAATTCTTGCCTCATGCTCCTTGACCAAGGAGCACCAATATCCCCAAACCTCGTTGGAGTTTGCATCGTGCCTCCGCGTTGTACAAGGCCTTGGCATTGGTGTCCCTTTGCGAAGACGTCAAGATCTCACCGAGTCTCCCAACTCACCGTGTCGGTTCGAGAGAGAGTCCTCCGCCCGACGCCGATCCTAGGTATTGCACCAGACCGGTCACAGCCGGCGTGAGCTATTGGTGTGTATCGTGGTTTTGTGTGTGTGTTCTCCGTGTTCTTCGTGCGTGCGTTCGTTGTGTTCATCTCATATAGTTATATTGTATAGTTGTTGGCACAAGGAAGGGGCAAGTGAAAAATAAAAGAAAAAGAGAAAAAATAGAAAAAGAAAAAGAAGAAAAAGAGATAGAAAGAAACAAGTGCCTCATAGAATAGGAAGCGTGATGTAGCCCGACCTTCGGTCGTTACCACATCATGGTCACCAACTTATGCCAAGTCGTCATGGACTCCAAAGGTGAATCCGTTCCTCTATGCGAGCCCACTTCCTATCCTATTGAATGGTATACTACTTCATACTCCGTCCCATATCCATGATAGGTTCATACCCATGAGTGCGGAGGCAAGGGAGGAAGCCTGTATCACCAAGCCCGACACGACGGAGGCTTGGAACAGAAGATGGAAGAAGCAGCAGCTGGAGCACCGGAGTCTCCGGCCACGCGGGTTGCAGCGAGCGGTGCCTGATTTGGGTTAAACTGGGTAGGAATTGGGGAGGGGAAGTAGCCGTCGGGGCAAAGAGGAGGTGGGCAGGTGGCGGCAGAGGGGAAGCTGTATGGGCCGTATGCTGGAGTGGGGAAGGAGCCGGGAGCGGGTGGTGGATAAGCAGCGGCGGACGAGTAGGCATATGGGGTGTTGTAGAAGAATGGAAAATGCGCGCTCGCCATGGTCGCGAATCTGACCTAAGAAGAAGAAGAATCACCGGGGAATCGCACGGAATCGATGAAAGGGAGGGAAGGGTGGGAAGGAGGCCGATCGATCGAGCTCGCTCTGATACCACTTTGTGAGGATCCTGATGGATCTGACGGGAAGAGGATCACTAGAAGAGAGGATTTGAGGTTAATCGGTAGATAAATTGGGTAAACTGCAAGAACTAAATCTAAGATAAATGCAGAAAATAAAGATAAATTTAGGGTTTCATATTTCTTTATTTGATCACAGGATACAAGGTGGACATATATAGACCTAGTCAACTTCTAGATGCCCACGTAGGTGGAATACCTAATATGCCCTCATAGCTACAACATAATACTACTCCATACCACTATTAGTCCCTGACAACCGGAGTCTCCAGCCTACACCGGAGTCTCCGGCCTGAACCCTGGAGTCTCCGGCCCTGACGCCTAATTTTGACAGTTTTGCCTCTATTCTTGCGTTGGCTAATTTTCCTCTTGTTTGTTTGTGCCCGTCTGCGTGTCGTCAACTAACAATAAGCTTCCGCATCGACAACCCCCATGCTCATCGACACCATGACCCACGAACATCATCCCGCACCACCGACGCCAAGTTCATCATCCAAGAAGGTATAACTTGCGTCACCTTGTTAACCCCTATCTTCCTTTGTGTGTACCTATCCTATGAGAGTGGCTCATCTTGTGTTTGCTTGAGCATTGTGCATTTGTCCTTGGATAGTGAGAGTGCAAGAGAAATATCAAGTGTGACTAGGTAGCACCAAGGGAGAGCAGAAAAAGCAAAAGAAAGAAAAAGATACAAAGAAAAGGCAAAAGAAAAAATAGTCTCACATTGCTAAAGAGAGTCTCAAAGCTTGTAAGCAAGAGAGAAAGAAGCGCGCCCAAGGCAAGTGCACAAATCCGTTGCTCACTTTTCTTCTTTCCAAACAAGCCATGGTCTCTCCTTGCATTGGCACGACAACAAGTTTAATCTTCATTAGGACATTTTGTTTGCTCATTCTCATAGCTGTGTCAATCCCAACTATCTCCACATGTGTGTACATAGTCGTAGGTTCCCGTCACCCTTTTGAGTTGTTGACCTTCGCCTTTGACTTGAATTTTGTTGGATTTTACCCACATTTGACTATCCCTTTTCTTTTGCTTGGTTCTTTGGCATTCCACAATCCTAACCTACCACCAACAAGCTTTTGAGAGTTAGTTCTTTCTTTAGTGTGAGTTTTCTTTGCGATTCCACTTTACACGCTTATAGCTCTCACTTGTGGTTTCTAGTTTGGTGCAATCCCCAAGGTGAGGTACAAGGCTAACACCACCATATTCCACTTCCATATACAATACTTGTGTGATTTGCATGATGGATAGGCACGGTGAGTCGAGCCAACCACCTCCCCAAGAAGAAGATCAAGGACCGTACATGACGCGTGCAAGTCACTTCATCGTTCGACAAGAGTTCCGTGAATGTTGCCAAGCCCTTGAGACGCGACAATATGAACAATTTGGCGAGATGCAAGCCGAGTTCAAGAACATCGACAACCGCTTCGACGGCCTCGAACGACAAATGCATGCAATGCATCACAACTTCGGCCACCAAAATGAGTGGATTCAACGCTCCGTCGCTGAAACAAACGACAATCTTCGACGCCTCATCGACGGTATGGCAAGGCCATGTTTAGGCGCATCAAGCTCTTCAAGCTCATCGCGTCGTCATGCTCCTCCTCAACAAGATCTTCACCCAAGTGCTCCAAGACGCAATGATGCCCCCGTGGTTGAAGACGGAAGTTCTTTGAACTATGTACCTTCCCAGCGGCACGCCGCAACGTCAAGCTATGGTGGTGATTTATCTTCAAGGCCAAGAGCAAGGCAAGAAGCACACCATCATCACGCAAGGGCAATAGTGATCCAACAAGAGCAACCACAAGAAGAACCTCAAGTGCAACCACAAGTCTACCACCACCGACCGCGACACATACTTGACACAACAAGTGATGACTCCAATTTGGAGAATCAAGCTCGTCATCGACGTGAAGCTCTCCAAGATCCTCCTCCTCATCATCAACGTCATGAACGTACGCACCGATACCATGGTCATCACGAGGCGCCTCCTCCACCACAACAAAACTTGGAGCATCAAGTGATACAAGTTGAGCGACACCCACCACGTCAAGAGGCTCATGAGCATGTTCTTCGCCGTGAGGCCAATGTGCCTAACCAACATCACCAACCAAGTAACAAGCCTCCTCTTTGTCAACAACCGTGCCAAGAGCAAGAGCAAGCTCCTCAACAACAATATCAAGAGCAAGCTCTGCAACAAGGACGCGAGAACCAAGTTCCACCTCCCCAACTACAAGATCATCAACAAGGTCACCAAGCTCGTCGCAATGACCGCAACGATGAAGAAACTTTTGGCAAGCTCAAGTTCACCGGATCCAATGACCCCGAAGAATACCTCTCATGGGCACTCAAGGTCGACAAGATATTCCGCATGCACAATTATAGCAACGAAAAGATGGTCGCCATGGCTTCACTTGAGTTTGATGATTACGCCAACCTTTGGTGGGAACAAGTTCAAGTTGCTCGTGATGCAAGACAAGATCCACCAATCACAACTTGACATGACATGAAGGCTCACATGAGATCCCGGTTCATCCCCGCGCACTACACGCGTGACCTATTCAACAACCTTCAAGCGCTTCGTCAAGGGACAAAGACCGTGGAAGAGTACTTCAAGGAAATGGAACTCAACTTGATTCACGCCAACATTGATGAACGCATGGAGCAAACAATGGCACGTTTCCTTATGGGCTTGAATCACCCAATCAAGCGCATCGTCGAGTTCCAAACATACAACACCATGGTTGATCTTGTGCACATCGCAACAAAGGCTGAACGTCAAATGCAAGAGGATATCAAGTACAACAAGCCCAAGACGTACTTCACCTACAAGAAAGCTTCAACCGCTACACCAACAACTTTCAATGGAAGCTCCTCAAGTACCTCAAGCCTCCTTCAAGCCTACACTTCCTCAAGCAACACTGCCCCCAAGTGGCAAGCAAGCAAAGAGTGATACACCTTTCAACGGTGAATGCTACAAGTGTGGAGGTAAAGGACACAAGTCGGCCGAATGTGGAAACAAGAAAGTCTTGTTCATCCATGACAATGGTGATGAAGCGTACTTGAGTGAAGATGAGTTTGATGCCCGTGTCAAGGAAGCAATGGCAAGGCAATGAGTGGAAGATGACCAAGAATTCCTCATGTGTGAACATGACGCAAGTCCATCGCTTGTCATCACAAGGATCTTGACCACTCAAGCACAAGAGCATGAAGACCAATGCTCCAATATCTTCCAAACACGAGCCGGCATCAATGGAAAATCTATCAAGGTGATCATTGACGGAGGGAGTTGTGTGAGAAGATCAACCTCACCCTCCATCCACACACGCACCCCTACCACGTGCAATAGCTAAGTGACCAAGGGTCCGTGAAGATCAAGCATACCATATTGGTCTCCTTCACCATTGGTCCTATGACAGTTTGCCACATGCTTCTTGGTCGACCATGGCAATTTGACAAGGCTGCTCAAGATGATGGTCACACCAATGTATACACCTTCAAATGGCTCAACAAAACATGTGTTTTGCAAATGATGACTCCTAGCCAAATAATTGCGGACAATGCAAAGGCTTTAGCAAGGGCGCAAAGCACAACACCTACTTGTGAAAAGAGCGGTCAGAGAGAGAACCACCTCATAGTGAGTGAGAGCCACAAACCAAACTCGAGTGGAAAAACTAAGAGTGTTCTCCTTGCCACCAAACGTGAGATGAGAGATATTTGGAACAACCCATCCATCTTGCACTATGTCCTCCTTTGCAAGGGACTAGCGCAAGGAACTAACGAATTAACCAATGTTCCTCCATTTTTGATGATTGTTTTGCAGGAATTCAAGGATGTGTTCCCTGAAGAGCTTCCACATGGACTACCTCCTCTTCGCAGCATCGAACATCGCATTGACCTCATCCCCGATGCACCACTTCCCAACCGCGCCTCCTACCGCACGAACCCGGAGGATACAATGGAGATTGAACGTCAAATAAACCAACTCCTCTCCAAAGCTTTGATCACAGATAGCACTAGTCCAAGTGCCGTACCCATGATACTTGTCCCAAAAACAGATGATACGTTACGGTTATGCATGGACTGCCGTCCAATCAATGCTATCACCGTGCGCTATCGACATCCCATACCACGCCTCGATGACATGCCTGATGAGTTGTGTGGAGCCACTATTTTTTCGAAAATTGATCTTCGTAGTGGTTACCATCAAATACGCATGGCTGAAGGTGATGAGTGGAAAACCGCCTTCAAGACCAAACTTGGTCTCTATGAATGGTTGGTTATGCCCTTTGGTTTGTCTAATGCCCCATCCACCTTCATGCGTCTAATAAATCATATCTTGCATTCTCTCATTGGAAAAAGTGTTGTTGTCTATTTCGATGATATTCTTGTTTATAGCAAATCACTTGAGGACCATATAACACATGTCAAGCAAGACAATTTGATTTTTCTTGGATTTGTCATTTTTCGAAGGGAATTGAAGTTGATGTTTCCAAGGTAAAGGACATACGAGATTGGCCCATCCCAACAAATCTGAGTGAACTCCGAAGTTTTCATGGGTTGGCCGGTTTCTATCGTCGCTTTGTGAAAGACTTTTCAACCATTGCTTGCCCCCATTAATGAATTGACCAAAAAGAATGTCACCTTCGTGTGGGTCAAAGCACAACAAAAAGCTTTTGATGAACTTAAAAAGAGGCTCACCGAAGCACCTCTCCTTGCGTTACCGGATTTCACAATAACTTTTGAGATAGAGTGTGATGCTGGTGGTATTGGCATTGGAGGAGTCCTTATGCAAAACGGACGTGCTATAGCCTACCATAGCGAGAAACTCGATGGTGCTCGCCTTAATTATCCAATTTATGACAAAGAGCTTTTTGCCTTAGTTCATGTCCTTCAAGTTTGGCAACACTACCTTTGGCCCAAGGAATTTATCATACATTCCGACCACGAGTCGTTGAAATATCTCAAAGGCCAAGCTAACTTGAGCAAGGGACACGCTAAGTGGGTTGAGTTCATGGAGTCTTTTCTGTACATTGTCAAGTATAAGAAGGGCAAAGATAATGTAGTTGCGGACGCATTGTCTCGCAAACATATAAGCCTTCTTACGAGACTTGAAATCAACGTGTTGGGTCTTGAGGAAATAAAATCTTTGTATGCTTCCGATCCATTCTTTGAACCAATTTTCGCAAAGTGCTCCAATGACAAAGGAGTTGGTGATTTATATTTGCATAAGGGCTTTCTATTTAAACAAAACAAGCTATGAATTCCGAAGTCGTCGCTTCAACTTTTGCTTCTCCAAGAATCTCATGGTGGAGGCCTCATGGGTCACTTTGGCCGTAACAAGACGTTGGACATGCTCTCCACTCACTACTTTTGGCCCAAGATGAAGCGCGACGTGGAGCGCTACGTTCAATGATGCACGACATGTGTTCAAGCTAAGTCGCAAGCTAACCCTTATGGTCTTTATATGCCATTGCCTATTCCTCATACCCCTTGGTCCGACATTAGCATGGATTTTGTGTTAGGATTGCCTAGATCTAAGCATGGTCATGATTCTATATTTGTTGTTGTGGATCGCTTTTCCAAAATGGCACACTTCATACCGTGCCACAAGACTGACGATGCTTCACATGTTGCAAATCTGTTTTTTAGGGAAATCGTCCGTCTTCACAGTGTGCCAAGGACAATCGTCTCCGACCGCGACGTCAAATTCATGAGCTACTTATGGAAGACCCTCATGGCCAAGCTCGGCATCAAGCTCCTCTGTCCATCCGCATCACATCCTCAAACCGGTGGCCAAACCGAAGTTGTCAAACCGAAGCCTCAGAACTCTCCTTCGTGTGTTGATCAAGAAAAACCTGAAGGATTGGGAGGAATGCATTCCACACGCCGAGTTCGCCTACAACCGAGCCAAGCACTCAACAACCAAGATGAGTCCATTCATGATCGTCTATGGTTTCGAGCCCCTCACCGCACTTGACATCCTACCACTACCTCTCCATGAGCGAACGAACATGGACATCGAGAAACGCGCACAAGCTGTGAAGAAACAAGAGCTACTATCGAACAACAAGTCCTTCGCCAAGCTTCAAGGTTAAACAAGGACAAGAAGGAGATGATCTTTGAAGAAGGTGACCTTGTGTGGATACACCTAAGCAAAGACTGTTTCCCCAAGGAACGTGACTCCAAGCTCAAGCCAAGAGGAGATGGTCCCTTCAAGGTCCTCAAAAGAATCAACAACAACGCCTACATCATCGACATCCTGACCTCCAAGTACCTTGCAAGCAATACATTCAATGTCAAGGATCTCTCACCCTACCATGGAGATGTTCAGGATGATAACCATGAAGAGTCGAGGATGACTCTTTCCCAAGGGGGGGAGCTGATGCGGCCCATCCTACGGACGCTCCTACATCTACACCAACAAGTTCCCCAAGTGGACCCATGACTCGTACCCGAGCCAAACTCCTACAAGCTAAGGTGAACTCGCTCCTCTCCTCGTGCCAATTTGATACCTCCTTGGATGGAATGCTACTTCATGCAACTACCCAATGCATCATCAGGTACAAAGCTTCGACACATCACCAAGCACCCAAGGATAGAGAACAAGGAGCAGAGCATGAAGCTGGAGCCGCTGGAGCTGCTAAGACCGGAGTCACCGGTCTACGCACACCGGAGTCTCTGGTCCGCCAAAGTCTCCGGCCTGAAGATACCGGAGTCTCCGACCCCACCTCCGATCTGCCCCCAGAACAGGGCCCTAGGACAAACTGAAGGCCCCTCCGGAGGCTGGTCCGGAGGCTACACCGGATTCTCCGGCCTAGACCGGAGTCTCCGGTCCACCACACCAGAGTCTCTGGCCCGACCGTCGCCAGGCATGCAAAGGCCTTTGGGCCTGCGGCCCATGTACCCCATAGTCCATCCAGAACTTGTCTTTTATTCCTAAAGTACCCATGTTTAAGTGGCTGGCCTATATATAGTCCCCCACCTCCATTGTAAACCCTAGTCATGGTACTGGAATTAGTGGAAACCCCTTTATGTATCTATCTAATTCTTGCCTCATGCTCCTTGACCAAGGAGCACCAATATCCCCAAACCTCGTTGGAGTTTGCATCGTGCCTCCGTGTTGTACAAGGCCTTGGCATCGGTGTCCCTTTGCCAAGACGCCAAGATCTCACCGAGTCTCCCATCTCGTCATGCCAGTTCGAGAGAGAGTCCTCTGCCCGACGCTGATCCTAGGGATTGCGTCGGACCGGTCACCACCGGCGTGAGCTATTGGTGTGTATCGTGGTTTTGTGTGTGTGTGTTCCTTGCGTTCTTCTTGCGTGCATTCGTCGTGTTCATCCTCCCCTCCTCTCCCCGCACTCCATCCTCGATTTAAGAGGGAATCATGAAAGATCGGGCCACCCTAGAGGTTTGCCCTCAACATTGGTGGCCGCCGGCGGGAGCAATCGGCCTTGTATTGTGTGAGTTTTGCGTGTGTTCATCGTGTTCTTCGCGAGGTGTGAATATGCTTCCGCTACCTTCTCCCTTTCCCCTCGCTTTCCCATCGATTTGACCACGAGATCCATGAAGATCGAGCCACCCACAGGGTTACCCCATAACATCTGGTATCAGCAGCTTTTGGTTGCCACGGATTTCTCCTCGATTTGGTCTTTTTCCCCATAAATTCAAAAATTCCACCAAAAACAGCCCCAATTCGTGTTTTGGATCGATCTGTGATTTGAGTGCGTTTTGGTAGGTTTTGATCCGTGGATTACTTGCTAAACTTGTTGATCTACCTTTCCCTACGTTCCCATGGCCTAATTCCTTGATTTCCCCCACCAATTTGAGGTTTTGGTTCGAGTTTTTCCGCCCAAATCACGTCCCGTTCGTGTTCTGGACGCGCAGAAATCGACCGGACCGGAGTCTCCGGCCCCGGACCGGAGTTTCCGGTGTGAGTCACTCCAGACCGGAGTCTCCGGATCCCCATACCGGAGTCTCCTCCCTACATGCTGATAGACAAATCTATTTCACCGTTTTGAGCATAACTTTTGCATACGAACTCGGATTTTGGTGTTATTTATCTCGTTTTGAAGAGGAGAAGGAGCTCTACATCATCATATCCGTGTTCCATGCTATCTACTCCATCCAAATTCCATGAGCAAGGCGAATCCACCAATAAAGGGTGAAGATCGGCGACGAAAGGTATAAAAATTCCGCGACTTCTCCCTAGTTTCTTTACCTTGTGAGCTACACTATCTTTGCATTCAACAAACACCTATTGAGACTAGTTCCTCCTATGATTTTTTGGGCTATGCACATTTGATACCTTGTAGAATTCCAAGAAAAAGTTGTGAGCGCGCTATCTCATATAGTTATCTTGTATAGTTGTTGGCACAAGGAAGAGGCAAGTGAAAAAAAAGTGAAAAAAATAGAAAAAGAAAGAGAAGAAAAAGAAAGAAAGAAACAAGTGCCTCATAGAATAGGAAGCACAAGCTCGATGAACATCAAATAGGTGGTACTTATTGTGCATATCTTGTAGCCCACCAATTTATTGCAATCGAACTAGCGTCTCTCCTTGCACTTGTGCGACACGAGCTTATAGTCTTCGCTAGGTAATCATTTGGTTCGTAGCTCACTTTCTCCGTCGCACAAGTCCCATTTATCCCACCGTGTGTGTTTCCTTGTATATAATTCCTATGTTGTGGATTGACTTGTTTTGCTTTGTGATCATTGTGGTTCTTTACTTGCCATTACAACATCTTGAGTTTGGATTGGTTCTTGACATGCCACCTTCCATACCTATCCACCATAAGTTTTGTGTGTGTGTATTTTTAGTGGTTAGTTGGTTTTGGTGTTCCGCGTGAACTTCACTTTGCTTGGTTTTGATTGCTCTCAAGTGTTGCCACTTGCACGATACTATCTTCCAAGGTAAAGTAAGGTTGGGCATTGCATTCCTAACCCCCTACCACTTCCATATACACCACTTGGTCTTGTGAAACATGTCTAGGGACTCTGGAACCAAGGATGATTTCTCCTCGATTTGGTCTTTTTCCCCATTAATTCAAAAATTCCACCAAAAACAGCCCCAATTCGTGTTTTGGATCGATCTGTGATTTGAGTGCGTTTTGGTAGGTTTTGATCCGTGGATTACTTGCTAAACTTGTTGATCTACCTTTCCCTATGTTCCCATGGCCTAATTCCTTGATTTCCCCCACCAATTTGAGGTTTTGGTTCGAGTTTTTCCGCCCAAATCAAGTCCTGTTCGTGTTCTGGACGCGCAGAAATCGACCGGACCGGAGTCTCCGGCCCCGGACCGGAGTTTCCGGTGTGAGTCACTCCAGACCGGAGTCTCCGGATCCCCATACCGGAGTCTCCTCCCTACATGCTGATAGACAAATCTATTTCACCGTTTTGAGCATAACTTTTGCATACGAACTCGGATTTTGGTGTTATTTATCTCGTTTTGAAGAGGAGAAGGAGCTCTACATCATCATATCCGTGGTCCATGCTATCTACTCCATCCAAATTCCATGAGCAAGGCGAATCCACCAATAAAGGGTGAAGATCGGCGACGAAAGGTATAAAAATTCCGCGACTTCTCCCTAGTTTCTTTACCTTGTGAGCTACACTATCTTTGCATTCAACAAACACCTATTGAGACTAGTTCCTCCTATGATTTCTTGGGCTATGCACATTTGATACCTTGTAGAATTCCGAGCAAAAGTTGTGAGCGCGCTATCTCATATAGTTATCTTGTATAGTTGTTGGCACAAGGAAGAGGCAAGTGAAAAAAAAGTGAAAAAAATAGAAAAAGAAAGAGAAGAAAAAGAAAGAAAGAAACAAGTGCCTCATAGAATAGGAAGCACAAGCTCGATGAACATCAAATAGGTGGTACTTATTGTGCATATCTTGTAGCCCACCAATTTATTGCAATCGAACTAGCGTCTCTCCTTGCACTTGTGCGACACGAGCTTATAGTCTTCGCTAGGTAATCATTTGGTTCGTAGCTCACTTTCTCCGTCGCACAAGTCCCATTTATCCCACCGTGTGTGTTTCCTTGTATATAATTCCTATGTTGTGGATTGACTTGTTTTGCTTTGTGATCATTGTGGTTCTTTACTTGCCATTACAACATCTTGAGTTTGGATTGGTTCTTGACATGCCACCTTCCATACCTATCCACCATAAGTTTTGTGTGTGTGTATTTTTAGTGGTTAGTTGGTTTTGGTGTTCCGCGTGAACTTCACTTTGCTTGGTTTTGATTGCTCTCAAGTGTTGCCACTTGCACGATACTATCTTCCAAGGTAAAGTAAGGTTGGGCATTGCATTCCTAACCCCCTACCACTTCCATATACACCACTTGGGATTGTGAAACATGTCTAGGGACTCTGGAACCAAGGATGATTTCTATGAAGAATCCATGATGAGCCACCATGCATATGCCTCCACAAGCATGGATGACATGATGGAGCACTACACCGACAATGGCTCCACATGCTTGGGTGATATGGAGTTCTACAACAAAAATAACTCCCCAAGCATGGAAGACTTCAAGAACGAGAACGACAAGCTCCTCAAGTCGCATCGACCAAGAGGGAGCCTCCACCTCGAGAGCACCAAGGTCCACCATCAAATGGACAACTTCAACAGCGACATGGACAACGACTTTGCCAAAACCATGAGCATGATGGCCAAGACTAATGATGCTTTGCGTTCATTACAACGCCTCACCAAGAAGAGTGCCAAGGACAAGAAGCATCGTCGTGAGCGTCATGTGGATGACCAAGTGTGCCATCTGTTGAGGGCAAACCTCTAGGTTGGCCTGATCTTTCACGATTCCCTTTCAAATCGAAGGATGGAGTGCAGGGAGAGGAGGGGAGGATGAACACGATGAACACACGCACGAAGAACGCGAAGAACACACACAAAACCATGATACACACCAATAGCTCACGTCGGCGGTAACTGGTCCGGCGCAATCCCTAGGATCAGCGTCGGGCGGAGGACTCTCTCTCGAACCGGCACGGCGAGATGGGAGACTCGGTGAGATCTTGACGTCTTGGAAAAGGGACACCCATGCCAAGGCCTTGTACAACGTGGAGGCACGATGCAAACTCCAACGAGGTTTGGGGATATTGGTGCTCCTTGGTCAAGGAGCATGAGGCAAGAATTAGATAGATCCACAAAGGGGTTTCCACTAATTCCAATATCATGCCTAGGGTTTACAATAGAGGTGGGGCACCATATATAGGCCAGCCACACAGTCAGGGGTACTTTAGGAATAAAAGACAAGTTCTGGACAGACTAAGGGGTACATGGGCCGTAGGCCCAAAGGCCTTTTCATGCCTGGCGACGGTCAGACCGGAGACTCCGATGTGGTGGACCGGAGACTCCGGTCTGGACCGGAGATTCCGGTCGATCTCCAGACCAGCCTCCATAGGGGCCTTCAGATTGTCCTAGGGCTCGGTTCTGGGGGCAGACCGGAGGTGGGGCCAGAGACTCTGATGTCTTCAGGCCGAAGACTTTGGTGGACCGGAGACTCCGGTGTGCGCAGACCGGAGACTCCGGTCCGAGCAGCTCCAGCGGCTCCAGCTTCATGCTCTGCTCCTTGTTCTCCATCCTTGGGTGCTTGGTGATGTGCCGAAGCTTCATACCTGATGATGCATAGGGTGTAGCATACCATCCAAGGAGGTATCAAATTGGCACGAGGAGAGGAGCGAGTTCACCTTAGCTTGTAGGAGTTTGGCTCGGGCACGAGTCATGGGTCCACTTGGGGGACTTGTTGGTGTATATGTAGGAGCGTCCGTAGGACGGGCCGCATCACCATCTACATCAACCTTTGGCAAGGCACGCCAATGACCTCCGTCGACACCATCATAAGGCACCTTCTATGACTCGTGCCACCACCACAATGGCACCAAGAGCAAGCCCCCCTCCACGCCATCAAGCTTCAATGCCAAGACTTGACGTCCTAGATGACGCATACAACTTCATGGAGGAGGAAGATGAAGACCTCTACTTCGCCAAGTTGGACGAGTACATCAAGAGGACTACACAAGCCAAGGTACAAGATGGCGACGACAAGGTCAAGATTGGTGAGCATGGGATTTTCCCTTCACCAAAGGAGGCGGAAGGAGTTGAGCACACTGAGCCTATCCACATATGCTTGAGTGATGATGTGGTACCAATCTCATGTGAGTATGAGAGCCACTTAGCCCACTTGAGTGAAAACAAGAGTGAGATGAGCGACTGGTAGTTGATAGGTAACATGAGACCATATGTGAGATTGAGTGCTTCACTTTGAGGGCATGAGTGATACACCGAGTGAGTTGAGACTGGTAGTTGATAGGTAACATGAGACCATTTTGATTTCTAACAACTTACCCTCTACCTCTAGTGTGTTTTCTCATGATTTGCTAGGTTCCATGGTGGATGAAGATGAAGCTATCCCGATATTGGATGAAGAAGTCGCCCACATGGGGACCAATACTACCACAACACCCATATCATATGAGAGGTATGAACAAGGTAAGAATACGAGTGTTGATGATGCCATGATCCCACTAGTGGACATGATGACTTGTGATGATTGGCATGCTATGGATGATGTTTGTGATATCACATATGCTTCATTGATATTTCCATGTGATACTTTGCCTTTGCATAATGTTGAGCATGTGAAATTATTTGATTGTGATGATGTTGCCAAAGTCATGCCATGCTCTAAACGTTACGTTGATGATATCATTGCTTGCACATTGTTGAACAATTGCTCTTTCCAATGTTTTGCTTGCAATGATAATCATAATGCTACCCCTTGGACCATGATTTGTCATGAGTGTTTTACAATCTCTCCTGTTGCTTGCAATAAGTTGAATAATTTCTCTTTCACTTGTTTTTCTTGCAACAATAATTCTCATATGGTTTATATTGAGATGGCCCCCATAGCTTTCTAAAATTTAGGAGATTTTGATGATTGCCATGATAAGCATGTTCCCCACTTGCATCCTCACCATGTACCTATGTTACACTTGCTTGACACTAATGGTGATGTGCACAAGAAGAGATATGTCATGATGGATGATGTATTTCTCTACCATGCACACACGTTCTTCCTTTTATCTATGATGTGTATATGTACCCGGACAAGAATGTCAACCTCGGTTGAGCACGTGTTGACAAAAAGAGCTCTAGAGAGCATCCCCCAAGTGAGTTCAAGATCGAACCTAGCTCTGATACCTTTTGCATGCTTTGCATCTTTCATGTTGACAAATTGCTCTTTCCTATGGTTTGATTGCAAGAATGTTGATGGTATTCTTTCACCTTGTGACAATCATGTCTCGCTGCTTTTGGATATTGATGCTTTGTGTGTTGCCACAAAAATGTTGAAGAATTTCTCTTCCCAATGTTTTGTGTGCAACCATAATGCCATTTTGAGCATGTATTGTGATGAGAGCTTCGAAGTCTCTCGTATTGTTGTTGCAACAAACATAAGGACCACTTTCTCTTTCATATGGTTTGTTTGCAAACACGTTGCTTTTTCTTCCGCTCGTGATACTCATATCCCAATGATATTTGGTTTTGATGATTTGTGTGTGGCATCCAACATGTTGACCAATTGTTCTTTCCAATGGTTGGTTTGCACAAATAATGATGTTGTTTTGGATGTTCTTCCGCGTGTGTTTTTGCCGAATTCTCCTACTCTTGCATCAAAGATGTTGACCAATATTGTCCACTTCTTTGAGTGCCACACTAAGATGTTTTATGGAGTTTTTGAGTTCCCACATTTGGATGATGTTTAAGCAATTTCCATGCACTTTGACCTTGCATATGCATCCCGTTTGCTATACTTGAGTTGTGCTAATAGTGTTGTGAACAAGAATGGACATGCCACAAATGACATGCTCCTCTATCACACACAAACATATGTTGCTTGGTCTTTGTTGTGTGAGGGTACTATTGCATACGCATCAACCTCTATGGATAAAGAGTTGACAAGATGAATCAAAAGGAGTTACCTATGGCTGCCCTTGAACGAGCCATCTCTACATCCTAAGGTGACTTCCTTCTACTTGAGGACTCATACTATAATATTCATGAATTGGCTACGCTTTGAGTGTTGCTTCGCTTTTGTGGTGAGATTTGTAGGCTTCATTGAAGGTGAAGGAACATTGAGGTGTTGTCAATTCAATCATTCCGAGGATGACTATATGGTGAACCCCGGGATCAAGAAGGTCTCTCGACATCTTCTACTTTGTGATGAACGTGTAGAGTCGAGGACGACTCTTTTTGAAGGGAGGGGAGATGATGTAGCCCGACCTTCGGTCATTACCACATCATGGTCACCAAGTTATGCCAAGTCGTCATGGACTCCAAAGGTGAATCCGTTCCTCTATGCGAGCCCACTTCCTATCCTCTTGAATGGTATACTACTTCATACTCCGTCCCATATCCATGATAGGTTCATACCGACGAGTATAGAGGCAAGGGAGGAAGCCTGGAGCACCAAGCCCGACAAGATGGAGGCTTGGAAGAGAAGATGGAAGAAGCAGCAGCTGGAGCACCGGAGTCTCCGGCCATGCTCGAGTCTCCGGCCTGAAGACACCGGAGTCTCTGGCCTGCTGACCCCGGAGTCTTCGGAGCCATCTCCGGACCGACCCCCAGATCAAGGACAGTCTGTCTTCCACTCTGGAGTCGACACCGGAGACAAACCGGAGTCTCTGGTCCACACCGGAGTCTCCGGACCACCACACCGGAATCTCCGTCCTGAGCGTATGGGCCTGCGTGCCGCTAGCTGGGCCTTTGGCCCATGTACCCCTTAGTCCGCCTAGACTTTCCCCTTTTATTCCTAAAGTACCCTTGAACTAGTGGTTGGCCTATATATAGTTCCCCCACCCCCTCATGTAACCGGAGGCATAGATGATAGACTAAAGAAAAACCCCTTTGTGGAATCTCTAGTTTTGCCTCATCCCCTTCTACCAAAGGGGATCGACTATCGTCACCACCTCGTTAGAGTTTGCATCGCGCCTCCCTCATTGTACAAGGCCTTGGCATCGGTGTCCCTTTGCCAAGACGTCAAGACCCTCTCCAAGGTGTTCTTCCCTCTCCACGTGGGATCGAGGGAGCACGTTGACCGATCTTTCCTTGCAAGGATTCTATTGGACCGGTGGCCGCCGGCGGGAGCAATCGGCCTTGTATTGTGTGAGTTTTGCGTGTGTTCATCGTGTTCTTCGCGAGGTGTGCGTCTGCTTCCGCTACCTTCTCCCTTTCCCCTTGCTTTCCCATCGATTTGACCACGAGATCCGTGAAGATCGGGCCACCCACGGGGTTACCCCATAACAAAGCGCAAGCTCGATGAACATCAAATAGGTGGTACTTATTGTGCATATCTTGTAGCCTACCAATTTTATTTCAATCGAACTAGCGTCTCTCCTTGCACTTGTGTGACACGACCTTATAGTCTTTGCTAGGTAATCATTTGGTTCTTAGCTCACTTTCTCTGTCGCGCAAGTCCCATTTATCCCACCGTGTGTGTTTCCTTGTACATATTTCCTTCTTGTGGATTTACTTGTTTTGCTTCATGATCATCATGGTTCTTTACTTTCCATTACAATATCTTGATTTCGGATTGTTCTTGGACACGCCACCTTCCATACCTATCCACCATAAGCTTTGTGTGTGTTTTTTAGTGGTTAGTTGGTTTTGGTGTTCCGTGTGAACTTCACTTTGCTTGGTTTTGATTTCCCTCAAGTGTTGCCACTTGCACGATACTATCTTCCAAGGCAAAGTAAGGTTTGACGTTGCACCCCTAACCCCCTACCACTTCCATATACACCACTTGGTCTTGTGAATGATGTATAGGAACTCCGGAGCCGAGGATGATTTCTATGAAGAATCCACGACGAGCCACCATGCATATGCCTCCACAAGCATGGATGATATGATGGAGCACTACACCGACAATGGCTCCACATGCTTGGGTGATATGGAGTTCTACAACAAGAATAACTCCCCAAGAATGGATGACTTCAAGAACGACAACAACAAGCTCCTCAAGTCGCGTCGACCAAGACGGAGCCTCCACCTCGAGAGCAACAAGGTCCACCATCAAATGGACAACTTCAAGCGTGACATGGACAATGACTTCGCCAAAACCATGAGCATGATGTCCAAGCCTTATGATGCTTTGCGCTCATTACAATGCCTCACCAAGAAGAGTGCCAAAATATTTTAACGTGGTCTAAAACCCTAATCTATGGTGCCCCCATCTATTTATGAGTCCAGGGGTGGCAGCCTATGGTGGAACCTGAGTTGGGTCTACCCAAACTGGATACAAACCGGCCACAAAGTGGATCGGCCAGAAGTTCTGCCGTGGCAGACTTTCACGCTGATTCTCTGTCATGGCAGCCTGCCGTGGCAGAGCCGGACTCGGTTTTCCTGCCGTGGCAGAGAAACGGGCCCTTTTCTCTGCCGCGGCAGAGAACTCCCTCCTCTTGTTGATCTTTGTCTTGGACAGCTCCGTACGCTTCCTCCCTCTCCTCCCTCGCGCATTCTTCATTGATCAACACACCTTGTTCCATTTGCTCCTCGCTCCTTGCTATGCCTTCTCCTCCTAAGTACCTGATCATGCAATAGTTCAAAGACTTAGGTAGTATAAAATTCTCATTGATTAAAACACCAGGTTCATTAAGAAACAAGTTCACCTGTTGTTCTAGTAGCTTAGCACGAGCTCTTGTAATTGGTCCAATCCTTATTTCATTGGATTGATCCTTCTTTGCAATTGGAACATCTTCATTATCAACTAGGGTAGGTGTAACTATAGGGATGTCCTCATCATATCCCCCCTTCAAAAGGCGTCGACCTCGATGCTCCAAGGTCTGCTCCAGCATATGGTGACAAATCAGCAACGTTGAAGCTGTTGCTAGTGCCACCAAACTCCTCAATAGGTATATCAACTGAGTAGGAATTATCATTAATTTTGGCTAGCACCTTGTAAGGACCAGCACCAAGTGGCTTCAATTTGGACTACCGAAGTAGTGGAAATCTATCCTTGCGCAGATGTACCCAAACCATATCTCTGGGCTCAAACAACACTTCTTTCCTTGCTTGATTCCTTGCAGGAGCAATGTTCTTGCCTTTCTTCTCAATTGCCTCTCTAGTCTTCTCATGTATTTTATTCATGTAATCAGCATGTTTTTATGCCTCCATATCAACTCTCTCATGTAATGGCAGAGGCAACATATCAAGTGGCGTCAATGGCTTGAAACCATACACCACCTCAAAAGGACAAAACTGAGTAGTTGAATGCACAGCCTTGTTGTAAGCAAACTCAACATGTGGCAAACACTCTTCCCACTCCCACAGATTCTTTTTAATCATGGTCCTTAGCAGCTGTGACAATGTTCTATTCACCACCTCTGTTTGACCATCTGTTTGGGGATGACATGTAGTACTGAACAGCAGCTTCGTTCCTAGCTTCCCCCATAAGGTATTCCAAAAGTAGCTCATGAACTTCACATCACGGTCAGAAACAATCGTCTTTGGTACTCCATGTAATCTCACGATGTCCCTGAAAAACAGGTTAGCAACATGCGACACATTGTCGCTTTTGTGGCAGGCAATAAAATGAGCCATCTTAGAGAACCTATCCACTACCACAAATAAAGAATCATGACCTCTCTAAGTTTTAGGTAGGCCTAGCACAAAATCTATACTAATGTCTTCCCATGGAGTAGTAGGTGCAGAGAGAGGTGTATACAAACCATGAGGCTTCAGCTTGGATTTCGACTTGTGGCAAGTAATGCATCGGCTCACAAATCTGTACACATCACGCCTCATCTTGGGCCAATAGAAGTGATCAGCGAGCATGAGCAATGTCTTCTCATGCCCAAAGTGACCCATCAAACCACCAGCATGTGATTCCTGCACTAAGAACAAATGCAACGACGATTCTGGAATACATAGTTTGTTAGCTCGGAACAAATAGCCATCATGGATATGATACTTATCCCATGCGTTTCTAATAGCACACAAACGATATGGTTCAGCAAAATCATGGTCAGTTGCATAAAGTGCACAAATAGCTTCTAATCTAGGAATTTTAACATTAGGATTGGTTAATAGCATATTCTTCCTCGATAGAGCATCAACAACAACATTCTCTTTTCCCTTCTTATAGTTAATGAGGTAAGGAAAAGACTCAATGAACTCAACCCATTTAGATAATCTTCTATGCAAGTTTGATTGAGCTTTCAAGTATTTCAATGCTTCATGATCAGAATGTATGATGAATTCCTTTAGCCACAAATAATTTTGCCAAACCTCAAGTACTCTAACAAATGCATACAATTATTTATCATAAATTGATTAATTCAAATGAGCACTAGTCAATTTCTCAGAAAAATAAGCTATAGGGCGACCCTCTTGCATTAAAACGCCACCTATGCCTATACCACTAGCATCACATTCAACTGCAAATTGCTTTGAAAAATCTGGTAATGCAAGCAATGGTGCAGAAGTAAGCAAACGTTTCAATGTATCAAATGCAATGTCTTGGGTCGCGCCCCATACAAAAGGAACACCTTTCTTTGTCAAATCATTCAAAGGTGCAACAATGGTGCTAAAATCTTTCACAAAGCGCCTATAGAAACCAGCGAGACCGTGGAAACTACGCACTTGACTTACATTCATTGCAGTAGGCCAATTTTGAACTGATTCAATTTTAGATTGATCTACCTCTACTCCATGCTTAGAAACAACAAATCCTAGGAATATGGCCTTATCTTTTGCAAAACTACACTTCTCAAGATTAGCATACAGTTTATTATCACGCAACACTTGCAAAACTTATCGAATATGAGTGCAATGTTCAGATTCGGTGTGGCTATATATGAGTATATCATCAAAGTAAACAACCACAAAACGACCAATAAACTCTCTCAAAACATGATTCATCAAACGCATGAAAGTACTAGGTGCATTAGTAAGACCAAACGGCATGACTAACCACTCATACAAGAGGAATTTAGTTTTGAAAGCAATTTTCCATTCATCCCCTTTTTTCATCCTAATTTGATAATAACCACTACGCAAGTCTATCTTAGAGAAAACAGCAGTACCACTCAATTCATCTAGCATATCCTCTAAGCGTGGAATAGGATGACGATATCGAATAGTGATGTTATTAATCCTCTACAATCTACACACATGCGCCATGTACCATCTTTTTTAGGAACTAAAATAACAGGAACAGCACAAGGGCTAAGAGAGACACGAATGTACCCTTTATCCAGCAACGCTTGTACTTGCTTCTGAATTTCCTTAGTTTCTTCGGGATTAGTCCTGCATGGTGCACGGTTGGGAAGTGTGGCGCCAGGAATCAGATCCACTTGATGTTCTATACTACGCACTGGAGGTAAACCTGTGGGTACATCTTCTGGAAACACATCCCCAAAGTCCTGCAAAACAGAAGTGACACCAAGAGAAATAGGGGTCATGTCATTAGAAACCAATACCTCACCCTTATACATGAGCACAAGTGGCATGGTTGTAGGATCCTCATGAAACTCTCTCATATCCTCCTTGGTGGATAGTATCAATAACCCAGGCACTCTCTAACTTTTCGTTATATCACTCAATTTAGGCTCAATTACATTAGGAACATCTGTCACACAATCTCGCCGAGTGGTAGAATCTTCCTTCAAGTTCACCTCTATCTTCTGGCGAGAATCATTCACAAGCTCTTGTGGTGTCATTGGCTGCATAGTAATCTTCTTCCCTTTGAATTCCAAGTAATATGTATTGGCTCGGCCATTGTGTTGCACATGGCAATCATAGAGCCAAGGCCGACCCAATAGTAGGTGACAAACAGTCATAGGAACCACATCAAAATCAATAGAATCTTTGTATGGCCCTATTTGAAAATTCACACGTACGATATGATTTACCTTCATCTAACCATTGTTGCTCAACCATTGTATGTAGTATGGCTTGGGATGTGGTAAGTATGTCAAATTCAGTTTGGCACATAGTTCCTTACTTACAAGATTTCTGCAGCAACCTCCATCAATAATTACGGTGCAAGCTTTGTTAGGTCCAACTAGAGCTTTTGTTTGGAACAAGTTGCAACGCTGGGATTCCTCAACCGGTTGCACGCTAAGTACACGTGAAGATACAACAATAGTTGGTGCATGCTCAGCATATGCATCAGCACCATCCTCGCCATCATCAATATCATCGTCAGAAGCTTCATCTCCACTCTCTACTTCTCCTTGTTCGTTGACAAACATAACCTTGCTATTTGGACAATCCTTCTGGTAGTGACCTCTACCTCCACAAGTATGGCACACCACATCACGAGTACGTGTCGTAGACATGTTGGAACCCGAGCTAGCAGCAGGAGAAGCAGGTTTCCGAGCATTAGAACCAAACGAAGGTGTACTTGCTAGTTTGGCCGATGGTGTAAATGGAGCAGCAGCTGGTGGCATAACTATAGGAGGAGTAGACCTGGCCGAAAATCTGCTGGAGGATGGAAAACGAGCGCGTGACTTCACCTCTTATGCCAACTGGGATTTGGCCTCTCTAGCATGGTGCAATAGCTCATTCATGGTCTCATACTTGTGATGACGAACTATGCTCTTGATTTGCAACTTTAGATTGTTTAGGAATCGCTGCATGGTCATCTCAATGGACTCATGAATTCTAGCACGCTGCATAAGCAGCTCCATCTCCATGTAGTACTCATCAACCGTCATGGTGCCTTGCTTCAATTGCGTCAATTTATCAAAAACTGATCGCAAGTAGTTGGTTGGTATGAAACGAGCCTTCATGATTTGCTTCATCTCGCGCCAATCCATCACAGGAAGTTCATTGTCCTTCCTCCTATGTTGCACAAGAGCATCCCACCAACGCAAAGCATAACCATTAAATTCAGATGATGCAAGCTCTACCTTCTTATCTTCTGGATAGTCAAATAAACGCCAGAGTTTCTCAATCTTCAACTCCCATGTGAGGTAGTCTTCAGGATCAATGGAACCAACAAACTTCGGAATTGAGAATTTTGTGTTGAGGGCAAACCTGATGTGGCCCGTCCTACGGACGCTCCTACATCTACACCACCGAGTCCCCCAAGTGGACCCATGACTCGTGCCCGAGCCAAACTCCTACAAGCTAAGGTGAACTCACTCCTCTCCTCGTGCCAATTTGATACCTCCTTGGATGGTGTGCTACTTCATACGACTACTCTGTGCATCATCAGGTACGAAACCCCGCCGCGTCGACCCTCGAGCCCAGGAGCTGTACCTGCCCTGAAGCAGACTGACCCGGAGTGTCCGCCCGGATCCAGCTGGAGTGTCCGGCCCGACCGGAGTGTCCGGCGCGACTCGGTCGGAGTCTCCGGCTTGCCCCAGCCCGAACCTGGCGTGGACATTCATAAGGTCAATTTGGGCACCCCCCGGACACCACCCGGAGTGTCCGGCCACCCCGAACTGTCCGGTCGTTCCGACTCGAACTGTCCGGCCCAAGTGATGGGCCTGCGAGCCTAGTTGGGCCCTATGGCCCATGTACCCCTCTACTTCGCCCAGAACTCTACTTTAATGCCTGAATTACTCCTGAACTTGTGGTTGGCCTATATATAGTCCCCCACCTCCATTGTAAACCCTAGGCATGATATTGGAATTAGTGGAAACCCCTTTGTGGATATATCTAATTCTTGTCTCATGCTCCTTGACCAAGGAGCACCAATATCACCAAACCTCGTTGGAGTTTGCATCGTGCCTCCGCGTTGTACAAGGCCTAGGCATCGGTGTCCCTTTGCCTAGACGTCAAGATCTCACCAAGTCTCCCATCTCACCGTGCCAGTTTGAGAGAGAGTCCTCCACCCGACGCTGATCCTAGGGATTGCGCCGGACCGGTCACCGCCGGCGTGAGCTATTGGTGTGTATCGTGGTTTTGCGTGTGTGTGTTCATCGCGTTCTTCATGCGTGCGTTCATCGTGTTCATCTTCCCCTCCTCTCCCCGCACTCCATCCTCGATTTGAAAGGGAATCGTGAAAGATCGGGCCACCCTAGAGGTTTTCTCTCAACATATTGGTATCAAGAGCTTCGTTGCTCACGATTTCCCGGATTTGTCATTTCTTCGAAAGGAATTGAAGTTGATATTTCCAAGGTCAAGGACATACGAGATTGGCCCATCCCAACAAATGTGAGTGAAATCCGAAGTTTTCATGGGTTGGTCGGTTTCTGTCGTCGCTTTGTGATAGACTTTTCCACTATTTCTTGTCCTCTCAACGAGTTGACAAAAAAGAATGTCACCTTCGTCTGGGGCAAAGCACAACAAAAAGCTTTTGACGAACTTAAAAAGAGGCTCACCAAAGCACCTCTCCTTGCATTACCGGATTTCACAAAAACTTTCGAGATAGAGTGTGATGCTAGTGGTATTGGCATTGGAGGAGTCCTTATGCAAAACAGACGTCCTATAGCCTACCATAGCGAGAAACTTGATGGTGCTCGCCTTAACTATCCCATTTATGACAAAGAGCTTTTTGCCTTAGTTCGTGTCCTTCAAGTTTGGCAACACTACCTTTGGCCTAAGGAATTTATCATATATTCCGACCACGAGTCGTTGAAATATCTCAAAGGCCAAGCCAACTTTAGCAAGAGACACGCTAAGTGGGTTGAATTCATGGAGTCTTTTCCGTACATTGTCAAGTATAAGAAGGGCAAAGATAATGTAGTTGCGGACGCATTCTCCCGAAAACATATAAGCCTTCTTATGAGACTTGAAATCAACGTGTTGGGTCTTGAGGGAATAAAATCTTTGTATGCTTCCGACCCGTTCTTCGAACCAATTTTTTCAAAGTGCTCCAATGACAAAGGAGTTGATGATTTCTATTTGCATAAGGGCTTTCTTTTTTTTAAAACAAGCTTTGCATTCCGAAATCGATCCTCCAACTTTTGCTTCTCCAAGAATCTCATGGTGGAGGCCTTCTGGGTCACTTTGGTCATGACAAGACTTTGGACATGCTTTCCACTCACTAATTTTGGCCCAAGATGAAGCGCGGTGTGGAGCGCTACGTTCAACGATGCACGGCATGTGTTCAAGCTAAGTCGCAAGCTAATCCCTATGGTCTTTATATGCCATTGCCTATTCCTCATACCCCTTGGTCCGACATTAGCATGGATTTCTTGTTAGGATTGCCTAGATCTAAGCATGGTCATGATTCTATATTTGTTGTTATGGATCGTTTTTCCAAAATGGCACACTTCATACCGTGCCATAAGACCGACGATGCTTGACATGTTGCAAATCTGTTTTTTAGGGAAATCATCCGTCTTCACGGTGTGCCATGGACAATTGTCTCCGACCGCGACATCAAATTCATGAGCTACTTATGGAAGACCCTCAGGGCCAAGCTCAGCGTCAAGCTACTCTTCTTATCCGCATCGCATCCCCAAACTGATGGCCAAACTGAAGTTGTCAACCGAAGCCTCGGAACTCTCCTATGTGTGTTGATCAAGAAAAACTTAAAGGATTGGGAGGAATGCATTCCCCACGCCGAGTTCGCCTACAACCGAGAAAAGCACTCAACAACCAAGATGAGTCCATTCATGATTGTATATGGTTTCGAGCCCCTCACCGCGCTCGACATCCTACCACTACCTCTCCATGAGCGCACGAACATGGACGTCGAGAAGCGCGCACAAACTATGAAGAAGCTTCACGAAGAAACAAGAGCTACTATCGAACAACAAGTCCTTCGCCAAGCTTCAAGGTTAAACAAGGACAAGAAGGAGATGATCTGTGAAGAAGGTGACCTTGTGTGGATACACCTAAGCAAAGACGGCTTCCCCAAGGAACGTGACTCCAAGCTAAAGCCAAGAGGAGATGGTCCCTTCAAGGTCCTCAAAAGAATCAACAACAACGCCTACATCATCGACTTACCGACCTCCAAGTACCTTGCAAGCAATACATTCAATGTCAAGGATCTCTCACCCTACCATGGAGATGTTCAATATGATATCCATGAAGAGTCGAGGACGACTCTTTCCCGAGGGGGGGAGCTGATGCGGCCCGTCCTACAGATGCTCCTACATCTACACCACCGAGTCCCCCAAGTGGACCCATGACTCGCGCCCGAGCCAAACTCCTACAAGCTAAGGTGAAATCACTCCTCTCCTCGTGCCAATTTGATACCTCCTTGCATGGTGTGCTACTTCATACGACTACTCTGTGCATCATCAGGTACGAACCCCCGGCGCGTCGACCCTCGAGCCCAGGAGCTGCACCTTCCCTGAAGCAGACTGACCCAGTGTGTCCGCCCGGATCCAGCCGGAGTGTCTGGCCCGACCGGAGTATCCGGCGCGACTCGGCCGGAGTGTCCGGCCTGCCCCAGCCCGAACCTGGTGTGGACATTCAGTAGGTCAATTCGGACACTCCCCGGACACCACCCGGAGTGTCCGTCCACCCCGGACTGTCCGGTCGTTCCGACCCGGACTATCCGTCCCAAGTGATGGGCCTGTGAGCCTAGCTGGGCCCTATGGCCCATGTACCCCTCTACTTCGCCCAAAAATCTACTTTAATGCCTGAATTACCCCTGAACATGTGGTTGGCCTATATATAGTCGCCCACCTCCATTATAAACCCTAGGCATGATATTGGAATTAGTGGAAACCCCTTTGTGGATCTATCTAATTCTTGCCTCATGCTCCTTGACCAAGGAGCACCAATATCACCAAACCTCGTTGGAGTTTGCATCGTGCCTCCGCGTTGTACAAGGCCTAGGCATCGGTGTCCCTTTGCCTAGACGTCAAGATCTCACCAAGTCTCCCATCTCGCCGTGCCGGTTAGAGAGAGAGTCCTCCGCCCGACGCCGATCCTAGGGATTGCGCTGGACCGGTCACAGCCGGCGTGAGCTATTGGTGTGTATCGTGGTTTTGCGTGTGTGTGTGTTCATCATGTTCTTCGTGCATGCGTTCGTTGTGTTCATCTTCCCCTCCTCTGCCCACACTCCATCCTCGATTTGAAAGGGAATCGTGAAAGATCGGGCCACCCTAGAGGTTTGCCCTCAACAAAACCTCTAGGGTGGCCCGATCTCGAGGATCAAATGAGATGGAGACTCTTGAGGAGGATGAGCTGACACCGTGCAAGGCCTTGTACAACGTGGAGGTACGATGCAAACTCCAACGAGGTTTGTGATATTTGGTGCTCCTTTGTCAAAGGAGCATGAGGCAAGAAGTAGATAGATCCACAAGGGGTTTCCACTAATTCCAAATATCATGCCTAGGGTTTACAATGGAGGTGGGGGGCTATATATAGGCCAGCCACTAGTTTAGGGGTACTTTAGGCATAAAAGGGTAAAAATTGGACGAAATAGGAATACTCTCGGGCATCAAACCCATGTTGACTTTGAGATTGGGCGTTCCGGCAATATGTCCGGTCACGCCGGACTGGGCACCAGAATTTCCGATCCATGCCGGTCGTTCCGGTCAGCCACGAGAATGGCGTATAGAACAGCGTTTCGGCATGCCCTAGTCGGTTCCAGCATGCGCTGGAAATTCTGGTCCTAGGTCCGGTCCGCCGGGGCGTGCGCCGGACATTCCGGCGAGGAGTCCGGTCCGCCGGTCCTGGCGCTGGTTTGTCCTGGGACTCTGGTTCGTGTCGGCTTGGCTTCTTCTCTTGGCATTTCTTCATGGGGCTCGTATCTGAGGATGCACAAGGTATTGGCATGAAGTAGCAAGCCATCCAAGGATGTATCGAAATCACATGAGACAAGGAGCGAATTCACCTTAGCTTGAAGGAGCTTGGCTCGAGCACGGGTCATTGGTCCACTTGGGGGACTTGTTGGTGTAGATGTAGGAGCATCCGTAGGATGGGCTGCATCAGCTCCCCCCTTGGGAAAGAGTCGTCCTCGACTCTTCATGGTTGTCATCTTGAAAAGCTCCATGCTAGGGTGAGAGGTCCTTGACATTGAATGTATTGCTTGCAAGGTAGTTGGAGGTCGGTATGTCGATGATGTAGGCATTGTTGTTGATTCTTTTGAGGACCTTGAAGGACCATCTCGACTTGGCATGAGCTCGGGGTCGTGTTCCTCGGGGAAGCATTCCTTGCTTAGGTGTATCCACACAAGATCACCTTCTTCAAAGATCATCTCCTTCTTGTCCTTGTTAACCTTGAAGCTTGGCAAAGGACTTGTTGCTCGATAGTAGCTCTTGTTTCTTCATGAAGCTTGTTCATAGCTTGTGCGCGCTTGTCGACGTCCATGTTTGTGTGCTCATGTAGAGGTAGCGGTAGTATGTCGAGCGTGGTGAGGGGCTCGAAACCATAGACGATCATGAATGGACTCATCTTGGTTGTTGAGTGCTTGGCATGTTTGTAGGCAAACTCGGCGTGTGGAATGCATTCCTCCCAATCCTTCAAGTTCTTCTTGATCAGCACACGTAGAAGAGTTCCGAGGCTTCGGTTGACAACTTTGATTTGACCATCGGTTTGAGGATGCGACGCGGATGAAAAGAGGAGCTTGACGCCGAGCTTGTCCATGAGGGTCTTCCATAGGTAGCTCATGAATTTGACGTCGCAGTCGGAGACGATTGTTCGTGGCACACCGTGAAGACGGACGATTTCCCTGAAAAACAAATTTGCAGCATGTGAAGCATCATCGGTCTTATGGCATGGTATGAAGTGTGCCATTTTGGAAAAGCGATCCACGACAACAAATATAGAGTCATGACCATGCTTAGATCTAGGCAATCCTAATACGAAAATTGGTTCAAAGAACGGGTCAGAAGCATAGAAAGATTTTATTTCCTCAAGACCCAACACGTTGATTTCAAGTCTCATAAGAAGGCTTGTGTGCTTGCGAGACAAAGCGTCCGCAACTACATTATATTTGCCCTTCTTATACTTGACAATGTACGGAAAAGACTCCATGAACTCAACCCACTTAGCGTGTCTCTTACTCAAGTTGGCTTGGCCTTTGAGATATTTCAACGACTCGTGGTCGGAATGTATGATAAATTCTTTGGGCCATAGGTAGTGTTGCCAAACTTGAAGAACACAAACTAAGGCAAAAAACTCTTTGTCATAAATTGGATAATTAAGGCGAGCACCGTCAAGTTTCTCGCTATGGTAGCCTATAGGACGTCCATTTTTGCATAAGGACTCCTCCAATGCCAATACCACTAGCATCACACTCTATCTCAAAAGTTTTTGTGAAATCCGGTAACGCAAGGAGAGGTGCGTAAGTGAGCCTCTTTTTAAGTTCATCAAAAGCTTTTTGTTGTGCTTTGCCCCACCGAAGGTGACATTCTTTTTTGTCAACTCATTGAGAGGACAAGCAATGGTGGAAAAGTCTTTCACAAAGTGACGATAGAAACCGGCCAACCCATGAAAACTTCGGAGTTCACTCACATTTGTTGGGATGGGCCAATCTCCTATGTCCTTTTCCTTGGAAACATCAACTTCAATTCCCTTCGAAGAAACGACAAAATCCAAGAAAAATCAACTTGTCTTTAGCAAAAGTGCACTTGGGAAGATTAGCATAAACTTCCTTGACATGTGTTATATGGTCCTCAAGTGATTTGCTATAAACAAGAATATCATCGAAATAGACAACAACACTTTTTCCAATGAGAGAATGCAAGATATGATTCATGAGGCACATGAAGGTGGATGGGGCATTAGATAAACCAAAGGGCATAACCAACCATTCATAGAGACCAAGTTTGGTCTTGAAGGCAGTTTTCCACTCATTACCTTCAGCCATGCATATTCGATGGTAACCACTACGAAGATCAATTTTCGAAAAAATAGTGGCTCCACACAATTCATCAAGCATGTCATCGAGACGTGGTATGGGATGTCGATAACGCACGGTGATAGCATTGATTGGACGGCAGTCCATGCATAACCATAACGTATCATCTGTTTTTGGGACAAGTATCACGGGTATGGCACTTGGACTAGTGCTAACTTGGATCAAACCTTTGGAGACGAGTTGGTTGATTTGACGTTCAATCTCCTTTGTCTCCTCCGGGTTTGTGCGATAAGCATCGCGGTTGGGAAGTGGTGCACCGGAAATGAGGTCAATGTGATGTTTGATGCCACGAAGAGGAGGTAGTCCATGTGGAAGCTCTTCGGGAACACATCCTTAAATTTCTGCAAAACAATCATCAAAGATGGAGGAACATTGGTTAATTCATTAGTTCCTTGCGCTAGTCCCTTGCAAAGGAGGACATAGTGCAAGATGGATGGGTTGTTCCGAACATCTCTCATCTCACTTTTAGTGGCAAGGAGAACACTCTTAGTTATTCCACTCGAGTTTGGCTTGTGGCTCTCACTCACTATGAGGTGGTTCTCTCTCTCACCGCTATTCTCACAAGTAGGTGTTGTGATTTGCGCCCTCGCTAAAGCCTTTGCATTGTCTGCAATTATTTGGCTAGGAGTCATTGGTTGCAAAACACATGTTTTGTTGAGCCATTTGAAGGTGTATACATTGGTGCGACCATCATGTTGAGAAGCCTTGTCAAAATGCCATGGTCGACCAAGAAGCATGTGGCAAACTGTCATAGGAACCACATCACACTCCACCGTATCTTTGTAAGGACCAATGGAGAAGATGACCGATACGGTATGCTTGATCTTCACGGACCCTTGGTCACTTAGCCATTGCACGTGGTAGGGGTGCTTGTGCGGATGGAGGGTGAGGTTGAGCTTCTCACACAACTCGGTTCTAGCAAGGTTGTGGCAACTCCCTCCATCAATGATCACATTGATAGATTTGCCAGTGATGCCGGCTCGTGTTTGGAAGATATTGGAGCGTTGGTCTTCATGCTCTTGTGCTTGAGTGGTCAAGATCCTTGTGATGACAAGCGATGGACTTGCGCCATGTTCACACATGAGGAGTTCTTGGTCATCTTCCACTCGTTGGCTTGCCATTGCTTTCTTGACTCTAGCATCAAATTCATCTTCACTCAAGTACTCTTCTTCGCCATTGTCGTGGATAAACAATACTTTCTTGTTTCCACATTCAGCCGACTTGTGTCCTTTGCCTCCACACTTGTAGCACTCACCATTGAAAGGTGTGTCACTCTTTGCTTGTTTGCCACTTGGGGGAAGTTTTCCTTGAGGAAGTGTGGGCTTGAAGGAAGGCTTGGAGGTACTTTAGGAGCTTCCATTGAAAGTTGTTGGTGTAGCGGTTGAAGCTTGCTTGTAGGTGAAGTACGTCTTGGGATTGTTGGACTTGATATCCTCTTGCACTTGATGTTCAGCCTTTGTTGCGATGTGCACAAGCTCAACCATGGTGTTGTATATTTGGAACTCGGCGATGCGCTTGATTGGGTGATTCAAGCCAATGAGGAAACGTGCCATAGTTTTATCCATGCGCTCATCAATGTTGGCGCGGATCAAGTTGAGTTCCATTTCCTTGAAGTACTCTTCCACGGTCTTTGTCCCTTGACGAAGCGCTTGAAGGTTGTTGAAGAGGTCGCGCTTGTAATGCGCAGGGACAAAGCGGGATCTCATATGAGCCTTCATGTCATCCCAAGTTGTGATTGGTGGCTCTTGTCTTGCATCACGAGCAACTTGAACTTGTTCCCACCAAAGGTTGGCATAGTCATCAAACTCAAGCGAAGCCATGGCGACCATCTTCTCGTTGCTATAGTTGTGCATGTGGAAGATCTTGTCGACTTTGAGTGCCCACGAGAGGTATTCTTTGGGGTCATTGGATCCGGTGAACTTGGGCATTGTGAACTTGAGCTTGCCGAAAGTTTCTTCATCGTTGTGGTCATTGCGATGAGCTTGGTGACCTTGTTGATGATCTTGTGGTTGAGGAGGTGGAACTTGGTTCTCGTAATCTTCTTGTGGAGCTTGTTCTTGATGTTGTTGTTATGGAGCTTGCTCTTGCTCTTGGCACGGTTGTTGACATGGTTGAGGCGCTTGGGCCTCATGGTGGTGAGGGTGTGGGGTCTCTTGACGTGGTTGACGATGAAGGGGAGGATCATTCCTTGGTTGGAGATGTTGGTTAGGCACATGGGCCTCACAGCGAAGATCATGGCCTTGAGCGTCTTGACGTGGTGGGCGTCGCTCAAGTTGGACCACTTGGCGCTCCATGTTTTGATGTGGTGGAGTAGGCTCCTCATGATGACCATGGTGTCGGTGCGGACATTCATGACGATGATGACGAGGAGGAGGATCTTGGAGAGCTTCACATCGAAGACAAGATTGATTCTCCAAATTGGAGTCATCACTTGTTGTCTCAAGTATGTGTTGCGGTCGATGGTGGTAGACTTGCGGTTCTTCTTGTGGTTTCTCTTGTTGGATCACTAATGCCCTTGCGTGATGACGGTGTGCTTCTTGCCTTTCTCGCGGCCTGGAAGATAAATCACCATCATAGCTTGACATTGCGGCATGCCGTGGGGAAGGTACATAGTTTGAAGAACTTCCATCTTCAACCACGGTGGCATCATTGCGTCTCGGAGCACTTGGATGGAGATCTTGTTGGAGAGGAACATGACGACGCGATGAAATTGAAGAGCTTGATGCACGTGACCGTGGCCTTGCCATTCCGTCGATGAGGCGTCGAAGATTGTCAGTTGTTTTGGTGACGGAGCATTGGAGCGCTTCATTTTGATGGCCAAAGTTGTGATGCATTGCGTGCATTTGTCTTTCGAGGACATCGAAGCGATTGTCGATGTTCTTGAACTCGTCTTGCGTCTCGCCAAATTGTTCATCTTGTCGCGTCTCAAGGGCTTGGCAACACTCACGGAACTCTTGTCGGACGATGAAGTGACTTGCGCGTGTCATGTACTGTCCTTGATCTTCTTCTTGGGGAGGTGGTTGGCTGGACTCACCGTGCCTATCCATTATGCAAAACACACAAGGATTGTATATGGAAGTGGATTATGGTGGTGTTATCCTTGTACCTCACCTTGGGGATTGCACCAAACTAGAAACCACAAGTGAGAGCTATACGCGTGCAAAGTGGAATTGCAAATAAAACTCACACTAAATAAAGAACTAACTCTCGAAAGCTTGTTGGTGGTAGGTTAGGGTTGTGGAAAACCAAACGAAATGATCTAAAGAAAAGGTTATTGTCAAACATGGTAGAGAACCAAAACATCAAAAGCAAATAGGAGGCGATCTACAAAACACTAGGATACACACACGTGGAGACGGATGTGGTTAGCACGACTATGAAAATGAGCACAAAAGGTACTAACGAAGACTACGCTCGGTGTCGTGCCAACGCAAGGAGAGACCACAACTCATTCGCCAAAAGATAAATAAGAAACGGACTTGTGCACTTGCCTCGGTCGCACTCTTTTTCTCTCTTTGCTTACAAGCTTGAGACTCTCTTTGTATTGGGAGACTATTTTTCTTTTGCTTTTTCTTTTTCTTTTTCTCTCTTTTTTTATTCTTTTTCTCCCTTTCTATACTACTATGTTAACTCTTGTATTTGCTCTCACACTCTCACTTTCCAAGAACAAGTGCACAATGCTTAGGCAAACACAAGATGAGTTGCTCTCATAGGATAGATACACTCAAGGAAGAAGGGCTAATAAGGTGGAACAAGTTATACCTTTGGTATGATGACTTGTTACCGGTGTTGGGGATGATGTTCGGTGTCGCGGTGTTGATGAGCACGGTATGTGAATATTGGTGCAGAAGCTTGAAGTTAGTTAGGCGACACGCACACGAAACACGAACAACACAAGAGGAAAAACGGACAAAAATGGGTGTAACTGAATATTTTTGGTGGCCAAACCGGTGGCGTCGAGCCTGGTGCCGGAAATTCCGGTGGCTAATCTGGTTCGCCGGAACTGTCGCCGAAATTTCCGGCGGCTGGGCCGGTCCGCCGAGCCTGGTTCCGGTTTGAGTTCGTGACGAACGCCAAAAGTCAAATCGGTCAAAATTTTCAGAAATCTGTGTAAATTGGGCTAGGAAAAGGTTCTAGGGAGGTAGATCAATATCCAAAGCAACAGATCTGTGGAACAAAACCACGGAAAACACACCAAATCTAGAGATCGATACGAAGGCAATTTTGGGGCTCTTTTTGGGGATTTTCAAAATTATGGTGGATAGAAGAAAAATTTGTGGGGGAATTCGTGAACAACAAAGCTCTTGATACCAATATGTTGAGGGCAAACCTCTAGGGTGGCCTGATCTTTCACGAATCCCACTCAAAACGAGGATGGAGTGCGGGGGAAGGAGGGGAGGATGAACACGACAAACTCATGCACGAAGAACGCGATGAACACACACGCACAAAACCACGATACACACCAATAGCTCACGCTAACGGTGACCGGTCCGGCGCAATCCCTAGGATCGGCGTCGAGCGGAGGACTCTCTCGTACCGGCACTGTGATATGGGAGACTCGGTGAGATCTTGACGTCTTGACAAAGGGACACCAATGCCAAGGCCTTGTACAACACGGAGGCACGATGCAAACTCCAACGAGGTTTGTGACATTTGGTGCTCCTTTGTCAAAGGAGCATGAGGCAAGAACTAGATAGATCCACAAGGGCTTTCCACTAATTCCAAATATCATGCATAGGGTTTACAATGGAGGTGGGGGACTATATATAGGCCAGCCACTAGTTCAGGGGTACTTTAGGCATAAAAGGGTAAAAACTGGACGAAATAGGAATATTCTCTGGCATCAAACCCATGTTGACTTTGAGACTGGGCATTCCGGCAATAAGTTCGGTCGCGCCAGACTGGGCACTGGAATTTCTGATCCATGCTGGTCGTTCCGGTCGGCCACCGGAATGGCGTACATAATGATGTTTGGCGTCGCCGGTCGATTCAGCGTCTGTGAAATTCCGCTTCTGGGTCCGTCACGGCATGCGCCGGATGTTCCGGCGAGGAGTCCGGTCTACCGGTCCTGGCACCGGTTTGGCTTGGGACTCCGGTTCGCGTCGGCTTGGCTTCTTCTCTTGGCATTTCTTCATGGGGATCGTACCTGAGGATGCACAAGGTATTGGCATGAAGTAGCAAGCCATCCAAGGATGTATCGAAGTCACATGAGACAAGGAGTGAATTCACCTTAGCTTGAAGGAGCTTGGCTCGGGCACGAGTCATCTGTCCACTTGGGGGACTTGTTGGTGTAGATGTAGGAGCGTCCGTAGGACGGGCTGCATCATTTTGGCTTGCCCAAACCATCATCAGCAGGTTGGTTGAGCACACGCTGAGCACACCCAAGAGGGGCAATCCCACGGCCATGGGCAGGTGCATGGGCAGGGGGAATAGCACATCCCCTGCCAACATGTGGAGCAGCATCCACAACGCTACCCTCATCAAAATCATCAAAGGCATCATCAGGTTGAGGCTCTTGCCTTCTATGTATGCCGGTTGTCAAACCCTTAATGGAATGCTGCAAAGTGGCGAAGTTGGAAGTGAGTGTATCCACTTGCGTTTGGATAGTATCAACCGCTCCAATATTCTAATCCAGCCTCATATTTATGTCTTGGAGACTCTTGTCAATTCCATCTGTGGTGTTCGTAAACACAAGTGTCAAATGAGACCTCAAAGCCTCATATTCATGCCAATTGACAAGCTCCCCATCCTTCTTTTTCTACGACACAACATCACCATCACTAGTAGACAAGATTAGTAGGTTAGTGCAAAAATCAAAATTTGTATGGTGGAAACTCTCACAGCTCACTCACAACTAATAAGAAAGGAGATCTTACCGTTCCAAAGTGAATAGAGATACTCTACCAAACAAGATCAACGACTGATGCACTGAAGTGATGAAGTGAATATCAAAGGTATAGAGAACGATCGTAGGGCACACATGTTATTTATGGTGGAGCTATAGGTATGGTATCCTATCTACACCGCAAACAAGTCCTAGTGTTGATCGTACAAATACCCAAGAAACACACACGTGTAGAAAAACGTGGCAATGCAACTATGAAAGGTGTTGCACTACGCTCGAGAGACACTAGCAAAGCTCAAAGTAAACAAGCACAAGATTGCTCAATCTACCGGTGCACAATGATATCACTAGGCCTCTTGCTCAAATTCTCTTTTTCTACGATTTTTTTCTTTTGTATAGCTCTCTTTTTTTATACTTTTTCTTTTGCTATCTTGCTTTTTCTCTTTTTTTTTTGATTTTATAGCTAACACACGGACAATTACAAAGTACAGCACCAAAAATCCTAAGAGAAGCCTGTAGGAGCGGAAACTAGTCTCAATAGGCAAGTTCCTACACCTATCTAGTAGATTGGCTGTGGCTAAGGGTTTTGGAAAAGTGCAAATTGATCACACTTTGTAATTATGGTGTCGTGGCAGAAAAATAGCTCAAAATCCCGTCGTGGCAGAACAAATCCTGCTGTGGCAGAAAACAAAGCAGAAATCCTGCCATGGCAGAGCGGTGGTAGCAAAATAGGCGGAAAATGTGCCGCAGCAGAGCGGCGGCAATGCGCGGGAGAGAAACACGCAGAAAACACACATGGCGGAAGCTGGCGGCAATGCGCTGTGGCAGAAATAGGGTGCCATGGCCGAGTCATTGTCGCTCGACTTTAAATGGTAGGGAAAGTGGGCTTTTCCGTGTCGCGGCAGAATCGGTAAGGACTTTTTTTAAAATTAATGCAAACCAACTCGGCCTGGAGTAACACACAGGGACTCTCAACCTAGATCGGATCTGCTAGATGGCGCGGAAGACAAATGATGAACACGACTAGAAAGAAGAAAACGATGAAAACAAAAACAGATCTAGACTAATTGATGAACACGACCAGCAACTATTACTCGTCTACGATGTAATCTAGGCTATGGCGAATCTTTTTGTGGGGCTATTTTCTATATAGGACGAAAATACTCTCTAATCTACGGATGGATTGCGGATTGCTTACCGAGGCAACGAGGAAATCTAATACCAACATGATAAGGGGTGGCTCGATCTTCTCAACAAGCTCTTGTCGATGATATGGTGGTTGATAGATAACTAGTGCGTAGCTATGATCTCTCCCGCTCGATCCCTGATGCCAGTGCAACAGATCTCAAACCTTGTAGGATATTCACAACACCACACTCTTGCGCTGCAAGTGACCATTTAGCGGTAGTATGCAATCTACTGATTCCCAATGGAACAATAGATCACACTCAATTATAGTTTGTAGATTTGAACACAGGGTAATTCCAGAGGTTCAATGAAAGAAACAACTCCAAAATATTTTAACGTGGTCTAAAACCCTAATCTATGGCGCCCCCATCTATTTATGAGTCTAGGGGGTGGCAGCCTATGGTGGAACCCGAGTTGGGTCCACCCAAACTAGATACAAACCGGCCACAAAGTGGCTCGGCCAGAATTTCTGTCATGGCAGACTTTCATGCTGATTCTCTGTCGCGGCAGCCTGTCGTGGCGGAGCCGGACTCGGTTTTCCTACCGCGGCAGCCTACCGTGGCAGAGAAACAGGCCTTTTCGCTGTCACGGCAGGGAACTCCCTCCTCTTGTTGAGCTTTGTCATGGACAGCTCCTTGCGCTTCCTCCCTCTCCTCCCTCGCGCATTCTTCATTGATCAACATGCCTTGTTCCATTTTCTCCTTGCTCCTTGCTATGGCTTCTCCTCCTAGGTACCTGATCATGCAATAGTTCAAAGACTTAGGTAGTATGAAATTCTCATTGATTAAAACACCAGTTTCATTAAGAAACAAGTCCACCTGTTGTTCTAGTAGCTTAGCACGAGCTCTTGTGATTGGTCCAATCCTTATTTCATTGGATTGATCCTTCTTTGCAATTGGAACATCTTCATTATCAACTGGGGTAGGTGTAACTGTAGGGATGTCCTCATCACTTTGCATTTCGAAGTCCTCTCTCCAACTTTTTCTTCTCCAAGAATCTCATGGTGGAGGCCTTATGGGTCACTTTGGCCATGACAAGACATTGGACATGCTCTCCACTCACTACTTTTGGCCCAAGATGAAGCGCGACATGGAGCGCTACGTTCAATGATGCACAACATGTGTTCAAGCTAAGTCGCAAGCTAACCCCTATGGTCTTTATAAGCCATTGCCTAATCCTCATACAAATTGGTCCGACATTAGCATGGATTTTGTGTTAGGATTGCCTAGATCTAAGCATGGTCATGATTCTATATTTTTTGTCGTGGATCGCTTTTCCAAAATGGCACACTTCATACCGTGCCATAAGACCGACGATGCCTCACATGTTGCAAATTTGTTTTTCAGGGAAATCGTCCGCCTTCATGGTGTGCCAAGAACAATCGTCTCCGACCGTGACGTCAAATTCATGAGTTACTTGTGGAATACCCTCATGGCCAAGCTCGGCATCAAGCTCACCTTCTCATCCGCATCGTATCCTCAAACCGATGGACAAACTGAAGTTGTCAACCGAAGCCTCGGGACTCTCCTTCATGTGTTGATCAAGAAAAACCTCAAGGATTGGGAGGAATGCATTCCACACGCGGAGTTCGCCTACAAACGTGCCAAGCACTCAACAACCAAGATGAGCCCCTACATGATCGTCTATGGTTTCGAGCCCCTCACCGCGCTCGACATCCTATCACTACCTCTCCATGAGCGCAGCAACATTGACATTGAGAAGTGCGCCCAAGCTATGAAGAAGCTTCACGAAGAAACAAGAGCTACTATTGGACAACAAGTCCTTCGGCAAGCTTCAAAGTTAAACAAGGACAAGGGAGAGTTGATCTTCGAAGAAGGTGATCTTATGTGGATACACCTAAGCAAAGACCGCTTCCCCAAGGAACGCGATTCCAAGCTTAAGCCAAGAGGAGATGGTCCCTTCAAAGTCATCAAGAGAATCAACAACAACGCCTACATCATTGACATACCGACATCCAAGTACCTTGCAAGAAATACATTCAACACCAAGGATCTCTCACCCTACCATGGAGATGTTCAAGATGACAACCATGAAGAGTCGAGGACGACTCTTTCCCAAGGGGGAGCTGATGCAGCCCATCCTACGGATGCTCCTACATCTACACCACCAAGTCCCCCAAGTGGACCAATGACCCGTGCCCGAGCCAAGCTTCTTCAAGCTCAGGTGAATTCCCTCCTCTCATGATGTGACTTTGACATACACTTGGATGGCTTGCTACTTCATGCCACTACTCTGTGCATTATCAGGTACCAAACCCCGCCGCATCGACCCACGAGCCCTAAAGCTGCACCTATCCTGAAGCTGCCTGAGCCGGAGTGTCCACCCCAATCAAGCCATAGTGTCCGCCACAGCCGCAGTGTCTGGCCTACCTTAGCCTCGTCCTGGCGTGGACAGTCAGTATGCTACGTCGGACACTACCCGGACACTACCAGGAGTGTCTGGCCACCCCGGACTGTCCGGCCTGAAGATGGGCTTGCGAGCCATAGCTGGGCCCTATGGCCCATGTACCCCTCTACTTTGCCCAGAACTTTACTTTAATGCCTAAATTACCCCTGAACTTGTGGTTGGCCTATATATAGACCCCCACCTCTATTGTAAACCCTAGGCTTGATATTTGGAATTAGTGGAAACCCCTTATGGATCTATCTAGTTCTTGCCTCATGCTCCTTTGATAGTGGAGCACCAAATATCACAAACCTCGCTGGAGTTTGCATCGTGCCTCCACGGTGTACAAGGCCTAGGCATCGGAGTCCCTTTTCCTAGACATCAAAATCTCACTAAGTCTCCCTCCTCACCATGCCGGTTCAAGAGAGAGTCCTTGGTTCGACGCCGATCCTAGGGATTGCGCCGGACGGATAGCCGTCGAAGTGAGCAATTGGCTTGTATCGTGTCTTTGTGTGTGTGTGTTCATCGTGTTCTTCGTGTGTGTTCATCGTGTTCTTCGTGTCTTTCCATGTTTCTTCCTTTCCTAAACCACCATTACAGTCATTGCATATGTGTTACTTTCCTAAACCACATTGATCCACCAGAGTCATTGCATGTTTCTTCCTTTCCTAAACCACCACTAGAGTCAATGCATGTGTGTTCTTTTCCTAAACCAGCACCAGAGTCATTGCATGTGTGTTCTTTTCCTAAACCACCACCAGTGTCATTGCATGTGTCTTCCTTTCCTAAACCAACACTAGAGTCATTGCATGTGTGTTCTTTCCTAAACCACAACTAGAGTTATTGCATGTGTCTACTTTTCCTAAACCACCACTAGAGTCATCGCATGTGTTTTTTTTCTAAACCACCACTAGAGTCATCGCATGTGTTTTTTTTTCTAAACCACCACTAGAGTCATTGCGTGTGTGTTCCTTTCCTAAACCATATTGATCCACTAGATTCATTGCATGTGTGTTCCTTTCCTAAACCACATGGATCCACCAGTGTCATTGCATGTGTCTTCTTTTCCTAAACCACCACCAGAGTCATTGCATGTGTCTTCCTTTCCTAAACCACCACTAGAGTCATTGCATGTGTGTTCTTTTCCTAAACCACCACCATAGTCATTGTATGTGTGTTCTTTTCCTAAACCACCACCAGAGTCATTGCATGTGTCTTCTTTTTCTAAACCAGCACCTCATTGCATGTGTGTTCTTTTCCTAAATCACCACCAGAGTCATTGCATGTGTCTTCTTTTTCTAAACCAGCACCTCATTGCATGTGTGTTCTTTTCCTAAACCACCACCAGAGTCATTGCATGTGTATTCCTTACGTAAACCACATTGATCCACTAGAGTCATTGCATGTATGTTCCTTTCCTAAACCGCATGGATCCACCAGTCTCATTGCACGTATCTTATTTTCCTAAACCACCACCAGAGTCACTTCATGTGTCTTCCTTTCCTAAACCACCACTAGAGTCTTTGCATGTGAGTTATTTTCCTAAACCACATGGATCCACCAGTGTCATTGCATGTGTGTTCCTTTCCTAAACCACCACCATAGTCATTGCATGTGTGTTCTTTTCCAAAAACACCACGATAGTCATTGTATGTATGTTCTTTTCCTAAACCACCACCAGTGTCATTGCATGTGTCTTCTTTTCCTAAACCACCACTAGAGTCATTACATGTGTCTTCTTTTTCCTAAACCACCACCAAGGTCATTGCATGTGTGTTCTTTTCCTAAACCACCAATAGAGTCATTGCATGTGTGTTCCTTTGCTAAACCACATGGATCCACCAGTGTCATTGCATGTGTCTTATTTTCCTAAACCACATGTATCCACCAGAGTCATTGCATGTGTGTATTTTTCCTGAACCACCAATAGAGTCTTTCCATGTGTCTTCCTTTCCTAAACCACCACCATCCACCAGATTCATTGCATGTGTGTTATTTTCCTAAACCACCACTAGAGTCATTGCTTGTGTCTTCCTTTCCTAAACCAGCACTAGAGTGATTGCATGTGTCTTCCTTTCCTAAACCACATTGATCCACCAGAGTCATTGCATGTGTGTTCTTTTCCTAAACCACCACCAGAGTTATTGCATCTGTGTTCTATTCCTAAACCACCACCATAGTCATTGCATGTGTCTTCCTTTCCTAAAACACCACTAGAGTTATTGCATGTGTGTTCCTTTCCTAAACGACATGCATGTCATTGCATGTGTCATCTTTTCCTAAACCTCCACCATAGTCATTGCATGTGTCTTCTGTTGGAGATATGCCCAAGAGGCAATAATAAAAGTGGTTATTATTATATCTTTGTGTTTATGATGAATGTTTGCATCCGATGCTATAATTGTATTATAAGGAAACACTAATACATGTGTGTTTTGTAAACATAAAAGAGTCCCTAGTAAACCTCTTGTTGAACTAGCTTGTTGATTAATTGATGATCATGATTTCCTGATCATGGACATTGGATGTCATTAATAACAAAGTTATATCATTAGGAGAATGATGTGATGGACACACACCCATAGTAAGCGTAGCATAAGATCAAGTCATTAAGTTCGTATTTCTACAATCTTTCAAATGCATAGTAACCTAATCCTTCGACCATGAGGTTATGTTAATCACCATCACCGGATGGGTACTTTGATGACATCAAACACCGCTTCGTAACTGGGTGGTTATAAAGGTGTCATTGGGTATTCTGAAAGTATGTGTTGAAGCGCATGGACCAAAATTGGGATTTGTCCATCCATATGACGGATAGATATGCTCTGGGCCCTCTCGGTGGAATGTCATCTATTTATCTTGCAAGCATGTGACTAGGTCACAAGGGATGACATAACATGGAACGAGTAAAGCGTATTTATTAGTAACGAGGTAGAACTAGGTATGGAGATACCGACGATCAAACCTCGGATAAGTAGAGAATCGCGTGACAAGGGAATTGGTTTCATATGTTAATGGTTCTATCGATCACGAAGTCATCGTTGACTATGTGGGAGCCGTTATGGATCTCTAGATCCCACTAATGGTTATTGATCAGAGAGGTGTCTCCATCATGTCTACATATTCACGAACCGTAGGGTGACACACTTAAGGTTCGAAGTTTTTTTAAGTAGATATGGAATGTATGTTGGAGACTGAATGTTGTTCAGAGTCTCGGATTGGATCCGGGACATCACGAGGAGATCCGGAATTGTCCGGGTAATAAGATTCATATAATGGGGATCATTTTCTAAGTTAGGAAATGTTCCGGAGTGTTTATATGGGGATTCTAGAAGGTTTCGGAATGTTCCGGAAGGTTCTAGAAGATTTTTTGGAGTTTACTTGAAAACCAAGAAAGGATAAAGGGAAACTTGGAGGGTAAGTAAGGGAAACTTGGGGGGAAGGACTCTCCCCCCAAGCTCCCTTGTGCGCCAGCCCTAGGAGGTGGGCCTAGGGGTGGGAACCCTAGGCTGCACCCCTCCCTCTATATATAGAGGGGTGGAGGTGCCACCCCCCTTGGCCCCTCCCACTCCAAACCTAGCCGCCTCTCTCCTCCTCCTTCCATCTGCTCTAGCTTAGGCGAAGCCTTACAGAATTCTCTACTCCACCACCACCACCACGCCGTCGTGCTGCTGGGATTCCGTGGAGAGATCTACTACCTCTGCTGCTCGCTGGAACAGGGAGAGGAAGGTCTGCTTCGACTCCGCACGTGTGACCGACTGCGGAAGCGCTGCCGGAACGCGGCGTCGGAATGATCGTCTACTCGATCTTGAGATCGGCAAGTGATCGTCTACATCAACCACGAGATCCGATCTCGCACAAGGCTTTTAGATCTACAAGGGTTAGTACAGATCTATCTCGTTGCACATGTCTAATAGATTAGATCTTGGCTTTTATCTAGATTACATCTGGGTTTTGTTCGTTCTTGCGGTAGAAAATTTTTGTTTTCCATGCTATGAACCCATCAGTGGTATCAAAGCCGTGTCTATGCGTAGATCTGTTGCACGAGTAGAACACAATGGTTTTGTGGGCGTTGGTGCTCGTGCCGTCTTTTGCTTTGTGTACTTTGCATCTTGCGGTATGGTGGGATGAAGCGGCTCGGGCTAACCTTACATGTCATCACACATGATACTTGCTCCACGCTTGGCGTGTAACTTGCTTTGCACAAGTGGCTTTGCGGGTGTCTGTCTCTCCCACCATAGTATAGATCAAATCTACACTTTGCACTTGATAGCACTTGTATCAATGTTGTGGTTCAGTTTCACAGGTAAGATCCGTTCTTATTCGAAAGCCCCAAACCTAAACATGCAAAGAAAATTAGAGGCGTCTAACTTGTTTTTGTAGGGGTTTTGTGATGTGATATGGCCATCATGTGATTGTGATTATATTTGATGTATGCAATGATCCTTGTTGTAATATGGCAACCGGCAGGAGCCTAATGGTTGTCTTTAATTCTGTTAAGACCTGCGTGTCTATTCATCTTGTAATAGCTTTATTCCAAGTAGTTGTAATAGTTGCTAGTGATGATGGACAACCATGAAGCGGCGCCACTGACCTTGGCCTTAATCTTTGGTGATGATGGAGATCATGTCCGTGCTTTGGAGATGGAGATCAAAGGCATAAGAAGAAAGGGCCATATCATATCACACTAATTATGAATTGCATGTGATGTTAATCCTTTATGCATCTTGTATTGCTTAGATCGTGACGGTAGCATTATAAGATGATCCCTCTCACTAAATATCAAGTAATAAAGTGTTCGTCCTTAGTTGGCACCATTGCTAAGACTCGTCGTTTCAAAGCATCTCGTGATGATCGGATGTGATAGATTCTACGTGTGCATACAACGGGTGCAAGCCAGATTTGCACATGCGGAAACTAAGGTTAATCTTGATGAGCCTAGCATGTACAGACATGGTCTCGGAACACGGAATACCGAAAGGTAGAGCATGAATCATATAAATGATATGATGAACATGAAGATTATTCGCCGATGAAACTACATCTTCTCTCGTGAAGATCGGACTTGGTGTAGTGGACTTGGTTCGTGTAATCACTAAGACAATGTGAGGGATGTTGTTTTGAGTGGGAGTTCACCTAGTTAATTTAAGAATTAAAATTGAACTCAATTTTATCATAAACTTAGTCTGAACTACTTGCAAATTTGTTGTAGATTATGGAGAACCTCTCCATCAATTTCAATGCGTTCCTAGAGAAATAAAAGCTTAAGAACAATGGAAGCAACTTCACGGACTGGCTCCATGGACTAAAGCTTGTCCTCAGGGCTGGTCAGTTGACCTATGTGCTCGAAGCACCGCTAGGTGACCCACCTGCAGAAGATGCCACCGATGACGTAAAGAATGTTTACGCCACTCGAAAAAATCATTACTCCATAGTTCAGTGTGCCATCTTGTACGGTTTAGAAACGGAACTTCAGAAGCGATTTGAGCACCACGACCCGTTCGAGATCATTAAGGAGATCAAGCTCATTTTTGAGACTCACGTGGCCGTGGAGAGCTATGAGGCCTTCGAAAAGTTGTTTAACTGTAAGATGGAAGAGGGTGTCTCTGTTAGCGAGCATGTGCTCACCATGTCTGGGCACGCAAACAATCTCCAAGAGTTGGGGATAACGATTCCTAATGAGTTAGGGATTCACTGTGTCCTCCAATCATTGCCACCGAGTTATAAGAACTTTGTGATGAACTACAATATGCACTGCATGAACAAGACGTTGCCTGAACTATCGTCCATGCTGAAAACTGCGGAAGTGGAGATCAAGAAGGAGCACCAAGTGTTGATGGTCAATAAGACCACCAATTTCAAGAAACAGGGCAAGCCTAAGAACAAGGGAAACTTCAAGAAGGACGGCAAGAAAGCTGCCGCACCTGCTAAGAAGCCCAAGGCTGGTCCTAAGCCTGAAACTGAATGCTTCTACTGCAAGGGTGCTGGTCACTGGAAGCATAACTGCCCCAAGTACCTGGCAGATCTGAAGAATGGCAACATCAAGAACAAAGGTATATTCGATATACATGTTATTGATGTGTATCTTACTAGTAATCGTAGTAGTGCCTGGGTATTTGATACTGGTTCGGTTGCTCATATTTGTAACTCGAAACAGGAGCTGCAGAATAAACAAAGACTGGCGAGAGACGAGGTGACGATGCGCGTTGGAAATGGCTCCAAGGTTGATGTGATCGCCGTCGGCACGCTCCCTCTACATCTACCTTAGGGATTAGTTTTTTGAATAATTGTTATTTGGTGCCTACGTTAAGCATGAACATTATATCTGGATCTTGTTTATTGCGAGACGGTTACTCTTTTAAGTCCGAGAATAAAGGTTGTTCGATTTATATGAGTAATATCTTTTATGGTAATGCACCTGAGATGAATGGTTTATTCTTATTGAATCTCGATAGTAGTGATACACATGTTCACAACATAGATGCTAAACGAATAAAATTGAATGATAATTCTACATACATGTGGCACTGTCGTCTTGGTCACATTGGAGTGAAGCGTATGAAGAAACTCCATTCTGATGGACTTCTTGAATCACTTGATTTTGAATCACTTGAAAGATGCGAAGCATGTCTAATGGGAAAAATGACTAAGACTCCATTCTCTGGAATAATGGAGCGAGCTATAGACTTATTGGAAATAATACATACCGATGTGTGCGGTCCAATGAGTGTAGCATCGCGTGGTGGATATCGTTATGTTCTCACTTTCACGGATGACTTAAGTAGATATGGGTATATCTACTTTATGAAACATAAGTCCGAAACTTTCGAGAAGTTTAAGGAATTTCAAAGTGAAGTGGAAAATCATCGTAACAAGAAGATTAAGTTTCTGCATTCGACATGGAGGTGAATATCTAAGTTATGAGTTTGGCATGCATTTAAAGAAATGTGGAATACTTTCGCATTGACACCGCCGGGAACACCACAGCAGAATGGTGTGTCCGAACATCGTGTCGAACTCTCTTAGATATGGTTTGGTCTATGATGTCTCTTACAGATTTACCTATCGCTTTGGGGCTATGCATTAGAGACAACGCATTCACTTTAAATAGGGCACCATCTAAATCCGTTGAAAGCGACACCGCATTTAATTGTGGTTTGGAAAGAAACCTAAGTTGTCGTTCCTTAAAGTTTGGGGTTGCGAAGCATATGTAAAGAAGTTACAACCTGATAAGCTTGAACCCAAAGCGGAGAAATGCGTCTTCATAGGATACCCTAAAGAAACAATTGGGTATACCTTCTATCATAGATCTGAAGGCAAAGTTTTTGTTGCCAAGAATGGATCCTTTCTTGAGAAGGAGTTTCTCTCGAAGGAAGTGAATGGAAGGAAAGTAGAACTCGACGAGGTTACTGAACCTTCTCTCAGAGTTTAGAGTAGCGCAGCACCGGAAGATGTTTTTGTGCCGCCTGCACCAATTGGAGAGGAAGCTAATGATGGTGATCATGAAACTTCGAACGAAGCTGCTGCTAAACCTCGCAGGTCAACGAGGGTTCGTACCACTCCTGATTGGTATGACCCTGCCTTGAACGTCATGTTGGTGGACAACACTAATGACCCTGCGACGTATGAAGAAGCTATGGTGAGGCCAGACTCCGACAAATGGCTAGAAGCCATGAAATCCGAAATGGGATCCATGTATGAAAACCAAGTATGGACTTTGGTGGACTTACCAGATGGCCGTAAGGCTGTCGAGAACAAATGGATTTTCAAAAGAAAAATAGATGCTAATGGTAATGTTACCGTCTATAAAGCTCGACTTGTCGCGAAAGGGTTCCGACAAATTCAAGGAGTTGACTACGATGAGACATTCTCACCAGTAGCGAAGCTAAAGTCTATGAGGATTTTGTTAGCAATTGTTGCATATTTCGATTATGAGATTTGGCAGATGGATGTCAAAACGGCGTTCCTTAATGGTGACATTGAGGAAGAGTTGTATATGGTACAACCCAAGGGTTTTGTCGATCCTAAAGATGCTGACAAGGTATGCAAACTTCAGCGCTCCATTTATGGACTGAAGCAAGCATCCCGGAGTTGGAATCAACATTTTGATAAAGTAATCAAAAACTTTGGATTTATACAAACTTATGGAGAAGCTTGTATTTACAAGAAAGTGAGTGGGAGCTCTGTAGCATTCCTAGTACTATATGTAGATGACATATTGTTGATTGGGAATGATATAGAACTTCTTAATAGTGTCAAAGCCTATTTGAATAATAGTTTTTCAATGAAGGATCTTGGCGAAGCGGCATATATTCTAGGCATCAAGATTTATAGAGATAGATCAAGACGCCTAATAGCGCTTTCACAAAGTACATACTTGGACAAAGTTCTAAAGAAGTTTAGAATGGAAGAGAGCAAGAAAGGGTTCGTGCCCATGTTGTCAGGTAAGACCTTGAGTAAGACTCAAAGTCTAGCTACGGCAGAAGATAGAGAGAAGATGAATAATATTCCCTATGCCTCGGCCATAGGTTCTATCATGTATGCCATGCTGTGTACAAGACTGGATATAGCACATGCTGTTAGTTTGACTAGCAGATATCAAAGTGATCCTGGAATGGAGCACTGGACAGCGGTCAAGAATATCCTAAAGTACCTAAATAGGACTAAGGATATGGTTCTTTCTTATGGAGGTGATGAACAGCTTGTTGTAAACAGTTACACTGATGCTAGTTGGAACACGATCCGGATGACTCAAGTCACAAATCGATACATATTTATTTTGAATGGTGCTGCAGTGAGCTGGAGGAGTGCCAAGCAAAGCGTTGTGGCGAAATCTTCAACTGAATCGGAATACATAGCTTCTTCGGAGGCTGCATAAGAAGCCATATGGATGAAGGAGTTCATTACTGAACTTGGCATGGTTCCTAGTGCGTTGGACCTGATGGCCATCTACTGTGACAACACAGGTGCCATAGCTAATGCACAGGAGCCAAGGTCACATAGCAAGCTGAAGCACATCAAGCTACGTTTCCATGCTATTCACGAGTATGTCCGAGATGGTGACATAAAGATTTGCAAAGTACACACTGATCTGAATGTGGCAGATCCATTGACTAAACCTCTCCCTAGAGCAAAGCATGACCAACACCAGAACGGCATGGGTGTTAGGTATATTACCATGTAATCTAGATTATTGACTCTAGTGCAAGTGGGAGACTATTGGAGATATGCCCAAGAGGCAATAATAAAAGTGGTTATTATTATATCTTTGTGTTTATGATGAATGTTTGCATCCCATGCTATAATTGTATAATAAGGAAACACTAATACATGTGTGTTTTGTAAACATAAAAGAGTCCCTAGTAAGCCTCTTGTTGAACTATCTTGTTGATTAATTGATGATCATGATTTCCTGATCATGGACATTGGATGTCATTAATAACAAGGTTATATCATTAGGAGAATGATGTGATGGACACACACCCATAGTAAGCGTAGCATAAGGTCAAGTCATTAAGTTCGTATTGCTACAAGCTTTCAAATGCATAGTAACCTAATCCTTCGACCATGAGGTTACGTTAATCACCATCACCGGATGGGTACTTTGCTGACATCAAACACCGCTTCGTAACTGGGTGGTTATAAAGGTGTCATTGGGTATTCTGAAAGTATGTGTTGAAGCGCATGGACCAAAATTGGGATTTGTCCATCCATATGACGGATAGATATGCTCTGGGCCCTCTCGGTGGAATGTCATCTAGTTAGCTTGCAACATGTGACTAGGTCACAAGGGATGACATAACATGGAACGAGTAAAGAGTACTTATCAGTAACTAGGTAGAACTAGGTATGGAGATACCGATGATCAAACCTCGGATAAGTAGAGTATCGTGTGACAAAGGGAATTGGTTTCGTATGTTAATGGTTCTATCGATCACGAAGTCATCGTTGAGTATGTGGGGGCCGTTATGGATCTCCAGATCCTGTTGATGGTTATTGATTGGAGAGGTGTCTCCATGTCTGCATATTCACGAACCGTAGGGTGACACACTTAAGGTTCGAAGTTGTTTTAAGTAGATATGGAATGTGTGTTGGAGACCAAATGTTGTTCAGAGTCTTGGATTGGATCCGGGACATCACGAGGAGATCCGGAATTGTCCGGGGAATAAGATTCATATAATGGGGATTGTTTTCTAAGTTAGGAAATGTTCCGGAGTGTTTATATGGGGATTCTAGAAGGTTTCGGAATGTTCCGGAAGGTTCTAGAAGATTTTTTGGAGTTTACTTGAAAACCAAGAAAGGATAAAGGGAAACTTGGAGGGTAAGTAAGGGAAACTTGGAGGGTAAGTAAGGGAAACTTGGGGGGAAGGACTCTCCCCCCAAACTCCTTTGTGCGCCGGCCCTAGGAGGTGGGCCTAGGGGTGGGAACCCTAGGCCGCACCCCTCCCTCTATATATAGAGGGGTGGAGGCTCCACCCCCCTTGGCCCCTCCCACTCCAAACCCTAGCCGCCTCTCTCCTCCTCCTTCCATCTGCTCTGGCTGAGGCGAAACCCTGCAGATTTCTCTACTCCACCACCACCACCACGCCGTCGTGCTGCTGGGATTCCGTGGAGAGATCTACTACCTCCGCTGCTCGCTGGAACGGGGAGAGGAAGGTCTGCTTCGACTCCGCACGTGTGACCGACTGTGGAAGCGCTGCCGGAACGCGGCGCCGGAAGGATCGTCTACTCGATCTTGAGATCGGCAAGTGATCGTCTACATCAACCACGATATCCGATCTCGCACAAGGCTTTCGGATCTACAAGGGTTACTACAGATCTATCTCGTTGCACATGTCTAATAGATTAGATCTTGGCTTTTATCTAGATTAGATCTGGGTTTTGTTCGTTCTTGCGGTAGAAAATTTTTGTTTTCCATGCTACGAACCCATCATCTTCCGTTCCTAAACCACATGGATCCACCAGTGTCATTGCATGTGTGTTCCTTTCCTAAACCACCACCAAAGTCATTGCATGTGTGTTCTTTTCTTTAACCACCACCAGAGTCATTGCGTGTGTCTTCTTTTCCTAAACCACCACCAAAGTCATTGCATGTGTGTTCTTTTCCCAAACCACCACTAGATTCATTGCATGTGTGTTCCTTTCCTAAACCACACTGATCCACCATAGTCATTTCATGTGTGTTCCTTTCCTAAACCACATGGATCCACCAGTTTCATTGCAGGTGTCTTCTTTTCCTAAATCACCACCAGAGTCATTGCATGTGTCTTCATTTCCTAAACCACCACTACAGTCATTGCATGTGTGTTACTTCCCTAAACCACATTGATCCACCAGAGTCATTGCATGTTTCTTCCTTTCCTAAACCACCACTAGAGTCAATGCATGTGTGTTCTTTTCCTAAACCACCACCAGAGTCATTGCATGTGTGTTATTTTCCTAAACCACCACAAGCGTCATTGCATGTGTCTTCCTTTCCTAAACCAACACTAGAGTCATTGCATGTGTGTTCTTTCCTAAACCACCACCAGAGTTATTGCATGTGTATTCTTTTCCTAAACCACCACTAGAGTCATCGCATGTGTTTTTTTCTAAACCACCACTAGAGTCATTGCATGTGTGTTCCTTTCCTAAACCATATTGATCCACCAGTCATTGCATGTGTGTTCCTTTCCTAAACCACATGGATCCACTTGTGTCATTGCATGTGTCTTCTTTTCCTAAACCACCACCAGAGTCATTGCTTGTGTCTTCTTTTCATAAACCACCACCAGAGTCATTGCATGTGTGTTCTTTTCCTAAACCACAACCAGAGTCATTGCATGTGTCTTCCTTTCCTAAACCACGAGTCATTGCATGTGTGTTCCTTTCCTAAACCACATTGATCCATCAGAGTCATTGCATGTGTGTTCTTTTCCTAAACCACCACTAGAGTCGTTGCATCTGCGTTGTTTTCCTAAACCACCACCATAGTCATTGCATGTGTCTTCCTTTTCAAAACCACCACCAGAGTCATTGCATGTGTGGTCGTTTCCTAAACCACAAGGATGTTATTGCATATATCTTCCGTTCCTAAACCACCACTAGAGTTATTGCATGTGTCTTCTTTTCCTAAACCACATGGATCAACCAGTGTCATTGCAAGTGTCTTCCTTTCCTAAACCACCACTAGAGTCATTGCATGTGTGTAATTTTCCTAAACCACCACCATAGTCATTGTATGTGTGTTCTTTTCCTAAACCACCACCAGTGTCATTGCATGTGTGCTCTTTTCCTAAACCACCACTAGAGTCATTGCATGTGTGTTTTTTCCTAAAGCACCACTAGAGTAATTACATGCGTCTTCTTTTCCTAAACCACCACCTCATTGCACGTGTGTTCTTTTCCTAAACCACCACCAGAGTCATTGCATGTGTGTTCTTTTCCTAAACCACCACCAGCATCATTGCATGTGTCTTCCTTTCCTAAACCAACACTAGAGTCATTGCATGTGTGTTCTTTGCTAAACCACCACCAGAGTTATTGCATGTGTATTCTTTTCCTAAACCACCACTAGGGTCATCGCATGTGTTTTTTTCTAAACCACCACTAGAGTTATTGCATGTGTGTTCCTTTCCTAAACCATATTGATCCACCAGTCATTGCATGTGTGTTCCTTTCCTAAACCACATGGATCAACCAGTGTCATTGCATGTGTCTTCTTTTCCTAAACCACCACCAGAGCCATTGCTTGTGTCTTCTTTTCATAAACCACCACCAGAGTCATTGCATGTGTGTTCTTTTCCTAAACCACCACCAGAGTCATTGCATGTGTCTTCCTTTCCTAAACCACGAGTCATTTCATGTGTGTTCCTGTCCTAAACCACATTGATCCATCAGAGTCATTGCATGTGTGTTCTTTTCCTAAACCATCACTAGAGTCATTGCATCTGTGTTGTTTTCCTAAACCACCACCATAGTCATTGCATGTGTCTTCCTTTTCAAAACCACCACCAGAGTCATTGCATGTGTGGTCGTTTCCTAAACCACATAGATGTTATTGCATATATCTTCCGTTCCTAAACCACCACTAGAGTTATTGCATGTGTCTTCTTTTCCTAAACCACATGGATCAACCAGTGTCATTGCATGTGTCTTCCTTTTCTAAACCACCACTAGAGTCATTGCATGTGTGTAATTTTCCTAAACCACCACCATAGTCAATGTATGTGTGTTCTTTTCCTAAACCACCACCAGTGTCATTGCATGTGTGCACTTTTCCTAAACCACCACTAGAGTCATTGCATGTGTGTTTTTTCCTAAAGCACCACTAGAGTAATTACATGCGTCTTCTTTTCCTAAACCACCACCTCATTGCATGTGTGTTCTTTTCCTAAACCACCACCAGAGTCATTGCATGTGTGTTCCTTTCCTAAACCACATTGATCCACTAGACTCATTGCATGTGTGTTCCTTTCCTAAACCGCATGGATGCACTAGTCTCATTGCATGTCTCTTCTTTTCCTAAACCACCACCGGAGTCACTGCATGTGTCTTCCTTTCCTAAACCACCACTAGAGTCTTTGCATGTGTGTTATTTTCCAAAACCACCACGATAGTCATTTCATGTGTGTTCCTTTCCTAAACCACCACCATAGTCATTGCATGTGTGTTCTTTTCCAAAACCACCACCATAGTCATTGTATGTGTGTTCTTTTCCTAAACCACCACCAGTGTCATTGCATGTGTCTTCTTTTCCTAAACCACCAGTAGAGTCATTACATGTGTGTTCTTTTCCTAAACCACCACCAAGGTCATTGCATGTGTGTTCTTTTCCTAAACCACCAATAGAGTCATTTCATGTGTGTTCCTTTCCTAAACCACATGGATCCACCAATGTCATTGCATGTGTCTTCTTTTCCTAAACCACATGTATCCACCAGAGTCATTGCATGTGTGTTCTTTTCCTAATCCACCAATAGTCTTTCCATGTGTCTTCCTTTCCTAAACCACCACCAACCACCATATTCATTGCATGTGTGTTATTTTCCTAAACCACCACTAGAGTCATTGCTTGTGTCTTCCTTTCCTAAACCACCACTAGAGTGATTGCATGTGTGTTCCTTTCCTAAACCACATTGATCCACCAGAGTCATTGCATGTGTGTTCTTTTCCTAAACCACCACCAGAGTTATTGCATATGTGTTATTTTCCTAAACCACCACCATAGTCATTGCATATGTCTTCCTTTCCTAAAACACCACCAGAGTTATTGCATGTGTGTTCCTTTCCTAAACCACATGGATGTCATTGCATGTGTCATCTTTTCCTAAACCTACACCATAGTCATTGCATGTGTGTTCCTTTCCTAAACCACATGGATCCACCAGTGTCATTGCATGTGTGTTCCTTTCCTAAACCACCACCAAATTCATTGCATGTATGTTCTTTTCTTTAACCACCACCAGAGTCATTGCATGTGTCTTGTTTTCCTAAACCACCACTAGAGTCATTGCATTTGTGTTCTTTTCCTAAACCACCACTAGGGTCATTGCATGTGTGTTCCTTTCCTAAACCACATTGATCCACCATAGTCATTGCATGTGTGTTCCTTTCCTAAACCACATTGATCCACCGGTGTCATTTCATGTGTCTTCTTTTCCTAAATCACCACCAGAGTCATTTGATGTGTCTTCATTTCCTAAACCACCACTACAGTCATTGCATGTGTGTTCCTTTCCTAAACCACATTGATCCAACAGAGTCATTGCATGTTTCTTCCTTTCCTAAACCACCACCAGAGTCATTGCATGTGTGTTCTTTTCCTAAACCACCACTAGAGTCATTGCATGTGTGTTCTTTTCCTAAACCAGCACCAGTGTCATTGCATGTGTCTTCCTTTCCTAAACCACCACTAGAGTCATTGCATGTGTGTTCTTTTCCTAAACCACCACCAGAGTCATTGAATGTGTGTTATTTTCCTAAACCACCACCAGTGTCATTGCATGTGTGTTCCTTTCCTAAAACACCACCAGAGTCATTGCATGTGTGTTCTTTTCCTAAACCACCACCAGTGTCATTACATGTGTATTCCTTTCCTAAACCACCACTAGAGTCATTGCATGTGTGTTCTTTCTTAAACCACCACCAGAGTTATTGCATGTGTCTTCTTTTTCTAAACCACCACAGGAATCATCGCATGTGTGTTCTTTTTCTAAACCACCACCAGAGTCATTGCATGTGTGTTCCTTTCCTAAACCATATTGATCCACCAGAGTCATTGCATGTGTGTTCCTTTCATAAACCACATGGATCCACCACTGTCATTGCATGTGTCTTCTTTTCCTAAACCACCACCAGAGTCATTGCTTGTGTCTTCTTTTCATAAACCACCACCAGAGTCATTACATGTGTGTTCTTTTCCTAAACCACCACTAGAGTCATTGCATGTGTTTTCCTTCCTAAACCACGAGTCATTGCATTTATGTTCCTTTCCTAAACCACATTAATCCACCAGAGTCATTGCATGTGTGTTCTTTTCCTAAACCACCACCAGAGTTATTGCATATGTGTTATTTTCCTAAACCACTACCATAGTCATTGCATATGTCTTCCTTTCATAAAACACCACCAGAGTTATTGCATGTGTGTTCCTTTCCTAAACCACATGGATGTCATTGCATGTGTCATCATTTCCTAAACCTCCACCATAGTCATTGCATGTGTGTTCCTTTCCTAAACCACATGGATCCACCAGTGTCATTGCATGTGTGTTCCTTTCCTAAACCACCACCAAATTCATTGCATGTATGTTCTTTTCTTTAACCACCACCAGAGTCATTGCATGTGTCTTCTTTTCCTAAACCACCACCAGAGTCATTACATTTGTGTTCTTTTCCTAAACCACCACTAGGGTCATTGCATGTGTGTTCCTTTCCTAAACCACATTGATCCACCATAGTCATTGCATGTGTGCTCCTTTCCAAATACACATTGATCCACCAGTGTCATTGCATGTGTCTTCTTTTCCTAAATCACCACCAGATTCATTGCATGTGTCTTCATTTCCTAAACCACCACTACAAACATTGCATGTGTGTTCCTTTCCTAAACCACATTGATCCACCAGAGTCATTGCATGTTTCTTCCTTTCATAAACCACCACTAGAGTCATTGCATGTGTGTTCTTTTCCTAAACCACCACCAGAGTCATTGCATGTGTGTTCTTTTCCTAAACCACCACCAGTGTCATTGCATGTGTCTTCCTTTCCTAAACCACCACTAGAGTCATTGCATGTGTGTTCTATTCCTAAACCACCACCAGAGTCATTGCATGTGTGTTCTTTTCCTAAACCACCACCAGTGTCATTGCATGTGTGTTCCTTTCCTAAACCACCACCAGAGTCATTGCATGTGTGTTCTTTTCCTAAACCACCACCAGTGTCATTGCATGTGTCTTCCTTTCCTAAACCACCACTAGAGTCATTGCATGTGTGTTCTTTCTTAAACCACCACCAGAGTTATTGCATGTGTCTTCTTTTCCTAAACCACCACCGGAGTCATCTAATGTGTGTTCTTTTTCTAAACCACCACTAGAGTCATTGAATGTGTGTTACTTTCCTAAACCATATTGATCCACCAGAGTCATTGCATGTGTGTTCCTTTCATAAACCACATGGATCCACCAGTGTCATTGCATGTGTCCTCTTTTCCTAAACCACCACCAGAGTCATTGCTTGTGTCTTCTTTTCATAAACCACCACCAGAGTCATTGCATGTGTGTTCTTTTCCTAAACAACCACTAGAGTCATTGCATGTGTCTTCCTTTCCTAAACCACGAGTCATTGCACGTGTGTTCCTTTCCTAAACCACATTGATCCATCAGAGTCATTGTATGTGTGTTCTTTTCCTAAGCCACCACCAGAGTCATTGCATCTTCGTTGTTTTCCTAAACCACCAACATAGTCATTGCACGTGTCTTCCTTTCCAAAACCACCACCAGAGTCATTGCATGTGTGTTCCTTTCCTAAACCACATGGATGTTATTCCATTCCTAAACCACCACCATAGTCTTTGTATGTCTGTTCTTTTCCTAAACCACCACCAGTGTCATTGCATGGGTGTTCCTTTCCTAAATCTCACCAGAGTCATTGCATATGTGTTATTTTCCTAAACCACCACGATAGTCTTTGTATGTGTGTTCTTTTCCTAAACCACCACCAGTGTCATTGCATGTGCGTTCTTTTCCTAAACCACCACCAGAGTTATTTCATGTGTGCTCTTTTCCTAAACCATCACCAGAGTCATTGCATGTGCCTTCTTTTCCTAAACCACCACCAGAGTCATTGCATGTGTGTTCTTTTCCTAAACCACCACCGGAGTCATTACATGTGTGTTCCTTTCCTAAACCACATTGATCCACCTGAGTCATTGCATGTGTGTTCCTTTCCTAAACCACATGGATCCACCAGTCTCATTGCATGTGTCTTATTTTCCTAAACCACCACTAGAGTCATTCCATGTGTCTTCCTTTCCTAAACCACCACTAAACTCTTTCATGTGTGTTATTTTCCTAAACCACATGGATCCACCAGTGTCATTGCATGGGTGTTCCTTTCCTAAATCACCACCAGAGTCATTGCATGTGTGTTGTTTTCCTAAACCACCACCATAGTCTTTGTATGTGTGTTCTTTTCCTAAACCATCACTAGTGTCATTGCATGTGTGTTCTTTTCCTAAACCACCAATAGTGTCATTGCATGTGTGTTCCTTCCCTAAACCACATTGATCCACCAGAGTCATTGCATGTGTGTTCCTTTCCTAAACCACATGGATCCACCAGTGTCACTTCATGTGTCTTATTTTCCTAAACCACATGTATCCACCAGAGTCATTGCATGTGTGTTCTTTTCCTGAAGCACCAAAAGAGTCTTTCCATGTGTCTTCCTTTCCTAAACCACCACCATCCACCAGATTCATTGCATGTGTGTTATTTTCCTAAACCACCACTAGAGTCATTGCTTGTATCTTCCTTTCCTAAACCACCACTAGAGTGATTGCATGTGTCTTCCTTTCCTAAACCACATTGATCCACCAGTCATTGCAGGTGTGTTCTTTTCCTAAACCACCACTAGAGTTATTGCATCTGTGTTCTTTTCCTAAACCACCACCATAGTCATTGCATGTGTCTTCCTTTCCTAAACCACCACCAGAGTTATTGCATGTGTGTTCCTTTCCTAAACCACATGGATGTCATTGAATGTGTCATCTTTTCCTAAACCTCCACCATAGTCATTGCATGTGTCTTCCTTTCCTAAACCACATGGATCCACCAGCGTCATTGCATGTGTGTTCCTTTCCTAAACCACCACCAAAGTCATTGCATGTGTGTTCTTTTCTTTAACCACCACCAGATTCATTGCGTGTGTCTTCTTTTCGTAAACCACCACCAAAGTCATTCGATGTGTGTAATTTTCCTAAACCACCACTAGAGTCATTGCATGTGTGTTCTTTTCCTAAACCACATTGATCCACCATAGTCATTGCATGTGTGTTCCTTTTATAAACCACATGGATCCACCAGTTTCATTGCATGTGTCTTTTTTTGCTAAATCACAACCAGAGTCATTGCATGTGTCTTCATTTCCTAAACCACCACTACAGTCATTGCATGTGTGTTACTTTCCTAAACCACATTGATCCAGCAGAGTCATTGCATGTTTCTTCCTTTCCTAAACAACCACTAGAGTCAATGCATTTGTTCTTTTCCTAAACCACCACCAGTGTCATTGCATGTGTGTTCTTTTCGTAAACCACCACCAGTGTCATTGCATGTGTCTTCCTTTCCTAAACCAACACTAGAGTCATTGCATGTGTGTTCTTTCCTAAACCAGCACCAGAGTTATTGCGTGTGTCTTCTTTTCCTAAACCACCACTAGAGTCATCGCATGTGTTTTTTTTCTAAACCACCACTAGAGTAATTGCATGTGTGTTCGTTTCCTAAACCATATTTGTTGAGGGCAAACCTCTAGGGTGGCCCGATCTTTCACGATTCCCTCTCAAATCGAGGATGGAGTGCGGGGAGAGGAGGGGAGGATGAACACGACGAACGCACGCAAGAAGAACGTGATGAACACACACACACACACATGTCACATCCCAAATTCTAGATTTGGTATTGGATTCATACATGCCATTGCATCATGGCATCATGGAAAAATTTCAGTTTCAAAAGCCTTTTGCTAAAACCACCACTCTAGTGCATGTTCATCCCCTATAGGAGATTAGTAGGACTTTTGTCTTGCATCTTCTAGAATGACACTTTTTGGGCATTCCAGATGTATAGATGTGTAGAGTTCGTCAATACGAATCCGTAGGACTTTGTTTCGCCTAAATCGGAGTCCTGGATCCAAAGTTATGGCCTGTTTTCAAAAGTGCAGGAAAAATTCAGACTTTCAGACTGTTCTATCAGTTAAGTACTATTCAAAACAAAAAAAAGGAACCGCGTCAGCCAGCCGGACCGCCGGCCCACCGCGGCCCAGCAGCCCACCCGGGAACCACCAGCGCCAGCGAGCGGCGGATAGCCACTACCGCGCGTAGCAGCGCGTAGCCCGCACCGCCGCCCGGGCCCACATGCCAGCCGCTGCCATCGAGCAGACCGTGCTCGACACAAGCACGGACGCCGATGCAACGACCCCGCCGGAATCCTGGGAGTTTGTTCCGCCTCCGGTTTTCCGCCACCCCCCCTTAAAGCCCTCAGTCTCCTCCTCGAAAGCCCCTTCCAAACCCATTTTTTTCCGGCGCCACGACGGAGCAATTGCTCGCCGGAGTTCTCGGAGCCGCCGCCGCCATTGACGCCGGTAAGAAGCTCACCGTCGATCCTCGCGCTCCTTCCAGCTGCAGGAACACCGAAGCGTGCCGCCCATCCTTTGTTGGCCTTTTTTTCTCTCTCCTACAGCCGTCGGAGCCGCCCCACGTCCTTGCCGGAGTCGCCACCGCCACCGCGCCGCCCATCCACCAGAGTCGCCACCACCACCGCGCCGCCCAGCCGCCGAGTCCGCCGCCACCACGCTGACCCCACCCCCAGCTCCGCCGCACCCCGCCACCCCCTTGCCGACCAAGACGCACCGGATCACAATTGGATGGCCATGATCGGCCATTGACCGCGGTCTAACCGCGCTAACCGGTCAACCGCCGGTCAGCTGGGACCCACCCATCAGCGGGGAATATTCCCCCGATTTTCTGAGAAATTAATTAAAACACAGAAAATTGGTACAACTTCAAAAATTCATAGAAAAAGATCTACTGGGCCAAAAATTGCAAATAATATATCGTTGGATTCACAAAATTGTGTAGAATATTATTCCGGAATAATATTGCAGGTTTACTGTATGTAATTACCTGAGGTTGTGAAAAGGCTTAAAGTAGTATAAAAATTATAGAAAAAGATCTATAAATCTTTTTGACGTAATTCCTTTTGGTCTAGGATCTACTTGGAGCTATCTATCCATTAGTATTGTTGTCAAACTTGGACTGCACTGTTTACAGCTTTGGTTCAATGTTTTGATTAAAAGGCTATTACCTAGTTCTTTAAATTGCATTAATTGTTTTCCTTGCATTAAAAGTTGTCTCATGCATTCATTCAGTAGTAGTACTGATTAGAGAACCTAACCAATTACTGTAGCACTTGTTAAAGTGCCATGCATGCATTGTGTTGCATTTATTGATTCCTATGTGTGGTTTGTTTATTGGATGATCTGCTTCGTGTAGATTGTGAGGATTGTAACCCCTGTGATTGCCGGGATTGTGTGACTGACTCCGACAACTACCAAGGCAAGTGGAGCTTCTTAAATGTCCTACTTACTTTCTATATGCATTGTAGCTTGTTTTGTTTTACAAGTTTTATCTATTGCTAGGCTATATCCCATTATGCCGTAGTCTATCTCGTTAGGCGAGCCGTCGTAAGTAGCTGTGCTTAGTTGTGCTTATGTAGACGAGGGTGGGATACACCATGGCAAAGATTGTTTTGAAAGAACATGTTTGGAAAGTGAAAACAACTTAATTAATGAACTCTCTGGGTGGATTGGTAATTGCTTGGTTCGTGAATGCCGGGCCCATGTCTATGGTTTACCCGAGTAGCTCACTTGTGGATGGCCAGCCATGTTTCTGAGAAATGATTAGTGTCTTGATTTGGTAGCTTCCGTGTGCAACCATATGCCAGTGAGTTATGGGTGGCTGGATGGACTTAGTAGGTCGTGGCGACCCGAGCTCTTCGTATACAAAGATGTAGTGATTGTGTTAGGTTGGAACGGTGCGTGGATGGGCTTGGGGAGCTACTTCCCGAATTGTCTCTTCTTGGGCTTCTCCCTATCATGACTCAATATGCGTGTCGTGGTACGAGCGGGTCGACCAAGTCATATGGGTAAAGTGTGCAACCCCTGCAGGGTGTAAAACTAAGTGCTTAGCCGTGTCCCCGGTAATGGACGATTGAGTTGTTGAATTATGGGTGTTATGACATGTTCTCATTCATTCTAACTTGTAATTACTAAAACTTGTGGTTGAAACTTAATTGGGTTGTTTGATGAAGATTAAATGCTTTACAAATGATTTACAAATGGTAGGATAAAGTATTTTTGCTGCTGCAACTAAGCCTAAACCCTATAAGCCAGATATGCATATAGCTATTAGTCTTGTTATTCCTCTCCTTGTTCCACTTGCCAGTGCATTCCAAGTGCTGACCCTTCGGGGCTGTTACGTTTCATGTTGCAGGTTACTCTTCCGGCCACTCTGAGTAGTAGTGTTGGTTGCGACCCTCCACTCAACATTTTGTTCGCCTGTGGCGTCTAATGGAGACTGGAGCTACTTTATTTATGCTATCTATTTGCTACTTGTTTACTTGTGCAAGCGTTATGCTTTGCAAACTTTGTAATAAATGCAATATTCTGGATCATATCGCTGTAATAATGATGCACTGTTAATTCTTTAATGTCTATCGATGTTATGTATGCCAATGAACCGATCCAGGGATTGACGTGATACATAGAGGTGCAATCCTTGCGGGTTGTACCATTTCAGATGGTATCAGAGCAGTGTGTTGACTGTAGGATCGTGACCTAGGATTGGAATAGGAAGCCTTATATTTACTTAAGCCTATTTTAAATTCTGTCTTTATTCTTATGCCATTCACTCTAGTAAATTCTTTTCCTTTGATGTTCTCACTCTTTCCTCTTTATAATTGATAGATGGGAGATGCCACCAGAGTTGAGTATGTTGGGATCCAATCACCAAGACCCTTCAAAGACAGTTGGCAGAGCTTTGCTAGACACTAGGCATGCTAATGCCGATGTTCAAAGGGAGAAGGATGAACACCTATGTGCCTGGAGATCGCGTGTGGGAGATCATCGTGATTGTTCTTGCAGATCCCACCGTGCCTGGTATTGAAAACCTGAACCTCACCAAGAAGTACCTTACCTGGGAGCAAGGAGTGGAGTCGGCCATACATGAGACACTGTCACGCCTATGCTATCTCCACCGACACCGACTGCAAGCAGGTTCACCTTTCCTTGCATTTAGAAGACGGAATGAGGATGGGAATGTGATGGTTACCACAGGTAATCGGAACAACATGCCACTCCATGAGAAGCAATTAGAAGACATGGAGATCAAAGCTTAGGAGAGGGAAGTGAAGTTGATGCAGCAAAAGGAGGAGTTGGATTATTTTCAGGACACTGTGCATCTTCAAGGGTATGAGATGGAAACCCTGCACACTGCCGTGAATACAATGGAGCAAGCCCTTATTGGTAGAGATGCCATGATTGCATCGCTGAATCAAACCATTGTGCAAAGGAATCAAGTTGTGGCTGCGCGTGATCAAACCATTGTGGACATGGCTGCCCAGATTACTGCCCTTCAAGCACAGCAGAATCCACCACCAAATAACGGCAATGGCGATGATGGGAACGATGGGGATGATGATAGTGATGATGATGATGATGCGGATAATGGTGATGGAGGTAACAATGGTGGAGGAGGTAACAATGATGATGATGGAGGCAGTGATGATGAAGGAAGCGATGACGATGATGGAGGAGATGCAGCGGGCGCTTATATTGAAGGAAGCGAGGAGGAGGACCCCGAAGAGGTGGAATTCGAGGACTCAAGTGAAGAAGATTCGGGAGAGGTGTACACAGCACCACCGTGGCATGCACGAGGATCGAAGCGTCAGCGCATGGACTCCAGAACCTATTGCAACCTATTCATCAAATAGCTAGAGATTGTCCTCCAAAACTAGTCTTTGTTAGGGATATTCGTTAGTCTTAGACATCGATCAATGTAAACTTCTGCACTATTAGCTTATTGTGTTTAGGATGCTCAGTTAAGTACCTTGAAGTTCCAGGATTTTTTCGTGAGATTTATTAAATGATTTTTGGACAAGTTTGGGTAAACTTCGTGTTTTTACTGCTGCAGTTTTCTACTGAGTCTCCTGTACTGTACGATTTTTCATGTTTTTTTGGTAACTGCAAAAAATCTGAGAAATTAGGATCTGGTGCGTAATTATCTGTAGTATCTGCACACAAATCAGAAAAAAAAATTAACGCTTTTAAGTTAGGTAAAAAAAATCGTGAACAGGACAGAACTGTTCTGCCAAATTTCTGGTTTTGCTTATTTTGCTGTTTTGCTTTGCCAAACGTTGTTACCAGCATTTCTAAATTATTTTGTAGCTATATACTGTTAAGGAAAACCTGGAACAATGGTTGTGTGTGATTGTTCATGTAGTGATTGCTTATGGTTGTTGTGGATGAATTGTTGTGGCTTTGAGAATGTTGCATGGGTAGCGGGTTGTTACTTATCTTTAGTTGCTTCTTTCTAATCTTACCTGTGCTGAACCACAGATGGCTCGTCGCCGACCTGATGAGATGGCTCAGCTCATGGCCGCTCAGGCACAGCTGACCCAAGTGATGACGCAGTTCATGGCAACTCAGAATAACAACAACAACGGGAACAATCAGCCGCAGGGGGATGCTCTCACTAGGTTCTTGAGGCTGAGGCCAGCTAAGTTCTCCTCTGCACCAGAGCCCATGGCTGCTCTCGACTGGCTTCGTTCTGTGAACAAGGACTTGGTGACCGTTGGCTGCACTGATGCTGAAAAGGTGAGGTTTGCTGCTCACTTGCTGGAAGGATCAGCTGCATCTTGGTGGGATACTTTCCAGATCACTGGCCCGCTGGACACAGTTACTTGGGCTATGTTTGAGGAAGGATTCAGGACTAACCACGTATCTGCCGGGACCATGAGCCTAAAGAGGAAGGAATTCCGCAACCTGCGCCAAACCAACCGCACTGTGGCAGATTACATAGAGGAATTCAATAATCTCTCTCGCTATGCCCCTGAGGATGTGGACACTAATGCCAAGAGGAGGGAGAGGTTCATGGATGGTCTTAGTGATGAGCTTTCACTCCAGCTATATGTGGTTTATTGTCCGACATTTCAGGAGCTGATGGACAAGGCTAGAATTCTAGAAGGGAAACAACAGCAGGTGGAAAGACGTAAGAGGAAGAGCAGCCATCACTCCTCAGGATCACACCACCCTGCTCGCACCTCTTATGATGGACACTCTGGATACTCTAAGCATGGTGGAGATGACCGTAACCACCGTGGAAGTAATGGACATCGCCACGATGGTCACAGGAGTGACAATCGCCACCGTGGAGGAAATGGTCACCACCATAATGGCCACCACCACAATGGCCACAAGAGTTACAACAGCAACTCCGGGAGGAACAATGGACACAACTGCTCTGGCAGGAGGGATCTCAGTGAAGTGGAATGTTTCAAGTGCAAGAAGATGGGCACTATGCTGATAATTGCCCAGAGAATAGGATTGAAACAAGAAGCAAGCCTAATGCAAACTAGAAGGCAACAGTAAACCATGTGAACGTCGAGGAGATTCAGAACGAACCAGAGCTAGTGGTTGGTAAGTTTCCAATCAATACCCACATCGCATTTGTTCTTTTCGATACTGGTGCATCGCATACATTCATATCAAGGGCATTTGTGGATAAGTATAAGCTACCTACCGAGGCTCTTAGAGGATCAATTAGAGTAAGTTCCCCTGGGAGAGAGATGATAGCTAGTGCAGCATGTCGAGGGTTGACACTAGAAATTGGTGCTTATGCATTTCCTGCACACGCGGTTATAGTAGAATCCCAAGGTCTAGATGTCATATTGGGCATGGATTGGATGTCGAAACGTCAGCGTCAGATAGATTGTGCTCAACGAGCAATTTCACTCACCACACCAAAGGGAGTAAGGATCAGATATAAGTCGCCTGTTAGTATTGGAGTGGCCGAGTTGAATTCTCTTAAGGGGGTTAGCCTAGAGGATGTGGTCGTAGTAAAGGAGTATCCCGATGTGTTTCTGGATGAGCTGCCAGGGATGCCACCTGACAGGGACGTGGAGTTTCTTATTGACTTGATGCCGGGAACAAGACCGATAGCCAAGAGGTCATATAAGATGGATGTGGAGGAACTGAAGGAGTTAAAGAAGCAGCTTAGAGAGCAATTGGACAAGGGATTTATTCATCCTAGTTCATCATCTTGGGGCACGCCTGTTCTATTAGTGGAGAAGAAGTACAGTAGTAAGAGATTGGTGGTTGACTACCGCTCACTTAATGAAGTGACCATCAAGAATAAATACCCATTGCCCAATATAAATGATTTGTTTGATCAGTTGGAAGGAGCAAAGTTTATTTCCAAGATTGATTTAAGGTCGGGATATTTCCAATTGAAGATCCGTGAGGAAGACGTACCAAAGACCGCCTTCACCACTAGGTATGGGTTATATGAGTATACAGTTATGTCTTTTGGACTAACAAATGCCCCGGCATATTTTATGACCATGATGAACAAGGTATTCATGGAGTACTTGGATAAGTTCGTGGTGGTGTTCATTGATGACATATTGATATATTCCAAGGATCATGCTGAACATGAGAAACACCTACGACTAATTATGGAAAAGCTGAGGGAGCATAAATTATATGCCAAGTTTAGCAAATGTGAATTCTGGTTGAACCTTGTTGGATTTCTTGGACACGTGGTGTCAGGTGAAGGAGTCGCAGTTGATCCAAGCAAGGTGGTGTCAGTTACAAAATGGGAGTCACCCAAGAATGTGGGAGATATTAGGAGTTTCTTGGGACTTGCTGGATATTACAGGAGGTTTATAGAGAACTACTCCAAGATTACAAAGCCAATGACTGAATTACTGAAGAAGGAGAAGAAGTTTGAATGGACCGATGAGTGCGAAGCTAGTTTCTAGGAACTGAAGCAACGTCTAGTGACAGCACCTATCCTGTGTTTGCCAGATATTCAGAAGGATTTCCATGTGTTTTGTGATGCCTCTCATCTGGACTGGGTAGTGTACTGATGCAGGATGGAAGAGTGGTATCTTATGCCTCACGCCAACTTAAACACCACGAGAGGAATTACCCCACACATGACATGGAATTAGCGTCAGTTGTGCATGCGCTCAAGGTATGGAGGCACTATCTGATGGGTAAGCATTGTGACGTGTTTACGGATCACAGGAGCCTGAAATACATATTCACTCAGAAGGAGTTGAATATGAGGCAGCGGAGATGGTTGGAACTCATAAAGGATTATGACGTGAGTTTGCAATATCACCCAGGAAAGGCCAATGTTGTAGCGGATGCACTGAGTCGCAAGGTTTATGCTAATGGCCTGACAGTGGGGGAGTTACCCAAGGATTTGTGTGAACAACTCAAGGACCTCAGGTTGGAAGTAGTATCCGAGAGATATTTGGCAACAATGGAAGTTAAGCCAACGCTTCTGGATGAGATTAGAGAAGCTCAAAAGAAGGATAGTGACCTGGAGGAGATAAGAGGAAACATACCCAAAGGCAAGGCTGAAGGATTTTGCGAGGATGATCAAGGGACACTATGGTACAAGGATCGCTTATGTGTGCCCAATGATCCGGAGATTAGGAAGTTGATATTTCAGGAAGCTCATAACTTGCCATACGCTATACATCCTGGTAACACGAAGATGTACATGGATTTGAAGGAAAGGTTTTGGTGGGTTAACATGAAGCGAGAGATCGCATAGTATATTGCCCTATGTGATGTCTGTAGTAGAGTGAAAGCCGAGCACCATAAGCCAGCAGGATTGCTACAGCCATTGCCGATACCTGATTGGAAGTGGGATAGAGTTGGAATGGACTTCATCACAGGATTGCCCAGGACCAAGTAAGGATATGATTCTATTTGGGTAGTGGTAGATCATTTAACCAAGGTAGCTCACTTTATACCCGTGAAGACCACTTATACTAGTGCTAAGTTAGCCAAGATCTACATGAACAGAGTTGTGTGCCTGCATGGAGTTCCTAAGAGCATTGTGTCAGATAGAGGCACCCAATTTACTTCTCACTTTTGGCGCCAGCTACATGAGTCGTTGGGAACGAGATTGGAGTTTAGCACAGCTTTCCACCCCCAGACGGATGGTCAGACCGAGAGGGTGAATCAGATTTTGGAGGATATGCTGAGAGCCTGTGCCTTGGCTCATGGCGCTAGTTGGGATGAAAATTTACCTTATGCTGAATTTTCCTACAACAATAGCTACCAATCCAGCATCAAGACGTCACCATTCGATGTACTATATGGTAAGAGGTGCAGAACACCATTGTTATGGGATGGTGTAGGTGAACGTCAACTGTTTGGACTGGATTTGATCAAGGATGCTGAAGAGAAGGTTAGTTTGGTTCGGGACAGGCTGAAGGTGGCACAATCGAGACAGAAAGGCTATGCTGATTCTAAACGCAAGGAGGTGGCGTATGAGATTGGAGATCAAGCATATCTCAGAGTTTCGCCACTACGTGGAATTAAGAGGTTTGGAATTAAGGGTAAGCTGGCACCTCGGTTTATAGGACCATATCGGATCCTAGCACGCAAGGGAGAGGGAGCATATCAGTTAGAGTTGCCAGAAGCTCTGTCCGCTGTCCATGATGTGTTCCATGTGTCCTAGCTGAAGAAATGCCATCCGGAGATGGTGGATACACCGTTGAGAGATACCGTGCCATTAGATGAGGTTCAACTAGAGAGTGACCTGACTTATGAGGAGAAGCCGGTCAAAATTTTGGAGACAGCAGAGAGGTTTACCCACAGCAAGACGATCAGATTTTGCAAGGTGCAATGGAGCCACCACACCGAAGAGGAAGCCACCTGGGAGCGAGAGGATGACCTCCGAGAGGACCACCCACACCTATTTGCTAGCCATGGCGAATCTCGAGGATGAGATTCATCTTAAGGGGGTTATTCTTGTCACATCCCAAATTCTAGATTTGGTACTGCATTCATACATGCCATTGCATCATGAGCATCATGGAAAAAATTCAGTTTCAAAAGCCTTTTGCTAAAACCACCACTCTAGTGCATGTTCATCCCCTATAGGAGATTAGTAGGACTTTTGTCTTGAATCTGCTAGAATGACACTTTTTGGGCATTCCAGATGCATAGATGCATAGAGTTCGTCAATACGAATCCGTAGGACTTTGTTTCGCCTAAATCGGAGTCCTGGATCCAAAGTTATGGCCAGTTTTCAAAAGTGCAGGAAAAATTCAGACTTTCAGACTGTTCTGTCAGTTCAGTACTGTTCAAAAAAAAGGAACCGCGTCGGCTAGCCGCACCGTCGGCCCACCGTGGCCCAGCGGCCCAACCGGGAGCCACCAGCGCCAGCGAGCGGCGGATAGCCGCTACCGCGTGCAGCAGCGCGTAGCCCGCACCGCTGCCCGGGCCCACTTGCCAGCCGCTGCCATCGAGCATACCATGCTCGACATGAGCACGGACTCTGATGCAACGACCCCGCCGGAATCCCAGGAGTTTGTTCCGCCTCCAGTTTCTCCGCCACCCCCCTTAAAGCCCTCGGTCTCCTCCTCGAAAGCCCCTTCCAAACCCTTTTTTTCCGCCGCCACGACGGAGCAATTGCTCGCCGGAGTTCTCGGAGCCGCCACGCCGCCATTGATGCCGGTAAGAAGCTGACCGTCGACCCCCGCACTCCTTCCTGCCGCAGGAGCACCGAAGCGCGCCGCCCGTCCTTTTTTGACCTTTTTTTCTCTCTCCTACAGCCGCCAGAGTCACCGCCACACCGCCGTGTTGCCAGCCGAGTCATGGCCACATCGATACATTGCAAATGTATCTATAATTTTTGATGTTCCATGCTTGGTTTTATCCACTTTCTTGCGTTTTGTTCCAACTTTGGAGTACTTTTATTATGATTTCTTGGACTAAGCTATTAACAAGAGCCACAGTGCCAGCTGCCTGTTTTCTGTTGTTTTTGGTTCCAGAAAAGTCAGAAAATGAATATTCTCGGAATTGGACGGGACAAAAGCCAAAGTGCCTATTTTTCTGGAAGGGATCAAGTGCCAGAATACGAGACGAAGAAGGGTTGGGGGCCGGCCACACCACCTGGCCGTGTCGCCAGGCCTGGCCCGCGCCAGGGGGTGGTCTGGTCGCCCCCAGCACCCCCTCGGCCTCTCCTTCCGCCTATAAGTTGCCCTCGGGACGAAAACCCTAGGTACCCGATCAAAAATCCACGAAAGAGTCTGTAGCCACCGTCGTCTCTGTCCCTAGATCGGGGGGATCTGAAGCTCTTCCCGGCACCCTGCCGGAGAGGGGAATTCACCCTGGAGGCCTTCTTCATCACCATGGAAGCCTCCGGTGTGATGCGTGAGTAGTTCATCCTTGGACTACGGATCCATGTAGTAGCTAGATGGCTGGTTTCTCCTCCTTTGTGCTTTCATGTTTAGATCTTGTGAGCTCCGTTCATGATCAAGATCATCTATTTGTAATCCATACATGTTGTGTTTGCGGGGATCCGATGGATATTGAGATGCTATTTCAGATTGATTATTGATTCTATCATGTCTTTGTTATTTGAGATCTTGCATGCTTTCCGTTGTTAGTAGCTATCTTGGCCAAGTAGATGCTAGCAACTCCAAGAGTTAGTATTTATGCTCGATAGTGGGTTCATGCCTCTGGTAATCTGGGGAAGTGACAGAAATCTCTAAGGTACTAGATGTGATGTTGCTACTAGGGAGAAAACAACAATCCTTTGTTCATAGAACAATCGTATTGTTTACCTTACACGTAGTTTGTAAAGCAATAATCTGTTGCTTGCAACTTAATACTGGAAGGGGTTCGGATGATAACCTGAAGGTGGATTATTAGTCATAGATGCAGTTGGATGGCGGTCTATGTATTATGTTGTATTGCCCAATCAAGTCTCAAAGGAGTCAAGATGATTAGTATATACATGTATTGCTTTCTCGGTGTTTTTCAATTGCCCCGCTGTAATTTGTTCACCCAGCATGTTATCTATCTAAGGAGAGCCACCTCTAGTGAACTATGGATCCCGGTCCTTGTCTTTTATATTCAATCTACAATCTTTTACTACTTTGTGTTTACTTTCTGCAAACTTTTACTTCTTTCCATTCGATACGTTTAATCCTTTGTTTTCCACAAAACACGGTGAGATTGACAACCTCATCGCAAGTTGGGGACAAAGTTACGTGGTTGTGTTGTGCGGTCTCCACGTTGCTACTAGCACAGTAGTGCGCCTTAGCTCCAAAGCTAGTAACACCTTTGATGTGTTTCCTTGCTCCTACTAGTTCGATTAAACCTTGGTTTCAAAACTGAGGGAAACTTGTTGTTGTGCTCATCATACCTTCCTCTTGGGGTTCCCAACAAGCTCTACATCAACACCACGCACCAAGCATTTTTCTGGGCGCCGTGTATTGAGCCATCAAGCGATTTTCTGGCGCCCGTGGAGTCAGGACATCTTCACAAGGGGAGTCCCTCATAACCAATCTCTTTACTTTGTTGTTTTTGTTTTGCTTAGTTTCTTTTTGCTTTGTTTGCTTGTTTTGTTCTTCGAAAATCCAAAAAAAATTGTTTTACTTGTTTGCTTTCTTATTTGAAAACCCAAAAAAATGACTACTCTTGAAAACACCAAGTTGTGTGACTTCACTAGCACCAACAACAATGATTTTATGAGCAATCCTATTGCTCCACCTATGGCTGAAAATACTTTCTTTGAGATAAAACCTGCTTTGCTCAATCTTGTTATGAGAGAACAATTTTATGGTATTGGTAATGAAGATACTACTTCCCATCTAAACAACTTTGTTGAACTTTGTGAGATGCAAAAGCATAGGGATATAGATGGTGATATTATTAAACTGAAATTGTTTCCTTTCTCTTTGAGAGGAAAAGCTAAAGAGTGGTTGAATTCCTTAACTAGGAATAGTATTGATTCTTGGACTAAGTGCAAAGATGATTTTATTGGAAAATACTATCCCCCTGCTAAGATTATATCCATGAGAAGTGAAATAATGAAGTTTAAACAACTTGATAATGAGCATGTTGCTCAAGCTTGGGAAAGAATGAAATCTTTGGTAAAGAATTGTCCCACTCATGGACTGACTGCTTGGATGATCATCTAAACTTTTTATGCAAGATTGAACTATTCTTCAAGGAACCTATTGGATTCAGCTGCTGGAGGTACCTTTATGACCATCGCTTTGGGTGCTGCAACAAAACTTTTGGACAATATGATGGTTAATTATACTGAATGGCATACTGAGAGAGATCCACAAGGTAAGAAGGTAAATTGTGTTGAAGAAACCTCCTCCTTGAGTGATAAGATTGATATTATTATGTCCATGCTTGTTAATGGGAAAGCCCATATTGATCCAAACAATGTTCCTTTAGCCTCTTTGGTTGCTCAAGAAGAGCAAGTGGATGTGAACTTCATAAGAAATAATAACTTTGGCAACAATGCTTATGGTAATAATGCTTATAGGAACAATTTTGGTAACAACAATTATAAGCCATATCCTCCCAACAATGGTAATGCTTATGGAAATCCTTACAACAATAATAAGAGTGCTCCCTCTAAACTTGAAGTTATGCTTAAAGAGTTTATTAGTAAACAAACTGCTTTCAATAAAACTATTGAGGAAAAACTCTCTAATGTTGAAAGAAATATAGCATCTTTGGCTGAAGCTCAATCTTCTTTAAATAAAATGGCTGCTAAACCTGAAACTAATGATAATCCCTTTGCAGCTACCAATGCCATACAAGTAAGAATTGATGAAAATGTTAGACTATTAGCTGAATTACATGCTAAGTGGGAAAGAGAAGATGAAATTGCTAGAAACATTAGTGTTTCTACTATTACCACCACTAGTGTTGAGGCTAGTAATAGTTCTACTACTTTAGATGATAAAGTTGATTTTGATCTTGATGGTTGTAACATCTCTGAAGTTATTAAGTTCCTACAAAAGCTTGCTAAAAGTCCTAATGCTAGTGCTATGAACATGGCTTTTACAAAACACATTACTGATGCTCTCATAATTATTAAGGAAGAAAAGATGAAACACAAAGCTTCTATTCCTATAAAAAAAGAAGATGGTTGGGAACCCATCATTAATATGAAAGTGAATGACTTTGATTTCAAAGCTTTGTGTGATCTTAATAGTAGTGTTTCTATTATGCCTAGAAGGATTTATGATATGCTTGATTTGCCTCCTCTTGAAGATTGTTATTTGAATGTCCCACTTGATGCTAATGCTAAAAAGAAACTCATGGGGAGTCTTAATGATGTTCTTATTATGGTTAATGATTCCTATGTCCCCGTTGATTTCTATGTTTTGGATGTTGAATACAATGCTTCTTGCCCTATTACTTTGGGAAGACCTTTTCTTAGAACTGTTGGTGCCATCATTGATATGAAAGAAGGCACCATTAAATATCAACTCCCACTCAAGAAAGGTATAGAACAGTTCCCTAAAAAGAGAGAAAAGATTTCTTTTGCTTCTCCTATGAAAACAAAATTTGGTCTTAATGCTTCTTTATTTGAGAACACTTGATTCTTTCTTTCTTCTTATGCCTAACTTAAAGGCGTTAAAGAAAAGTACTTGTTGGGAGATAAACCAAGAGTTTTAGTTGAGTCTTGGAAGTTATTACCTCTGTAATAACCTCTCCTTGTCCTTTTTATTTGCTTTTTGTGCCAAGATTAACCTCTAATGAGAGTGAAGTAATGATTGGGAAAGTTGCTGTCCCGAAACAGATTTCTGTGCTTCACCGTAAAAATTCTTGAGAGAGCTCTGTATGTCGGATTGAGCTGTAATTGTTTGTGCTTCTTCCCCAGGTTGTTATCTAACTTTCTTTAGTTCAACACTTTTTGATTTGAGCAACAGAAGGTCTTCGAAAAAATTCGTCTTTACCTTCTGTTCTGTTTTGACAGATTTCTGCCATTTTCTGCATTTGCTTCTTGTTGGTTCCTTCTTGAGTTCCTTTCGGGAATTGAGATTTTTGAGGGAAGTGCTACAGTAGCTAGTGTTCTAATGGAAGTTTATTTTGTGTTAGAACTGAACCTTAAGACTTATTTATCTTAAGTGCACTAATGTTGCTAATGAGATTGTGCGAAGTTTTGTATGAAGGAAAAATTTCAGGTGTATGGAAGGAATGAGTAATGAGATGAAAGATGGACTAAAGCTCAAGCTTGGGGATTCCACGCGTGTCACCCCAAGAAATATCCAAGAAGTACAAGCGTCAAAGCTTGGGGATGCCCAAGGCATCCCCTTCTTCATCAATAAGAATTCCAGGTTTCTTCCAAACGCTTTATTTTTATTGTTTCGTGCACAGTTGTGTTTCTCTTGGAGAGTCTTCTTTTTTCGTTTTCGTTTTGGTTTTTAGTTTTCTTGGTTTGCTTAGTTTTCTGAATAAGTTGGTTGGACCCCCTCTTTCACACTTTGGTTTGCAAATAGTTTGGTTTGGTTTGGAAAAGAGTAGGAAAGTTCATGCTTATGTGGTAAAAAGAGCTCGTTTTTGACTGTGGCTATGCTTTGTCATGCCATGCTTGATATTGTTTTGGCTTTATGCTTAGTATTCTTTGCTGTAGCATGAATTTTTAGAAACATTTGAGATTGCTTAATGTGCCTTGGATGAATCATGCGTTGTTTTAGCATATTAAAGCATAGTATAGTGGTATTCTCCTTTGATGCTTTATTTGGGTTGACTTGGCACATGCTCACACCATGTTATGACTATCTCAAGTCACCATAGCCTTTATGATCCTTTAGTTTTCAACTTGTAGTATCACTTTATGCTTTGATCAATGATGTTTTGTCGCTCTGCATGATTATGGCCATTATTGCTCTCTTAGTTTGTCGCTCCAGTCTTTTGCTAGCATTCACAACCAAGTATGAGTTCCACTCATGCATCCAACTCCCTAAACCAAGTTTTTCCAGAGAGTCCACCATACCTACCTACTAGCTTATGCTATTCCAAGTATATTCATGCTTTTGTTTACCTTTCACTTGTTATGAGAAAATTAGTGATTAAAGCTCTCATGAACTTGATGGCACACTTTACTTTATTGCCTCTAATAAACTTGAACCATTGGGTCCTTCTTTGTTGCATATATGCTTGCGCTTTATAAGTTGAAATTAGCACAACCATGTACCATGGGGAACGCTTTCAACATTGCACTTGTACTTTGTACCCCGTTGATATTATGTTCTTTTGCTTACGGATCCGTGATTGTGAAATAAAAGTGGAACTTGTAAGATCATGGAGTTTGTATATGTGTTAGAGAAGCACTGGGCGCTAGCCTAAGCCATGCCTAATCATGGTGGAAACTTGCAGCATCACCATAATGAGCACTCTATGAAGCATCCTCAATAAAAACCTATGCAAATAGCAAATAAAAAGATCGCTAAGATGCTCATTGTCTGCTTGCCTTGTCATTTTGATTATGGGAAAGCTCCCGTATCATGTGCAAGGGGTACCCCGTTGGCAGTTCTTAATGATACACATATACTTACAGTGACAAGAGCTTACTCGTGACTAAAGTTGAGTAGCATGAGGATCGGTCTTCATAAGTAAGGGGCATGAGATTTCGGTTTATAACTTGTCAAGCATATCCTCTTAGTTGTGTCACTTTAAACTTAATCACCTTCAAGATGCTTATGATAGGGGCAATGAGAGCTGAAAGCTATAAGTACCATAATTTTTGGAAGCTCTTTATGAGACTTGAATCCCTACTTCCTTTTACAAAAGGCCTTTCTTCCACCATTATATTGAGTCTCCACCTTCTATCTTTATGCACTACTTTGAGAGCATAGTGGCCATTCTTAGTTCTATGTGCATTGTCCCAAGACTAGTTGATTGATGCATAACTTGTTATTGCTTGTTTGAAACTATTGTATCTAGTCACTCTTATGAACTTTGAAGGTGTCCCATGCATTTATATTTGCTACTCTATTGAGGGACAAGCTGAATACTTTTATGCTATGTTTTCTTTATGTGAAACAAACAAACGTCTTGCAAAGCATGTTATTCATGAATCTTTTGTTTGTGCCTTTTCATGTTGCATCTTAGTTTCTTTGCTTATTGCTAGAACTTTGCCTTTCATGTTATGATTGAAGTACTTTGATCCCAGCTTTGACTTTTGCAAATACTTTTGATCAAGTTTTTGATGGTGCATGTCACCTCAAAAATTATTCTTTTTATCACTTACCTACTCGAGGACGAGCAGGAGTTAAGCTTGGGGATGTTGATACATTGCAAATGTATCTATAATTTTTGATGTTCCATGCTTGGTTTTATCCACTTTCTTGTGTTTTGTGCCAACTTTGGAGTACTTTTATTATGATTTCTTGGACTAACCTATTAACAAGAGCCACAGTGCCAGCTGCCTGTTTTCTGTTGTTTTTGGTTCCGGAAAAGTCAGAAAATGAATATTCTCGGAATTGGACGGGACAAAAGCCAAAGTGCCTATTTTTCTGGAAGGGATCAAGTGCCAGAATACGAGACGGAGAAGGGCTGGGGGCCGACCACACCACCTGGCCCGCGCCAGGGGGTGGTCTGGCCGCCCCCAGCACCCCCTCGGCCTCTCCTTCCGCCTATAAGTTGCCCTTGGGACGAAAACCCTAGGTACCCGATCAAAAATCCAAGAAAGAGTCTGTAGCCGCTGTCATCTCTGTCCCTAGATCGGGGGGGATCTAAAGCTCTTCCCGGCACCTTGCCGGAGAGGGGAATTCACCCTGGAGGCCTTCTTCATCACCATGCAAGCCTCCGGTGTGATGCATGAGTAGTTCATCCTTGGACTACAGATCCATGTAGTAGCTAGATGGCTGGTTTCTCCTCCTTTGTGCTTTCATGTTTAGATCTTGTGAGCTCCGTTCATCATCAAGATCATCTATTTGTAATTCATACATGTTGTGTTTGCGGGGATCCGATGGATATTGAGATGCTATTTCAGATTGATTATTGATTCTATCATGTCTTTGTTATTTGAGATCTTGCATGCTTTCCGTTGTTAGTAGCTATCTTGGCTAAGTAGATGCTAGCAACTCCAAGAGTTAGTATTTATGCTCGATAGTGGGTTCATGCCTCTGGTAATCTGGGGAAGTGACAGAAATCTCTAAGGTACTAGGTGTGATGTTGCTACTAGGGAGAAAACAACAATCCTTTGTTCATAGAACAATCGTATTGTTTACCTTACACGTAGTTTGTAAAGCAATAATCTGTTGCTTGCAACTTAATACTGGAGGGGGTTCGGATGATAACCTGAAGGTGGATTATTAGTCATAGATGCAGTTTGATGGCGGTCTATGTATTATGTTGTATTGCCCAATCAAGTCTCAAAGGAGTCAAGATGATTAGTATATGCATGTATTGCTTTCTCGGTGTTTGTCAATTGCCCCGCTGTAATTTGTTCACCCAGCATATTATCTATCTAAGGAGAGCCACCTCTAGTGAACTATGGATCCCGGTCCGTGTCTTTTATATTCAATCTACAATCTTTTACTGCTTTGTGTTTACTTTCTGCAAACTTTTACTTCTTTCCATTTGATACGTTTAATTCTTTGTTTTCCGCAAAACACGGTGAGATTGACAACCTCATCGCAAGTTGGGGACAAAGTTATGTGGTTGTGTTGTGCAGGTCTCCACGTTGCTACTAGCACCGGTAGTGCGCCCTGCCAAAGCTCAGCTAGTAACACCTTTGAGGTGTTTCCTTGCTCCTACTGGTTCGATTAAACCTTTGTTTCATAACTGAGTTAAACTTGCTGCTGTGCTCATCAAACCTTCCTCTTGGGGTTCCCAACGAGCTCTACATCAACACCACGCACCAAGCACTTTTCTGGGCGCCGTGTATTGAGCCATCACCGACTCAGCTTCGCCTGACCACCGCTGGAGACCGCCGTCGCCTTCCCATCGTCGACTAGGTGAGCGTCGCCCAGCCACCGGATCGCAATCGGACGGCCACGATCGGCCGTTGACCGCGGTCTAACCGCGCTGACCGGTCAACCGCCGGTCAGCTGGGACCCACCCATCAGCGGGGAATATTCCCCCGATTTTCTGAGAAATTAATTAAAACACAGAAAATTGGTACAACTTCAAAAATTCATAGAAAAAGATCTACTAGGACAAAAATTGCAAATAATATATCGTTGGATTCAAAAAATTGTGTAGAATTTTTTTCCGGAATAATATTGAAGGTTTACTATATGTAATTCCCTGAGGTTGTGAAAAGGCTTAAAGTAGTATAAATATTATAGAAAAAGATCTATAAATCTTTTTGACGTAATTCCTTTTGGTCTAGGCTCTATTTGGAGCTATCTATCCAGTAGTATTGTTGTCAAACTTGGATTGAACTGTTTACAGCTTTGGTTCAATGTTTTGATTAAAAGGCTATTACCTAGTTCTTTAAATTGCATTAATTGTTTTCCTTGCATTAAAAGTTTTCTCATGCATTCATTCAGTAGTAGTACTGGTTAGAAAACCTAACCAATTACTGTAGCACTTGTTAAAGTGCCATGCATGCATTGTGTTGCATTTATTGATTCCTATGTGTGGTTTGTTTATTGGATGATCTGCTTCGTGTAGATTGTGAGGATTGTAACCCCTGTGATTGCCGGGATTGTGTGACTGACTCCGACAACTACCAAGGCAAGTGGAGCTTCATCAATGTCCTACTTACTTTCTATATGCATTGTAGCTTGTTTTGCTTTACAAGTTTTATCTATTGCTATGCTATATCCCATTATGTCGTAGTCTATCTCGTTAGGCGAGCCGTCATAAGTAGCTGTGCTTAGTTGTGCTTATGTAGACGAGGGTGGGATACACCATGGCAAAGATTGTTTTGAAAGAACGTGTTTGGAAAGTGAAAACAACTTAATTAATGAACTCTCTGGGTGGATTGGTAATTGCTTGGTTCGTGAATGCCGGGCCCATGTTTCTGAGAAATGATTAGTGTCTTGATTTGGTAGCTTCCGTGTGCAACCATATGCCAGTGAGTTATGGGTGGCTGGATGGACTTAGTAGGTCATGGCGACCCGAGCTCTTCGTATACAAAGATGTAGTGATTGTGTTAGGTTGGAACGGTGCGTGGATGGGCTTGGGGAGCTACTTCCCGAATTGTCTCTTCTTGGGCTTCTCCCTATCATGACTCAATATGCATGTCGTGGTACGAGCGGGTCGACCAAGTCATATGGGTAAAGTGTGCAACCCCTGCAGGGTGTAAAACTAAGTGTTTAGCCGTGTCCCCGGTAATGGACGATTGAGTTGCTGAATTATGGGTGTTATGACATGTTCTCATTTAGTCTAACTTGTAATTACTAAAACTTGTGGTTGAAACTTAATTGGGTTGTTTGATGAAGATTAAATGATTTACAAATGGTAGGATAAAGTATTTTTGCTGCTGCAACTAAGCCTGAACCCTACAAGCCAGATATGCATATAGCTATTAGTCTTGTTATTCCTCTCATTGTTCCACTTGCCAGTGCATTCCAAGTGCTGACCCTTCGGGGCTGTTACATTTCATGTTGTAGGTTACTCTTCCGGCTACTCTGAGTAGTAGTGTTGGTTGCGACCCTCCACTCAACATTTTGTTCGCCTGTGGCGTCTAATGGAGACTGGAGCTACTTTTTTTTGCTATCTATTTGCTACTTGTTTACTTGTGCAAGCGTTATGCTTTGCAAAATTTGTAATAAATGCAATATTCTGGACCATATCACTGTAATAATGATGCACTGTTAATTCTTTGATGTCTATCGATGATATGTATGCCAATGAACCGCTCCAGGGATTGGCGTGATACATAGAGGTGCAATCCTTGTGGGTTGTACCGTTTCAACACAAAACCACGATACACACCAATAGCTCACGCCGGTGGTGACCAGTCCGGCGCAATCCCTAGGATCGGCGTCGGGCGGAGCACTCTCTCTCTCTCGAACCGGCACGGCGAGATGGGAGGCTCGGTGAGATCTTGACATCTTGGCAAAGGGACACCGATGCTAAGGCCTTGTACAACGCGGAGGCATGATGCAAACTCCAACAAGGTTTGGGGATATTGGTGCTCCTTTGTCAAGGAGCATGAGGCAAGAATTAGATAGATACAGAAAGGGGTTTCCACTAATTCTAATATCATGCCTAGGGTTTACAATGGAGGTGGGGGACTATATATAGGCCAGCCACTTAAACATGGGTACTTTAGGAATAAAAGACAAGTTCTGGACAGACTAAGGGGTACATGGGCCGCAGGCCCAAAGGCCTTTTCATGCCTGGCGACGGTCGGTCCAGAGACTCCGGTGTGGTGGACCGGAGACTCCGGTCGGTCTCCAGACCAGCCTACGGAGGGCCTTCAGATTGTCCCAGGGCCCTGTTCTGGGGGCAGACCGGAGGTGGGGCCGGAGACTCCGGTGTCTTCAGGCCGGAGACTTTGGTGGACCAGAGACTCGGTCATGAGCCGAGACTCCAGTGCAGCAGCTCAATGACTCTAGCTTCATGCTCTGCTCCTTGTTCTACATCCTTGGGTGATTGGTGATGTGTCGAAGCTTCGTACCTGATGATGCATAGGATAGTTGCATGAAGTAGCATACCATCCAAGGAGGTATCAAATTGGCACGAGGATAGGAGCGAGTTCACCTTAGCTTGTAGGAGTTTGGCTCGGGCACGAGTCATGGGTCCACTTGGGGGACTTGTTGGTGTAGATGTAGGAGGCAGCGTGGGGCAGGCGCATCAGCTCCCCTTGGGAAAGAGTCGTCCTCGACTCTTCATGGTTATCATCTTGAGCATCTCCATGGTAGGGTGAGAGATCTTTGACATTGAATGTATTGCTTGCAAGGTACTTGGAGGTCGGTATGTCGATGATGTAGGCGTTGTTGTTGATTCGTTTGAGGACCTTGAAGAGACCATCTCCATTTCACTTGAGCTTGGAGTCACGTTCCTTGGGGAAGCGGTCTTTGCTTAGGTGTATCCACACAAGGTCACCTTCTTCAAAGATCATCTCCTTCTTGTCCTTGTTTAACCTTGAAGCTTGGCGAAGGACTTGTTGTTCGATAGTAGCTCTTGTTTCTTCATGAAGCGTCTTCATAGCTTGTGCACGCTTCTCGACGTCCATGTTCGTGCGCTCATGGAGAGGTAGTGGTAGGATGTCGAGCGTGGTGAGGGGCTCGAAACCATATTAGATCATGAATGGACTCATCTTGGTTGTTGAGTGCTTTGCTCGGTTGTATGCGAACTCGGCGTGTGGAATGCATTCCTCCCAATCCTTCAGGTTTTTCTTGATCAACACAAGAAGGAGAGTTCCGAGGCTTCGGTCGACAACTTCGGTTTGGCCATCGGTTTGAGGATGTGATGCGGATGAAAAGAGGAGCTTGACGCCGAGCTTGGCCATGAGGGTCTTCCATAAGTAGCTCATGAATTTGATGTCACGGTCGGAGACGATTGTCCTTGGCACACCGTGAAGATGGACGATTTCCCTGATAAACAGATTTGCAACATGTGAAGCATCGTCGGTCTTGTGGCACGGTATGAAGTGTGCCATTTTGGAAAAGCGATCCACAACAATAAATATAGAATCATGACAATGCTTAGATCTAGGCAATTGTTGAGGGCAAACCTCTAGGGTGGCCCGATCTTTCACGATTCCCTTTCAAATCGAGGATGGAGTGTGGGGAGAGGAGGGGAGGATGAACGCACGCACGAAGAACGGGAAGAACAGACACAAAAACCACGATACACACCAATAGCTCACGCCGATGGTGATCGGTCTGGCGCAATCCCTAGGATCGGCGTCGAGCGGAGAACTCTCTCTCGAACCGGCACGGCGAGATGGGAGACACGGTGAGATCTTAACGTCTTGTCAAAGGGACACCGATCCCAAGGCCTTGTACAACACAGAGGCACAATGCAAACTCCAACCAGGTTTGGGGATATTGGTGCTCCTTGGTCAAGGAGCATGAGGTAAGAACTAGATAGATCCACAAAGGGGTTTCCACTAATTCCAATATCATGCCTAGGTTTTACAATGGAGGTGGGGGACTATATATAGGCCAGCCACTTAAACAGGGGTACTTTAGGAATAAAAGACAAGTTCTGGACGGACTAAGGGATACATGGGTCGTAGGCCCAAAGGCCTTTTCTTGCCTGGCGACGGTCGGTCCGGAGACTCCGGTGTGGTGGACCAGAGACTATGGTCTGGACCGGAGACTCCGGCCTGGACCAGAGATTCCGGTCGGTCTCCGGACCGGCCTCCAGAGGGGCCTTCAGATTGTCCTAGGGCCCGGTTCTGGGGGCAGACCGGAGGTGGGGCCGGAGACTCCGGTGTATTCAGGCCGGAGACTTTGGTGGAACAGAGACTCCGATGTGCGTAGACCGGAGACTCCGGTCTAAGGAGCTCCAGCGGCTCCAGCTTCATGCTCTGCTCCTTGTTCTCCATCCTTGGGTGCTTGGTGATGTGTCAAAGCTTCGTACCTGATGATGCATAGGGTAGTTGCATGAAGGATCATACCATCCAAGGAGGTATCAAATTGGCACGAGGAGAGGAGTGATTTCACCTTAGCTTGTAGGAGTTTGGCTCGGGCACGAGTCATGGGGGACTTGTTGGTGTAGATGTAGGAGCATCCGTAGGACAGGCCGCATCAGCTCCCCCCCTTGGGAAAGAGTCGTCCTCGACTCTTCATGGTTATCATCTTGAGCATCTCCATGGTAGGGTGAGAGATCTTTGACATTGAATGTATTGCTTGCAAGGTACTTGGAGGTCGGTATGTCGATGATGTAGGCGTTGTTGTTGATTCTTTTGATGATCATGAAGGGACCATCTCCTCTTGGCTTGAGCTTGGAGTCACGTTCCTTGGGGAAGCGGTCTTTGCTTAGGTGTATCCACACAAGGTCACCTTCTTCAAAGATCATCTCCTTCTTGTCCTTGATTAATCTTGAAGCTTGGTGAAGGACTTGTTGTTCGATAGTAGCTCTTGTTTCTTCATGAAGTTTCTTCATAGCTTGTGCGCGCTTCTCGACGTCCATGTTCGTGCGCTCATGGAGAGGTAGTGGTAGGATGTCGAGTGCGGTGAGGGGCTCGAAACCATAGACGATCATGAATGGACTCATCTTGGTTGTTGAGTGCTTGGCTCGATTGTAGGCGAACTCGGCGTGGTGAATGCATTCCTCCCAATCCTTCAAGTTCTTCTTGATCAGCACACGTAGGAGAGTTCCGAGGCTTCGGTTGACAACTTCGGTTTGGCCATCGGTTTGAGGATGTGATCGGATGAAAAGAGTAGCTTGACGTCGAGCTTGGCCATGAGGGTCTTCCACAAGTAGCTCATGAATTTGACGTCGCGGTCGGAGACGATTGTCCTTGGCACATCGTGAAGACGGACGATTTCCCTGAAAACAGATTTGCAACATGTGAAGCATCATTGGTCTTATGGCACGGTATGAAATGTGCCATCTTGGAAAAACGATCCACAACAACAAATATAGAATCATGACCATGCTTAGATCTAGGCAATCCTAGCACGAAATACATGCTAATGTCGGACCAAGGTGTATGAGGAATAGGAAATGGCATATTAAGACCATAGGGATTAGCTTGTGACTTAGCTTGAACACATGTCGTGCATTGTTGAATGTAGCGCTCCACGTCACGCTTCATCTTGGGCCAAAAGTAGTGAGTGGAGAGCATGTCCAATGTCTTATTACGGCCAAAGTGACCCATGAGGCCTCCACCATGAGATTCTTGGAGAAGAAAAAGTTGAAGCGACGACTTCGGAATGCATAGCTTGTTTTGTTTAAATAGAAAGCCCTCATGCAAATAGAAATCATCAACTCCTTTGTCATTTTAACACTTTGCGAAAATTGGTTCAAAGAACGGATCGGAAGCATACAAAGATTTTATTTCCTCAAGACCCAACACGTTGATTTCAAGTCTCGTAAGAAGGTTTGTATGTTTGCGAGACAATGCGTCCGCAACTACATTATCTTTGCCCTTCTTATACTTGACAATGTACAGAAAAGACTCCATGAACTCAACCCACTTAGTGTGTCTCTTGCTCAAGTTGGCTTGGCCTTTGAGATATTTCAACGACTCGTGGTCGGAATGTATGATAAATTCCTTGGGCCATAGGTAGTGTTGCCAAACTTGAAGGACACGAACTAAGGCAAAAAGCTCTTTATCATAAATCGGATAATTAAGGCGAGCACCATCAAGTTTCTCGCTATGGTAGGCTATAGGACGTCCGCTTTGCATAAGTACTCCTCCAATGCCAATACCACTAGCATCACACTCTATCTCAAATTTTTTTTGTGAAATCCGGTAAAGCAAGAAGAGGTGCATCAGTGAGCCTCTTTTTAAGTTCGTCAAAAGCTGTTTGTTGTGCTTTGCCCCACACGAAGGTGACATTCTTTTTTGTCAACTCGTTGAGAGGACAAGCAATAGTGGAAAAGTCTTTCACAAAGCGACGATAGAAACTGGCCAACCCATGAAAACTTCGGAGTTCACTCACATTTGTTGGGATGGGCCAATCTCGTATGTCCTTTACCTTGGAAACATCAACTTCAATTCCCTTTGAAGAAACGACAAATCCAAGAAAAATCAACTTGTCTTTAGCAAAGGTGAACTTGGGAAGATTAGCATAAAGCTTTTCATGTCGAAGGATTTGCAAAACTTCCTTGACATGTGTTATATGGTCCTCAAGTGATTTGCTATAAACAAGGATATCATCAAAATAGACAACAACACTTTTCCCAATGAGAGAACGCAAGATATGATTCATTAGGCGCATGAAGGTGGATGGGGCATTAGACAAACCAAAGGGCATAACCAACCATTCATAGAGACCAAGTTTGGTCTTGAAGGCAGTTTTCCATGCATAACCATAACGTATCATCCGTCTTTGGAACAAGAATCACGGGTACGGCACTTGGACTAGTGCTAACTTGGATCAAACCTTTGGAGACGAGTTGGTTGATAAGTCCGATCTCCTTCGTCTCCTCCGGGTTCGTGTGGTAGGCAGCGCGGTTCGGAAGTGGTGCACCGGGGATGAGGTCAATGCGATGTTCAATGCCGCGAAGAGGAGGTAGTCCATGTGGAAGCTCTTGGGGAACACATCCTTGAATTCCTGCAAAACACTCATCAAAGATGGAGGAACATTGGTTAATTCATTAGTTACTTGCGCTAGTCCCTTGCAAAGGAGGGAATAGTGCAAGATGGATGGGTTGTTCCGAACATCTCTCATCTCACTTTTGGTGGCAAGGAGAACACTCTTAGTTTTTCCACTCGAGTTTGGCTTGTGGCTCTCACTCACTATGAGGTGGTTCTCTCTCTCACCGCTCTTCTCACAAGTAGGTGTTGTGCTTTGCGCCCTCGCTAAAGACTTTGCATTGTCCGCAATTATTTGGCTACGAGTCATCGGTTGCAAAACACATGTTTTGTTGAGACATTTGAAAGTGTATACGTTGGTGCGACCACCATGTTGAGCAGCCTTGTCAAATTGCCACGATCGACCAAGAAGCATGTGGCAAACTGTCATAGGAACCATATCGCACTCCACTGTATCTTTGTAAGGACCAATGGCGAAGGAGACCGATACGGTATGCTTGATCTTCACGGACCCTTGGTCACTTAGCTATTGCATGTGGTAGGGGTGCTTGTGCGGATGGAGGGTGAGGTTGATCTTGTCACACAACTTGGTGCTAGCAAGGTTGTGGCAACTCCCTCCGTCAATGATCACCTTGATAGATTTGCCATTGATGCCGGCTCATGTTTTGAAGATATTGGAGCATTGGTCTTCATGCTCTTGTGCTTGAGTGGTCAAGATCCTTGTGACGACAAGAGATGGACTTGCGTCATGTTCACACATGAGGAGTTCTTAATCATCTTCCACTCGTTGCCTTGCCATTGCTTCCTTGACACGGGCATCAAACTCATCTTCACTCAAGTACTCTTCATCACCATTGTCATGGATGAACAAGACTTTCTTGTTTCCACATTCGGCCGACTTATGTCCTTTACCTCCACACTTGTAGCATTCACCGTTGAAAGGTGTATCACCCTTTGCTTGCTTGCCACTTGGGGGAAGTTTTCCTTGAGGAAGTGTGGGCTTGAAGGAAGGCTTGGAGGTACTTGATGAGCTTCCATTGAAAGTTGTTGGAATAGCGGTTGAAGCTTTCTGTTAGGTGAAGTACGTCTTGGGCTTGTTGTACTTGATATCCTCTTGCACTTGACGTTCAGCCTTTGTTGCGATGTGCACAAGCTCAACCATGGTGTTGTATGTTTGGAACACGACGATGCGCTTGATGGGGTGGTTCAACCCAATAAGGAAACGTGCCATTGTTTGCTCCATGCGCTCATCAATGTTGGCGCGAATCAAGTTGAGTTCCATTTCCTTGAAGTACTCTTCCACGGTCTTTGTCCCTTGACGAAGCGCTTGAAGGTTATTGAAGAGGTCACGCGTGTAGTGCGTGGGGACGAACCGGGATCTCATGTGAGCCTTCATGTCATGCCAAGTTGTGATTGGCGGTTCTTGTCTTGCATCACGAGCAACTTGAACTTGTTCCCACCAAAGGTTGGCGTAATCATCAAACTCAAGTGAAGCCATGGCGACCATATTTTCGTTGCTATAATTGTGCATGCGAAAGATCTTGTCGACTTTTAGTGCCCACGAGAGGTATTCTTCAGGGTCATTGTATCCAGTGAACTTGGGCATTGTGAACTTGAGCTTGCCAAAAGTTTCTTCATCGTTGCGGTCATTGCGACGAGCTTGGTGACCTTGTTGATGATCTTGTAGTTAGGGAGGTGGAACTTGGTTCTCATGTCCTTGTTGCGGAGCTTGCTCTTGATATTGTTGTTGAGGAGATTGCTCTTGCTCTTGGCGCGGATTGCGACGAGATTGGTGACCTTGTTGATGATCTTGTAGTTGGGGAGGTGGAACTTGGTTCTCACGTCCTTGTTGCGGAGCTTGCTCTTGATATTGTTGTTGAGGAGCTTGCTCTTGCTCTTGGCGCGGTTGTTGACGTGGTTGAGGCGCTTGGGCCTCATGGTGGCGAGGGTGTGTAGCCTCTTGACGTGGTTGATGCCGAAGAGGAGCCTCGTTCCTCGGTTGGTGATGTTGGTTAGGCACATGGGCCTCACGGCGAAGAACATGGTCATGACGTGGTGGGCGTCTCTCAACTTGTATCACTTGACGCTCCAACTTTTGTTGAGGTGGAGGAGGCGCCTCGTGATGACCATGGTGTCGGTGCGAACGTTCATGACGTTGATGATGAGGAGGAGGATCTTGGAGAGCTTCACGCCAATGACGAGCTTGATTCTCCAAATTGGAGTCATCACTTGTTGTGTGAAGTATGTGTCGCGGTCGATAGTGGTAGACTTGCGGTTGCGCTTGCGGTTGTGGTTCCTCTTGTGGTTGCTCTTGTTGGATCGCTAGTGCCCTTGCGTGATGATAGTGTGCTTCTTGCTTTGCTCGTGTCCTTGAAGAGAGGTCACAATCATAGCTTGACGTTGCGGCATGCCGTGGGGAAGGTACATAGTTCGAAGAACTTCCATCTTCAACCACGGGGGCATCATTGCGTCTTGGAGCACTTGGATGTAGATCTTGTGGAAGAGGTGCATGACAACACGAAGAACTTGAAGAGCTTGATGCGCGTGAACGTGGTAGGTTAGGATTGTGGAAAGTGGTAGGTTAGGATTGTGCAAAGTGGAATTGCAAAGAAAAGTCACACAAAAGAAGGAACTAACTCTCAAAAGCTTGTTGGTGGTAGGTTAGGATTGTGGAAAGCCAAAGAACCAACCAAAAGAAAAGGGATAGTCAAAAGTGGGTAAAATCCAACAAAACTCAAGTCAAAGGCGAAGGTCAACAACTCAAAAGGGTGACGGGAACCTACAACTATAAACACACACGTGGAGAAAGTTGGGATTGACACGACTATGAAAATGAGCAAACAAAATGTCCTAACGAAGACTAAGCTCGTTGCCGTGCCAATGCAAGGAGAGACCGTGGCTCGTTTGCAAAGAGGAAAATGAGCAACGGATTTGTGCACTTGTCTTGGGCGCTCTTCTTTTTCTCTTGCTTACAAGCTTTGAGACTCTCTTTAGCAATGGGAGACTATTTTTCTTTTGCTTTTTCTTTGTATCTTTTTCTTTCTTTTGCTTTTTTTTGATCTCCCTTGATGCTACCTAGTCACACTTGATATTGATCTTGCACTCTCACTATCCAAGGACAAATGCACAATGCTCAAGCAAACACAAGATGAGCCACTCTCATAGGATAGGTACACACAAAGGAAGATAGGGGTTAACAAGGTGACGCAAGTTATACCTTCTTTGATGATGAACTTGGTGTCGGTGGTGCGGGATGATGTTCGTGGGCCGTGGTGTCGATGAGCGCGGGGATTGTCGATGCGGAAGCTTGTTGTTAGTTGACCACATGCACACGGGCACAAACAAACAAGAAGAAATTAGCCAATGCAAGATTAGAGGCAAAACTGTCAAAATCAGGCGTCAGGCCGGAGACTCCGGGGTTTCAGGCCGGAAACTCCGGTCCAGGTCAGAAACTCTCGTGTGGGTAGGCCAGAGACTCCGGTGTGTAGGCCGGAGACTTCGGTCTGGAGTCACATCGCGAACTGCTCGTGTTCTTGAGCGGAAATCCACGCCTTGGGTCCTCAACTCCGTGAAAAATTGGCCAAATTAGGCTGGGAAAACGCAGGATAAAGCTAGACCAACACCTAAGACAAGGTTTGGTCGGATCAAAACCACAAATAACACTCCAAATCAAGAGATCGATCCAAAGGAAAATATGGGCTGTTTTTTGGGGATTTTCGAATTTTTGGTGGATAGAAGAAAAAATTGTGGGGGAAATCGTGAGCAATGAAGCTCTTGATACCAATATGTTGCGGGCAAACCTCTAGGGTGGCCCGATCTTTCACGATTCCCTCTCAAATCGAGGATGGAGTGCGGGGAGAGGAGGGGAGGATGAACACGACGAACGCACGCAAGAAGAACGTGATGAACACATACACACAAAACCACGATACACACCAATAGCTCACGCCGGTGATGACCGGTCCGGCGCAATCCCTAGGATCAGCGTCGGGCGGAGGACTCTCTCTCGAACCGGCACGGCGAGATGGGAGACTCGGTGAGGTCTTGACGTCTTGGCAAAGGGACACCGATGCCAAGGCCTTCTACAACGCAGAGGCACGATGCAAACTCCAACGAGGTTTGGGGATATTGGTGCTCCTTGGTCAAGGACCATCAGGCAAGAATTAGATAGATCCACAAAGGGGTTTCCACTAATTCCAATATCATGCCTAGGGTTTACAATCGAGGTGGGGGACTATATATAGGCCAGCCACTTAAACAGGGGTACTTTAGGAATAAAAGACAAGTTCTGGATGGACTAAGGGGTACATGGGCCGCAGGCCCAAAGGCCTTTTCATGCCTGGCGACGGTCGGGCCAGAGACTCCGGTGTGGTGGACCGGAGACTCCGGTGTGGCGTACCGAAGACTCCGGTCTGGACCAGAGATTCCGGTCGGTCTCGAGACCGGCCTCTGGAGGGGCATTCAGATTGTCCCAGGGCCCTGTTCTGGGGGCAGACCGGAGGTGGGGCCAGAGACTCCGGTGTCTTCAGGCCGGAGACTTTGGTGGACCGGAGACTCTGGTGTGCAGTGGAGACTCGGTCCGATGCAGCTCCAGCTGACTCCACTTCATGCTCTGCTCCTTGTTCTCCATCCTTGGGTGCTTGGTGATGTGTCAAGCTTGCACTGATGATGCATAGGGTAGTTGCATGAAGTAGCATACCATCCAAGGAGGTATCAAATTGGCACGAGGAGAGGAGCGAGTTCATCTTAGCTTGTAGGAGTTTGGCTCGGGCACGAGTCTTGGGTCCACTTAGGGGACTTGTTGGTGTAGATGTAGGAGCATCCGTACGACGGGGCGCATCAATATTGATCCACCATAGTCATTGCATGTGTGTTCCTTTCCTAAACCACATGGATCCACCAGTGTCATTGCATGTGTCTTCTTTTCCTAAACCACCACCAGACTCATTGCTTGTGTCTTCTTTTCATAAACCACCACCAGAGTCATTACATGTGTGTTCTTTTCCTAAACAACCACCAGAGTCATTGCATGTGTCTTCCTTTCCTAAACCACGAGTCATTGCATGTGTGTTCCTTTCCTAAACCACATTGATCCATCAGAGTCATTGCATGTTTGTTCTTTTCCTAAACCACCACTAGAGTCATTGCATCTGCGTTGTTTTCCTAAACCACCACCATAGTCATTGCATGTGTCTTCCTTTTCAAAACCACCACCAGAGTCATTGCATGTGTGGTCATTTCCTAAACTACATGGATGTTATTGCATGTATCTTCTGTTCCTAAACCACCACTAGAGTTATTGCATGTGTCTTCTTTTCCTAAACCACATGGATCAACCAGTGGCATTGCATGTGTCTTCCTTTCCTAAACCACCACTAGAGTCATTGCATGTGTGTAATTTTCCTAAACCACCACCATAGTCATTGTATGTGTGTTCTTTTCCTAAACCACCACCAGTGTCATTGCATGTGTGCACTTTTCCTAAACCACCACCAGAGTCATTGCATGTGTGTTTTTTCCTAAAGCACCACCAGAGTCATTACATGCGTCTTCTTTTCCTAAACCACCACCTCATTGCATGTGTGTTCTTTTCCTAAACCACCACCAGAGTCATTGCATGTGTGTTCCTTTCCTAAACCACATTGATCCACTAGACTCATTGCATGTGTGTTCCTTTCCTAAACCGCATGGATCCACCAGTCTCATTGCATGTCTCTTCTTTTCCTAAACCACCACCAGAGTCACTGCATGTCTCTTCCTTTCCTAAACCACCACTAGAGTCTTTACATGTGTGTTATTTTCGTATACCACATGGATCCACCAGTGTCATTGCATGTGTGTTCCTTTCCTAAACCACCACCATAGTCATTGCATGTGTGTTCTTTTCCAAAACCACCACCATAGTCATTGTATGTGTGTTCTTTTCCTAAACCACCACCACTGTCATTGCATGTGTCTTCTTTTCCTAAACCACCACTAGAGTCATTACATGTGTGTTCTTTTCCTAAACCACCACCAAGGTCATTGCATGTGTGTTCTTTTCCTAAACCACCAATAGAGTCATTGCATGTGTGTTCCTTTCGTAAACCACATTGATCCACCAGAGTCATTGCATGTGTGTTCCTTTCCTAAACCACATGGATCCACCAGTGTCATTGCATGTGTCTTCTTTTCCTAAACCACATGTATCCACCAGAGTCATTGCATGTGTGTTCTTTTCCTGAACCACCAATAGTCTTTCCATGTGTCTTCCTTTCCTAAACCACCACCATCCACCAGATTCATTGCATGTGTGTTATTTTCCTAAACCACCACTAGAGCCATTGCTTGTGTCTTCCTTTCCTAAACCACCACTAGAGTCATTGCATGTGTGTTCCTTTCCTAAACCACATTGATCTACCAGAGTCATTGCATGTGTGTTCTTTTCATAAACCACCACCACAGTTATTGGATCTGTGTTCTTTTCCTAAACCACCACCATAGTCATTGCAAGTGTCTTCCTTTCCTAAAACACCACCAGAGTTATTGCATGTGTGTTCCTTTCCTAAACCACATGGATGTCATTGCATGTGTCATCTTTTCCTAAACCTCCACCATAGTCATTGCATGTGTGTTCCTTTCCTAAACCACATGGATCCACCAGTGTCATTGCATGTGTGTTCCTTTCCTAAACCACCACCAAACTCATTGCATGTGTGTTCTTTTCTTTAACCACCACCGGAGTCATTGCATGTGTCTTCTTTTCTTAAACCACCACTAGAGCCATTGCATTTGTGTTCTTTTCCTAAACCACCACTAGAGTCATTGCATGTGTGTTCCTTTCCTAAACCACATTGATCCACCATAGTCATTGCATGTGTGTTCCTTTCCTAAACCACATGGATCCACCAGTGTCATTGCATGTGTTTTCTTTTCCTAAATCACCACCAGAGTGATTGCATGTGTCTTCATTTCCTAAACCACCACTGCAGTCATTGCATGTGTGTTCCTTTCCTAAACCACATTGATCCACTAGAGTCATTGCATGTTTCTTCCTTTCCTAAACCACCACTAGAGTCATTGCATGTGTGTTCTTTTCCTAAACCACCACCAGAGTCATTGCATGTGTGTTCTTTTCCTAAACCACCACCAGTGTCATTGCATGTGTCTTCCTTTCCTAAACCACCACTAGAGCCATTGCATGTGTGTTCTTTCTTAAACCACCACCAGAGTTATTGCACGTGTCTTCTTTTCCTAAACCACCACCGGACTCATCGCATGTGTGTTCTTTTTCTAAACCACCACTAGAGTCATTGCATGTGTGTTCCTTTCCTAAACCATATTGATCCACCAGAGTCATTGCATGTGTGTTCCTTTCCTAAACCACATGGATCCACCAGTGTCATTGCATGTGTCTTCTTTTCCTAAACCACCAATAGAGTTATTGCTTGTGTCTTCTTGTCATAAACCACCACCAGAGTCATTGCATGTGTGTTCTTTTCCTAAACCACCACCAGAGTCATTGCATGTGTCTTCATTTCCTAAACCACGAGTCATTGCATGTGTGTTCCTTTCCTAAACCACATTGATCCATCAGAGTCATTGCATGTGTGTTCTTTTCCTAAGCCACCACCAGAGTCATTGCATCTGCGTTGTTTTCCTAAACCACCACTATAGTCATTGCATGTGTCTTCCTTTCCAAAACCACCACCAAAGTCATTGCATGTGTGTTCCTTTCCTAAACCACATGGATGTTATTGCATGTATATTCCATTCCTAAATCACCACCATAGTCTTTGTATGTGTGTTCTTTTCCTAAACCACCACCAGTGTCATTGCATGGGTGTTCCTTTCCTAAATCTCACCAGAGTCATTGCATATGTGTTCTTTTCCTAAACCACCACGATAGTATTTGTATCTGTGTTCTTTTCCTAAACCACCGCCAGTGTCATTGCATGTGTATTCTTTTCCTAAACCACCACCAGAGTCATTTCATGTGTGTTCTTTTCCTAAACCATCACTAGAGCCATTGCATGTGCCTTCTTTTCCTAAACCACCACTAGAGTCATTGCATGTGTGTTCTTTTCCTAAACCACCACTGGAGTCATTACATGTGTGTTCCTTTCCTAAACCACATTGATCCACCAGAGTCATTGCATGTGTGTTCCTTTCCAAAACCACATGGATCCACTAGTCTCATTGCATGTCTCTTCTTTTCCTAAACCACCAATAGAGTCATTCCATGTGTCTTCCTTTCCTAAACCACCACTAAACTCTTTCATGTGTGTTATTTTACTAAACCACATGGATCCACCAGTGTCATTGCATGGGTGTTCCTTTCCTAAATCACCACCATAGTCATTGCATGTGTGTTGTTTTCCTAAATCACCACCATAGTCTTTGCATGTGTGTTCTTTTCCTAAACCACCACTAGTGTCATTGCATGTGTGTTCTTTTCCTAAACCACCACCAGAGTCATTGCACGTGTGTTCTTTTCCTAAACCACCACCCGAGTCATTGCATCTGTCTTCTTTTCCTAAACCACCAGAGTCATTGCATGTGTGTTCTTTTCCTAAACCACCAATAGAGTCATTGCATGTGTGTTCATTTCATAAACCACATTGATCCACCAGAGTCATTGCATGTGTGTTCCTTTCCTAAACCACATGGATCCATCAGTGTCATCGCATGTGTCTTCTATTCCTAAACCACATGTATACACCAGAGTCATTGCATGTGTGTTCTTTTCCTGAACCACCAATAGAGTATTTGCATGTGCTTTCCTTTCCTCAACCACCACCACCCACCAGAGTCATTGCATGTGTGTTATTTTCCTAAACCACCACCAGAGTCATTGCATGTGTCTTCCTTTCCTAAACCACCACTAGAGTGATTGCATGTGTGTTCCTTTCTGATGCAGCCCGTCCTACGGACGCTCCTACATCTACACCAACAAGTCCCCCAAGTGGACCGATGAACCGTGCCCGAGCCAAGCTCCTTCAAGCTAAGGTGAATTCACTCCTTGTCTCTTGTGACTTCGATACATCCTTGGATGGCTTGCTACTTCATGCCAATACCTTATGCATCCTCAGGTACGAACCCCATGAAGAAATGCCAAGAGAAGGAGCCAAGCCAACGCGAACCGGAGTGCCAGGCCAAACCTGCGCCAGGACCGGCGGACCGGAATCCTCGCTGGAATGTCCGGCGCACGCCCTGGCGGACTGGACTAGCGACCGGAAATACCGGCGTGTGCCGACAACTTCTGGCACCAACCGAACAACGCCGATGTGAGCCGTTCCGGTTTCGACCGGAATTTCCGGCGGCGAGCGGAAATTTCAGCGCCGATTCCGGCGCCACCGAGCTTATTGCCGGAATCGTCCCCCTGGACATCAATGTGGGTTTGATGCCCGAGAATATTCTTTTTTCGTCCAGTTTTTACCCTTTTATGCCTAAAGTACCCCTGAACTAGTGGCTGGCCTATATATAGTCCCCCACCTCCATTGTAAACCCTAGGCATGATATTTGGAATTAGTGGAAACCCCTTGTGGATCTATATAGTTCTTGCCTCATGCTCCTTTGACAAAGGAGAACCAAATATCCCATACCTCGTTGGAGTTTGCATCGTGCCTCTGCATTGTACAAGGCCTTGGCATCAGTGTCCCTTTGCCAAGACGTCAAGATCTCACCGAGTCTCCCATCTCGCTGTGCCGGTTCGAGAGAGAGTCCCCCAACCGACGCCGATCCTAGGGATTGCGCCGGACCGGTCACCGCCGGTGTGAGCTATTGGTGTGTATCGGGGTTTTGTGTATGTGTGTTCATCGCTTTCTTCGTGCGTGAGTTCGCCGTGTTCATCCTCCCCTCCTTCCCCCGCACTCCATCCTCGATTTGAGTGGGATTCGTGAAAGATCGAGCCACCCTAGAGGTTTTCCCTCAACATATTGGTATCAAGAGCTTCGTTGCTCACGAATTCCCCCACAAATTTTTCTCTTATCCACCAAAAAATTGAAAATCCCCAAAAAGAGCCCCAAATTTGCCTTCGGGTCGATCTCTGGATTTGGTGCGTTTTTCGTGGTTTTGTTCCACAGATCTGTTGCTTTGGGTACTGATCTACCTTCCTAGAACCTTTTCCCAGCCCAATTTAGATAAATTTCCGAAAATTTTGACCGATTTGTCTTTTGGAGTTTGTCACGAACTCAAATCGGCACCAGGCTCGGCGGACCGGCCCAGCCGCCGGAAATTTCGGCGACAGTTCCGGCAAACCGGAATCGCCACCGGAATTTCCGGCACCAGGCTCGGCGTCGCCGGTATGGCCGCCGAAAATTTCAGTTTCACCCATGTTTTCCATTTTTTCTCTTATGTTGTTCGTGTTTCGTGTGCGTGTCACCAAACTAACTTCAAGCTTCCGCAACAATATTCACATACCGCGCTCATTGACACCGCGACACCAAACATCATCCACAACACCGGTAACAAGTCATCATACCAAAGGTATAACTTGTTCCACCTTGTTAACCCTTCTTCCTTGAGTGTATCTATCCTATGAGAGCAACTCATCTTGTGTTTGCCTAAGCATTGTGCACTTGTCCTTGGAAAGTGAGAGTGTGAGAGCAGATACAAGAGTTAACATAGTGGTATAGAAAGGGAGAAAAAGTGTTATGGGTCTCCTTGTGGATTTACCCTTGGAGTGGCCCGATCTTCATGGATTTGAGGCAGAAGTGAGGGAAAACACGATGAACACGACGAACACAACTCGAATGCAAGGTAAAGATACAAACACATGCCAAAACACACCCAATTCGATTTGCTCCCGTTGGTTCGAACAACCAATCCAATAGAATCCTCGGCGAGAGACCTTGCGGTAGAGTCACCAAAGGAGAGATAGGCAAGCGGACGGTAGAATCCAAACCAAGGAGAGAGTAGCAACCAAGTAGAATCCCAAAGGGGAGAGACCAAGCACTACTAGAATCCTTCATAGGGAGAGACCAAACACTTGAGGAGGGTCTTGACAACTTGGAGAAGGGCACCGACTCCAAGGCCTTGTACAACTCATAGATTTACTATTGAGAGGAGGTTCCCATCTAGGGTTAGGCACATGCCTTAATTCATCATCATCTCTAGGGTTTCAAGGAGGGGTGGGGCATATATATAGGCCAGCCATGAGCTAGGGGTAAAACAGGCATAAACAGGAAGTTTGGGATGTTACATGGGCCAAGCCCAGCTTGAGGCGCGCAGGCCCACGATGCTCGGTCCGGAGACTCTGGTGTAGCGGTCCAGAGACTCCGGTCGGGGCCGGAGTCTCCGGTTGATCTCCGGTTCAACCTCCGGAGGGGGTCACTGACTGTCCCAGGCGCTGGTTCAGGGCTCGGTCCGGAGACAGGCCGGAGACTCCGGTGTGGTAGACCAGAGACTCCGGTCTGCTAGTCCGGAGACTCCGGTCCTGCTTCAGCAGCTTCTTGCGTCTTCTCTTCCAGGCCTCTTGCTTGGGTGTCTTGGCTCCAGAGCCATCCTTGCTGCATCATGTTGATGACCCACAAGTATAGGGGGTGTATCGTAGTATTTTCGAGGGAAGTGAAACCCAATTTATTGATTCGACACGAGGGGAGCCAAAGAATATTTATCAGCCTTAACAACTGAGTTGTCAATTCAGCTGCACCTGGAAACAATCTTGCTCACAACAGTTTATCAGTAGCAATAGTTTTGTAGTAGGAATAGCAAAGTAACAGTAGTAGCAAAGCAAAGACAGTAGTAACAAAAGAAGTAAACAATGGGATTCGAGTGCGGTAGGCATAGGGATGGATGGACGAGCATTGCATGGACAAGACAATTCACATAGCAATCAGAACATAGGGCAATTTCAGATAAATAAGATAAAGCATCCAAGTACTAGACAATCCTAGGCATGTTTTCCATATATAGTCATGCGTGCTCGCAATGAGAACTTGCACAACATCTTTTGTCCTGCCAGCCCGTTTGCAGCCGGGCCTCTAGGGAACTACTGGCAATTAAGTTGCTCCTTTTAATAGAGCACGAGAGAAAGCATTTACACTCCATGAACACATGTGATCCTCACATCAAATCCTTTCCCGTCCGGTTATCCCGATTTCTGTCACTTCGGGGCCATAGGTTTCGGACAACGACTTGTGTATACAACTTGTAGATAAGACCAAGAACAATACTATCACAATGAATCAATAACATGTTCAGATCTGAAATCATGGCACTCGGGCCCTAGTCACAAGCATTAAGCACAACAAGTCGCAACAAAGTCATAAGCACTAATAAAAGATACTAGGCACCATGCCCTAACAATCTGATGCCATTACATGAACGATCTCATCCAATCCCTACCATCCCCATAGCCTACAACGGGGGATTACTCACTCATAGATGGGGGAAACATGGATGGTCGATGGATAAGCAATGGTGATGATGATGGCGATGATCTCCTCCAATTCCCTGTCCCGGCAGGGTGCCAAAACGGAGTTTCTGGTGCCGTTCGGTGGAATCTGGTGGTGGCGGCGGGGCGGAACTCCTTCTAGAAAAACGTCGAACCCCCCGGAGTTTTCAGGTCAGAAGGCTCCTTATAGGCGAAGAGAGAGACCGATGGGGTGCCTGGGGGGCCCACACCACCCCCTGGCGCAGCCTGGCCTGGCCCGCGCCACCAGGTGGTGTGGCCACCCCAGGGCTCTTCTCCGTCTCAGATTCGCTCCCGAGTCTTCGGGTGAAATAGGATTTTTGGCATGTTTTCCGGGATTTTTCCTGATAGTTGATTTTCTGCACAAAAAGTAGACACCAAGGCAATTCTGCTGAAAACAGCATCAGTTCGCATTACTTACATCCAAATCACACAAGTATAGAGCAGAAACAATAGCAAAAGTGTTCGGGAAAGTAGATACATTTTGGACGTATCAACTCCCCCCAAGCTTAGCTTATTGCTTGTCCTCAAGCAATTCAGTTGAAAACTGAGTGCGATAAAAGTACTTTCACAAACACATTTGCTTCATATGATGTAAATATTCTCAGCAATGTGATCAACTACTTAGACAATCCATAATAAAGAGTATGCAACTGAGTCTACTTAATAGTCATTGCAAGCTATGAAGAGATTCCAACTCAAGAATAATAAGTAGCACGAAGCACGAACATAAGCAACATTACAATGCTCATAAAAAGGTACGATAGAGTGCTATCTCGCTTGCCTTTAATTATGAATGTCAAGGCACCTCTGAAGTTCAAGTGATGACTAGAAGTAAAGATATCAAGGATACAAGCATCAAAGTCATAACACAAATAATCAAGTATTGGAACAAACACAAAGAATGACAACTATGCTCTCAAGAAGGTGCTCAAAGAATATGTGGAGACTCAACAAGTAGAAGAAAAAGGATTTGAATAATTTTGAAAGGCTTCCAAATGCTGAAAGTAAGGTACTCGTTAGCTTTGAGATCTCATTGCCCCTATCATAAGCATCTTAAATGTGGTTAAGGTGAAAGTGACACAACTAAGAGGATATGCTTGACAAGTTATAAATCAAAGTCTCATGCCCCTTACTTACGAAGACCGATCCTCATGCTACTCAACTTTAGTCACAAGTAAGCTCTTGTCATTGTAGGTATATACGTATCATAGAGAACCGCCAACGGGGTACCCCTTGCACATGACAAGGGAGCTATCCCATAATCAAAATACAAGGCAAGCAGACAATGAGCATCTCAGTGATCTTTTTATTTACTATGTGCATAGATTTTTATTGAGGATGCTTCATAGAATGCTCATTATGGTTATGCTGCAAGTTTCCACCATGATTAGGCATGGCTTAGGCTAGCGGCCCAGGCGTTTCTCTAACATACATACAAACTCCATGATCTTACAAGTTCCACTTTTATTTCACACCGCCGGGATCCATAAGAAAAAGAACATGATATCAACTAGGTACAGAGTACCTATGAAGCGTTGAAAGTGGTCCCCATGATACATGGTTCTGCTAACTTCAACTCATAAAGCGCAAGCATATGCACAACAAAGAAGGACGCAATGGTTCAGGTTTATTAAGTGCAAGAAAATAAAGTGTTCCATCAAGTTCATGAGAGCTTTACTAACTAACTTTCTCATAACAAGCAAACATTTTATTCGGAAGAAAACAAAGCATAATGAATATGCACAGAGGTAGCAAATGATGCTAATAGGTAGGTATGGTGGACACTTTGGCAATATTTGGTTTTGGGAGTTGGAAACTTGAGTAAAACACTCAGTGGAAGTGAAGGCTAGCAATAGTAAGGGAGCGACAAATGAGAGAGCAATAGCTGTCATTATCATGCCTGCAACAAAACAGGACTACTCATGGCATGAAAGTGATTCAAGATCCTCAAGGCAAAATAATTCATCGAGGCTTAACTGACTATTACAGTCATGAGCATGCGTGAGCATGTGCCAAGTCAATCAAATGAAACATTCAGAGGAGGATACCACGGTGTCATACCAATTTATGAATAGAGTAATGCAAGCAAACATTCATGAGACATGCTACAAACTATTAGCGAGCTGGAGCTAATCATAAGAAAGCAAGAACTATTAAGCATCCAAAGAAAACATACACTCTACATGAACGGACTAAACAAGCTCACAATGATGAGTATATGTACAAAAATGAAGGCAAATAGAGTTTGTTACCAGCCTCTTACCACACCTCAAGTTGTCATTAATCCTTATTATTGCTCTTCACTTGTGTGGCCTGAATAATATTATGAAACCAATAATCCACTAAGAACTGCCGAACCCTGTAGCAAACTCGCAAAAACCAAAGAAGAACGACAAATATTTTTGGTGTTTTCGATTTTTAAACAAGAACCAAAAGAGAAAAACAAGCAAAGCAAAATCTTTTTGGGGTTTTCGAATAGTTCAAACAAAGCAAAAAGGGAAAAGCAAACCAAGGCAAAAATAAGAAGAAAACCAAAGAGAAACAACAAAAATATTTTTGGTCTTTTTGTGTTTTTAGAAAGCAAAAGCAAAGAAGAACGAAAACTAAAAAGAAGCAACATGAATATAAAAAGTACCGACGCAACATGATATGGACATGAGTGCGGTATCAGCGTACCTCCCCCCAAGCTTAGGCTTTTGGCCTAAGTGGGTATCAATCCCAAGCTGGCCAGGATGAAGTGTCACGAGTGCGACGAGTTACCCTCGTCTGGTGCGAGCTCAATCGCCCTCCGTAATGTGCGGAGTAATCATAGGAGGGCGCATCCTCCTGGTGCTGCTTGTGGAAACCCAACAAACGAAGCTGCTCATCCACCTCCTCCTTGGAGCGCGACCACGGTCTCCTGTCAACACTAAACAAAGCAGGCTGTGGCAGAAGGATCTCCCTTTCATCCCCGTCTATGAAAAGAATCCTATATACTAGATTGTTCAAATCAGAGGTAGCAGTGACAAAGTGATGAGTTTTCATGGCAACAAGGTCGAGCCTCTGTGGTGCTAGCATAGCATCATCGGGATCCACTGAAAGACCTAATGCATTAACTACACGCGAGGCAATGATGCCCCCATAGATAGGCCCCCTAGCAGCTAGGCGGCGAGCAATAAGCGAGCCAAGATTGTACCGAGTATCATTGTTGAGCGTAGAAGCAAGGAAAGCTAAGTGATAGTTAGAGATATTACTAGTGTTCTCCCTACCCAATACACTAGTGGCAAGATAATATGCAAAGTATCTAAGAGCAGGGAGTTGGATATTTCTTATCTTTCCGCGCTGCGCCACGCGGTCATCATCATTGGTCACCCCTCGGTAAAGCTCCAACAAATCGGCGGGTTGCCCTTGAATTTTCTTCACGGTCCCTGCCATACGCACACCAACAATACTGCAAAATCTCTCCAAAGGCATGGTGAAGGGCATATCATAGACTTTAAAAGAGACAGTGGATTGATAGGATGTGTTAGTAAATGAGAAGCTCTCAACAAAAGTTTTGGTGAGAATAGCGTATTGTGCACTCTCATCTTGCATATAAGAGGTCAAGCCAACCCTCTCAATCAGTAGCAAGAAATCATCAAGAATACCTGCAGCTTGCAAGAAACTAAAACAAGGAAAAGAGGATGGGTGAGCGTCTCCATCATCTCTTTCACTGCCAATGCGTGTTGCAATGAGGTCTTAATTGTATGATGGCCTAGCTTGAGAGGCTGTTCTTGAGGGCCTCGACCTCCTAGGTGCATCACTCTCAAATATCTCTCCAAAAGTATGGTTCTTCATGCTTGGTATTCTGAAATTTAAAAACCTATTAAACAAGTGATTGCAAAGTAAATATAATGAAGGATTCTACTCATAGGGACTTGCAAGAGGCCTAAACATGCATCAAAACTATATCTCTAAGCATCAAACAAGCTTACAATCTCTCATAACCAGTCACCTACAGCAGCAAAATACACAACATATAATCCACTAAACACAAATCTACTTGGACAAGGGGAGGAGTCACATACCAAGGAACAATTGCTCCAAATTTCAGCAAGAAAGATGGGCTGAGCAAGGAGATCGAAGAAATCGAGAGCAAGCACAGAAAGAATGCAATTTTGAGCTATGAACTGGAGCTTACTCGGGAGAGAGAAGAAAGTGGCAGGTGAGAGAAGTAGTGGGGGGGCAGGGGTGGCCCACACCAGGGCATGGCGCCACCCAGGGCTGGCCGCGCCACCACATGGTGTGCCTGCCTGGTGGGCCCCCCTGTTACCTACCAGGTACTCCTCTGCCCCTTTTTCACATAAAAATTTAATATGAATTTTCCGGAATTTTTCGAGACACTTTATTTTTGGGCATTTTTCAGAAATAGAAGAATGATTTTTCTGACAGACAGATTTTTTCTTTTCTTTTGGAAACATGATGCAAGGACAAAACAAGGCTAGAACTACAGAAGTTCTAGCATGCAAGCAACTAACAACACAAAGAAAACTAAACGAAAGCAAAAACTAAAATGCAAAGGATAGAAATAAACGGAGATAATCATAATGAAAACATTGTTTTGTTCAACGGAATCCTTTTGTTAGCAAGGTTGATCAAGTCTTGCTACCAAAACAATTGCATATGAGACAAAACTTTGTACTCCACTAATGATTAAGTTACCTCAACCTTGATAGCAATGGTCCCAATCATAATAGTTTCAAAATTTTCTTTTGGTATGGGACAATATATTTCTCCAACTTGAATGCCTTGAACATGTTCAATTGAATTCAAGCCATAAGTCCTTTCAATCTTCTTTGGGAAATAGACAGTATGTTCCTTGTCATTAACATTGAAGGTCACCTTTCCTTGATTACAATTAATAACAGCTCCTGTAGTATTAAGAAAAGGTCTCCCAAGAATAATAGACATATTATCATCTTCAGGCATTTCAAGCACAACAAAATCAGTTAATATCAAGCAATTGTGAGCCACCTGAACAGGTACATCCTCACATATACCCACAGGAATAGTGGTAGATTTATCAGCCATTTGCAAAGATATATCAGTTGGTATCAATTTTTCAAGTTGAAGCCTCTTATAGAGAGAGAAAGGCATAACACTAACTCTAGCTCCCAAATCACACAAAGCAATTCTAACATAACTGTTCTTAATAGAGCAAGGGATAGTTGGAATCCCTGGGTCTCCAAGTTTCTTAGGAACCTTACCATTGAAAGAATAATTAGCAAGCAAAGTAGAGATTTCTTCATTAGGGATCTTCCTTTTATTCGAGACAATGTCCTTCATATAATTTGAGTAAGGAGGCAATTTAATAGCATCAGTCAAAGGAATTTGCAAGAATAAAGGCTTCATCCACTCACAAAACTTATTATAGTGTTCATCTTCCTTTGACTTGTGTTTCTTATCAGGGAACGCATAGGTTTTTGGACCCAAGGTTCTCTTTCACTACCATGTTTCTTAGCAATAAAATCTTCTTTGGTGTATTTAGTATTCTTAGTGTGGTTTTCAGGTCCTTCTTCAACTTTTTCTTCATTAGGCACTTCATTTTCTTCATTACCACTTTCGGTGTCAGCATCAGAGATAGATATACTATTAGGATCTATAGCAGGTTTAGAGGGTTCTACAACAGTTTTATGTTTCTTTTTCCTTTTCTTACGAGTAGAACCACTATTTTCAGCTTGTTGAGAATCCTGCTCAATTCTTTTGGGATGCCCCTTAGGATATAGAGGATCCTGGGTAGCAGCACCACTTCTAGTTCTAATTTCATAAGCATGTTTTTCTTTAGCAGCATTAACTAGCAAGTCGTTTTGCACTTTAACAAGTTGATCTATTTGAGTTTGAACCATTTGAAAGTGTTTAACAATCATTTTAACATCATTGGAGGTTCTTTCCATAATATCTTTCAACTCAACAATAGCTCTAGTGTTTTCCATTAGATGATTTTGCACCCTTTTATTAAAGTTATCTTGCTTAACAATAAAGATATCAAATTCTTCTAAGCATTGATCAGGAGGTTTCAAGTAAGGATATCACCTTCATCAAAGTGTTGGAGAGAGTGCACCTCAATAGTGGGTGAGTAGGGAATAGGCTTACATAATTCTTCTATAGGAGGTAAATTCTTGACATATGCAGCTTTAATTCCCTTCTCCTTAAGACATTTCTTAGCTTCCTTCATCACTTCATCATTTAATTCAATAACTCCCCTCTTCTTTGATGTTGGAATAGGCACATGAATAGATGGTTCAGGTACAATTACTTCAGGTATAGCTTGTTTAGGAGGAGTCCAATCTTCGTAATTCTTTCTTATTTTAGCAATTAATTCCTCAGCTTCCTTCGGAGACCTATCCCTGAAAACACAATCAGCACAACTATCTAGGTATGTCCTAGATTCTTCGGTTAGTCCATTATAAAATATATCAAGAAGCTCATTCTTAGGTAATGGACTTCCAGCCTGTGCATGAATCAGAGCACAAAACCTCGCCCAAGATTCAGGCAATACCTCTTTTTCTCCCTGTTTGAAATCAAAAAGTTCCTGCAAAATAGCATGTCTAGCACTTGGAGGAAAATATTTCTGCAGGAAAGTACTAATCAAGCACTCAGGGCTATCAATAGATCTAGGAGGTAAATTACTAAACCAAGTTTTAGCTTCTCCTTGCAGTGAAAAAGGAAAAATCTTAGCAACAAAGTAAGTACGCATCTTAATATCATCAGAAAACAAACCACTCATGGTAGAAAGTTTATTCATATGTGCTACCGCACTTTCATTCTTAGACCCACAAAAAGGTTCTTTCTCGACAATAGCTATGTAAGATAGATCGAGAGAGAAATCATAATCTTCATCTATAATGTTTATGGGAGAAGCAGCAAACTTAGCAGCAGGAGATAATTTGGGTCTAATAGTACGCCTCTCAAGGAGACTCTTAGCAGCGCTCCTATCATGGGTGTTCTTACATTCTTTAATAAACTCATCGGTCATCTCAACATAATCTTCTTCAATATAATAACTCTCACTAGACTCAGGTGAGCTAACAGGCGTAGTAGTGTCTTCATTAGGAGTTTCTGTATTTCCAACTATAGTTCTAGCAATCGTAGCATCTAGGAAATGACCTAATGAACCACTCTTATCAAGCATAGTAGAAGCAGCATCATAAGCATCTGAAGTTTCAGATTCAGCAGTAGTAGCAGTGTGTGTAGCATGTGTATGTGGTGGTGTAACGAGCTTACTTATAACAGATGGTGAATCAAGAGCAGCAGAGGTGTTTAGTGTTGGAGATATGCCCAAGAGGCAATAATAAAAGTGGTTATTATTATATCTTTGTGTTTATGATGAATGTTTACATCCCATGCTATAATTGTATTATAAGGAAACACTGATATATGTGTGTTTTGTAAACATAAAAGAGTCCCTAGTAAGCCTCTTGTGGAACTAGCTTGTTGATTAATTGATGATCATGCTTTCCTGATCATGGACATTGGATGTCATTAATAACAAGGTTATATCATTAGGAGAATGATGTGATGGACACACACCCATAGTAAGCGTAGCATAAGATCAAGTCATTAAGTTCGTATTGCTGTAAGCTTTCAAATGCATAGTAACCTAATCCTTCGACCATGAGGTCATGTTAATCACCATCACCGGATGGGTACTTTGATGACATCAAACACCGCTTGGTAACTGGTGGTTATAAAGGTGTCATTGGGTATTCTGAAAGTATGTGTTGAAGCGCATGGACCAAGATTGGGATTTGTCCATCCATATGACGGATAGATATGCTCTGGGCCCTCTCGGTGGAATGTCATCTAGTTAGCTTGCAAGCATGTGACTAGGTCACAAGGGATGACATAACATGGAACGAGTAAAGAGTACTTATCAGTAACGAGGTAGAACTAGGTATGGAGATACCGACGATCAAACCGCGGATAAGTAGAATATCGCGTGACAAAGGGAATTAGTTTCGTATGTTAATGGTTCTATCGATCACGAAGTCATCGTTGAGTATGTGGGAGCTGTTATGGATCTCCATATCCCGCTGATGGTTATTGATCGGAGAGGTGTCTTCATCATGTCTGCATATTCACGAACCGTAGGGTGACACACTTAAGGTTCGAAGTTGTTTTAAGTAGATATGGAATATGTGTTGGAGACCGAATGTTGTTCGGAGTCTCGGATTGGATCCAGGACATCACGAGGAGATCCAGAATTGTCCGGAGAATAAGATTCATATATTGGGGATCATTTTATAAGTTAGGAAATGTTCCGGAGTGTTTGTATGGAGATTCTAGAAGGTTTTGGAATGTTCTGGAAGGTTCTAGAAGATTTCTTGGAGTTTGCTTGAAAACCAAGAAAGGATCAAGGAGTCTTTGTGGGGCAAGACACGGATTCATGGGGGAGGAGGACTCCTCCCCCCTCCCAATCCGCCGGCCAAGGAGGGAGGGGAGTCCTACTAGGACTCCCCCTCCCATGGCGCCTCCCTCCTTTAAATAGAGGGGAGGGGGCGCCACCCCCTAGCACTCTCCCATAACAAACCCTGGCCGCCGCCTCTCTCCTCCTCCTTCGCTCTGCTCCGGCTTAGGCGAAGCCCTGCAAAAATCTCTACTCCACCACCACCACCACACCGTCGTGCTGGGATTCCGTGGAGAAGATCTACTACCTCCACGCTCATTTGGAGCAGGGAGAGGAAGGTCTGTTTCGACTCCGCACATGTGACCGACTGCGGAAGCGCTGCCGGAACGCGGCGCCGGAAGGATCGTCCACACGATCTAGATATTGGCAAGTGATCGACTACATCAACCCCGAGATCTAATCTCGTAACGCTTTCGGATCTACGAGGGTTAGTACAGATCTATCTCGTTGCACATGTCTAATAGATTAGATCTTGGCTTTTATCTAGATTAGATCTGGGTTTTGTTCTTCTTGCGGTAGAAAATTTTTGTTTTCCATGCTACGAACCCACAAGTGGTATCAGAGCCTTGTCTATGCGTAGATCTGTTGCACGAGTAGAACACAATGGTTTTGTGGGCGTTGGTGCTCGTGTCGTCTTTTGCTTTGTGTACTTTGCATCTTGCGATATGGTGGGATGAAGCGGCTCGGGCTAACCTTACATGTCATCGCACATGAGACTTGCTCCACGCTTGACGTGTAACTTGCTTTGCACAAGTGGCTTTGCGGGTGTCTGTCTCTCCCATCATAGTATAGATCCAATCTACACTTTGCACTCGATAGCACTTGTATCAACGTTGGGGTTCAGTTTCGTAGGTAAGATCCGTTCTTATTCGAAAGCCCCAAACCACGTAAAACATGCAAAGAAAATTAGAGGCGTCTAACTTGTTTTTGCAGGGGTTTTGTGATGTGATATGGCCATCATGTGATTGTGATTATATTTGATGTATGCAATGATCCTTGTTGTAATATGGCAACCGGCAGGAGCCTAATGGTTGTCTTTAATTCTGTTAAGACCTGCGTGTCTATTCATCTTGTAATAGCTTTGTTCCAAGTAGTTGTAATAGTTGCTGGTGATGATGGACAACCATGAAGTGGCGCCACTGACCTTGACGCAATGCTGGTGATGATGGAGATCATGTCTGTGCTTTGGAGATGGAGATCGAAGGCACAAGAAGAAAGGGCCATATCATATCACACTAATTATGAATTGCCTGTGATGTTAATCCTTTATGCATCTTGTATTGCTTAGATCACGACGGTAGCATTATAAGATGATCCCTCTCACTAAATTTCAAGTAATAAAGTGTTCGTCCTTAGTTGGCGCCGTTGCTAAGACTCGTCGTCTCGAAGCATCTCGTGATGATCGGATGTGATAGATTCTACGTGTGCATACAACGGGTGCAAGCCAGATTTGCACATGCAGAAACTAAGGTTAATCTTGACGAGCCTAGCATGTACATACATGGTCTCGGAACACGGAATACCGAAAGGTAGAGCACGAGTCATATAAGTGATATGATGAACATGAAGATTGTTTGCCGATGAAACTACATCCTCTCTCGTGAAGATCGGACTTGGTGTAGTGGACTTGGTTCGTGTAATCACTAAGACAATGTGAGGGATGTTGTTTTGAGTGGGAGTTCACCTAGTTAATTTAAGAATTAAAGTAGAACTCAATTTATCATAAACTTAGTCTAAACTACTTGCAAATTTGTTGTAGATTATGGCGAATCTCTCCATCAATTTCAATGCGTTCCTAGAGAAAGAAAAGCTTAAGAACAATGGAAGCAACTTCACGGAGTGGCTCCATGGTCTGAAGATTGTCCTCAGGGCTGGTCAGATGACCTATGTGCTCGAAGCACCGCTAGGTGACCCACCTGCAGATGATGCCACCGATGACGTAAAGAATGTTTACGCCACTCGGAAAAATCATTACTCCACAGTTCAGTGTGCCATCCTGTATGGTTTACAAACGGATCTCCAGAAGTGTTTTGAGCACCACGACCCGTTCGAGATCATTAAGGAGCTCAGGCTCATTTTTGAGACTCACGCGGCCGTGGAGAGCTATGAGGCCTCCGAAAAGTTCTTTACCTGCAAGATGGAAGAGGGAAGCTCCGTTAGCGAGCACGTGCTCACCATGTCTGGGCACACAAACAAGCTCCAAGAGTTGGGGATAACGATTCCTAATGAGTTAGGGATTCACCGTGTCCTCCAATCACTGCCACCGAGTTATAAGAACTTTGTGATGAACTACAATATGCACTGCATGAACAAGACGTTGCCTGAACTATCGTCCATGCTGAAAACTGCTGAAGTGGAGATCAAGAAGGAGCACCAAGTGTTGATGGTCAATAAGACCACCAATTTCAAGAAACAGGGCAAGCCTAAGAAAAAGGGCAACTTCAAGAAGGACGGCAAGAAAGCTGCCGCACCTGCTAAGAAGCCCAAGGCTGGTCCTAAGCCTGAAACTGAGTGCTTCTACTGCAAGGGTGCTGGTCACTGGAAGCGTAACTGCCCCAAGTACCTGGCAGATCTGAAGAATGGCAACATCAAGAAGAAAGGTATATTCGATATACATGTTATTGATGTGTATCTTACTAGTAATCGTAGTAGTGCCTGGGTATTTGATACTGGTTCGGTTGCTCATATTTGTAACTCGAAACAGGAGTTGCGGAATAAACGAAGACTGGCAAGAGACGAGGTGACGATGCGCGTTGGAAATGGCTCCAAGGTTGATGTGATCGCCGTCGGCACGCTCCCTCTACATCTACTTTCGAGATTAGTTTTAAATTTAAATAATTGTTATTTGGTGCCTGCGTTAAGCATGAACATTATATCTGGATCTTGTTTATTGCGAGACGGTTACTCTTTTAAGTCTAAGAATAAAGGTTGTTCGATTTATATGAGTAATATATTTTATGGTAATGCACCTGAGATGAATGGTTTATTCTTATTGAATCTCGATAGTAGTGATACACATGTTCACAACATAGATGCTAAATGAATAAAATTGAATGATAATTCTACATACATGTGGCACTGTCGTCTTGGTCACATTGGAGTGAAGCGTATGAAGAAACTCCATTCTGATGGACTTCTTGAATCACTTGATTTTGAATCACTTGAAAGATGCGAAGCATGTCTAATGGGAAAAATGACTAAGACTCCATTCTCTGGAATAATGGAGCGAGCTACAGACTTATTGGAAATAATACATACCGATGTGTGCGGTCCAATGAGTGTAGCATCGCGTGGTGGATATCGTTATGTTCTCACTTTCACGGATGACTTAAGTAGATATGGGTATATCTACTTTATGAAACATAAGTCCGAAACTTTCGAGAAGTTTAAGGAATTTCAAAGTGAAGTGGAAAATCATCGTAACAAGAAGATTAAGTTTCTGCGTCCTGGCTGCGGAGGTGAATATCTGAGTTATGAGTTTGGCATGCATTTAAAGAAATGTGGAATACTTTCACAGTTGACACCGCCGGGAACACCACAGCTTAATGGTGTGTCCGAACGTCGTAATCGAACTCTCTTAGATATAGTTCGGTCTATGATGTCTCTTACAGATTTACCGCTATCGTTTTGGGGCTATGCATTAGAGACAGTCGCATTCACTTTAAATAGGGCACCATCTAAATCCGTTGAAACGACACCGTACGAATTGTGGTTTGGTAAGAAACCTAAGTTGTCGTTCCTTAAAGTTTGGGGTTGCGAAGCGTATGTAAAGAAGTTACAGCCTGATAAGCTTGAACCCAAAGCGGAGAAATGCGTCTTCATAGGATACCCTAAAGAAACAATTGGGTGTACCTTCTATCATAGATCCGAAGGCAAAGTTTTTGTTGCCAAGAATGGATCCTTTCTTAAGAAGGAGTTTCTCTCGAAAGAAGTGACTGGAAGGAAAGTAAAACTCGACGAGGTTATTGAACCTTCTCTCGGAATTGAGAGTAGCGCAGCACCGGAAGATGTTTTTGTGCCGCCTGCACCAATTGGAGAGGAAGCTAATGATGGTGATCATGAAACTTGAGCGGTTATCGCTGAACCTCGCAGGTCAACGAGGGTTCATACCACTCCTGATTGGTATGACTCTGCCTTGAACGTCATGTTGGTGGACAACACTGATGACCCTGCGACGTATGAAGAAGCTATGGTGATCCTAGATTCCGACAAATGGCTAGAAGCCATGAAATCCGAAATGGGATCCATGTACGAAAACCAAGTATGGACTTTGGTGGACTTACCGGATGGCCGTAAGGCTGTCGAGAACAAATGGATTTTCAAAAGAAAAACAGATGCTGATGGTAATGTTACCATCTATAAAGCTCGACTTGTCGCGAAAGGGTTCCGACAAATTCAAGGAGTTAACTACGATGAGACTTTCTCACCAGTAGCGAAGCTAAAGTCTGTGAGGATTTTGTTAGCAATCGCTGCATATTTTGATTATGAAATTTGGCAGATGGATGTCAAAACGGCGTTCCTTAATGGTTACATTGAGGAAGTGTTGTATATGGTACAACCCAAGGGTTTTGTCGATCCTAGTGATGCTGACAAGGTATGCAAACTTCAGTGCTCCATTTATGGACTGAAGCAAGCATCCCGGAGTTGGAATCAACGTTTTGATAAAGTAATCAAAAACTTTGGATTTATACAAACTTATGGAGAAGCTTGTATTTACAAGAAAGTGAGTGGGAGCTCTGTAGCATTCCTAGTACTATATGTAGATGACATATTGTTGATTGGGAATGATATAGAACTTCTTAATAGCGTCAAAACCTATTTGAATAATAGTTTTTCAATGAAGGATCTTGGCGAAGCGACATATATTCTAGGCATCAAGATTTATAGAGACAGATCAAGACGCCTAATAGCGCCTTCACAAAGTACATACTTAGACAAAGTTCTAAAGAAGTTTAGAATGGAAGAGAGCAAGAAAGGGTTCATGCCCATGTTGTCAGGTAAGACCTTGAGTAAGACTCAAAGTCCGGCTACGGCAGAAGATAGAGAAAAGATGAATAATATTCCCTATGCCTCGGCCATAGGTTCTATCATGTATGCCATGCTGTGTACAAGACCGGATATAGCACATGCTGTTAGTTTGACTAGCAGATATCAAAGTGATCCTGAATGGAACATTTGGGCGGATGGTCAAGAATATCCTAAAGTACCTGAATAGGACTAAGGATATGGTTCTTTCTTATGGAGGTGATGAACAGCTTGTTGTAAACGGTTACACTGATGCTAGTTGGAACACCGATCCAGATGACTCGAAGTCACAGTCTAGATACGTATTTATTTTGAATGGTGCTGCAGTGAGCTGGAGGAGTGCCAAGCAAAGCGTTGTGGCGAAATCTTCAACTGAATCGGAATACATAGCTGCTTCGGAGGCTGCACAAGAAGCCATATGGATGAAGGAGTTCATTACTGAACTTGGCGTGGTTCCCAGTGTGTTGGACCCGATGGCCATCTACTGTGACAACACAGGTGCCATAGCTAATGCACAGGAGCCAAGGTCACATAGCAAGCTGAAGCACATCAAGCTACGTTTCCATGCTATTCACGAGTATGTCCGAGATGGTGACATAAAGATTTGCAAAGTACACACTGATCTGAATGTGGCAGATCCATTGACTAAACCTCTCCCTAGAGCAAAGCATGACCAACACCAGAACGCCATGGGTGTTAGGTATATTACCATGTAATCTAGATTATTGACTCTAGTGCAAGTGGGAGACTGTTGGAGATATGCCCAAGAGGCAATAATAAAAGTGGTTATTATTATATCTTTGTGTTTATGATGAATGTTTACATCCCATGCTATAATTGTATTATAAGGAAACACTGATACATGTGTGTTTTGTAAACATAAAAGAGTCCCTAGTAAGCCTCTTGTGGAACTAGCTTGTTGATTAATTGATGATCATGGTTTCCTGATCATGGACATTGGATGTCATTAATAACAAGGTTATATAATTGGGAGAATGATGTGATGGACACACACCCATAGTAAGCGTAGCATAAGATCAAGTCATTAAGTTCGTATTGTTGTAAGCTTTCAAATGCATAGTAACCTAATCCTTCGACCATGAGGTCATGTTAATCACCATCACCGGATGGGTACTTTGATGACATCAAACACCGCTTCATAACTGGGTGGTTATAAAGGTGTCATTGGGTATTCTGAAAGTATGTGTTGAAGCGCATGGACCAAGATTGGGATTTGTCCATCCATATGACGGATAGATATGCTCTGGGCCCTCTCGGTGGAATGTCATCTAGTTAGCTTGCAAGCATGTGACTAGGTCACAAGGGATGACATAACATGGAACGAGTAAAGAGTACTTATCAGTAACGAGGTATAACTAGGTATGGAGATACCGACGATCAAACCTTGGATAAGTAGAATATCGCGTGACAAAGGGAATTGGTTTCGTATGTTAATGGTTCTATCGATCACGAAGTCATCGTTGAGTATGTGGGAGCCGTTATGGATCTCGGATCCTGGCGATGGTTATTGATCGGAGAGGTGTCTTCATCATGTCTGCATATTCACGAACCGTAGGGTGACACACTTAAGGTTCGAAGTTGTTTTAAGTAGATATGGAATATGCGTTGGAGACCAAATGTTGTTCGGAGTCTCGGATTGGATCTAGGACATCACGAGGAGATCCGGAATTGTCCGGAGAATAAGATTCATATATTGGGGATCATTTTCTAAGTTAGGAAATGTTCCGGAGTGTTTGTATGGAGATTCTAGAAGGTTTTGGAATGTTCTGGAAGGTTCTAGAAGATTTCTTGGAGTTTGCTTGAAATCCAAGAAAGGATCAAGGAGTCTTTGTGGGGCAAGACACGGATTCGTGGGGGAGGAGGACTCCTCCCCCCCTCCCAATCCGCCGGCCAGGAGGGGAGTCCTACTAGGACTCCCCCTCCCATGGCGCCTCCCTCCTTTAAATAGAGGGGAGGGGGCGCCACCCCCTAGCACTCTCCCATAACAAACCCTAGCCGCCGCCTCTCTCCACCTCCTTCGCTCTGCTCTGGCTTAGGCGAAGCCCTGCAGAAATCTCTACTCCACCACCACCACCACACCGTCGTGCTGCTGGGATTCCGTGGAGAAGATCTACTACATCCGCTGCTTGCTGGAACGGGAAGAGGAAGGTCTGCTTCGACTCCGCACGTGTGACCGACTGCGGAAGCGCTGCCGGAACGCGGCCCCGGAAGGATCGTCCACACGATCTTGAGATCGGCAAGTGATCGACTACATCAACCCCGAGATCTAATCTCGTAATGCTTTCGGATCTACGAGGGTTAGTACAGATCTATCTCGTTGCACATGTCTAATAGATTAGATGTTGGCTTGTATCTAGATTAGATCTGGGTTTTGTTCGTTCTTGCGGTAGAAATTTTTTGTTTTCCATGCTACGAACCCATCATTTAGAACCGTACATCTCCTTGTAGTGGATGGTAAAATAGGAACCTTGCCATCACGAGACTAACCCATGATGGATGGATAGCAGCGAACAATAGAGAATCCAAGTGAACTTGATAAATAAAGCTATGCTCCCGACAGCGGCGCGGAAAATAGTCTTGATGACCCACAAGTATAGGGGGTGTATCGCAGTATTTTCGAGGGAAGTGAGACCCAATTTATTGATTCGACATGAGGGGAGCCAAAGAATATTTATCAGCCTTAACAACTGAGTTGTCAATTCAACTGCACCTGGAAACAATCTTGCTCACAGCAGTTTATCAGTAGCAATAGTTTTGTAGTAGGAATAGCAAAGTAACAGCAGTGGCAAAGCAAAGACAGTAGTAACAAAAGCAGTAAACAGTGGGATTCGAGGTGCGGTAGGCATAGGGATGGATGGACGGGCGTTGCATGGACAAGACAATTCACATAGCAATCAGAACATAGGGCAATTGCAGATAAATAAGATAAAGCATCCAAGTACTAGACAATCCTAGGCATGTGTTCCATATATAGTCATACGTGATCGCAATGAGAACTTGCACAACATCTTTTGTCCTGCCAGCCCGTTTGCAGTGGGGCCTCTAGGGAACTACTGGCAATTAAGGATCTCCTTTTAATAGAGCACTGGAGCAAAGCATTAACACTCCATGAACACATGTGATCCTCACATCAAAGCCTTTCCCTTCCGGTTATCCCGATTTACATCTTGGGGCCATAGGTTCGGACAACGGCGATGTGTATACAACTTGTAGATAAGACCAAGAACAATACTATCACAATGAATCAATAACATGTTCAGATCTGAAATCATGGCACTCGGGCCCTAGTGACAAGCATTAAGCACAACAAGTCGCAACAAAGTCATAAAGCACTAATAAAAGATACTAGGCACCATGCCCTAACAATCTGATGCCATTACATGAACGATCTCATCCAATCCCTACCATCCCCATAGCCTACAACGGGGGATTACTCACTCATAGATGAGGGAAACATGGATGGTCGATGGAGAAGCGATGGTGATGATGATGGCGATGATCTCCTCCAATTCCCGTCCCAGAGTGCCGAACGGAGTTTACGGTGCTGTTTAAATGGAATCTGGTGGTGGCGGTGAAGGAACTCCTTCGGAAAAACATGAACCCCGAAGTTTTTAGGTCAAGGCTCCTTATAAGCGAAGAGAGACCGAGGGTGCAGGGGCCCACACCACCTGGCGCGGCCTGGCCGCGCCACCGGTGGTGTGGCCACCCCATGGCTCTTCTCAATCTCGTATTAAGCTCCTGGAGTCTTCGGGTGAAATAGGATTTTTGGTATATTTTCCGGTATTTTTCCTGATAGTTGATTTTCTGCACAAAAAGTAGACACCAAGGCAATTCTGCTGAAAACAATGTCAGTTCGCATTAGTTGCATCCAAATCACACAAGTATAGAGGAGAAACAATAGCAAAAGTCTTCGGGAAAGTAGACACGTTTTGGACATATCACATGTTCATGGACCTAGTCACATCATGGGCATTTGTCTCAAGTAGGATTCCATTCGCATCATAACCAATGAAAGGCAAAGCATGGAAGGAGTTCACCTTTGGAGTGATGATTAGCGTGGCATGATGTGGACCAAAGGTGGTTTCCGTATGTTGGGCTACATCATCTCCCCCCGCTTGAAAACGAGTCGACCTCGACGATGTTCGTTCATCATCCAAGGAAGGAGGTGTGTCCTTGGCCTTGTTCTTCTACATGGTTGGATCACCGGTGTCGAAGCCATTCTCAAACTTGTTGAAGATCTTGTGGAACATCTTGCCATCATGTTGTGGTTAGAGATCTTGTAGCCTTATCCTGTAGTTGGTGGTGTATCTTGGGTACCTTGCAAAACCGACAACAAAGAGAGAGAATTGTATGAATGGTTGTTAGTATGGGTCACACTCAAGTCTCTCTTCTCACATTTTGTGGCTTGCGTCGTGGCACTCATGATTTTTCCACTCATTTTTGGCTTGTGGCACTCACTCTCTTGATGGTGGTTCACTCTCTCACCACTCGTCTCACAAGGGTTCTTAGCTTGCTTTCTCTTGTTAATGGGTGTCATGTTGGATGCAATGACTTGGCTAGGCGTCATGGGTTTGAGCACAAATTTCTTGTTGTTCCACTTGAAGGAGTATTGGTTGGTGGAACCATGATGTATTCCTTCTCTATCGTATTGCCATGGCCTTCCAAGTAGCATGTGGCACAAGGACATTGGCACGACATCACACTCGACGGTGTCTTCATATGGTCCAATCTTGAAGGAGACGTGGACCTTTGATGTTATCTTGAGTGCTCCATTGTCATCAAGCCATTGGACATGGTAGGGGTGAGGGTGCTCTATGCATTGCAACTTTAGTTTCTCACAAAGCTCCGTACTTGCGAGGTTTTGGCAACTACCTCCATCGATGATCACTTTTATGGACTTGCCATCAATTCCGGCACGAGTTTGGAAGATATTGAGGCGTTGGTCCTCTCTTGGGATGGAGTTTGTTGGAGAGATTTGTGTTATGACAAGTGCGGGGCCTGGATCATGCTCGCATACAAGTGTGTCATCCTCTTCCATTGCGGTTGTCCTTGCAATAGCTCGTTGAGTGAGAGCTTCATACTCTTCTTCACTTACGGAGTAGGTTGCGCCATTCTCATCCGTAAGCATCACTCGTGAGTTGGTGCACTCATAAGACTTGTGACCTTTCACTCCACACTTGAAGCAAGTGACTTGACTATCCGATGTCATGTTGGAGGAAGGTGCTATCACGGTCTTTGCTTGCTTGGATGAGCTCGTTGCTTGGTTTGTTGGGTTTGTGGGAGCATTTGCATTGATGGATGCAAAGTATGGCTTGGGCTTTTCGTATGCCATATCTTTTTGCAAGTGCCGCTCAGCTTTGGTAGCTTGATGGAGGATCTCGGTGAGGTTCTTGTACGGTTGAAAGTCAACAATCTTTCTTATTGGGTGGCTCAAACCGTTGAGGAACCTTGCTATGGTTTGCTCTTCGAGTTCTCTCACATCAGCTCGCATCATGGTTTTCTCCATTTCCTTGTAGAACTCTTCAATTGACTTGGTGCCTTGTTTCAAGTTTTGTAGCTTGTCGAAGAGATCTTGGCGATAATGCTCGGGGACGAAGCGTGTGTACATCACTTCCTTCATCTCGGTCCAAGTTTCAATTGGAGGTTCCTCATTCTTCTCGCGGTTCTTTTGGAAGTCTTCCTACCAAACATTTGCATAGTCCTCAAACTCAAGGGATGCCATTGCAACTTTCTTCTCTTCGGAGTAGTTGTGGACTCGGAAGATCTTGTCAACATTGAGCTCCCAATCAATGTATGCATCGGCGTCTTCTTCTCCCTTGAACTTGGGCATAATGAACTTGAGCTTCCCAAACTTTCCCTCTTCATGTTCACGGTGGTAGTTGCGGCAATCTTGCCTTATGCTCGCTTCACTTGGTGCACGTGGTGGTGGAGGAGGAGCTTGATTTTCTTGAGGACGCGGTTGAGGAGCTTGATGCGCAAAGTCTCTTCTTCACCTTTGCTCGGGATCATTTGCATTCATTGGTTGTTGATGACGATGGTGGGGTTGAGCATAGCGGTTGTTGCGTCTCACGCGGTGTGCAGCCTCGTCATCTCACTTGTATCCCATTGTGGTGCTCGATGAACTTGTTGTTGACGGCGATGGTCATGGTTCGGGTGTTGGCGCCTATCAACGCGGTTGTGTTCACCATGGCGTTCTTGTTCTTGGGGTGGTTGCGACCATGTTCTTCTTGGTTTTGTGGATGTGCCTGGTGATCATGGTGTCGATGACGTCTTGTGTGGTGCGATTGTTGATGTTGTATTTCAACCACTTGTTCATGGCGATGGCGAGCTTGATGTTCCCCATTGTGGTGGTGGGGTTCTCCATGATGAGAATGGGAGCACGAGGAGTCGCCATGATGACTTGAGGAGCACACGCGAGACGAACTTGACGAGCTTGAATGGTGTCCATGACGGTTGTCGAGGTTGGCAATAGCTTGGTGAAGAGCTTGGAATTGAGCATTGTGCTCCACTTGGCGTTGCTGGTCACGGTAGTCGAATTCTCGAAAAGTTTCATCAAGCCGGTTCTCAAGCCTCTCAAATTGGGCATTGAATTCTTGGCGTTGCACCCATAAGTTGTGGTGCGTGGCAAAACCATCTTTGTTGTTGAAGTTGCCATCTCCGCTTTCTCCGCTTTCCCTAGACATGTTGTTTGACCACAAGTGAAACGAGGGTGGTATTGGTCATATGGTATGTGCTACCTTGCCTCACCAAGTCAAAAATTGGAAAGGTTGTTCTTGCCGAGAGCAAAGCGAATACACAAGACACACACACACAAAGGCCTATGGTGGATGGGTAGGAAGGTGGATAGAAAATGGAACAACCAAACGAAAAGGTTATTGTCAAAAGTGGGTAAAACAAAGTCAAAGGAAAAGGTCAAAAGGGTGACGAGAACCTACGACTATACAGACACGATGGAGATTAATGTGGCTAACACGACTATGAAAATGAGCAATGAACAAAATTGGTCCTAACGAAGACTAATGCTCGGTGTCGTGCCAACACTAGGAGAGCCGTAGCCCGTTTGCCAAAAGATGGAGAAGCAACGGATTTGTACGCTTGCCTTGCTCTTGATCGCACTCTTGCTTAGAAGCTTTGGACTCTCTTTTGTATTGGTATCTTTCCCTTTTTCTTTTGCTTATAAGCTTTTTTTGTACCTCTTTCTTTGCTATGCTATGGAGTCAAGTTTATGTTATTGCCTCTACACTATGACTTATACAAGAGCAAGCGCACAATGCTTCAGCAAACACAAGATGAGCTACTCTCAATAGGTTAGGTAACACACAAAGGAAGAAGGGGTTAACAAGGGTGGTGCAAGTTATACCTTGTGGTGATGTCGCACTTGCAACCGTTGGTGGAGGGATGGTTCGAGTTCCGTGGTGTCGATGTCTAGTGCGAGGTGTTGCAGAAGCTTTTGTTAGTTGACAGACACGCACACAAAACACAAACGTCAAAAGGAAATCAGTCGAAAAAGGAAAAGGGGGACAAAAAATTTGTCAGGGCCAGAGACTCTAGTCTTGGTGTCCGGAGACTCCGGTCTGGGCCGGAGACTCCGGTCTGCTGGTCCGGAAACTCCGGTCTGGAGGCAGCGTGACGAACAGCTCGTGTTCTTGAGCGGATATTCGGCCCTTGAACCCTCAAATCCAGAAAATTACGACCAAACTGGGCTGGGAAACACAGGGCACAAGTAGACCAACTCCAAATACAAGTTTCTATTGGACTAAAACCACAATCAACTCACCAAAACGAGAGATCGATCTAAAAGCAATTTGGGGCTATATTTTTGGTATTTTTCAGTTTATGGTGGAAATCGAAGGGCGAAGTCAAATCCGTGGCAACCAAAAGCTGCTGATACTAGTTGTTATGGGTCTCCTTGTGGATTTACCCTTGGAGTGGCCCGATCTTCACTGATTTGAGGCGGAAGTGAGGGAAAACACGATGAACACAACTCGAATGCAAGGTAAAGATACAAACACATGCCAAAACACACCCAATTCTATTTGCTCCCGTTGGTTCGAATAACCAATCCAATAGAATCCTCGGCGAGAGACCTTGCGGTAGAGTCACCAAAGGAGAGATCGGCAAGCGGATGGTAGAATCCTAACCAAGGAGAGAGTAGCAACCAAGTAGAATCCCAAAGGGGAGAGACCAAGCCTACTAGAATCCTTGATAGGGAGAGACCAAACACTTGAGGAGGGCCTTGACAACTTGGAGAAGGACACCGACTCCAAGGCCTTGTAACACTCATAGATTTACTATTGAGAGGGGGTTCCCATCTAGGGTTAGGCACATGCCTTAATTCATCATCATCTATAGGGTTTCAAGGAGGGGGTGGGGGCATATATATAGGCCAGCCATGAGGTAGGGGTAAAACAGGCATAAATAGTAAGTTTGGGACGTTACATGGGCCAAGCCCAGTTTGAGGCGCGCAGGCCCATGATGCTCGGTCTGGAGACTCCGGTGTAGCGGTCCGGAGACTCTGGTCGGGGCCGGAGACTCCGGTCGATCTCCGGTTCAACCTCCGAAGGGGGTCACTGACTGTCCCAGGCGCTGGTTCGGGGCTCGGTCCGAAGACGGGCCGGAGACTCCGGTGTGGTAGACCGGAGACTCCGGTCCTGCTTCAGCAGCTTCTTGCATCTTCTCTTCTAGGCCTCTTGCTTGGGTGTCTTGGCTCCAGAGCCATCCTTGCTGCATCATGTTCATGGACCTAGTCACATTATGGGCATTTGTCTCAAGTAGGATTCCATTCGCATCATAACCAACAAAAGGCAAAGCATGGAAGGAGTTCACCTTTGGAGTGATGATTAGCGTGGCATGATGTGGACCAAAGGTGGTTTCCATATGTTGGGCTACATCAAAAAGAATCAAAAAAAGAGAGAAAAAGAAAAAGAAAAATAGAAAGAAACATAGTCTCCCAATACAAAGAGAGTCTCAAGCTTGTAAGCAAAGAGAGAAAAAGAGCGCGACTGAGGCAAGTGCACAGATCTGTTTCTTATTTCTCTTTTGGTGAACGAGTTGTGGTCTCTCCTTGCATTGGCACAACACCGAGCGTAGTCTTCGTTAGGACCTTTTATGCTCATTTTCATAGTCGTGCTAACCACATCCGTCTCCACGTGTGTGTATCCTAGTGTTTTGTAGATCGCCTCCTATTTGTTATGGGACTCCACAACAACAACATCAACAACAAGCTCCGCAACAAGATTACGAGAACCAAGTTCCACCTCCTCAATCACAAGATCATCAACAAGGTCACCAAGCTCGTCACAATAACCGCAACAATGAAGAAACTTTCGGAAAGCTCAAGTTCATAATGCCCAAGTTCACCGGATCCAATGACCCCGAAGAATACCTCTCATGGGCACTCAAAGTCGACAAGATCTTCCGCATGCACAACTATAGCAACGAGAAGATGGTCGCCATGGCTTCGCTTGAGTTTGATGACTACGCCAAACTTTGGTGGGAACAAGTTCAAGTTGCTCGTGATGCAAGACAAGAGCCGCCAATCACAACTTGGCATGACATGAAGGCCCATATGAGATCCCGCTTTGTCCCCGCGCATTACACGCGCGACCTCTTCAACAACCTTCAAGCGCTTCGTCAAGGGACAAAGACCGTGGAAGAGTACTTCAAGGAAATGGAACTCAACTTGATTCGCGCCAACATTGATGAGCGCATGGAGCAAACAATGGCACGTTTCCTTATTGGCTTGAATCACCCAATCAAGTGCATCGTCGAGTTCCAAACATACAACACCATGGTTGAGCTTGTGCACATCGCAACAAAGGATGAACGTCAAGTGCAAGAGGATATCAAGTACAACAAGCCCAAGACGTATTTCACCTACAAGCAAGCTTCAACCGCTACACCAACAACTTTCAATGGAAGCTCCAAAAGTACCTCCAAGCCTTCCTTCAAGCCAACACTTCCTCAAGGAAAACTGCCCCCAAGTGGCAAACAAGCAAAGAGTGACACACCTTTCAATGGTGAGTGCTACAAGTGTGGAGGCAAAGGACACAAGTCAGCCGAATGTGGAAACAAGAAAGTATTGTTCATCCACGACAATGGCGAAGAAGAGTACTTGAGTGAAGATGAATTTGATGCCCGAGTCAAGGAAGCAATGGCAAAGCAACGAGTGGAAGATGACCAAGAACTCCTCATGTGTGAACATGACGCAAGTCCATCGCTTGTCGTCACAAGGAGCTTGACCACTCAAGCACGAGAGCATGAAGATCAACGCTCCAATATCTTCCAAACACGAGCCGGTATCAATGGTAAATCTATCAAGGTGATCATTACGGAGGGAGTTGCCACAACCTTGCGAGCACCGAGTTGTGTGAGAAGCTCAACCTCCCCTCCATCCGCACAAGCACCCCTAACAAATGCAATGGCTAAGTGACCAAGGGTCCGTGAAGATCAAGCATACCGTATCGGTCTCCTTCGCCATTGGTCCTTACAAAGGTACGGTGAAGTGTGATGTGGTTCCTATGACAGTTTGCCACATGCTTCTTGGTCGACCGTGGCAATTTGACAAGGCTTCTAAACATGATGGTCGCACCAATGTATACACCTTCAAATGGCTCAACAAAACATGTGTTTTGCAACCAATGACTCCTAGCCAAATAATTGCGGACAGTGCAAAGGCTTTAGCGAGGGTGCAAAGCACAACACCTACTTGTGAGAAGAGAGGTGAGAGAGAGAACCACCTCATAGTGAGTGAGAGCCACAAGCCAAACTCGAGTGGAAAACTAAGAGTGTTCTCCTTGCCACCAAAAGTGAGAGGAGAGATGTTCGGAACAACCCATCCATCTTGCACTATGTCCACCTTTGTAAGGGACTAGAGCAATGAACTAATGAATTAACCAATGTTCCTCCATCTTTGATGATTGTTTTGCAGGAATTCAAGGATGTGTTCCCCGAAGAGCTTCCACATGGACTACCTCCTCTTCGCGGCATCAAACATCACATTGACCTCATTCCTGGTGCACCACTTCCCAACCGCTCCGCTTATCACACGAACCCGGAGGAGATAGAGGAGATTGAACGTCAAATCAACCAACTCGTCTCCAAAGGTTTGATCCAAGTTAGCACTAGTCCAAGTGCCGTACCCGTGATACTTGTCCCAAAAATGGATGATATGTTACGGTTATGCATGGACTGCCATCCAATCAATGCTATCACCGTGCGTTATCGACATCCCATACCACGTCTCGATGACATGCTTGATGAATTGTGTGGAGCCACTATTTTTCGAAAATTGATCTTTGTAGTGGTTACCATCAAATACGCATGGCTGAAGGTGATGAGTGGAAAACTGCCTTCAAGACCAAACTTGGTCTCTATGAATGGTTGGTTATGCCCTTTGGTTTATCTAATGCCCCATCCACCTTCATGCGCCTCATGAATCATATCTTGCGTTCTCTCATTGGAAAAGTGTTGTTGTCTATTTTGATGATATTCTTGTTTATAGGAAATCACTTGAGGACCATATAACACATGTCAAGGAAGTTTTGCAAATCCTTCGACATGAAAAGCTTTATGCTAATCTTCCCAAGTGCACTTTTTCTAAAGACAAGTTGATTTTTCTTGGATTTGTCGTTTCTTCGAAGGGAATTGAAGTCGATGTTTCCAAGGTAAAGGACATACGAGATTGGCCCATCCCAACAAATGTGAGTGAACTCCGAAGTTTTCATGGGTTGGCCGGTTTCTATCGTTGCTTTGTGAAAGACTTTTCCACCATTGCTTGTCCTCTCAACGAGTTGACGAAAAAGAATGTCACCTTAGTGTGGGGAAAAGCACAACAAAAATCTTTTGATGAACTTAAAAACAGGCTCACTGAAGCACCTCTCCTTGCGTTACCGGATTTCACAAAAACTTTTGAGATAGAGTGTGATGCTAGTGGTATTGGCATTGGAGGAGTCCTTATGAAAAATGGATGTCCTATAGCCTACCATAGCGAGAAACTTGATGGTGCTTGCCTTAATTATCCAATTTATGACAAAGAGCTTTTTGCCTTAGTTCGTGTTGTTCAAGTTTGGCAACACTACCTATGGCCCAAAGAATTTATCATATATTCCGACCACGAGTCGTTGAAATATCTCAAAGGCCAAGCCAACTTGAGTAAGAGACACGCTAAGTGGGTTGAGTTCATGGAGTCTTTTCCGTACATTGTCAAGTATAAGAAGGGCAAAGATAATGTAGTTGCAGACACTTTGTCTCGCAAGCACACAAGCCTTCTTACGAGACTTGAAATCAACGTGTTGGGTCTTGAGGAAATAAAATCTTTGTATGCTTTCGATCTGTTCTTTGAACAAATTTTCACAAAGTGCTCCATTGACAAGGGAGTTGATGATTTCTATTTGCATAAGGGCTTCCTCTTTAAACGAAACAAGCTTTGTATTTCGAAGTCGTCGCTTCAACTTTTGCTTGTCCAAGAATCTCATGGTGGAGGCCTCATCAGTCACTTTGGCTGTAATAAGACATTGGACATGCTCTCCACTCACTACTTTTGGCCCAAGATGAAGCGCGATGTGGAGCGCTACATTCAATGATGCACGACATGTGTTCAAGCTAAGTCGCAAGCTAATCCCTATGGTCTTTATATGCCATTGCCTATTCCTCATACACCTTAGTCTGACATTAGTATGGATTTCATATTAGGATTACCTAGATCTAAGCATGGTCATGACTCTATATTGGTTGTCGTGGATCGCTTTTCCAAACTGGCACACTTCATACCTTGACCGACGATGCTTCACATGTTGCAAATTTTTTTTTCAGGGAAATCATTCGTCTTCACGGTGTGCCACAAACAATCGTCTCTGACCGTGACGTCAAATTCATGAGCTACTTATGGAAGACCCTCATGGCCAAGCTGGGCGTCAAGCTCCTCTTTTCATCCGCGTCGCATCCTCAAACCGATGGACAAACCGAGGTTGTCAACCGAAGCCTTGGAACTCTTCTACGTGTGTTGATCAAGAAAAACTTGAAGGATTGGGAGGAATGCATTCCACACGCCGAGTTCGCCTACAACCGAGCCAAGCACTCAACAACCAAGATGAGTCCATTCATGATCGTTTATGGTTTCGAGCCCCTCACCGCGCACGACATCCTACCACTGCCTCTCCATGAGCACACCAACATGGACGTCGAGAAGCGCGCACAAGCTATGAAGAAGCTTCATGAAGAAAAAAGAGCTACTATCGAACAACAAGTCCTTCGCCAAGCTTCAAGATTAAACAAGGACAATAAGGAGATGATCTTTGAAGAAGGTGATCTTGTGTGGATACACCTAAGCAAAGACCGCTTCCCCAAGGAACACGACTCCAAGCTCAAGCCAAGAGGAGATGGTCCCTTCAAGGTCCTCAAGAGAATCAACAACAACGCCTACATCATCGACATACCGGCATCCAAGTACCTCGCAAGCAATACATTCAACGTCAAAGATCTCTCACCCTACCATGGAGATGTTCAAGATGACAACCATGAAGAGTCGAGGACGACTATTTCCCAAGGAGGGGGAGCTAATGCAGCTCGTCCCACGGATGCTCCTACATCTACACCAACAAGTCCAACAAGTGGACCGATGACCCGTGCCCGAGCCAAGCTCCTTCAAGCTAAGCTGAATTCACTCCTTGTCTCTTGTGACTTCGATACATCCTTGGATGGCTTGCTACTTCATGCCAATACCTTATGCATCCTCAAGTACGAACCCCATGAAGAAATGCCAAGAGAAGGAGCCAAGCCAACGCGAACCAGAGTCCCAGGCCAACCGGCGCCAGGACCGGCGGACCGGAATCCTCGTCGGAACATCCGGCGCACGCCCCGGTGGACCGGACCAGCGACCGGAAATACCGGCGCGTGCCGACAACATCCGGCACCGACCGAACAGCGCCTCAGTGAGCCGTTCCGGTTTCGACGGGAATTTCCAACGGCGACCAGAAATTTCGGCGCTGATTCCGGCGCCGCCGAGCTTATTGCCGAAATCGTCCCCCTGGATATCAACGTGGGTTTGATGCCCGAGAATATTCCATTTTCGTCCAGTTGTTACCCTTTTATGCCTAAAGTACCCCTGGACTAGTGGCTGGCCTATATATAGTTCCCCACCTCCATTGTAAACCCTAGGCATGATATTTGGAATTAGTGGAAACCCCTTATGGATCTATCTAGTTCTTGCCTCATGCTCCTTTGACAAAGGAGCACCAAATATCCCAAACGTCGTTGGAGTTTGCATCGTGCCTACACGTTGTACAAGGCCTTGACATCGGTGTCCCTTTGCCAAGACATCAAGATCTCACCGAGTCTCCCATCTCGCTTTGCCAGTTCGAGAGAGAGTCCCTCGCCCGACGCTGATCCTAGGGATTGCGCCGGACCGGTCACCGCCGGCGTGAGCTATTAGTGTGTATCGTGGTTTTGCGTGTGTGTGTTCATTGCGTTCTTCATGCGTGAGTTCGTCGTGTTCATCCTCCCCTCCTTCCCCCGTACTCCATCCTCGATTTGAGTGGGATTCGTGAAAGATCGGGCCATCCTAGAGGTTTTCCCTCAACACTTTCCTAAACCACATTGATCCACTAGAGTTATTGCATGTGTCTTCCTTTCCTAAACCACCACCAGAGTCATTGCATGTGTATTCCTTTCCTAAAACACATGGATGTCATTGCATGTGTCTTCCTTTCTTAAATCACCACTAGAGTCTTTGCATGTGTGTTATTTTCCTAAACCACATGGATCCACCAGACGGATGTGTGTTCTTTTCCTAAACCACCACCAAAATCATTGCATGTGTGTTATTTTCCTAAACCACCACCAGAGTCATTGCATGTGTGTTATTTTCCTAAACCACATGGATCCACCAGTATCATTGCATGTGTGTACTTTTCCAAAACCACCACCAGAGTCATTGCATGTGTGTTCTTTTCCAAAACCACCACCATAGTCATTGCATGTGTGTTATTTTTCTAAACCACCACCAGAGTCATTGCATGTGTCTTCCTTTCCTAAACCACCACTAGAGTCATTGCATGTGTGTTCCTTTCCTAAACCACCACTAGAGTTATTGCATGTGTGTTCCTTTCCTAAACCACCAGAAGAGTCATTGCATGTGTGTTCCTTTCCTAAACCACATGGATGTCATAGCATGTGTCTTCCTTTCCTAAACCACCACTAGAGTATTTGCATGTGTGTTATTTTCCTAAACCACATGGATCTACCAGATGGATGTGTAATCTTTTCCTAAACCACCACCAAAGTCAGAGCATGTGTGTTATTTTCCTAAACCACCACCAGAGTCATTGCATGTATGTTATTTTCCTAAACCAAATTGATCCAGCAGAGTCATTGCATGTGTATTCTTTTCCTAAACCACCACCACAGTCATTGTATATGTGTTCTTTTCCAAAACAACCACCATAGTCATTGCATGTGTCTTCCTTTCCAAAACCACCACCAGAGCCATTGCATGTATGTTCCTTTCCTAAACCACATGGATGTCATTGCATGTATCTTCCTTCCTAAACCACCACTAGAGTCATTGCATGTGTCTCCTTTTCCTAAACCACATGGATCCACCAGTGTCATTGTATGTGTCTTCCTTTCCTAAACCACCACCAGAGTCATTGCATGTGTGTTGTTTTGTTAAACCACCACCAGAGTCATTGCATGTGTCTTCTTTTCCTAAACCACCACCAGAGTCATTGCATGTGTATTCTTTTCCTAAACCACCACCATAGTCATTGCATGTGTGTTTCTTTCCTAAACCACATTGGTCCACCAGAGTCATTGCATCTGTGTTTCTTTCCTAAACCACATGGATCCACCAGTCTCATTGCATGTGTCTTCTCTTCCTAAACCACCATCAGAGTCATTGCATGTGCCTTCCTTTCCTAAACTACCACTAGACTCTTTCATGTGTGTTATTTTCCAAAACCACATGGATCCACTAGTGTCATTGCATGGGTGTTCCTTTCCTAAATCACCACCGGAGTCATTGCATGTGTGTTCTTTTCCTAAACCACCACCATAGTCTTCGTATGTGTGTTCTTTTCCTAAACCACCACCAGTGTCATTGCATGTGTGTTCTTTTACTAAACCACCAACAGAGTCATTGCATATGTCTTCTTTTCCTAAACCACCACCAGAGTCATTGCATTTGTGTTCTTTTCCTAAACCACAAATAGAGTCATTGCATATGTGTTCCTTTCCTAAACCAGATTGATCCACCAGAGTCATTGCATGTGTGTTCCTTTCCTAAACCACATGGATCCACCAGTGTCATTGCATGTGAAATCTTTTCCTAAACCACATATATCCACCAGAGTCATTGCATGTGTGTTCTTTTCCCGAACCAACAAGAGAGTCTTTGCATGTGTCTTCCTTTCCTAAACCACCACCATCCACCAGAGTCATTGCATGTGTATTATTTTCCTAAACCACCACCAGAGTCATTGCATGTGTCTTCCTTTCCTAAACCACCACTAAAGTCATTGCATGTGTGTTCCTTTCCTAAACCACCACTAGAGTTATTGCATGTGTGTTCTTTTCCTAAACCACCACCATAGTCATTGCATGTGTCTTCCTTTCCTAAACCACCACCAGAGTCATTGCATGTGTGTTCCTTTCCTAAACCATATGGATGTCATTGCATGTGTCTTCCTTTCCTAAACCACCACTAGAGTCTTTGCATGTGTGTTATTTTCATAAACCACATGGATCCACCAAATGGATGTGTGGTATTTTCCTAAACCACCACCAAAGTCAGTGCATGTGTGTTATTTTCCTAAACCACCACCAGAGTCATTGCAACTATGTTATTTTCCTAAACCACATGGATCCACCACTGTCATTGCATGTGTCTTCCTTTCCTAAACCTTTAAGGCATGGTGATCTTCATCACGTTACTTGCTAGATTGATTCCTCTTCTTCAGGTGACGTTCATCGGCGTTATTGGAAGATTACCATCCGGGTTGACTCGCTGTGAAAGATCGGGACAAAACTATAGGATCATCGGCTTGATCCGTATCAGGTGGTATCAGAGTACCAAGATGATATGGGGTGGCCCGATCTTCTCAGCAAGCTCTTGTCGATGATATGGTGGATGATAGATAACTAGTGCGTAGCTATGATCTCTCCCGCTCGATCCATGATGCCAGTGCAATAGATCTCGAACCTTGTAGGATATTCACAACACCACACTCTTGCACATGCAGCCATGACCACGAATGGTAGTATGCAATCTACTAATTCCCAATGGAACAACAGATCACACTCAATTATAGTTGGTAGATTCGAACACAGGGTAATTCCAGAGGTTCTATGAAAGAAACAACTCCAAAATATTTTAACGTGGTCTCAAACCTAAAAACCATGATTTACAGGCCTATATAAAGGTTGTTGGACGTCCAACATAGAGTTGGGGTCAAAACCAAACATATCTCTAACTTTCCTAACTTAAAAGGACTCTATTTGTAAACTGATAGAAAACGTCTGTCGACTTGTTTTGGTTGTTGGGCACATCTCGTAAGGAACTGGGAGACGTGCAAGTACCCGTTGGAAAGATCTCGGAATTATCTTTCCAACAAGTACTTATTTGCTTAATTCCGAGTTGGTATGCGGAAACTACGTCCATTTCAATTTCAGAACTTCTGTCTGTCTGAATTGAACCTTTCTTCTTGGTCGCCTTCTAACTCTCGGTCGCCTTCATTTTGATGATCTTCTCTTGTGCCTTTCTCCCGCTCCTCCCTCGCGCATCTTTGGGCGATCATCATGTCGGGCTCCTCTTGTAGCCTTCTCCTCCTCACGCCATGCTTGTTTCTCCAACGAACCTGATAGTCATTATTGATTTGACTCAATACTTCCTTCCAGTTCAAGCAGTCAGAATCATCATAATCCCTGTATATATCCTCATCAACATAGGTGTAGGAACTTTCCCATTGAGACTAGTTTCCGCTCCTACAGGCTACTCTTAGGATTTTTGGTGCTGTACTTTGTAATTGGCCGTGTGTGATCTATAAAATCAAAAAAAGAGAAAAAGCAATATAGCAAAAGAAAAAGCAAAAAAAAGAGCTATACAAAAGAAAAAGAAAAAAATTGTGGAAAAAGAGAATTTGAGCAAGAGGCCTAGTGATATCTTTGTGCACCGGTAGATTGAGCAATCTTGTGCCTGTTTACTTTGAACTTTGCTAGTGTCTCTCGAGCATAGTGCAACACCCTTCATAGTTGCATTGCCACGTTTTTCTCCACATGTGTGTTTCTTGGGTTTTTGTACGATCAGCACTAGGACTTGTTTGCAGTGTAGATAGGATACCATACCTATAGCTCCACCATAAATAACCTATGTGCCCTACGGTCGTTCTCTATACCTTTGATATTCACTTCATCACATCAAGTGCATCAGTTTTTGATTTCTTTTGGTAGAGCATCTTCATTCACTTTGGAACGATAAGATATCCTTTCTTATTAGTTGTTGAGTGAGCTGTGAGAGTTTCCACCATACAGATTTTTATTTTTGCACTAACCTACTAATCATGTCTTCTAGTGATGATGATGTTGTGTTGCAGAAAAAGAAGGATGAGGAGCTTGTTAGTTGGCGCGAATATGAGGCTTTGAAGTCACACTTGACATGTGTGTTTACTCACACGACAGATGCCATTGACAAGAATCTACAAGATATGAATATGAGATTGGATCAGCATGTTGGAACGGTTGATACTATCCAAACGCAAGTGGCTACGCTCAATGTCAATGTCACCACTCTGCAGTGTTCCATTGAGGGTTTGACAGCCGCCATACATAGAAGGCAAGATCCTCAACATGATGATGCCTTTGATGATTTTGATGAGGGTAGCGTTGTTGATGTTGCTCCACATGTTGGTAGGGGACGTGTTATTCCCCGTGTCCATGCACCTGCTCATGGTCGTGGGCTTGCCCCTCTTGGGCGTGTTCAGCGTGTGCTTAACCAAGCTGTTGATGATGGTTTGGCCAAGCCAAAATTCTCGATTCCCAAGTTTGTTGGTTCCATTGATCCAGAAGATGACCTCACATGGGAGTTGAAGATTGAGAAACTCTGGCGCTTATTTGACTATCCAGAAGACAAGAAGGTCAAGCTTGCAGCATCTAAATTTGATGGTTATGCTTTGCGTTGGTGGGATGCTCTTGTGCAACATAGGAGGGAGGACAATGAACTTCCTGTGATGGATTGGCGCGAGATGAAGAAAATCATGAAGGCTCGTTTCGTACCAACCAACTACTTGCGATCAGTTTTTGATAAATTGATGCAATTGAAGCAAGACACAATGACAGTTGATGAGTACTACATGGAGATGGAGTTGCTTATGCAGCGTGCTAGAATTCGTGAGTCCATTGAGATGACCATGCAGCGATTCCTCAACAATCTGAAGTTACCAATCAAGAGCATAGTTCGTCATCACAAGTATGAGACCATGAATGAGCTATTGCACCATGCTAGAGAGGTTGAATCCCAGTTGGCAGAAGAGGCGAAGTCACGTGCTCGTTTTCCGTCCTCTAGCAGATTTTCGGCCAGATCTACTCCTACTACAGTCACGCCACCAGCTGCTACTCTGTTTACACCATCGGCCAAACCAGCAAGTACTCATTCGTTTGGTGGTTCTAATGCTCGGAAACCCGCTGCTCCTGCTGCTAGATCGGGTTCCAACATGTCTACGGCACGTACTCGTGATGTGGTGTGCCATACTTGTGGAGTTAGAGGGCACTACAAGGAAGATTGTCCAAACAGCAAAGTTATGTTTATTAATGAACAAGGCAAGGTACAAAGTGGAGATGAAGCTTCTGATGATGATGTTGATGATGCCGAGGATGGTGCTGATGCGTATCCTGAGCGTGCTCCAACTATTGTTGTATCTTCATGTATACTAAGTGTGCAACCGGTTGAGGAATCCCAGCATTGCAACTTGTTCCAAACAAAAGCTCTAGTTGGACCTAACAAGGCTTGCAAGGTCATTATTGATGGAGGTAGCTGCAGAAATCTTGCAAGTAAGGAACTATGTGCCAAACTGAATTTGACATACTTACCTCATCCCAAGCCATACTACATACAATGGTTGAGCAACAATGGTGATATGAAGGTAAATCATATGCTACGTGTGAATTTTCAAATAGGTCCATACAAAGATTCTATTGACTTTGATGTGGATCCTATGACTGTTTGTCACCTACTATTGGGTCGGTCTTGGCTCTATGATCGCCATGTGTAACACAATGGCGGAGCCAATACATATCACTTGGAATTCAAAGGGAAGAAGATTACTATGCAGCCAATGACACCACAAGATATTGTGAATGATTCTCGCTAGAAGATAGAGGTGAAGTTGAAGGAAGATTCTACCACTCGGCGAGATTGTGTGACAGTTGTTCCTGATGTAATTGAGCCTAAATTGAATGATATAATGAAAAGTGAGAGAGTGCCTGGTTTATTGATAGTAGCCACCAAGGAGGATACGAGAGAGTTTCGTGAGGATCCTACAGCCATGCCACTTATGCTCATGTATAAGGGCGAGGTATTGGTTTCTAACGACATGACCCCTATTTCTCTTGGTGTCTCTTCTGTTTTGCAGGACTTTGGGGATGTGTTTCCAGAAGATGTACCCGTAGGTTTACCTCCATTGCATGGTATAGAACATCAAGTGGACCTGATTCCTGGCGCCACACTTCCCAACCGTGCACCCTACAGGACTAATCCCGAAGAAACTAAGGAAATTCAGAAGCAAGTACAAGCGTTGCTGGATAAAGGGTACATTCATGTTTCTCTTAGCCCTTGTGTTGTTCTTGTTATTTTAGTTCCTAAGAAAGATGATACATGGCGCATGTGTGTTGATTGTAGAGCGATTAATAACATCACTATTCGATATCGTCATCCTATTCCACGCTTAGAGGATATGCTCGATGAATTGAGTGGTGCTGCTGTTTTCTCTAAAATTGACTTGTGTAGTGGTTATCATCAAATTAGGATGAAAGAAGGGGATGAGTGGAAAAATGCTTTCAAAACTAAATTCGACTTGTATGAGTGGTTAGTCATGCTGTTTGGTCTTACTAATGCACCTAGTACTTTCATGTGTTTGATGAATCATGTTTTGAGAGAGTTTATTGGTCGTTTTGTGGTTGTTTACTTCGATGATATACTCATATACAGCCACACCGAATCTGAACATTGCACTCATATTAGACAAGTTTTGCAAGTGTTACGTGATAATAAACTGTATGCTAATCTTGATAAGTGTACATTTGCAAAAGATAAGGTCATATTCCTAGGATTTGTTGTGTCTAAGCATGGAGTAGAGGTAGATCAATCTAAAATTGAATCAATTCAGAATTGGCCTACTCCAATGAATGTAAGTCAAGTGCGTAGTTTCCACGGTTTAGCTGGTTTCTATAGGCGCTTTGTGAAAGATTTTAGCACCATTGCTGCCCCATTGAATGATTTAACAAAGAAAGGTGTTCCTTTTGTATGGGGCGCGGCCCAAGACATTGCATTTGATACATTGAAACGTTTGCTTACTTCTGCACCATTACTTGCATTACCTGATTTTTCGAAGCAATTTGAAGTTGAATGTGATGCTAGTGGTATAGGCAAAGGTGGCGTTTTGATGCAAGTGGGTCGGCCTATAGCTTATTTTTCTGAGAAATTGACTGGTGCTCGTTTGAATTATTCAATCTATGATAAAGAATTGTATGCACTTGTTAGAGTACTTGAGGTTTGGCAACATTATTTGTGGCCAAAGGAATTCATCATACATTCTGATCATGAAGCATTGAAATACTTGAAAGATCAATCAAACTTGCATAGAAGATTAGCTAAATGGGTTGAGTTCATTGAGTCTTTTCCTTACATCATTAACTATAAGAAGGGAAAAGAGAATGTTGTTGTTGATGCTCTATCTAGGAAGAATATGCTATTAACCAATCTTGATGTTAAAATTCCTGGATTAGAAGCTATTTGTGCACCTGATGCAACTGACCATGATTTTGCTGAACCATATCGTTTGTGTGCTCTTAGAAACACATGGGATAAGTATCATATACATGATGGATATTTGTTTCGAGCTAACAAACTATGTATTCTAGAATCGTCGTTGCGTTTGTTCTTAGTGCAGGAATCACATGCTGGTGGTTTGACGGGTCAGTTTGGGCGTGAGAAGACGTTGCTCATGCTCGCTGATCACTTTTATTGGCCCAAGATGAGGCGTGATGTGTACAGATTTGTGAGCCGATGCATTACTTGCCACAAGTCGAAATCCAAGTTGAAGCCTCACTGTTTGTATACACCTCTCTCTGCACCTACTACTCCATGGGAAGACATTAGTATGGATTTTGTGCTAGGTCTACCTAAAACTCAGAGAGGTCATGATTCTATATTTGTGGTAGTGGGTAGGTTCTCTAAGATGGCTCATTTTATTGCATGCCACAAAAGCGACGATGTGTCGCATGTTGCTAACCTGTTTTTCAGGGACATCGTGAGATTACATGGAGTACCAAAGACGATTGTTTCTGATCGTGATGTGAAGTTCATGAGCTACTTTTGGAAGACCTTATGGGGGAAGCTAGGAACGAAGTTGTTGTTCAGTACTACATGTCCTCCCCAAACAGATGGTCAAACGGAGGTGGTGAATCGAACATTGTAACAGCTGCTAAGGACCATGATTAAAAAGAATCTGCGGAAGTGGGAAGAATGTTTGCCACATGTTGAGTTTGCTTACAACAGGGTTGTGCATTCAACTACTCAGCTTTGTCCTTTTGAGGTGGAGGCACTTGATATGTTGCCTCTGCCATTGCATGAGAGAGTTGATATGGAGGCATCAAACCGTGCTGATTACGTGAAGAAGATACATGAGAAGTCTAGAGAGGCAATTGAGAAGAAAGGCAAGAACATTGCTTCTGCAAGAAATCAAGCAAGGAAAGAAGTGTTGTTCGAGACTGGAGATATGGTTTGGGTGCATCTGCGCAAGGATAGATTTCCACTACTTCGCAAGTCCAAATTGAAGCCACGTGGTGCTGGTCCTTACAAGGTGCTAGCCAATATTAATGATAATGCCTACTCAGTTGATATACCTATTGAGGAATTTGGTGGTGCTAGCAACAACTTCAACGTTGTTGATTTGTCACCATATGCTGGAGAAGACCTTGGAGCGTCAAGGTCGACGCCTTTTGAAGGGGGGGAGATGATGAGGACATCCCTACAGTTACACCTACCCCAATTGATAATGAAGATGTTCCAATTGCAAAGAAGGATCAATCCAATGAGATACGAATTGGACCAATCACAAGAGCTCGTGCTAAGCTACTAGAACAACAGGTGAACTTGTTTCTTAATGAACCTAGTGTTTTAATTAATGAGAATTTTATACTACCTAAGTCTTTGAATTATTGCATGATCGGGTACTTAGGAGAAGAAGGCGTAGCACGGAGCGAGGAGCTATTGGAACAAGGCGTGTTGATCAATGAAGAATGCGCGAGGGAGGAGAGGGAAGAAGCGCAAGGAGCTGTCCAAGACAAAGATCAACAGGAGGAGGGAGTTCTCTGCCGCGGCAGAGAAAAGCCTCGTTCTACGCCAGTGCTGCATGGCAGGAAAACCGAGTCCGGCTCTGCCACGACAGGCTGCCGCGACAGAGAAACCGTGTGAAAGTCTGCCACAGAAGAACATGTGGCCGAGCCACTTTGTGGCCGGTTTGTATCCAGGTTGGGTGGAACCAACTCGGGTTCCCCCATAGGCCGCCGCCCCCTGAACCCATAAATAGATGGGGCGCCGTAGTTAGGGTTTTTAGACCACGTTAAAATATTTTGGAGTTGTTTCTTTCATAGAACCTCTAGAATTACCCTGTGTTCGAACTACCAACTATAATTGAGTGTGATCTGTTGTTCCATTGAGAATTAGTAGATTGCATACTACCGTTTGTGGTCACGGATGTGTGCGCAAGAGTGTGGTGTTGTGAATATCCTACAAGGTTCGAGATCTGTTGCACTGGCATCAGGGATCGAGCGGGAGAGATCATAGCTATGCACTAGTTATCTAGCATCCACCATATCATCGACAAGAGCTTGCTGAGAAGATCGGGCCACCCCATATCAACCACTAGAGGCTTTGCATGTGTGTTATTTTCCTAAACCACATGGATCCACCAGATGGATGTGTGGTCTTTTCCTAAACCACCACCAGAGTCATTGCATGTGTGTTATTTTCCTAAACCACATGGATCCACCAGTATCATTGCATGTGTCTTCCTTTCCTAAACCACCACTAGAGACATTGCATGTGTGTTCTTTTCCTAAACCACCACCATAGTCATTGCATGTGTCTTCCTTTCCTAAACCACCACCAGAGTCATTGCATGTGTGTTCCTTTCCTAAACCACATGGATGTCATTGCATGTGTGTTCCTTTCCTAAACCACATGGATCCACCAGAGTCTTTGCATGTGTGTTATTTTCCTAAACCACATGGATCCACGAGTGTCATTGCATGTGTGTTCCTTTCCTAAACCACCACCAGAGTCATTGCATGTGTGTTATTTTCCTAAACCACCACCATAGTCATTGTATGTGTGTTATTTTCCTAAACCACCACTAGAGTCATTGCATGTGTCTTCCTTTTCTAAACCACCATTAGAGTCATTGCATGTGTGTTCCTTTCCTAAACCACAACTAGAGTTATTGCATGTGTGTTCTTTTCCTAAACCACCACATAGTTATTGCATGTGTCTTCGTTTCCTAAACCACCACCAGAGTCATTGCATGTGTGTTCCTTTTCTAGACCACATGGATGTCATTGCATGTGTGTTCTTTTTCTAAACCACCTGGATCCACCAGAGTCTTTGTAGGTGTGTTATTTTCTTGAACCACATGGATCCACCAGTGTCATTGCATGCCTTTCCTAAACGACCACCAGAGTCATTGCATGTGTGTTCTTTTCCTAAACCACCACCATAGTCATTGCATGTGTGTTATTTTCCTAAACCACCACCAGAGTCATTGCATGTATCTTCCTTTTCTAAACCACCAGAGTCATTGCATGTGTCTTCCTTTTCTAAACCACCACTAGAGTCAATGCATGTGTGTTCTTTTCCTAAACCACCACCATAGTCATTGCATGTGTCTTCCTTTCCTAAGCCACCACCAGAGTCATTGCATGTGTGTTCCTTTCCTAAACCACGTGGATGTCATTGCATGTGTGTTCCTTTCCTAAACCACATGGATCCACCAGAGTTTTTGCATGTGTGTTATTTTCCTAAACCACATGGATCCACTAGTGTCATTGCATGTATGTTCCTTTCCTAAACCACCACCAGAGTCATTACATGTTATCTTTTCCTAAACCACCACCATAGTCATTGCATGTGGCTTCCTTTCCTAAACAACCACCAAAGTCATTGCATGTGTCTTCTTTTCCTAAACCACATGGATGTCATTATTGCATGTGTCTTCTTTTCCTAAATCACCACCAGAGTCATTGCATGTGTGTTCCTTTTCCTAAACCACCACTAGAGTCATTGCATGTATGTTCCTTTTCTAAACCACATTGATCCACCAGAGTCATTGCATGTGTGTTCTTTTCCTAAACCACCACCAGAGTCATTGCATGTGTCTTCTTTTCGTAAACCACCACCAGAGTCATTGTATGTGTGTTCTTTTCCTAAACCACCACTAGAGTCACTGCATGCGTGTTCCTTTCCTAAACCACATTGATCCACCAGAGTCATTGCATGTGTGTTCCTTTCCTAAATCCCATGGATCACCAGTGTCATTGCATGTGTCTTCTTTTCCTAAACCACATGTATCTACTAGAGTCATTGCATGTGTGTTCTTTTCCTGAACCACCAATAGAGTCTTTGCATGTGTCTTCCTTTCCTAAACCACCACCATCCACCAGAGTCATTAGTCAAGGGCGATAGCTTTGGGAAATTTCAATGTCCGAAGAGTCAATATGAGATCGATCAAATGAAAGCAGTACCATATGCTTCGGGCGTTGGAAGCTTACAGTATGCACAAGTGTGCACTCGCCCTGACTTAGCTTTTATCACCAGGGTACTCGGCAGATATCAAGAGAATCCAGGCATAGAGCACTAGAAGATGGTAAAGAGAGTTTTGCGTTATGCGCAAGGCTCAAAAGACCTCAAGCTAACATATAGAAGGTCTGATTCCCTAGAGATAAGAGGGTATTCAAACGCTGATTTTGCGGGAGACAGAGACTATCGAAAGTCCATGACAGGATACATCTTCACTCTCGCAGGAGGGGCTATTTCATGGAAAAGCTCCAAACAGTCAATAGTTGCATCATCCACGATGTATGCAGAATTTATAGCATGTTATGAGGCAACGGGGCAGGCGATATGGTTAAAAAAATTATACCCGACTTGAAAGTGGTAGATTGCATTGACAAACCACTAAAGATGTACTATGACAACGAGCCCGCAGTATTCTATGCTCACAACAATAAGTCGAGTAATGCTTCCAAACCAATAGAGATAAAGTATTATGTTGTGAAAGATAAGATCCAGGATCACACTATAAGACTCGAGCATATAAGGACAAAGGATATGCTTGCGGATCCGCTAACGAAAGGCTTACCATCCAATGTGTTCAAGGAGCACTTAGCCGGCATGGGTTTAAGGGAAAGCCTACGATTCATGGATCATAAGAGACCCAAAAGGAAACATTTTTTGTTTCAAAGCAAGAGGTATATTGTAGCTGTCTAATTCTATCGGCAATTGAGCTGTGATGATGAAACATGCTCTACGTACCGAACCGTGATGAAACAAGTAAAGTATAAAGTAAAAAGTAAAGTCAAGATCAAGGGGGAGAATGTTAGGTTGACCACTCCTCCCGTACGAACCCAATGGTTCGACGAACCCTTGCTCGCGCCCTGATCAGGGGCGCCCAGCCACTTCATGGTTGGTGGGCCCCTGTGGCAGCGCAATATATAGAGAGGGTGGGGGCTGGGGCATGAACTACAAGGTTTTTCGCGGCCACCGCTCCCCCCACCGACATCCTTCCGATCTAGGGTTTGCGTTTAGCCACGGGAAGCACCCCACTGCCACCGCTTAGCCCTCCACGTCGACCCCATGGCCACCGGCTCGATCACATCGAGCGCCGATGAAGGTACCATCTCTCTTCTCTCTCTCCTCTCTGTAATTCTATACCAAGTAAAGTATCTACCGAGAGCTACTAGAGCTAACAGTTACCAATTGGGATGTTCTATCACAATATACTAACAGAACATGAGTAGTAGAGTAAGAAAATACAAACAATAGCTAAGGTAAGGGTGATTTTACCTTGGTGTTCGGGGTCGGAGCTATGGCGGCCGGCTGTGCCCCGGTGTTGGACATGTACGGGAACGGACATGTCCAACGTCAGCCGCCGGCGGGTGTTGAAATGTGGCCATGGCGCATCGCCCCGTGGTCAGAGATGCGGTGGGGATGGCGGAGATGTTGGCGGAGATGTGTGGGGTCGGCGATCGGAGATGCAGTGGGTGGGGAGCAGGCCACAATGCCCGTCGCTAGGTCGTTGTTGTGTGACGACGGGCGGCAGCGCCAAGTCGAGACTCGGGAGTGACTACGGTCTAGGATTGAGATGAGATCACAAGGAAAATGGGGAAGCAAGAGGGCTCGCCGGCTAGGCCTCTATGGGCTGCGCTGGACGGATACGTGGTGGAAATTTTGGTCTCTTCGGTCTCCAGCTGCCGAAGACCGAACAACCTGTAATTAATTTGGCCATCTCATTCCCATGATCGATGAACTAACCGAAGACCGAATTACCTGAAAGTTCGGTTTTGGTCCCCATTTTTTCAGGTTCAGTCTTCGGTTTCATTTTTTTTGCCCGGCCATAGACACAACATGGCTCCATGGTTGGACCCGTGGGTTCAAACCACCAAAGAAATGGTTTGGTGTGGCGTGGTTGGAAAAAGAATAAGGGTTGCTGGTGCGGGTTGGGTTCTAATAAATGAATTCTGGTTTAGTTTGGTGTTTTTCTGGGTGGATTTTTGGTGTAGATTTCACCTTGGGGAACGTGCCAAGGGCGGACAGGATCTGGTGCATCCGAGGAAGACGATAAAATATTCAGGGTATAGTCAGTATTGCGATACCAATATATGGGATCTAGTGACGGTGCTTTTCGGCTGGAAAAAATGTTTTGCAGTTTACCGCATATACATATTGCGTCCATGCAATTACAAGCTGTGGATTGACAGGTTTTTCCTAGAACCAGCCATCACAACAAAATAGCTGAACAAAGCCAACTACAGCGCATGTTCTTATGCAGAGAAAGGAGAGTAAGCATGTACACCATTGTCATTGCAAACTCCCAATCATCAAAATGAACTTGTAGATCGGATTTAGACAGCAAAAAAATTAACATCGACGCAAAGTTCTGTGCAACGCAACTACTAGCAGATCTATCCCAACACCATTGTTATCCTTATTACACTCGGAAAGAGTCCCTGCAACACACAACACACATGTTGTAATTCCAATCTGGTAGGGAGTATTCAGTCCCAGCCATCTCTGATACCACATAAATAACCAATAGAAAAGTAAGCAGCTTGCTTCTGGGTATTCCTCACATTAAGATTGGATTCACCTATTAAACCGAGAAAATACAATGTGATGCCATTCCTTATGATACCATGATGCAATTGTCAGAAAAGTGCAACTTGTATAAAAAAGCTGAATTATTTTACTCCCTCTGTCCAGAAATAACTGACTTGGGTTTGTCTAGATTCGAATGTATCTAAACGCTGTACTTAGTTAAGATCTGGTACGATGATGCAGCTCACAGTAAAACTCAACCAAGATTGCGATGTATATCAATAGAAATAAAAAAGGAAAATCCAGCCAAAGCTATTAAACCATAGAAAATTGGAGCAAAGTGCTAGTGCTACCAAGCCATGTGGTGCTACCACACTTCCAAGGCTATCAAAAGTGTGAAATGTTTTGGTAGCATTGTCACCAGATGTATTAATCATGCTACTCCCTCCGATCCAAATTAATTGACTCAAGTTTATCTAGATTCGGATATATCTAGCACTAAAACATGTCTAGATACATCCAAATCTAGACAAATCTAAGTCAATTAATTTGGATCGGAGGGAGTATAACATTTAACATCCAGATTTGATATACAAACTGAGGCACAAAAACAAAACAAAAATTGATGTGAATATTAGCTTGGAGATAGAGGAAATGTGAGGCTACTTTTCACTGAATAGTAAATATTTGTTGTTTCTCATGACATGTGTTTTGTTTTGAGTTCAAACTTTATAGGATGCTAGATTATATTGCAATCTACATAAACAAAAAAATCGCAAGAAATTTGTAACTTTGAGGTAGTGTCACCACTTCTTGGTAGCACCATGAAGATTGGTAGCAACGTAACTTTCTCTAGGAATAGACGTGGCTTAAAGAGCAATTTACTTAAATAAACAACATTTTGAGTAATTTAGTACTTTAATTCAGTACTCGTTTATCAGTATCCAAGGTTTCGAATCTAGGCAACAAAGACATCACTTAAAGAGCAATTTACTTAAATAAACAATATTTTGAGTAATTTAGTACTTTAACTACCAGGGTTTCAGTACACTCTGCTTATCAGTATTCGAGGTTTGGAATCTACTCCCTCCGTTTAGAAATATAAGATGTTTTAGCTTTGTGAATAGAATGTATCTAATTGTCTTTTAGTGTATAGATTCGTAGAGGTTCGGAATGAACCTATACACTAAAAGACGTCTAGATACATTCATTTCACAAAGCTAAAACATCTTATATTTCTAAACGGAGGGAGTAGGCAACAAACCATCAAATCCTAGTACTTAAAGGTGCTTCAAACTCATGATCAATTATCTGATCTACCTTGTAATGATGCACTTAACATGGAACATGTTTTCAAGTGATATGTCCATCTGGCAACAATTGAATCGCACTGCACGGTTGCTTCTCTGCAGAACATTGAAGTACACTATAAGAACAATTGCATGAGCCCTCAATCCGTAGTTTTGGAAATCTGCAAGGTAAAGGAAGAGATTACATGCTACAATAGCTATGGCCGTGTGCATCAGTCGATGCAGAGGCTGGGGTTACCCTCTTTTCGGAAAAAACATGGTACAAAAAATCACTTTGGAAAAAAAAATCCAAACATACAAGATATTCGGGTATATACCACCGAAAAGTTGCAACTTAGGGATAAACCATCAACATATTTGGGCTCACTTAAATAGCACTTCAAGTTCCGAAAGCTCTCCAATATTTTAGTATTCTTTCCTGTCTCTGAGAGAGAGATACACTATCTGCTGTGATGACACCATGTTGCCATCCACCCAGCAGTTGTGACGTTTGACAAGAGCAATGGTGAGGAGACCCTGGCTGACATAATGTAAAGAAAATGGTACTCTCTCTGTCCCGAATTAGATGCTGCAGAGTTGTCTAGATTCGCATGTATCGATACACGCGTATCTAGACAGATGAGTTGCTGCTGCTGGTTTTTTATTCTCCATTTCTTGAAGAGATCTTTGTTATCCTGTCTTAAAAAATATGGAGTTTCTTGGATGATCTTGATTTGATTTGCAGGTCCAAGGTGGTGATGGTGCAGGCACTGGGGACGAAGCCCATTACTGGAGTCTCCAGAGCAATCCCCTTTCCTCATGCGTGTGTTCCCTGCACATGAAATACTTTCAACGAGCAGACGCAGCACAACACGTATTCCCAAACTTCTCCATTATGGCCACCAATTGCACCTGCTGACTGTAGGACTCCAGCCATGGCAGTGACACTAGCTGCTGTGAGTGGCCATGGTGACGAGAGGAAGAACCTTGGGGAGGGTGAAAGAGAGAAGGGACACTGCTTCTCCGCAGCAGAAAACAAAGCCAAAACTGATACTCTGTTTAAGATAATGGAGAGGTACTTTGGGAGGTATTTAAATGAAGGGAAAATTTGCTACAAGACACCGTTATTATGAGATGTTTGTCAAAACACACTGTAAATTTATGCCTTTGCTAGGTACCATTATTATTTTGTGTATGTTTGCTGTGACACACCGTGCGACCTAAAACGGAAAGCTGCCGTAACGTGCCTAAAATTCAGACTCGGTCCAAGGAAAGGCATCTAAAAAAAGAGGTAGAAGGAAAGGAACCGCTTGTTCCGATCCATCTCATTCGCAGCCCAGCTTCCGTCGCCCCGTCCGGCGTCGCCCGCCAGCCCGTCCTGTCCCCATCCCTGTCTACGGCCGGTGTTGACCCGTCTGCGTCGCCCTCCCGTCAGCCCGTCCCGGCCCCTGCTCTCGTCCAGGTCCGGCGTCGCCCCGTCCCCGCCAGCACGTCCCTGTCTCGGCTTCACTCACCGGCGCCCTCCTGCTGGACCAAGTTGTCCGGTGGCCATGGACAGCAGCTTCTCCTGGGTGACTAACGGGTTCTCCAAATCTGGTTCACGTTGAGGCTAAATGCTATCCGATTGTCATATTTTTTTTGGCATTTCAGTGTCCAATGTTGCTACGTACAGCCTACATTGGCGCCAAAGATTTATTACAGAAAGAAAAACTGTTTTACTGTTTAAAACGATGCTCATTGCTAAACTTTCCGTTTCGGGACGGTCGGTGTGTTGTGGCAAATGTACACAAAATTATAATGGTACCCAGCAAAGCCATAATTAAGTGGTGTGTTTTGGCAAACGCCGCAAAATAACGGTGTCCTATAGCAAATTTTCCCTTTATCCAGATCAATAATTTTCTGGTGGTATATAACAAGAAATTCAAAACATATAGAGCATTGCCAAAGATACCTTATTTCAACTCGGGAGCATATAGAGCATGGCAAGGTGACACTGTATGGTCAGGCAAGCCGCTTATAAACTCATTAGCAGCCTGAAGACAGCCATGCAGCATTCTCTTCTCTAATCTTACAAGTCTAGTAGCAACTTCTTTCTTTGGTTCCAAATTACCATCTGCTAACTGGCAAAGACCAAAGTAGTGACAAGCAGTTCACTAAGGCACCAGAAAAATGAGGAAAACATACACAAAGTCTGACGGTTTGTTACCATTGCTTCATCCTCATCCAAAGAAGTTGGATAACCAGCCAACCTTGATTTCAGATACACAACAAGTTGGTCCAGTACAGCTCGCTCTGAGCATGGACTAACCTAAAAGATCGCTGTTGTAAGCAACATGTTGGATTTTATACAAAATATCATGCAGTAAATACTGCTATCAGAACATATTTCGGTTGGCAGCTTTCTCTATAGACCTTCAGCTTACTCTATATTGACAAGAAACCACATATATCGACAAGGAATTATTTCCCTAATCTTAACAAGAGTTATGCGGAAAAGCGATGCTGCCTAGTGCCCCAGCCACCACTCATTCCATTTCAACTAAAAACATGGTTGATCTCAACCTGATGTCGATCCAGTACAAAAAATCTATCGGTTAGTCAGATGGCCTAATGAACATACAGAACTGTGAACATAATGGCCAATGAAAGGCTTCAAAGTAAAACCAATTCCCGCAGTATGTGGTGTGATGTGTTCTCTGTCTCACCAAAAAGAGTAAATTACATTTGGTACCACAATTGGGGCTAGGGTAACGTGTCAGTGCCTCTTTTGAAAAAAAATTGCTAATACCTAACACTTCTGGGGCGAGAAACCACAAATCGCACCGGTTTCCGTTTAATCAGGTTTTGACATCATTCTGACCAGTGGGGGCCATTTGTAAGGAGCATCACATGTGGAAGAGGAGCTGAGGTGGACGTGGGGCCCACCTCTCAGCCCCATCTTCTTTTCCTCCTCTCCCTTCACCTTCTTCCTCCTCCTCTCTCCCTTCCCCAAAGCCCATGCCGCCGCGGCTGCTATAATCGGCTCTAGCTCCCCGCCCCACACCCTGATGGCGCCTTCTTCCTCCCTTCCTCGTGCCGCACCCCGTGGCTCCTATGACGCCGTCCCCCATGTGGTCTGCTCCGACAAGACCTCCCGCAGTGGTACGAAGGTTGTCTCGCCAGGATAGACGCGCCACAGGACGGCTGCCCGACGGTGGCAGAGACTGACGCCAGTAGCTAGAGATGGCTCCTGGAGGGGTGAGCCGAGCTCCCAAGGATGGTGGCGATCGCGATCTGTGGCCGTGACTCCAGCTCCTACTCTGCTCCGTCGTGCCATCTCTGCAGGCTTCCCCGCATCCAAGCGGCCGTAGAAGCAGCTCTGCCTTGTCTCCTCTCCCTCCTGGCGCAATGAATTGGAACGAGGTGCCCTCAGTTGACGCCATCGACTCGACTCCTCCACGTCCGGCCACCGCTCGCTGCGACCGATTTCGTCATCTCCCGCCTACCCCGCCGTCTTCCCAGCGAGTCCATGGTCCTGCCCGACCCCTCCTAGTTCTCCTCTGCACCGGCGTCTGCCATCCCGGCATCTTTTTGTCCCCATGCCACCGTCCGTTGGTAAAGGGTGAACCGGGGCATCGAAGGCGCCCAGTAGCTGGACCCCAACACCCTTCCTCCGTCGCCGCGCAAGTCCAGCCGGCGAGCCATGCACGAGCATGGTGAAGGAGTAAATTTAATTAATGCACAATTTGTTGTTTCTCGCCCGAATGGTGGTAGTTTTTTGCCAAAAAAATCAAGAGAGGTGTTGGAGACTGTCCTAGGAGAGCCTGGAATATTCCAGTGAGTGTTAGTATAGTAGTACTGTCCTAGGAATGCTTGGAACATTCTAGTGTATGTTGGAGTCTAAGTTAGTGTCCTACCAGATTCTAGAGTATTCTATAGTGTACTAGTTAAGATGTACCTAAGTTCAGCTATATATTAAGAGGGTGTGGAGGTCCAAGGGACCTGCCAATCCCAGAATTTTTTTTCCCTAAAGACTACATGGTATTAGAGCAAGGTTCTCCTGAGAAGTGGCAATGGTATGAAGCAGGGCTGCTCTGCTGTGGCATAAGCTAAGGAAGGTGGCATAAGCTAAGGAAGGTGTAGCATCCCAATTGTCTAACAATTGTAATGCTACTTGGTCTAGTAATTTAATGGCTACTTCAAATATATAATTGTTGCATCATAATTATATCATGCTCATGTCATCATGCCACCTTGCATTTGAGCATCATATAAAACCCTTTTTGTTTTGGTTCTTCTCTCATATGCATTGTTAATTGTATTTGCCTCTTGATATTGTATTTGGTTCTTGATATATTGTTTAATGCCCAAGTTGAGTTGTGGGCATATCTTTTATTCAACTCCACCACCTTTTCTTTCACCACCTTATAATTCCACCATCCAACTAAATATGAGCTTGGCACTTATTGGTTTTACCTCTAGCTCATGTGGGCTGGGATGGATCCAATTCTTTTCCACAGGCTCTCATCTTGGCATCATGTTGTTTTCACATTATTGATATATGAGAGCCACATGGCCATCTTTGCATGCCTTGTGAGTGGAACCCTTTTGCTAGCTTCCATATGTGTTGTGTTGGGGTTATTTTCATGTTAGGATATTTTTGGGCTTATTAAATGCCTAGTGGCACATACACACTAGCAAGTCCCAATTTTACTCAAACATGATCATCTCCATCTATTCCACTTGGGGCATCCTTTTAATCCTTTTTGCTTGGCTTTATTCCAATTTTTGGGAATGCAAAATAATAATGCCATGTAATAACATTGTTTTCACAAGAGTCAATATGGCAATAAATATTTTTGCATGGGTCATGCAAGTGCCACCTTTTCTAGTATTTGGTTTTTATTTGATTTTTGAGTGGATCATCTCTATCTCTACCCTTTCTTTTGGCTTGATCTAAGTTAATCTAGCTTAAACCCTATCATCACATCCCTCTCTTTTTCTTGCCTTGTTTTTTTGTTTGATCTTGGTTGTTCTTGGCTTGACCTTGTCCATAGCAAACCCTAGCTTCAAACCACTCCATCTCTCTCTAAACCCTAAGCCCTACCCTCTCTTCTTTATCTTCTCCAATCTACATCTAATCTAAACCATACCCCCATCTAACCCTCACATCCCCCTCTCACCTAAACCCTACGTCTACCCCCTCTCTCGGCCTCTCTCTCTCACCTAGCTGGCCCCACCATGCCACCTAGCTACCCACCCAAGCACGCCCTAGCCCGAGCCATACCCCTCTCCCCTCCGACCCTCGCACTAACCCGAGGCTACTCCTCTCTTTTTCTCTCTATGCCATAGGGGCCCCTCCAGCCCGAGCCTGTCCCTGCCTCCTTGCCCTCACGTCGACCCCACCTGGAAGCCTCCCACCTGCCCTGCCCTAGTCCAGCCCGAGCCTGCCAGCACGTGAAGGAGGAGCAAAAGCGGCCGACGCCACTTTTCCCCTCCACCACGCAAACTACCCCTCCCTTCCTCCGTTCCTATCCACCCCACCACCTCGCCGCCTACCCCAGATCTACCAGACGCCTCTCTCTCCCTGCCCTCACCACCGCCACACCATCGCCGCAAAACCTCGGCCTCCACCGCCCTCCTTATCCAGTAGGTGGCGTGGCGCTCTAAGGTGTCGAGGAAGACCACGCTCCCTACGTCACCCCTCAGACACGGAGCTGTGAAGGAGAAGGCCGGGACGCTGACACCGTCGACACCGAGCCCAAACCCTAGCACGGCGTGCGCCTGCTCGATCCGCCACGCCGACCCGATCCAACACCGTCAACCAACCCTCGGTGAGCCCTAAACCTCCGGACATGCTCGCCATGTCATCGTCTAGGGTCGCTATGCGTTCATCGAGCACGCTCTGGCGCCGGCGAAAGCGGCTCGCTGCTCGCCCGTAGCACCCTATCTAGGCCGCCGACCTCCCCGACACCAAGCCCGAGCGGTAGCTGCTCCAGCGCCTTGAGCCCTAGGTCCCGCGTTCGATCTCCACCCCGGCTGCACGCGCGTAGCACCGATCTGTCCATGAGGAAGATCCACTGATCTGCGCCCTCGTTTTGAATACCCCTTGCGTCTTTTGATGCTTAACCCATGGTCCGCCTGGCCCACTAGTCACCGCCATGAATTCTCCTGAAAACCCCGGCTTTTGTAACCCTTAACCAGCTCCACCCAGCCCCCACTGCTCATCGGCCCGCTCGTCTACATCACGTGGTCCCTGTGGCTGACCCCACTGTCGACCTCTGTGGTGGCTTAGCTCATGATGACGAAGTTTTCAGGCGTGTCGCCCAACAAGATGACCCCAGCCGGCGTCCTGTGGCTAGAACTGAGCTAAGTAACAAAAGTTTCTGTCTATTCTGTTTTAATTCAAATCTTTTCAAATTTAATTCAAATTCAAAATTCAAATCTGTTTTAATATAACTTTTCAAATATAATTCCAAATAATACATATAATATATGTTTTCAAATCAGAAAAATGTGAGGAATTCAAATATGTCATTCAAAATATATTTTGGACACTTTATTTTCCAAATAAATAAAAATTACATTAAAATGCCCTTTTTCCTTAATTAATTAATATCTTTTGTTTTATAACTCCAAATTTAACAAATAATATGTCTAAAATGATTAGCTCGACGAGACCTTTCATTTATGCATTCCATGTTCTGTTTTGCAGCATGCATCATATAAATATAAAGTGTACAGCAACTAATATGGGTATAAAATGGGGCCAAAACTCTATAAAATGATTTATTCTTGTATTCCACACCTCACCCATGCCTTGCTACTTTATTGCCATGGAAATTGTGCATCATTCATCATAGCATGATTGTTTGCTTGATGCATTTTATTCATATGCTTGTGCACTTTATTTATGTTGGCCCTTGTTTGTTTGGTTCTTCTGCGAATAGACGCTGAGCAGGGGATATACCAAGAGAACCAGGAGCACTACCAGATCCTTCTCTACAAACTGAGCTGCCAGCAAGCACTACCACATGCTTGCATCCATATAGTACCTATTGCCTCTATCTTATTCTTGCATCATTGAGTCGATTGCATTAAACTGAATCCCAAGTATTGCATAGCCTTTACTTTTAAACCCCAAAGCTTGTTCCTCCATCCCATGAGCCATTACTGGGAGTTGCTTGAGCCATGCGAGTCAGAAACGACATGTGTAGGGTATGTGAGTGTCGGATGGATAACGAGGTACCTATACAACTTAACTGAGTAGTAATGGGATAACTAATGAAAGTGGCATCGGTGAGCCATATTAAGCTATTTGGTTTTTCAGGCTCACTTGTGTCCGTGGGACCCAGTACTTGATTCTGTTCCTTGAATATTCGCTATCCACATCCGGAGGCTTATGAACCCCTGAGCAGGAGCTTGATTCATTCTTATTTCTTGGGGCCACAAACTAGTTTGAGGTTTTATTACTATCCGTACTTATGCCATGCTTTATTGCTTTATTTAAATTGTGCGAGGTACGCTTTATCGCAGTTTAGGAAAGCGGAGTGTTTTCGCGGTGTCGACAAGCCAGTCACATTTTCGGGTTCCCATCGTTCACACCATTGACGCAAACCTTGAGTCCGTCTCGGGCCAGCCGACCGTTGCGGGTAGCTTAATGGGGTGGCCTGAAATATTTCTGAATCCTGTAATTGCTTTGTCGTGATCGCCTCGTTGGGTTTTGATTTGGTTTTTCAGAGGCATATCGAGTGTGTGTTGCTATTTGTGCACCGCAGGTAAAACTTTCAAAGCCGTGTCCGCGTTATGGACGACTTGGAGCACGGTTTCTCGATCATAGACAAGAATAACTAAAGTACCGCTTTTAACTTGACTAAGTATCCGACTAGTAAATAGTGCAACACTCATGGAATGGATAATAAAGCGCCAACGGATGGGGGTTGTTAAGTCCGCTTCCTCGATGGCGAGGAGGAGGATGGATCTGTTAATATTATCTTTATAAGTTGTTATTAATTCATGGACATCCGCTATCTATGGTTAGGCGGATGGTTAGCAATATCTATAGAATTGCTAGGGTTTATCTTTGCAATTCGTCACCCTGTGTTGTGTCCCCTTTAGAGGCATAAAGACTTGCCGAGTACCCTAGGGTCTCACACGATAAATTATTAGTTCGGATGAGCAGTACACTCGCAAGATGGATCTTTGGATGGAAGGCAGACGATATGGGCAACGATCATTCTGTAGAGATTCCGAGCGGGGATCCGTGAGATCCGTGGGCGGGATCGCTTATTTATGGGGCATCTTATGCCGATTTGCTTCTTATCCGTATCGGATTTTGTCTTCCGCTTACCGATACTGTTGATTGATGTATGAGGAGATATCCTAAACTATTATATCTATCTAGGATATTTGGATCTTGTCGTATGGCGTTGCTATATTTCCTTTCTTTTTAGATGGAATGGCTCTGATGTACTGTTGTATGGTGGCTTGCATACATACTCATTTATGTATGTAGTTGATCCCTTCGCCTGCCGATTACGCCGCCCGTTCTTGTCCCGATGTTTGGAAATGGTTGGGACGGCCGAAAGGTCTACCTGTGAGTGGCATTTGGGCCCCACCGTACTATTTCAACCATTTCCGTTCATCCAGGCTTGTAACCAGGAGCGTAATTCACCGAGGTAATTCTGAAGGCGCTTGTCTGAGTGGTGGGAGGTGGCTGCGGCTTGTGGAGGAGCTCCAGGCGTTCAGGTGTGAGTGCAGACAGGGGTAGCTAGCTCAGGTGGAAAAGTGCTGGCCAGGTTGACTTGCAGGGAAGAAGTAAGGAGAAGCAAGGGAGTTGCGAGTGCTCAAAGCAAAGGTGATTGTTGTTTGCGGTGTGTGCTAGCAAAGGACAGAAGAGAGGGACCGGACATTGTGCTGCTCCACTCTGAGGTTTCTGTGGTGGCGGACGGCGGTGTGTGTAATGTAGCCAGGAGAAGTGGTCAGACAGTGCAGCTAGGAGTGGGCTACACTGCAGCGGAGGAGCGGTTTGGGTTGTGCTATAGCTACGGAGAAGAGCGTGTGCAGCAACACCGATCAATGGGGGGGAAATCAAAGAATTAAGAAGCTACTTCAGAAAATGACTCAATTGATGAAGGAGATAGAAGAATTGAAAGAGTCGAAGAAGATTGCGGAAGTTCCAAAGCAAGGTGAAAAAACAACAGCCCTACGAAATTGTGTAAATCTCGCACAAGCCGAAGAAGGTATGTCAAATCGAGCTCCTACATTAAACGGAACTTGTTCAAATTGGATAGTAGATTCGGGAGCATCTACACATGTCACGGGAAGGTGGAGTGAGTTCGCATCATATGCGCCAAATCCATCCATGCATAAAGAGACCATCCAAACAGCTGATGGAACTTATCAGCCTGTCAAAGGAGTCGGCACGGTGAAATGCACTTTGTCAATTACATTGTCTTCAGTCTTGTATGCTCCATCATTTCCAGTGAGTTTGGTGTCTATGAGTGCCTTGGTTGACGACATTGATTGTCGAATTATTGTTGACCAATACAACTGTATAATTGAGGAGAGGACAACTGGAAGGAGACTTGGGGTCGGTGTCAGGCATAAGGGACTATCGTACTTGGATAGACATGAAACAGATGATGCATTATGCACCGCTTTGACAGTTGTTGTTGGTGACGATGAAGCAAAGGTGATACTCTTACATTGTCGAATGGGCCATATGTCCTTTGATACTATGAGTAAGATATTTCCCGAAGAAATGAAGGTGGATAAAGAAAAACTTGTGTGTGATGCTTGTGAATATGGAAAATACACAAGGACATCATATGTGAGTCGTGGACTCCGAAGCACGTCGCCTTTCGTGTTGATTCACTCTGATGTCTGGACTTCTCCCCTGGTCTCTACTAGTGGAATGAAGTACTTTGTCACCTTCATTGACTGTTACTCGCGGATGACTTGGATATATTTCATGAAACAAAAAAGTGAGGTGCTTACTTGTTTCAGGGACTTCTATGCATGTATCCAAAATCGTTTCAACATTGGTATTCAAATTATCAGGATTGATAATGGGACAGAGTATGTGAACCATGAATTTGGCAACTTTCTTTCAGAAAAAAGAATACTTCATCAAACTTCATACCCTGATACTTCTCCACAGAATGGAGTAGCTGAGAGGAAGAATCGACATCTGCTGGAGGTAGCCCGATCGCTTATGTTTACTATGAATATGCCAAAATTCTTATGGAGTGAAGCAGTTATGACTGCTATTTATCTCATCAACCGAATGCCATCAAGAATTCTTGGGATGGTCTCTACTAGTGGAATGAAGTACTTTGTCACCTTCATTGACTGTTACTCGTGGATGACTTGGATATATTTCATGAAACAAAAAAGTGAGGTGCTTACTTGTTTCAGGGACTTCTATGCATGTATCCAAAATCGTTTCAACATTGGTATTCAAATTATCAGGACTGATAATGAGACAGAGTATGTGAACCATGAATTTGGCAACTTTCTTTCAAAAAAAAGAATACTTCATCAAACGTCATGCCCTGATACTTCTCCATAGAATGGAGTAGCTAAGAGGAAGAATCGACATCTGCTGGAGGTAGCCCGATCGCTTATGTTTACTATGAATGTGCCAAAATTCTTATGGAGTGAAGCAGTTATTACTGCTGTTTATCTCATCAACCGAATGCCATCAAGAATGCTTGGGATGAAGACCCCGTATGAAATGATCTTTGGTAAAAATGAGTTCATTGTTCCACCAAAGGTGTTTGGGTGTACATGCTTTGTCAAAGACCATAGACCTTCAGTAGGAAAATTAGACCCACGAGTTGTGAAGTGCATCTTCATTGGATACCCATCTGGACAAAAGGGCTACAAGTGTTGGAGCCCTAGTGAGCGGAGAACATTTGTTAGCATGGATATGACATTTAGAGAGTCCAAGACGTTCTACGGAGAGAAGATGGACCTCAGCTGGTTGTTTGACTTTGACTCTCCCAGCACAATTGATGCTAGTCGAGAGGGGGAGACTGCACTGTTGAGGACAAAGGAAGATGAACAATCGAGAGTTGTTGTTGGTTCAATTCCATCTCCCGCGAGTGAAGATAGATGGAGAAAGCCAAACGAGGAAGAAAACTTAAAAGTGTATACACGGAGAAAACCACAACATGAGCAGCAGCTACAGGATCCTACAGCAGGTGACACACAGGTGCAGGGGAGCAACATGCTCCAACAAGTGTTGGAATTGTTGAATCGACTGAGGGCACGACTCCTACAGTAGGTGACACACACGTTGAGGGGGAGCAACATGCTCCAACAAGTGTTGAAATTGTTGAATTGACTAAGGGCGCGGGTCCATCTAATACGAGAGATTCAATGGACTTGCCCATTGCCTTAAGAAAAGGAAACCGAGTTGGAGCTAGAAAACCTCCAAATTGGTACCGAGATGAGCATGACATAGCTAATTATGTATCATATACATCTCTATCAACAAACTACTTGGCCTTCATTGCATCATTGCAATCCGTGGTGATCCCAAAAGACTGGAAAGTGGCAAAGCAAGACCCGAAGTGGCGCGAGGCCATGATAGAGGAGTTAAATGCTCTCGAAAGGAATAAAACTTAGGAACTTGTACATCTTCCAGCACGAAAGAGAGTTGTTGGGTGTAAATAGATTTACACTGTGAAACAAAATCCATAAGGGAAAATTGAAAGGTACAAGGCAAGACTAGTTGCCAGAGGATAGTCAAACATATAGGATTGACTATGATGAGACATTTGCATCGGTGGCAAAGATGAACACAGTGAGGATCCTAATCTCTTGTGCAACTAACTTTGGGTGGCCTTTGCATCAGTTGGATATCAAGAATGCATTCTTGCATGGAGATTTACAGGAGGAGGTATACATGGAGATCCCACCTGGTTTCTCCGCTCCTAGAACATCAGGAAAGGCATGCAGGTTGAGAAAATCTCTATACGGCCTCAAGCAATCTCCACGGGCATGGTTTGATAGATTTAGACGAGTTGTATGTGGTATGGGATATAATCAGTGCAATGGGGATCATACGGTATTCTATCGGCACTCAGATAGCCAGATTACAATCCTTGTTGTATATGTTGATGATATCATAATCACAAGAGATGATGCGGTGGAGATATCACGGCTGAAAGACAACCTACGCAAGCAATTTGAGGTAAAGGGTCTTGGTCAACTCAAGTACTTTCTTGGCATAGAAATTGCTAGATCCCCCGAAGGGATTGTGCTCTCCCAGCAGAAGTATGTATTGGACTTTCTTAGTGACACGGGCATGCTTGGGTGCCGGGTTGCATCAACACCTATCGACCAAAACCACAAATTATGTGCCGAATCTGGTGATCCAGTGGATAAGGAGAAGTACCAGAAGGTTGTTGGAAGGCTCATCTATCTATGTCACACAAGACCTGATATTTCATATGCAGTGAGTAGTGAGTAGATACATGCATGATCCTAGGAGCGGACACTTGGATGCGGTTAATCAAATCCTCCGGTACTTGAAGGGTAGTCCAGGAAAGGGACTATGGTTCAAAAGGAATGGTCATCTAAATGTGGATGGGTATTGTGATGCTGACTGGGCAAGTTGCTTGGAATTTGGTGTCATGGCGAAGTAAGAAGCAGCAGGTGGTTTCAAAGTCAACAGCTGAAGATGAATATAGAGCTATGTCGCAAGGTTTGAGTGAGATGTTATGGGTGAGGAATCTTCTTTCAGAACTGAAAGTGTTGAGGAAAAGCCCTTTAAATTTGTGGTGTGACAACAAGTCGATGATCAACATCGCAAACAACCTTGTTCAACATGATAGAACCAAGCATGTGGAGATTGATCGCTTCTTCGTAAAGGAGAAATTGGATGACGGTATAATTAAGATAAATCATGTAACCTCTAGCGAGCAAATTGCAGAATGTTTAACTAAAGGATTAGAAAATAAAGAGTGTAGTTCAGCTTGTAACAAGATGGGAATGATAGATATCTATCACCCATCTTGAGGGGGGGTGTTGGAGACTGTCCTAGGAGAGCTTGGAATATTCCAGTGAGTGTTAGTATAGTAGTGTTGTCCTAGGAGTGCCTGAAACATTCCAGTGTATGTTGGAGTCTAAGTTAGTGTCCTACCAGATTCTAGAGTATTCTAGTGTACTAGTTAAGATGTACCTAAGTTTAGCTATATATATAAGAGGGTGTGGAGGTCCAAGGGACCTGCCCATCCCAGAATTTTTTTCCCCTATAGACTACAAGAGGCACTGATCCGTTAACCTAGCCCCAACTGTGGTACTAAAATGTAATTTACTCCACCAAAATATCATCCAAATGGAAACTTTGTATTTCAAGTTTCCACAGCATGCAAACCTAACCAGTTATCTAGATCAAGGCTCCAATTAGCCTAGCTACAATTTAGAGTTTTATAAGCAATATCCGAGGCAACGAACAGGTTGGTTACTTTATCCAAGGCAACAAGTTTATTCAACTTGAAGACCTGAACCCAACTTTGCAAATAGAAGCCTCATATAAACCGAAACTAACAGAGGGTGCTTTCTTAGGGCTACAAGCAAAAAAAAAGGCAGCACGATTCAGGCCAAATTGTTCCTACATAAAGTGGTGATGGTTGGAGGAATATTATATGTACAAAATCAAATCAGATACAAGTCAAGCCCAAATGCATAATACTAAAAGAATCAGCTCCAGAAAATCTAGAAAACAGACAGTAATTTGTGAAATGCAATATGTAGCAACATCAAGAATGGTAAGCATGCTTACTGGACATGTATCACCTTCCGATGAAAGTATGCATTGCATTTCATCCGGATCTGAAATGTATCCAAGTCTCAAGTAAGGCAGCATTTCAGAAATAGTTTCTTTCTCTTTACCTACGCAGACCTGAGAAGTGAGGCATATCAATATTCAACACATTCCACTCTCAATTAAATAGGAAAGGGGATTTAAAAGTCCTACTTGGAATTTTTGGATAGCAAGCTTTCCATTTCTTTGAGCAACCATTCTCTTTTCTTGGTATTGAGGATCTTCAGTGTTTAGGGATGCCTGTGATAACGTTTCCGGCTTGGTTACACCAACCAAATAAGAAAGATTCTAAAACAGTTACAAACTCCACCTCGATTTCTATCCGATCATAAGGATTGTCTTCATCAACAAAACCATAATTGAGAAGCAACCTGGAGTTAGGTTGTGGTCCACACCTGTATAATTATACATGCTGAGATCATTACATACATGAAACATGAGCAGTGCATGGTATCTGTCTACATAGCAAATAAAAAAAAGCATCCTTGATTGCCAAATATGATGATTAGGACAAGAATATTAATGCAAATGAAGCAAACATAATACCAAACGATTATTGGTTCTCCTGCTTTGTATCGCCGATCCACCACCAGTCGAACAGAATCATCAACAGCTGTCAACATTGCCTTGCAGTTGCTCTTGTACGTCAACAGTGGTGGGCCCAAGGGAACTAGCGCAAATCTTCGAGCTAAACTGACCTTCTGCTCTTGAAACAAGATGTACAAAAAAGTCAATTGAATGCAGATTATGAAGACATCACAAGCTATGCAATCTTTTTCTCAAACAAAACATTGACAAACAAGATAATTTTAAACAAAAGGTCAGCACTAGATATGGAAAGATAATTGACTACGGAAAAAATTGTAACGTCGTCCTATGATACCATACATTACTAACTTGTGGAAACACCTATTAAGCCCTGAGTTCAAAACCAAAGGAAAATAAATCAAGTTCTCGGGCACCATGTTGGAGAATCGTAAATCAAATGCTCAACATATTACCTGCAAATGAACCACACAAGACTGTACTGCAACAAATGCCTGTTTGAATATCTCAAATGGAAATGCCTCGGTAGGTACGTCAAAAGGGTATTGCTGCATGAAATTTACATGAGAATAAAGAACAGCGTATGCAAGAAACTCTCGTGAAAAGATGATTAGGAGGACCAAGAAAATACCTTAAACAATGAACCTGCCATGAACCACAATGTGTCAAGCTCATTATACTCTCTTCTTATTCCCTCATCTCTGACAACAACTTCATCCTGAATATCCGAAAATCAAAGCTAAGATATTCACCGTCTTCTAAATTAAAGGAAGTGGTTATGATATCGACATCGGTAGAACAAAACACTAACCCTCATGGGGCTGCCATTCAGGTAATCCAGTTCACTTTCGGTCCATAAAAGAGGTGACTCAACAGCTAGCTGCCCCCTACCTCGCTGCCGATCAAGTTCTTTAATATACGGGTACCAAAGCGAATCTTTTCCTTGCTTCTTCTCATACATGAGATATAATGCCAAGCATGCCAGCTCAGACAATTTGTTTGTCGTTAACAATTCAGCTGCATGGTAAAAAAAAGGAAGATTACCGTACCATATAAATGATACACACATCATTTACATGTTCTTCTCTTGGTGCCTACACCAAGCTATGCAATCTTTTCCCAATTATGCCATTGGGAGACGGTAGTTGTTTCACTAGGAAAACCAATGCTATTAGGAGAAACATGAGAGACATGAGCACCAAAATGTATTACTGATTTAGATAATGAGCAATAATACTATGCATATTACACAAGCAAAATATGTACTAAGTAAGTTGAATAAACAGAATACAAGAAAGACTTGTCTAGCTGAAATATTTTATCAATTTTAATGTATTTCACGGTCAAACTACTTCCAGACAAACTGTACTTGCAGTACTCCCTTCTTGTAGTACTATACGTAATTGATGCCTAGAAGCTAAAAACTCTAGTACACTCGCATAACAAACAAAACATCCAAGTGAAGGTTAGAGATAAATATGCCAATCAATTCAAGCTACAAAAAAGGACAGGGATTTGTCTAAATTCCTAACTGATAAAGTTTTTTTTGTTTCATAAACAGCATCCAAGTCAAGGTTAAAACACGAAATTTGTTCCAAAGTTCCAATAGGGGATATGTTCAAACATATCCTAACCAAGAGTACAATCTTGCACTTTCTCAAATTGTGTGTGGGAGGACCTCGTATCAGTTCACCTAATTCACAGAGATAATTGTTACTCGTGTCTAAACACAGAGATAGCAATTACATGAACCTGTTGACTAGAAAGAAGCTAATGGTAAATATCCAATGAGAGCAGATTCACAAACTCTTGCTCCAATAGAATCATGCTTTATTAAGGTTGTTGTATCGTACTTCAATAAACTCACGAAATACTAGAGCACGTTTACTAACTTACAAAGAAAAATCCCCAAATCACACATATTACCAGTAACAAAACTACCAAAAATCTTTGTGATATTGCAAAACATGGAAGTGGAAAGAACAGCTTATACTATAAGAAATGACTACACAGTGCTTCTATAAATTCCTTTCGGGCATACTATAACAAATCTACTCAGGGCAGGAATGCTTCCAGGCATACTGATGCAGCAAAAAGGTTGTGGAGGAACAACTCCACCTTGCTGCTATAATAAAGACAGCACAAATATTGAAGGAACCACTTCAACGTGTTGCGCTAGATATCGCTCTAGTGGCGGGGCTGTCAAGAGTTCAATCCAAAACTCTCAACATACTAGATTTAATCCAAGATCTAAAACAAGAACTTGAAGTTCTCTTTATTGATAGGTAGAGGATACATAGCCTGCTTCCATAGATAAGGCGAGGGCCTCTATTTATAGACTATAGACTGCATAAGCCTTCACTACTTAGCTCTACTCATAGCTAGAAGGTTCCAGAGAACACTACTTAAAGCTAGGATACAAGTGTAAACAACCTAATTACATCTCATAGTAGAACACTCTAGAAACTACTACAATACATATTACTAAAGGACCATATTACCTAGAATATAGTTGAAGTGTGTACAAGCTAGTACTGGATTTTACTTATGTTTTATTTTATTTTATTTTCTCTACTGTCCCTCATCATCCTCCCCTGGTTATTTAGAACTTGACCTCGAGTTATCTTCATAGATTGCTTGTTCCAGATGATAAAGGATAAAAAGGCAAGTTTGCCACATTGAATGTGTTGGATATTCCCATCTCAGTTGGAAGATCCATCAGATAAGCATTATATTTAACTTCCTTAAAATAGAGAAGGACTCATACTTCCGCTGTCTAAGATTTCCCTTAATGCCCAAAGTCAATCTTTCTTTTCAGAGGATACCATCACCTTGTCACCAACTTGGAATAGTTTTCAGCCTCTGTCTTTAGTCAGCCCAGTCAACCAACTGTTTGTGCTTCTGATTTTGTGTCTCCACTTCTTCCTTTAGTATAGCATGTTCTTCCTTTATGTAGATTACGAAATGTATCGATGGAATGAAAATTGCCCACCTCCTCAGCCATAAACCGACCAAATGACAGAACTCAACATGTCTGGAGCTAGCGGCCAACTCACCAATGGACTCGTCGCCGAGAACCCGCTCCAGCGTGACAACGAGCGACATGGGCACCTCGAACGCCACATCTCCTGCCTGCAAGCAACCAGTTAGCCGCATCAGTGTCGCATGTTTACCACCGGAATCAGCAACGAAACGGGTTGGCTCAGAACCTCGAGGTCCTGGCCAGCAGCCACATAGTGCAGCGGCCGGTCCTTGCCCCCGCGGGAGCATGGCACTGGGCGCTCCAGGATGGCCACCTTGCCCGGCGGCAGCCCGTGCTTGTGCATCCAGTCAGAGAACCCGCCAGCGGAGGATGCGGACCGGCGAGCCGCGGCAGAGGACGGATCGTGGACCTCGGAGGAGGAGAGGAGGGTGTCAGCGTGGCAGGCGGCGAGGTGCAGGCGGCAGCACGAGCGCGGGCGGGGGAGGCGGAGCAGGAAACGGGGGAGGAGGCGGCGGAGGTGGGTGCCGGAGAAGGAGGCGGCAGGGGAGACGGAGGCGGATGAGGCCATTGGTGGGGCACGAGATTCGGGCGACCGGTGGGTGAACGGCGGCGTGGCAGCGGAGGAGGTTGGTTTGGATGAGGGGAAGACGCTGATTGGGCCAGGCGGAGCGATATTTTCGCCTAGATTTGATGGACGCGGCTTGCCTGTGACTCGAGCGTGCAACCATCCGTGCGGCTTCCCATCGAGCGGCTGCTCCTTCGGCCTTTTCTCTACTCTCTATCTCTATTCTCTATCTTCTCTACTTTTCTAAAAAGCACAAAGGCGTTCCGTTTTCTGCACTACGTCGAACGTTTCGTCGAACCTCTCCTCTCACGTGATTGCAGCGCCGACGGGTGGGCCAAACTAATCGTGAGTCTCCACATCGTGCCCAAATCCCCCTAGATCAGATGCAGATCTCACGAGGTCGATTGTGCCGTCGCCTGCGCTCGCCCAGCGAGAGCACCGCTGCCAGGGGCAAGGCCGCCGATGCAGTCCTCCACATCGTGTGTCGTTTGCGGCCTGCCACTGCATAGCCCCTGCCACCGCCACAACGACGAGGAGGAGGATGGAGACAAGGCGGCAGCGTTCCCTGCCGCCGAACCGGCTCTCTTGCGCACGTTGCTCTTGCGGTGGACTGCCACCGGCCAGCGCTGGTTAGCGCGATGTTTGCGGCCTCGACCGCGCGTACCCGCCTCCCCATCTTCCATGTTAACGGCGAGCGTCGCCTCAACCGCGCGACCCCTCCTCTCTCTGTCTTCCTTTCCCCTCTTGCACCTCGCCAGCAAGCTTCGACCGCGGACATTCATGTGCAGGCGCCGCATTCCACAATCTGGTAAGGTGCTGCCCAACTACCTACGCTTCTTCTTGCCGATGTACTGGAGGGTTAGGACGATGCTGCCCAGGCGAATCGAGTGGTGTGGTGTCACGGCAATGTCGACAAGGTCATCCACGATGCAATACTCCACTGCAAGAACTCCAACGTAAGTGCATCTCCGAAATCAAATGAACTAAACAGGCAGGCACATCATGCAAGTATAGAACACCATGTTGCTTTTAACCTTGAATTTCATCTCCGTTTTCCGGCACAAGATGTATTGCTAGACTAATATCAGGTCATCTACAAGAGTTTCTGAATCCACCGGAGTTTGATATGATCGATATGGTCGTCCACTGTTTCTTTATATATACTGATGAGCAATTCTTCTAACCGATTTTTTCAAGAAACCATGTGTATATTTCATGGCAGAGGGTACAACGAGTGATGCTGCTGGAGCCAATTTGCCTTTACTGCTATGGCAGAGACTTGTCCTTCATTGGATGAATAAGGCTCTGATTTATAGGGATGGCTCCATGAGAAAGTTCTTCCCTATTGTGGTTAGGGAATGCTCATTGTTTTGTAGTAGCAGGTTTAAACATCCAGCAAGTTTTAGGCTTCCCTGGATTTTTCTAAGCAATACACTTTGGAAACTTAGATTTCTCCAAGGACTAGGTTTTGCAGGGTTCATGTAGTATGGTCGTACAGACTAGCTAGAACACCTTTATCCCGCATGATTTAAGAACTTGGGAGTTTATGTTTCTTTGTTCCCTTATTTCTTCAATTATCTCCAGTTTCATCTTTGTGGGACTTTGAGCTGCCTCCTATTATTTCAGTTTATTTCTTCACACTTTGATGCAGTATAGGTTTGATGGATCTAAAGAAGGAAGTGATTGTTTTATTCTTTTAATGAGAGGGAAACATTTTTAAACCAGTTGAAGTCGCATGAACACTTGAGGCAGTGTATCGGTCTATCACCTGAAATCATTACGTACTCTGAAATACATTTCAGAAATGGATGCTGAGATGGCGTCCCGTGTGGCATAGAAATAGGGGAAATTAAAAGGGGTAAAATGTGACAATATTTTCTTAAATGTGGTGAAATGTGACACAACTTCTTAAATGTGGTAAGTAGTGTCACAACTTACAGGAAATTTCGCATGTAGTTAAGTGTGCCATTTAACAAAATCCTGAACTCCTTTAGTGCATCCTGGCGTCATGGATGCCATCGGCGACCTGTCGAAGTCACTTCGTCGCTAAGTAGTCTCCATGGCGTTCAACCTGACCTAAAAATACCTTCAAGTTTCATTATTAGCTTTGGTTTGTTTGATGCCTCGGCTCTTAATTTATTATCCTTAAATGTGAAATTGGATCAATATAATCTAATGGACTTTGGACTTTTTGTTGTTGGACATAATTGTATAGGGGGCCTCACTGGACATGGGTATCAACAGACATTAGGTACAATAGTATTTGATGGATTTTGGACCTATAGATTGGATAGTCCAATATCCAATGGACTTACGCGTGCTTGTTGAAGGAAGAAGACAATGGTACATGGGGAGCTATACTTTGAATCTAAACAGGTTATTCTTTCGTCTTGGGGGACTTTGCATCATTGCTTCTCTGCTGAAGTTTCTGAAGCATTTGCATGCTTAGAAGGTGTTAAAAAGTTGGTAGCCGCAACTACTTCATGTCAGTTCAACTTGAATCTAATTGTGCAGCGGTAATCCATGAGTTAAATAGGCCGGATGCAAGAAACTATGCCATCTCAGTTGCCTTGTCAGTTGTCAATGAAATGCTTCATGGTTTAGTAGATTTCAATGTCAGCAAGATTAGTAGATCAGCCAATAGAGCTGCTCATGATTTAGCTTCTTTCTGTCAGAGCGACTGGTGTGGGTGTGTGTTAAATTGATCTATTTCACCCTGTGTGGAAGGAACGATCCTGACTAATTTAACAATTAGGCCGAGTAATGATTTTTTTGAGACAGAGTAATGATTTTCTAACATTCAGTAGACATGCAGGAAATGCAAGCCTGGTGACCCTTTTCAAATAATAGTGCAAGCCTAATGTTGTCGAGTTTATTCACACTATAATCAAGACCCGGTGAATGTCATTTTTGTCATGTCTATTTAATTAGCCGAAACCTCTTATAAGTCAAGTGGATGTTACACATCTCTGCAGACGTGGAACCACTTCCACTGCCAATAAGAGCACCTTTTGCATTGTGAGTGATTAGCTGAAGCCTCTTGTATAAATCAGTTGGTGATTACGCGTTTTTTCTAGACCTGGAACTACTTCCATTGCCAATAAGAGCAGCCTTTGCATGGTAAGTGAAAGATCCTGATATCATGTAAGTTCTATTTCAGCATGATTCTCTCGCAGTGTGTTGTGGCTGGTGGACCAAAGGATTGTTGGACTGAAAAATCATATGATATGTTGTCCTTTGTGATAAGGTTCAAGTGGTGCAAAAAGAGTTTGAAGTGGCCAGAAAACTACCTGTGAGGGAGTCCTGGCAAGTGCAAAGACAACTATTGTTGCAGTGCCATTGTCAAGAAGAATGTCAAGAGGACAAAGTCAATATCTGTTTTGCCCTCTCCCGGGTGTGTTAAGCTGAGCAAATAAACTATCCGTGGCATTTTCTCAAAAATGTGCAATGTGATTAATATCTCTATCCATGTAAATTATGTGGAAACTTTACATGTACTCCACGATATATATGTATACCAGAGGTGACAAACAATTTTCAAAATAGGTGACATGTACTATCTTAATTAACGTGGAAATATTAGAATATTTGTGCACCTGTTGCAGCGCACGGGCACTTGTCCTAGTCTAGTATAAAAAAAACTCGTAGTTCCGTTTTCTGCCCACTCCGTTGGTCCGTTTCGTCGCACACAGAAACCGCTCGGGAGACGAGCCATAGTAATTGTGAACTCTCTAATTGCTCTGTCACTGACGGGCCACACCCGTTCCCATCTCGCTTATCGATCCAATCTCCATGCATCCCTGCCGCGTAGCCTCCCCTACCTCCATGCCCCACACTAGCCGCTGATGCCTCCGTCCTTTGCGCCTCCACACCAGTCGTTGATGCCTCCACCCTTCGCGCCTCCATGCCCACCACATCTACCAATGACTGGAAGGAGTTCAGGAAGGAGACAACTACCTAGCGACACCCGCTCGGCAAGCTCGCTGAACCCTAACACCAGAGTCGTTCAAGAGCGTGGGTTTCTTTCTACCCGTTGTGTGATCACTGTATTCGGTGTTGCCGCGCTCCTCCCGTCGGATACCATGTGTTGGAAAGTGGCATCGGTTCCCCCATGACGTCGTCCTCCGCCACAATGGCAGCAGCATCCCGGCGCAACATGGTCGACAACAATGTAGAGGAGGGGATCACCCGTAAGTTGCCACTTCGAGCTTACCAGGGAGATTTATCAGTTCGAGCTATGATTTAGCAGAAAATTTTATTCAATACTTTAGCAGATCGCTTCCAATTTTATCCCTATGGTGAGGTGTCTAGAATTAGGATATTGATTTCAGTGAAATTATAGGCAACTTGTTTCATTCGCTGCATAGTTTGGGGAAGCTCAGAAGTATCACTGATGTGGAGCTTCGATCACATTGGTAAAAGTGGCCTCTATTAGTTCTCTGGTATCGATTGCACAGTGGAGAGGAATTTGTGGTTTGTGATGGTATGTAAGGCTTGTATAGCACAATCATTTCCGGTGGCTGCTTGAGACTTGCTTCTTATCAGCTTGGTGGGGTTAATAAACTAGGATTTGATGCTTGTACAGTCAGTTTAGATGTAAATTATCCGTTTCACTCAGTTTCTTGCATTAGGATTGGAAAGTCTCACTTTGGGTGCTTCTGTCATGTTAGTGCTAGGTTAGCTATTAATACTGCAAATCGTCATGTCAATGCAATTTGCTAGAAAGAAGTGTTCTGTTTAGAGCACCCTACTTATTTCTAGTTTAGCAATTGTACATATATCTTTCTAGATTTATAAAAAGTGGTAGACCTTCTTCCACGTTGGTGTGGCGCGAGCGACCTTCTTCCCTGAAACGGAAGACCTCTCTTGGTGCGACATGGCTTAATTCAGCGAATAAGTGATTTGCCGGCCGGAGATTTGATTGCGTCGATAACTCCTCGAAGCGGCCGACCATGGCAGGTCCAAAGGTTTGAATATCCTGGGTAGTTCAAACAACTTTTCAGTTTGAAGCCTAACGTGTATATAATTCTTATAGGGATATTCTGAATTTATCAGCGAAGTACAATTATCGATTGGGATTATTGATATGAACACCTTTCATTAAATCATAGGTGGACTAACACTGCGGCACCGGGTTCCGGATCCAATGGGACGACGACTGTATGGGCACCGTGTGTAGCTGGCACAAGTATATGTGAGGCCAACCTGCGCTGCTTTGGCGTCTACCATATCGACCTCTACTACCAGCACCACATAGACACCATGATCCCCACCGAGGACATAGTCTCTTCCCGGCTTCACGTTGGTCCCCCTTTGTTGAATTACTTCATCATGTTAATTTCTATGAGATATCCGGTGTTTGATTGGTGCGGTTCCTCACAACGATTCATGCGCTGAAACTGTTGTAGATTCGTGAGCTCAAGAAGCTGGTGGGGACGGGACGTCAAGTATATTGGGTTATTCGAGTCGATCCTATACACCATCTGGCATGATCATGTGGTGCACCTGATCTCCCTACAGACGGAGTGGTCTATGTGGGTTGGCTACTACCGAGCCCGAGATCGTCTCTTTGCAGGGGAATTCGGCATTACAAATTCTACTTGGGCGGTTTCATAAAAGGTAGTCCTGATTGTTTAATAATGTAAAGAAACTTTATCATATATGCTATGGACCTCAGAGAATTGGGGATTGGGATTGTTCATTACAACCCAACTGCCTGTGGGTTTTTCAGTGGAAGAGGGGTGACCAAACAAATACAATCAGTTGACTTTTGTACCGGTCTATTCTTTTTAGTTACTTTGGAATGAATCCTTGTATATATTCTTGTACTATCTCGCCACAGGGTGAAATTGTTGGGTGTTCCTAGGGCAAACTCTAAAATGTTGCTATGGATCAAGAATGGATGAGAAAACTCCCAAGTAATATGAAGCTCCGCACGAAGCACTGCTCATATGTATCGTACATATATGCATCTCAAACATATTCATTCCTTACTTGCCCTATTCCATATTATTCCTTCCACTACGTTGTTATTTCATTCTTCAGTACATTATCTGAAGAAACAAATCACCAAATTTAGGAGTGTCGGTGGTATTTTGGAAGAAGAAAATCTTGATGTTCTGCAAAGGCTAAATCAAGTTGGTGGAGATTTAGTGTAGTTTATGAACTGTCTTGTCATTATGCTAAAAGCTTTGTGTAAACAGTACTACCATTTTGTGAACAAGCTACTTGACTTTTTTAAGATTAATTTAGTATATTGAACATGTTATATATTTAAGAAATGTCAAAATTATCACCAACGGTAAGATTTATGCAGGTATATGGATTGAACTCATGTATGATATTAATTAGGAAATTTGGAATTATCTGTGATTATCTTTTGTATCATGTACTGAAACTATGTAAGCTTGTAATTACTTCTTGTTTGGCCATTTGAACTGATGTGTGATGTTTCCAAGCTAACAGGCATTTGTGAGTTTTGGATATTTTTGTTGTTTTTATTTTAATTTTCTAAATGTTTACTGTGATATTGGAAGAAAACTGTGGTTTGATCAACTAATATTAGGCGCATGATTGCAATGTTTCAGCCTTTACACGGTTCATACACTAAGCTAAATGGTTTTATCATGTTTCCTGGGGGTCATGTGTTAGTTATTTTTTTTAATATTCTAGTTGTTCTTTTTAAGGGAAATCATTGCCGATTTTGGTTGCAGACCGATGATTCCGTATCGCTTTGTCTATCTTCACTAGGCATACCGTTTCAGGTTGACCTTTGGGAGTATTATTTCTAGCAATGGAATTAATGCCACATTGAGACTACCCCTACATTGTTTGGCTAATATGTTGGCATTATCTGTTTGTTCTTACTTCCCAAATGCCTAAATTGTAACTGCAACAAGCATTTATTTTCTTTTCATAATATAGTTGATCTAATCATCAAAGGTTCAACATTTGTATAGTATAATAGTTTTTAATTACTTTGTTCTATATTAATGATATATCTGGTTTATTGCTAGGCACATTATGAATTATTTGCGGCCACATGGTCCTGCTAGGTAGGCTCAGCCAAAATGATCATGTTTATCTTACTAATTATTCTTAAGGGATGTCAAGCTATCATATCATGTGTAATTGAGAAGTTCAGAGATTGGCGTGCACATATGTAATCGAGGAGAAGGTATAATCAAGTTCCTTCTTTGTGCGTCATGATTGTTCATTTCTTACCTATTGCATGCTCTTATGGTCTCAAGCGGAAGCTCGTTCTAAAATAGTGTACTTATCTGAAAACAGGTCTGCTCTGTATAATATTTGATTTCTCTTTGACTATGCTTTTTTGTGTACCTTTTTCAGGTTATCATGGGGATCCTTTGGGTGTTCCTGGATTTTTTATTTAGTTGATGGGTACGGTTCATCGGCTGGGTAGCCTCTAATGGGTGATGATTCACCATCGTATTTGCAGTGTCGGCCCTTTCCTTGCATTAATAGTTGTTCCATGTGATATGCATTATGTTAAGATGATGGGAGACACGCGGATGTTATTGGGCTGCAATTTCTTGGTATACTGAATGATATGTTCACATGTGATCTTTTCCTTTCTAAGAAAAAAATGCATGTACAACAAGATCAGTTATTGCCGATCTTCACGGATCTCGTGGTCAAATCGATGGGAAAGCGAGGGGAAAGGGAGAAGGTAGCGGAAGCGGACGCACACCTCGCGAAGAACACGATGAACACACGCAAAACTCACACGATACAAGGCTAATTGCTCCCGCCGGTGGCCACCGGTCCGATAGAATCCTTGCAAGGAAAGATCGGTCAACGTGCTCCCTCGATCCCACGCAGAGAGGGAAGAACACCTTGGAGAGGGTAGGGACACCGATGCCAAGGCCTTGTAGAGAGAGGGAGGCGCGATGCAAACTCCAACGAGGTGGTGACGATAGTCGATCCTCTTTGGTAGAAGGGGATGAGGCAAAACTAGAGATTCCACAAAGGGGTTGTCTCTTTAGTCTATCATCTATGCCTCGGGTTACATGAGGGGGTGGGGGCACTATATATAGGCCAGACACTAGTTCAAGGGTACTTTAGGAATAAAAGGGGAAAGTCTGGATGGACTAAGAGGTACATGGGCCAAAGGCCTAGCTTGATGAGGACATCCCTACAGTTACATCTACCCCAATTGATAATGAAGATGTTCCAATTGCAAAGAAGGATCAATCCAATGAGATAAGGATTGGACTAATCACAAGAGCTCGTGCTAAGCTACTAGAACAACAGGTGAACTTGTTTCTTAATGAACCTGGTGTTTTAATCAATGAGAATTTTATACTACCTAAGTCTTTGAAATATTGCATGATCAGATACTTAGGAGAAGAAGGCATAGCAAGGAGCGAGGAGCAAATGGAACAAGGCGTGTTGATCAATGAAGAATGCGCGAGGGAGGAGAGGGAGGAAGATCAAGGAGTTGTCCAAGACAAAGATCAACAAGAGAAGGGAGTTCTCTGCTGCGGCAGAGAAAAGACTCGTTTCTCTGCCGCGGCAGGAAAACCGAGTCCGGCTCTGCCACGACAGGCTGCCGCAACAGAGAATCAGCGTGAAAGTCTGCCACGACAGAACTTGTGGCCGAGCCACTTTGTGGCCGGTTTGTATCCAGGTTGGGTGGAACCAACTCGGGTTCCACCATAGGCCGCCACCCCCTGAACTCATATATAGATGGGGGCGCCGTAGATTAGGTTTTTTAGACCATGTTAAAATATTTTGGAGTTGTTTCTTTCATAGAACCTCTGGAATTACCCTGTGTTCAAATCTACCAACTATAATTGAGTATGATCTGTTGTTCCATTGGGAATTAGTAGATTGCATACTACCATTCATGGTCACGGCTACATGCGCAAGAGCGTGGTGTTGTGAATATCCTACAAGGTTCGAGAGTTGTTGCATTGGATCAGGGATCGAGCGGGAGAGTTCATAGCTACAGGCTAGTTATCTATCATCCACCATTACCATCGACAAGTGCTTGCTGAGAAGACCGGGCCACCCCATATCACAGTTGGCAACACGCAGGCCCATACGCTCAGGCCAGAGACTCCGGTGTGGTGGTTCGGAGACTCCGGTGTGGGCCAGAGACTCCGGTCTATCTCCGGTATCGTCTCTGGAGTGGCAGGCAGACTGTCCTCGAGCTTGATCTAGGGGTCGGTCCAGAGATGGGTCTGGAGACTCCAGGGTCTACAGGCCGGAGACTCCGGTGTCTTTAGGCCGGAGACTCCGGTGTCTTCAGGCCGGAGACTCTGGTATGGCCAAAGACTCCGATGCGCGCAGGCCGGAGACTCCGGTGTTCTAGCTGTTGCTTCTTCCATCTTCTCTTCCAAGCCTCCATCTTGTCGGGTTTGGTGCTGCATGCTTCCTCCCATGCCTCCGTACTTGTCAATATGAACCTATCATGAATACATGACGGAGTATGAAGTAGTATACCATTCAATGAGGTAGGAAGTGAGCTTGCATAGTGGAACGGATTCACCTTTGGAGTCCATGACGACTTGGCATAAGTTGGAGACCATGATGTGGTAATGACCGAAGGTCGGGCTACATCATATCCCCTCCCTTCAAAAAGAGTCGTCCTTGACTCTACACGCTTATCACAAAGTAGAAGATGTCGAGAGACCTTCTTGATCCTGGAGTTCACCATATAGTCATCCTCGGGAAGATTGAATTGACAACACTTCAATGTTCCTTCACCTTCTATGAAGCCTACAAAGCTCACCACAAAAGCGAAGCAACACTCAAAGCATAGCCAATTCAAGAAGATTATAGCATGAGTCCTCAAGTAGAAGGAAGTCACCTTAGGATGTAGAGATGGCTCGTTGAAGGGCAGCCATAGGTAACTCTCTTCGATTCGTCTTGTCAATTCTTTGTCCATAGAGGTTGACGCGTACGCGATTGTACCTTCACACAACAAAGACGAAGCAAAATATGTTTGTGTGTGATAGAGGAACATGTCATTTGTGGCATGTCCATTCTTGTTGACAACACTATTAGCACAACTCAAGTATAGCAAACGGGATGCATATGCAAGGTCAATGTGCATGGAACTCGTTTGAACATCATCCAAATGTGGGAACTCAAAAACTCCATATAACATATTAGTGTGGCACTCAAACCAATTGAGTAAAATATTGATTAACATGTTTGATGCAAGAATAGGAGAATTCGGCAAAAACACATGCGGAAGAATATCCAAAGCAACATCATTATGTGTGCAAGCCAACCATTGGAAAGAACAATTGTGCAATATGTTGGATGCCATACACATATCATCAAAAGCAAATATCATGGGCATTGGAGTATCACAAGCGGAAGCAAAAACAACATGTTTGCAAACAAACCATATGAAAGATCAAGTGGTCCTTATGTTTGTTGCAACAACAATACGAGAGACTTGGAAGCTCTCGTGACAATACATGCTCATAATGGCATTATGGTTGCACACAAAACATCGGAAAGAGAAATTGTTCAACATTTTTGTGGCAACACACAAAGCATCAATATCCAATATCAACGAGACATGATTGTCACAAGGTGAAACAATACCATCAACATGCTTGCAATCAAACCATAGGAAAGAGCAATTTGTCAACATGTAAGATGCAAAGCATGCGAAAGGTATCAGAGTTGGGTTCGATCTTGAACTCATTTGGGGGATGCTCTCTAGAGATCTTTTTGTCAACTCGTGCTCAACCGAGGTTGACATTCTTGTGCGGGTACATACACACATGAAACACAAAAGGTATAACGTGTGTGCATGGTAGAGAAACACATCATCCATCATGACGTATCTCTTCTTGTGCACATCACCATTAGTGTCAATCAAGTATGAAAAATATGCATGGTGAGTATGCAAGTGGGGAACATGCTTATCATGGTAATCATCAAAATCTCCAACATTTGAGAAAGCTATGGGGGCCATCCCAATATAAACCATATGAGAATTATTGTTGCAAGCAAAACAAGTGAAAGAGTAATTATTGAACTTATTGCAAGCAACAGAAGAAATTGTGAAACACTCATGACAAAGCATTATCCGAGGGGTACTATTGGTAACATCATTACAAGCAAAACATTGGAAAGAGAAATTGTTCAACAAAGTGCAAGCAATGATATCATCAATGTAACGTTTAGAGCATGGCATGTCTATGGCAACATCATCACAATCAAATAATTTCACATGCTCAACATTATGTAAAGGCAAAGTATCGCATGGAAGTACTAATGAGTCATATGTGATATCACAAACATCATCCATAGCATGACAATCATCATAAGTCATCATGTCCACTAGTGGGATCATGGCATCATCAACACCCTTATTTTTACCTTGTTCATACCTCTCATATGATGTGGGTGTTGTGGTAGCATTGGCCTCCATGTGGGCGACTTCTTCATTATCCATGGGGATGGCATCATCTTCATCCACCATGTACATCTTCTTGGTTGGAGGCATCATCATCTCCAAGCTTGGCGCTTCTTGATCCATGGAACCTAGAACATCATGAGAAAACACACAAGAGGTAGAGGGTAAGTTGTTAGAAATCAAAGTGGTCTCACATGACCTATCAACTACCACTCTCAACTCACTCGGTGTATCACTCATGCCCTCCAAATGGAAGCACTCAATCTCATGTATGGTGGAGTCACTCATCTCACTCTTGTTTTCACTCAGGTGGGCTAAGTGGATCTCATACTCACATGGGATTGGTACCACATCATCACTCAATCATGTAGGGGTAGGCTCAGTTCTCTCAACTCCATGCGCCTCCTTTGGTGAAGGGAAATTCCCATGCTCACCATTCATGACCTTGTCGTCACTGTATTGAAGTAGTGGTGGAAGTAGGCTCATGTTGTTGTCGAGGGTGGTGCTCGGATCGACTTCATCACATATGTGGCCTTGGCTTCCTCCATATTGAAGTGTAGACTCTTGGCATGAAGCTTGATGGCGTGGAGGAGAGCTTGCTCTTGGTGCCCTTTTGGTGATGGCACGAGTAGTTGAAGGCGCCTTATGATGGTGTCAACGGAGGTCATTGGCGTGCCTTGCCAAAGGTTGATGTAGATGGTGCACTTGGTCATCCACATGATGCTCGCGACAATTCTCCTTTTCCTTGGCACTCTTCTTGGTGAGGCGTTGTAATGAGCGCAAAGCATCATTAGTCTATGCCATCATGCTTATGGTTTTGGTGAAGTTGTTGTCCATGTCGCTCTTGAAGTTGTTGAGGGAGCTTTCAAACTTTTCCATGTGGTGGACCTTGGCGCTCTCGAGGTGGAGGCTCCCTCTTGGTCGATGTGACTTGAGGAGCTTGTCGTTGTCGTTCTTGAAGTCTTCCATGCTTGGGGAGTTATTGTTGTTGTAGAACTCCATATCACCCAAGCATGTGGAGCCATTGTCGGTGTAGTGCTCCATCATGTCATCCATGCTTGTGGATGCATATGCATGGTGGCTCATCGTGGATTCTTTATAGAAATCATCCTCGGTTCCGGAGTCCCTAGACATGATTCACAAGACCAAGTGGTGTATATGGAAGTGGTAGGGGGTTAGGGATGCAACATCAAACCTTACGTTACCTTGGAAGATAGTATCGTGCAAGTGGCAACACTTGATAGCAATCAAAATCAAGTAAAGTGAAGTTCACGCGGAACACCAAAACTAACTAACCACTAAAACACACACACACAAAGCTTATGGTGGATAGGTATGGAAGGTGGCATGTCAAGAACCAATCCGAAATCAAGATGTTGTAATGGCAAGTAAAGAACCACGATGATCACAAAGCAAACAAATCAATCCACAAGATAGGAATTATGTACGAGTAAACACACATGGTGGGATAAATGGGACTTGTGCGACGGAGAAAGTGAGCTAAGAACCAAATTATTACCTAGCGAAAACTATAAGCTCGTTTCGCACAAGTGCAAGGATAGACGCTAGTTCGATTGCAATAAAATTGGTGGGCTACAAGATATGCACAATAAGTACCACCTATTTGATGTTCATCGATCTTGCGCTTCCTATTCTATGAGGCACTTGTTTCTTTCTTTCTTTTTCTTCTTTTTCTTTTTATATTTTTTTTCACTTTTCTTTTCTTTTTCACTTGCCTCTTCGGTGTGCCAACAACTATACAAGATAACTATATGAGATAGCACGATCACAACTTTTGCTCGAAATTAGACAAGGTATCAAATGTGCATAGCCCAATCAATCATAGGAGGAACTAGTCTCAATAGGTGTTTGTTGAACGCAAAGATAGTGGAGCTCACAAAGGAAAGCAAGTGGGGAGAAGTCGCGGAATGTTTATACCTTTCTTCGCCGATCTTCAACCTTTATTGGTGGATTCCGCATTGCTCACAGAATTTGGATGAAGTAGATAGCACATACCATGGATATGATGATGTAGAGATCCTTCTCCTCTTCGAAACGAGCTCAAGAACACCAAAATCCGAGTTCGTATGCAAAAGTTATGCTCAAAACCGTGATGCAGATTTTCTGTCAGCAGGGGGGCGGAGACTTTGCCAGAAACTCCGGTCTAGACCGGAATCTCCGGTCTGGGGGCCGGAATCTCTGGTCCGGGGCCGGAATCTCCGGTCTGGAGGTTCCAGGACGTGTAGAACTCGTCCAGGACATGATTTTGGCGGAAAAACTCGAACCAAAACACCAAATTGGTGGGGAAATCAAGGAATTAGGCCATGGGAACGCAGGGGAAGATAGATCAACAAGTTTATCAAGTAATCCATGGATCAAAACCTACCAAAACACACTCAAATCACAGATCGATCCAAAACACGAATTGGGGCTGTTTTTGGTGGAATTTTCGAATTTATGGGAAAAAAGACCAAATCGAGGAGAAATCCGTGGGAACCAAAAGCTGTTGATACCAGATGTTATGGGGTAACCCCGTGGGTGGCCCGATCTTCACGGATCTCATGGTCAAATCGATGGGAAAGGGAGGGGAAAGGGATAAGGTAGCGGAAGCGGACACACACCTCGCGAAGAACACAATGAACACACGTAAAACTCACACGATACAAGGCCGATTGCTCCCGCCGGTGGCCATCGGTCCGATAGAATCCTCGCAAGGAAAGATCGGTCAACATGCTCCCCCGATCCCACGCGGAGAGGGAAGAACACCTTGGAGAGGGTCTTGACGTCTTGGCAAAGGGACACCGATGCCAAGGCCTTGTACAACGAGGGAGGCATGATGCAAACTCCAACGAGGTGGTGACGATAGTCGATCCCCTTTGGTAGAAGGGGATGAGGCAAAACTAAGGATTCCACAAGGGGGCTGTCTTTAATCTATCATTTATGCGTCGGGTTACATGAGGGGGTGGGGGCACTATATATAGGCCAGCCACTAGTTCAAGGGTACTTTAGGAATAAAAGGGGAAAGTCTGGGCGGACTAAGGGGTACATGGTCCAAAGGCCCAGCTGGCGGCACGCAGGCCCATATGCTTAGACCGGAGACTCTAGTGTGGTGGCCCGGAGACTCCGGTGTGGGCCGGAGACTCTAGTCTATCTCCGGTATTGTCTCTGGAGTGGCAGACAGATTGTCCTCGAGCTCGATCTGGGAGTCGGTCCAGAGATGGGTCCGGAGACTCCGAGGTCTGCAGGCCGGAGACTCCGGGGTCTTAAGGCCGGAGACTCCGATATGGCCAGGGACTCCGGTGTGCGCATGCCGGAGACTCCGGTGCTCCAGTTGATGCTTCTTTCATCTTGTCTTCCAAGCCTCCATCTTGTCGGGCTTGGTGCTGCAGGCTTCCTCCCATGCCTCCGTACTTGTCGATATGAACCTATCATGAATACATGACGGAGTATGAAGTAGTATACCATTCAATGAGGTAGGAAGTGAGCTCACATAGAGGAACGGATTCACCTTTGGAGTCCATGACGACTTGGCATAAGTTGGAGACCATGATGTGGTAACGACTGAAGGTCGGGCTACATCATGGTCCTTAATCTAAGAAGTAAGTTTGTTTGGGAAAATCCTCCTTTTAGTTTGAGCAAACTTATGGCACCTAATAACATATGACCAAAGCGTTGAACCATGGGCGGTGAGTGCTGAATGATAGATGATGATAGTGGTGAACTATGAGTTATAATGTCATGTCATTTCCACTCCGACTATTTATCTCGTATGAATGTTTTAGGATATGACTGAACTAGAGGTTGCGGTTTTTTGTTTGTCATGCTATAATAGTATAATTATTCTGTTCTTCAGGCTATAAGGCAAGTTCCATGCTTATAAAACGACACGCAATCTGAGCTTTAGCTCAAACTGGAAATTTTTCAGCCACATTCATGTAAATGCTCTATTCTTACAGTTTTGATATCTCCTACCACTTAACCAGGTGGTTCTGAAGGATTCCCCGAGCATTGTATTAACACTGAGCCAGCTTGACACGCCGAGCTAGCTGTATGTATTATATAATGTATTGTTCCAAACGGATTAGATAAATATATTTACTCTCTCTGATCCAAATTAATTGATTTGAATTTGTCTAGATTTGGACGTATCTAGACATATTTTAGTGCTACATACAGTTAAATCTAGACAAATCAAAATCAATTAATTTGGATCGAAGGGAATACCATTTAGTTAGTTAGTTTGTAATTGATAGTTGGTTTTGGTGCTCAGATTGTGTACATGCAAACTCGGCTATGGTATAAAATTTCTGGCGTACTCATAATGAAATCCAGCTGTTGATGCGTCTACGCTTCTTATCGAAGCAATTTGTACTTACATAGTTGGCACACTTATTCAAGGGTATAGGAGAACACAATTTCTCAACAGCTTATTATGTATCAGATTCTTGCGAAGGTGGATATCAACTCATGGGGGTGGCGTGTCGCCGTGCCCAACTTTCCTAACAACATTTTATTTTTTTCATAGTTTAAGTGTCGATGCTACCGGGGAGGAGGCTGCACCCTGCAAGTATGGATTACTGTGAGCCACTGTGAGCTCGCGATACTTTCATGGGTTCCAGGCCACTCTTCTTATAAGAGCAGATCAAGTAATATGAGGTTTCTTGTGTTGCTTGGTTAATGCAACATGATATGGTACCAAGTTTATTTGCTCTAACCACTGTGTTCAAACGAGATTTTATATTATCAGAGTTTGAGTGTACAAGCTAGCGGGGAAGAGGCTGTAACATGTACACATGGATTACGAAGAGCTTCCTCGCCATGAATACATGGATGTGTTCATGTCGTACATTCTAATAATTTGAAGTGTTTGTTTATTTTGCTAATGTCACTTCCGCCTCCATTGACTATGTTAATGATCACCTTCTCATAGGTGTTTAGCTTCACCTATAACATGATAACTCAATTGGCAAATGATTTCTGTTGTTACTAGAATTTAATGCATCTCTCATGATAATGATGATTATGAAATTGATAACCAGTTTACACTCCTTTAGAAATCAGAATGATGGTCCGTTGGGATGTGTTCATGAAGTTCTATCGGCACGTGTTCATGAAGTTCTATTTGATGTGTGTTTATTTTCTATCGATCTCTTATACTTTGTTCATTTTATAACCTAAAATTTATACTGTAGAGGTTCTCACCTATGGTCCCATGGTCAAAAAGGTAATATTCGATATGTGTTTATTCACATGCTATTGTGTTTGTTATACAATTTTTTATTTCTCGTTGCAGTTGTCAACCGGTACGTCAAATTCTTTTGTCACTTCGTCACCCTCACCCGATCCGCTCATCGCTAAGAAACGGCTGAAGTGGGCCATGATTGGGCTGGCATCTCCCAAACCGGTCTGTACCAGAAAAAAAGGCTCCACGAAACCCTCGCCTGAGCGGCCATGGGTTTTCACGGCAGCGCCACCGTCCATCCCCTTCTTCCCCACCCCACCACGTCTCCCTGGTGATAAAGATATATACAGGGATTATGATGATTCTGACTGCTTGAACTGGAAGGAAATATTGAGTCAAATCATTAATGACTATCAGGTGAATTCATTCCTAGTTGACCATGATGCTTTCAGTTATAAGAACTTTATATTGCCTAAGTCTTGGTGCTATTGTATGATCAGGTACATGGGATAAGAAGGCTTAGCATAGAGCGAGGAGCTGAAACATATGGAGCATGGTGTGTTGATCATTGAAGGATGCGCGAGGGAGGAGAGGGAGGAAGCGCAAGGAGCTACCAAGAAGAAGATCAACACATGGCAGGATCTCTGCCGTGGCAGAGAAATGATGCATTTTCCTGCCATGGCACAAAAACAGAGTCCTTTTCTGCCACGACATAGGAACAGGCCCAAACTCTACCACGACAGAACCCTGAGCCGAACCCAATTTTGGGTCGGTTTGTACCCTAGTTGGGTGGGACCAACTCGTCCACCCCCTTAGCCATCGCACCCCCAGACTCATAAATAGATGGGGCGCACTAGTTTTAGGGTTAGACAACGTTAAAATATTTTGGAGATGTTTCTTTCATAGAACCTCTGGAATTACCTTGTGTTCGAATTCTACAACTATAATTGAGTGTGATCTGTTGTTCCATTGGGAATTAGTAGATTGCATACTACCGTTCATGGTCACGGCTGCATGCGCAAGAGTGTGGTGTTGTGAATATCCTACAAGGTTCGAGATCTATTGCACTGGCATCAGGGTTCGAGCGGGAGAGATCATAGCTACGCACTAGTTATCTATCATCCACCATCACCATCGACAAGAGCTTGCTGAGAAGATCGGGCCACCCCATACCATCTTGGTATCAGAGCGCTGGGTTTACTCGGTGAGCAATATCATCTTGGTATCAGAGCGTTGGGTTTACTCGGTGAGCAATATCATCTTGGTATCAGAGCGCTAGGTTTACTCGGTGAGCAATATCATCTTGGTATCAGAGCGCTGGGTTTACTCGGTGAGCAATATCATCTTGATGAGTTGCCATAGCCTAGATTACATCGTATTCCAGTAATAGTTGTTGGTCGTGTTCCTCTATTAGTCTAGATCTAGATCTGTTCTTTGTATATCTATTTTCTAGTTGTTTTCTAGTCAAATCCATACTTGTTTTCCGCCGCCACCAAGCCAGATCCGATCCAAGCTAGAGTCCTCATTGTTTACTCCTTGGCAAGTCGGAATTGAAAAAAAAATCCTGCCGACTCTGCCGCGGCAGAGAAACGGACCGTTTTTCTGTCGCGAGTCCGTGTCTGCCACGGATCCGATTTCCTGCCGCGACACGATTTCGTGTTGTTTTTCTGCCGCGACACGCATTCTGCCGTGAGTTCTAGATTCTCTGCCACAACACAGTTTTGCCCCGTTTTTCTGCCATGGTAGCCATAAAAAAATTGTGAAAATTTGCAATTTCCCAAACCTTAGCTACAGCCATTCTATTTCATAAGTGTAGGAACTTTCCCATTGAGACTAGTTTCCGCTCTTACAGGCTGCTCGTAGGATTTTGGTGTTGTGCTTTGTACTTTGGCCGTGTGTGATATTAAAAAAAGAGAAAGAGAATACAGCAAAAGAAAAAGCAAAAATAAAAAGAAGCTATACAAAAGAAAGAGAAAAAGAAAAGGAGAATTGAGCAAGAGGCCTAGTGATATCTTTGTGCACCGGTAGATCGAGCAATCTTGTGTCTGTTTCCTTTGAGCTTTGCTAGTGTCTCTCGAGAGTAGTGCAACACCCTTCATAGTTGAATTGCCACATTTTTCTCCACGTGTGTGTTTCTTGGGTTTTTGTACGATCAGCACTAGGACTTATTTGCGGTGTAGATAGGATACCATACCTATAGCTCCACCATAAATAACCTGTGTGTCCTGCGATCGTTATCTATACCTTTGATATTCACTTCATCACATCAGTGCATAAGTCTTTGATTCCGTTTGGTAAAGCATCTCTATTCACTTTGGAACGGTAAGATCTCCTTTCTTGTCAGTTGTGAGTGAGTTGTGAGAGTTTCCACCATACAGATTTTGATTTTTGCACTAACCTACTAATCATGTCTTTGAGTGATGATGAAGTTGTGTCACAAAAAAAGCAGCTTGAGGAGCTTGTTAATTGGCACGAGTCTGTTGATGGGAATATCAAGGACTTGCAAGATGCAGTGGATCAAAATACTGGCGCAGTCACTAATGTTCAAACTCAAGTGACAACACTCAATGTAAATATGGCCACCTTGCAGCGTTCGATTGAGGCCATTACAGCGGCGATTCAGCCAAGGTGTACACAGTTGAGGCAAGGAACCATATTAGTTGATGAGTACTACATGGAGATGGAGATGCTTAGTGATGAGGACATCCCTACAATTACACCTACCCCAATTGATAATGAAGATGTTCCAATTGCAAAGAAGGATCAATCCAATGAGATAAGGATTGGACCAATCACAAGAGCTCATGCTATGCTACTAGAACAACAGGTGAACTTGTTTCTTAATGAACCTGGTGTTTTAATCAATGAGAATTTTATACTACCTAAGTCTTTGAATTATTGCATGATCAGGTACTTAGGAGAAGAAGGCATAGCAAGGAGCGAGGAGCAAATGGAACAAGGCGTGTTGATCAATGAAGAATGCGCGAGGGAGGAGAGGAAGGAAGCGCAAGGAGTTGTTCAAGACAAAGATCAACAAGAGGAGGGAGTTCTCTGCCACGACAGAGAAAAGGCCCGTTTCTCTGCCTCGGCAGGAACACCGAGTCTGGCTCTGCCACGACAGGCTGCCGCGACAGAGAATCAGCGTGAAAGTCTGCCACGACAGAACTTCTGGCCGAGCCACTTTGTGGCCGGTTTGTATCCAGTTTGGGTGGACCCAACTCGGGTTCCACCATAGGCCGCCACCCCTAGACTCATAAATAGATGGGGGTGCATTAGATTAGGGTTTTAGACCATGTTAAAATATTTTGGAGTTGATTCTTTCATAGAACCTCTGAAATTACCCTATGTTCGAATTCTACAACTATAATTGAGTGTGATCTGTTGTTCCATTGGGAATTAGTAGATTGCATACTACCATTCGTGGTCACGGCTGTGTGCACAAGAGTGTGGTGTTGTGAATATCTTACAAGGTTCGAGAGCTGTTGCATTGGCATTAGGGATCGAGCGGGAGAGATCATAGCTACGCACTAGTTATATATCATCCACCATATCACCGTCGACAAGTGCTTGCTGAGAAGATCAGGCCACCCCATATCATCTTGGTATCAGATTTCCTCGTTGCCTCGGTAAGAAATCCATAATCCATCCATAGATTAGAGAGTGTTTTCATCCTATACATAAAATAGCCCCACAAAAAGATTCGCCATAGCCTAAATTACATCGTAGACGAGTAATAGTTGCTGGTCGTGTTCATCAATTAGTCTAGATCTGTTTTTGTTTTCATCGTTTTCTTCTTTCTAGTCGTGTTCATCATCTGTCTTCCGCGCCATCTAGCAGATCCGATCTAGGTTGAGAGTCCCTGTGTGTTACTCCAGGCCGAGTCGGTTTGCATTAAAAAAGTCCTTAACGATTCTGCCGCGGCACGGAAAAGCCCACTTTCCCTGCCACGAAACCGAGCCGACAATGACTACGCGCGACACCCTATTTCGCCCGTGCCGCCGCTTTCTGCCAGTGGGTTTTCTGCGTTTCTGCCAAGCGTCTTTGCTGTTCGCCACCACTCTACCACGGCAGTATTTCTGCTTCGTTTTCTGCCACGGCAGGATTTGTTCTGCCACGACAGGATTTTGAGATATTTTTCTGCCAAGACACCATAATTACAAAGTGTGATCAATTTTCACTTTTCCAAAACCCTTAGCCACAACCAATATACTACATAGGTGTAGGAACTTGCCTATTGAGACTAGTTTCCGCTCCTATAGGCTACTCTTAGGATTTTTGGTGTTGTACTTTGTAATTGGCCGTGTGTTAGCTATAAAATCAAAAAAAGAGAAAAAGCAAGATAGTAAAAGAAAAAGTATAAAAAAACAAAGAGAGCTATACAAAAGAAAAAATTGTGGAAAAAGAGAATTTGAGTAAGAGGCCTAGTGATATCTTTGTGCACCGGTAGATTGAGCAATCTTGTGCCTGTTTACTTTGAGCTTTGCTAGTGTCTCTCGAGCATAGTGCAACACCCTTCATAGTTGCATTGCCACGTTTTTCTCCACGTGTGTGTTTCTTGGGTTTTTGTATGATCAACACTAGGACTTGTTTGCGATGTAGATAGGATACCATACCTATAGCTCCACCATAAATAACCCGTGTGCCCTGCGATCGTTCTCTATACCTTTGATATTCACTTCATCACTTTAGTGCATCAGTCGTTGATCTTGTTTGGTAGAGTATCTCTATTCACTTTGGAACAGTAAGATCTCCTTTCTTATTAGTTGTGAGTGAGTTGTGAGAGTGTCCACCATACAAATTTTGATTTTTCCACTAACCTACTAATCATGTCTACTAGTGATGGTGATGTTGTGTCGCAGAAAAAGAAGGATGAGGAGCTTGTCAATTGGCGTGAATATGAGGCTTTGAGGTCTCATTTGACACTTGTGTTTACTAACACCATAGATGGAATTGACAAGAATCTCCAGGACATCAATATGAGGCTGGATCAGAATATTGGAGCGGTTGATACTATCCAAACGCAAGTGGCTACACTCACTGTGAACTTTGCCACTTTGCAGCATTCCATTGAGGGTTTGACAGCCGCCATACATAGAAGGCAAGAGCCTCAACCTGATGATGCCTTTGATGATTTTGATGAGGGTAGCGCTGTGGATGCTGCTCCACATGTTGGCAGGGGACGTGCTATTCCCCCTGCCCATGCACCTGCTCATGGCCGTGGGCTTTCCCCTCTTGGGCGTGCTCAACGTGTGCTCAACCAACCTGCTGATGATGGTTTGGGCAAGCCAAAATTCTCAATTCCCAAGTTTGATGGTTCCATTGATCCTAAAGATTACCTCACATGGGAGTTGAAAATTGAGAAACTCTGGCGTTTATTTTACTATCCAGAAGATAAGAAGGTAAAGCTTGTAGCATCTGAATTTGATGGTTATGCTTTGCATTGGTGGGATGCTCTTGTGCAACATAGGAGGAAGGACAATGAACTTCCTGTGATGGATTGGCGCGAGATGAAGCAAATCATGAAGGCTCGTTTCGTACCAACCAACTACTTGCAATCAGTTTTTGATAAATTGACGCAATTGAAGCAAGGCACCATGACGGTTGATGAGTACTACATGGAGATGGAGCTGCTTATGCAGCGTGCTAGAATTCGTGAGTCCATTGAGATGACCATGCAGCGATTCCTAAACAATCTGAAGTTGCCAATCAAGAGCATAGTTCGTCATCACAAGTATGAGACCATGAATGAGCTATTGCACCATGCTAGAGAGTCCGAATCCCAGTTGGCATAAGAGGCAAAGTCACGCGCTCGTTTTCCATCCTCCAGCAGATTTTCAGCCAGATCTACTCCTCCTATAGCTGCGCCACCAGTTGCTGCTCCGTTTACACCATCGGCCAAACCAGCAAGTACACCTTCGTTTAGTTCTAATGCTCGAAAACCCGCTGCTCCTGCCACTAGCTCGGGTTCCAACATGTCTACGACACGTACTCGTGATGTGGTGTGCCATACTTGTGGAGGTAGAGGTCACTACAAGAAGGATTGTCCAAACAACAAGGTTATGTTTGTCAACGAACAAGGAGAAGTAGAGAGTGGAGATGAAGCTTCTGACGATGATATTGATGATGGCAAGGATGGTGCTGATGCATATGCTGAGCGTGCACCAACTATTGTCGTATCTTCACGTGTACTTAGTATGCAACCGGTTGAGGAATCCCAGCGTTGCAACTTGTTCCAAACAAAAGCTCTAGTTGGACCTAACAAAGCTTGCAAGGTAATTATTGATGGAGGTAGCTGCAGAAATCTTGCAAGTAAGGAACTATGTGCCAAACTGAATTTGACATACTTACCTCATCCCAAGCCATACTACATACAATGGTTGAGCAACAATGGTGAGATGAAGGTAAATCATATGGTACGTGTGAATTTTCAAATAGGGCCATACAAAGATTCTATTGATTTTGATGTGGTTCCTATGACTGTTAGTCACCTACTATTGGGTCGGCCTTGGCTCTATGATCGCCATGTGCAACACAATGGCCGAGCCAATACATATCACTTGGAATTCAAAGGGAAGAAGATTACTATGCAGCCACTGACACCACAAGAGATTGTGAATGATTCTCGCCAGAAGATAGAGGTGAACTTGAAGGAAGATTCTACCACTCGGCGAGATTGTGTGAGAGCTGTTCCTGATGTAATTGAGCCTAAATTGAGTGATATAACGAAAAGTGAGAGAGTGCCTGGGTTATTGATACTAGCCACCAAGGAGGATATGAGAGAGTTTTGTGAGGATCCTACAACCATGCCACTTGTGCTCATGTATAAGGGCGAGGTATTGGTTTCTAACGACATGACCCCTATTTCTCTTGGTGTCTCTTCTGTTTTGCAGGACTTTGGGGATATGTTTCTAGAAGATGTACCCGCAGGTTTACCTCCATTGCGTGGTATAGAACATCAAGTGGATCTGATTCCTAGCGCCACACTTCCCAACCGTGCACCATACAGAACTAATCCCGAAGAAACTAAGGAAATTCAGAAGCAAGTACAAGCGTTGCTGGATAAAGGGTACATTCGTGTCTCGCTTAGCCCTTGTGTTGTTCTTGTTATTTTAGTTCCTAAGAAAGATGGTACATGGCGCATGTGTGTAGATTGTAGAGCGATTAATAACATCACTATTCGATATCGTCATCCTATTCCACGCTTAGAGGATATGCTAGATGAATTGAGTGGTGCTGCTGTTTTCTCTAAGATAGACTTGCGTAGTGGTTATCATCAAATTAGGATGAAAGAAGGGGATGAATGGAAAAATGCTTTCAAAACTAAATTCGGCTTGTATGAGTGGTTAGTCATGCCGTTTGGTCTTACTAATGCACCTAGTACTTTCATGCGTTTGATGAATCATGTTTTGAGAGAGTTTATTGGTTGTTTTGTGGTTGTTTACTTTGATGATATACTCATATACAGCCACACCGAATCTGAACATTGTACTCATATTCGACAAGTTTTGCAAGTGTTACGTGATAATAAACTGTATGCTAATCTTGAGAAGTGTACATTTGCAAAAGATAAGGCCATATTCCTAGGATTTGTTGTTTCTAAGAATGGAGTAGAGGTAGATCAATCTAAAATTGAATCAATTCAGAATTGGCCTACTCCAATGAATGTAAGTCAAGTGCGTAGTTTCCACGGTCTCGCTGGTTTCTATAGGGGCTTTATGAAAGATTTTAGAACCATTGCTGCACCATTAAATGATTTTACAAAGAAAGGTGTTCCTTTTGGATGGGGCGCGTCCCAAGACATTTCATTTGATACATTGAAACATTTGCTTACTTCTGCACCATTGCTTGCATTGCCTGATTTTTCGAAGCAATTTGAAGTTGAATGTGATGCTAGTGGTATAGGCATAGGTGGCGTTTTGATGCAAGAGGGTCGGCCTATAGCTTATTTTTCTGAGAAATTGATTGCTGCTCATTTGAATTATTCAATATGATAAATAATTGTATGCACTTGTTAGAGTACTTGAGGTTTGGCAACATTATTTTTGGCCAAAGGAATTCATCATACATTCTGATCATGAAGCATTGAAATACTTGAAAGCTCAATCAAACTTGCATAGAAGATTAGATAAATGGGTTGAGTTCATTGAGTCTTTTCCTTACATCATTAACTATAAGAAGGGAAAAGAGAATGTTGTTGCTGATGTTCTATCTAGGAAGAATATGCTATTAACCAATCTTGATGTTAAAATTCCTGGATTAGAAGCTATTTGTGCACTTTATGCAACCGACCATGATTTTGCTAAACCATATCGTTTGTGTGCTATTAGAAACGCATGGGATAAGTATCATATCCATGATGACTATTTGTTTGGAGCTAACAAACTATGTATTCCAGAATCGTCGTTGCGTTTGTTCTTAGTGCAGGAATCACATGCTGGTTGTTTGATGGGTCACTTTGGGCATGAGAAGACGTTGCTCATGCTCGCTGATCACTTCTATTGGCCCAAGATGAGGCATGATGTGTATAAATTTGTGAGCCGATGCATTACTTGCCACAAGTCGAAATCCAAGCTGAAGCCTCACGGTTTGTATACACCTCTCTCTACACCTACTACTCCATGGGAAGACACTAGTATGGATTTTGTGCTAGGTCTACCTAAAACTCAGAGCGGTCATGATTCTATATTTGTGGTAGTGGATAGGTTCTCTAAGATGGCTCATTTTATTGCCTGCCACAAAAGCGACGATGCGTCGCATGTTGCTAACCTGTTTTTCAGGGACATCGTGAGATTACATGGAGTACCAAAGACGATTGTTTCTGACGGTGATGTGAAGTTCATGAGCTACTTTTGGAAGACCTTATGGGGGAAGCTTGGAACAAAGCTGTTGTTCAGTACTACATGTCATCCCCAAACAGATGGTCAAACGGAGGTGGTGAATAGAACATTGTCACAGCTGCTAAGGACCATGCTTAAAAAGAATCTGCGGGAGTGGGAAGAGTGTTTGCCACATGTTGAGTTTGCTTACAACAGGGCTGTGCATTCAACTACTCAGCTTTTTCCTTTTGAGGTGGTTGATACATTACAAATCTATAATTTTTTATGTTCCATGCTTGGTTTTATCCACTTTCTTGTGTTTTGTCCACACTTTGGAGTACTTTTCATATGATTTCTTGGACTAACCTATTAACAGAGCCACAGTGCCAGCTGCCTGTTTTCTGCTGTTTTTGGTTCCAGGAAAGTGAGAAAATGAATATTCTCGGAATTGGACGGGACAAAAGCAAAAGTGCCTATTTTTCCAGAAGTCATCAAGTGCCAGAATACGATACGGAGAAGGGCCAGAGGCCGGCCACACCACCTGGCCGCGTGGCCAGGTTGGGCCCACGCCAGGAGGTGGTGTGGTGGCCCCTGGCACCCCCTCTACCTCCCCTTCCGACTATAAGATGCCCTCGGGACGTAAACCCTAAGGACCCGATCAAAAATCCACGAAAGAGTCTGTAGCCGACGTCATCTCCAACCCTAGATCGGGAGGGATCTGAAGCTCTTCCGCACCTGAGGGGAATTCACCCTGGAGGCCTTCTTCATCACCATGCAAGCCTCCGGTGTGATGCATGAGTATTTCATCCTTGGACTACGGATCCATGTAGTATCTAGATGGCTAGTTCTCCTCCTTTGTGCTTTCATGTCTAGATCTTGTGAGCTCTGTTCATGATCAAGATCATCTATTTGTAATTCTGCATGTTGTGTTTGCGGGCATCCGATGGATATTGAGATGCTATTTCAGATTGATTATTGATTCTATCATGTCTTTGTTATTTGTGATCTTGCATGCTTTCCGTTGTTAGTAGCTATCTTGGCCAAGTAGATGCTAGCAACTCCAAGAGTTAGTATTTATGCTCGATAGTGGGTTCATGCCTCTGTAACTGGGGAAGTGATGAAATCTCTAAGGTACTAGATGTGTTGTTGCTACTAGGGAAAACAACAATCCTTTGTTCATAGAACAATGGTATTGTTTACTTTACACGCAGTTCGTAAAGCAATAATCTGTTGCTTGCAACTTAATACTGGAGGGGGTTCGGATGATAACCTGAAGGTGGATTATTAGTCATAGATGCAGTTGGATGGCGGTCTATGTATAATGTTGTAATGCCCAATCAAGTCTCAAAGCAGTCAAGATGATTAGTATATGCATGTATTGCTTTCTCGATGTTTGTCAATTGCCCCGCTGTAATTTGTTCACCCAACATCTTATCTATCTTAAAGAGAGCCACCTCTAGTGAACTATGGATCCCGGTCCTTGTCTTTTATATACAATCTACAAACTGTTTACTTCTTTGTGTTTACTTTCTGCAAACTTTTACTTCTTTCCATTCGATACGTTTAATCCTTTGTTTTCCGCAAAACACGGTGATATTGACAACCTCATCGCAAGTTGGGGACAAAGTTCTATGGTTGTGTTGTGCAGGTCTCCACGTTGCTACTAGCACCGGTAGTGCGCCCTGCCAAAGCTCAGCTAGTAACACCTTTGGGGTGTTTCCTTCCTCCTACTGGTTCGATTAAACCTTGGTTTCATAACTGAGGAAACTTGTCTTGTGCTCATCATACCTTCCTCTTGGGGTTCCCAACGAGCTCTACATCAACACCGCCATCAAGCATTTTTCTGGGCGCCGTGCATTGAGCCATCAAGCATTTTTCTGGCACCGTTGCCGGGAAGTCAAGGACATCTTCACAAGGGGAGTCCCTCATAACCAATCTCTTTACTTTGTTATTTTTGTTTTGGTTAGTTTCTTTTTGCTTTGTTTGCTTGTTTCTTTACCAAAAACACAAAAAATCTCAATTCCCCAAAAGAACTCAAAAAAAGGAACCAACAAGAAGCAAATGCAGAAAATGGCAGAAATCTGTCAAAACAAACCAGCAGGTAAAGACGATTTTTTTCGAAGACCTTCTATTGCTCAAATCTGTTGAACTAACGAAAGTTAGATAACAACCTGGGGCAGAAGCACAAACAATTACAGCTCAATCCGACATACAGAGCTCTCTCATGAATTTTTACGGTGAAGCACAAAAATCTGTTTCGGGACGACAACTTTCCCAATCATTACTTCTCTCTCATTAGAGGTTACTCTTGGCACGAAAATCAAATAAAAAGGATAAGGAGCAGTTATTACGGAAGTAATAACTTCCAAGACTCATCTAAAACTCTTGGGTTATCTCCCAACAAGTACTTTTCTTTAACGCCTTTAAGTTAAGCAAGATAGTTTGAGAAGATGCTCACATAAGAAATATGAATTGAAGTAAAAGAGAGCATCAAAAAGCAAATTGAAAACACATTTAAGTCTAACCCACTTCCTATGAATAGGAATCTTGTAAAGAAACAAGTCATGAAAGCACAAAGCAACAAGCTTAGTAAAGCAAAACAAGTGCAACTTCAAGACTTTCAACATAAAGAGGGGAAACTTAATATTAGTGAGATGCATAAAACCATGTTTCCCTCTCTCATGATAACTTTCAGTAGCATCATGAATAAAATTAACAATATAACTATCACATAAAACATCCTTATCATGAGCCACATGCATACTCTCCACATAAACATAGTCATTCTTATTAATTCTAGTGGGAGAAAATTCAACAAAATAGCTATCATTATTATTCTCACCACCTTAATCATCAAATATAGGAGGCATATTGTAATCATTAATTTTCTCCTCAATAGTAGGTGGACTGAAAATATCATACTCATCATTGTAATCATCATATATTGGAAGTTTGGTATCATCATAAGCAATAGAATAGCTATCTTCCAAAGCTGGGGAACTAAAAAGATTGTTTTCATAAAAACTAGCTCCCCCAAGCTTAGACTTTTCCATAGCATTAGCAATAATGGTGTCCAAAGAATTCATACTAATAATATTGCTATTAGCATGCAAATAAAGTTCCATAGGTTTTTTAATTTTCTCTTCAAACACTTCATGTCCTAACTCAAGATAAATACTATAAAGCTCTCTAATTTTGTTGTTGTTTTCCATTAAGCCTAACTAGTGAAAACAAGAAACAAAAAGACAAAATTGCAGAATCTAAAGGAAATAACTTCGAGCACTCACACCGGAGGATGTGAGTACCTTACTATACCTCCCGACAGCGCCAGAAAATAGGCGTTTGTCGTGGGAGGTTCTTCTTCTTTAATCCTCCGATGTGAATACCTTTTACCTTACCTCCCCGGCAACGACGCTAGAAAATAGCTTGATGTCTATGCACTTCTATTCTTGTAGACAGTTGTTGTGCCTCCAAGTGCAGAGGTTTGTAGAACAGCAGCAAGTTTTCCCTTAAGTGGATCACCCAAGGTTTATCGAACTCAGGGAGGAAGTGGTCAAAGGTATTCCCTCTCAAGCAACCCTGCAATCAAGATACAAGAAGTCTCTTGTGTCCCCAACACACCCAATACACTTGTCAGGTGTATAGGTGCACTAGTTCGGCAAAGAGATAGTGAAATACAAGTGGTATGGATAATTATAAGTGGTAACGGTGATAGAAAATAACTTGATGGCGTGGAAGAGACTAAAAGCAAACTGAAATAAAGATGGAAGCAAGCAAACATGTAACAGATCTAATAGAAAACGGTGTTTCAGTGCTTAGAAACAAGGCCTAGGGATCATACTTTCACTAGTGAACACTCTCATATAAATATATTCTTCTTTATGATACTACGCTGAACTACTCTCCGGTTGGACACTCTAATCCATGGTAGGGCTATAACAACACACCTCAAAGTTCATCTTTCCCATCTAGAAACCCCACACTGTCACCTTGAGTACTAGATGAGTCCAATAAACACCACAATTTCATAGAAAGATCCAACTCCAAATATAACTCATAACAAGTATTTGTAATCTCTAGCCTAAGTGCCACCATGGTGTGCATGCTGTCACTTTCACACACATGGGAAGGGCAGAGATCTATTAACACACTTGAGTAGAAAGGTAGATCTACTAGATTACAAAGCTCATGATCACAATATGATCATGCATAGAGAGAGAGATGAACACATAGCTACCGGTAGAACCCTTAGCCTCGAGAGAGAACTACTCCCTCCTCATCATGGGAATCAGCAATGGTGATGGAGATGCCGGTGGAGATCGATGGAGATGGCTCCGGGGGCACTTCCCCATCCCGGCAGGGTGCCGGAACAGAGACTTTCTGTCCCCCGAATCTCCCCTTTGGTGGCGGTGGCGCTGCAGAACTTTTTGTGGATTTTTGATTGATTATTTAGGGTTTTGGTATCGGGAGGCTTCTTATAGGCGAAGAGGCAAGGTCGGTGGAGTGCCAGGGGGCCCACACAACCTGGTGGCGCGGCCAGGGCTAGCCCGCGCCACCATATGGTGTGGCCAGGCCTTGGCCCTCCTCCGTCTCGTATTCTGGCTCCGTGAGTCTTCTGGTAAAATAGGAACTTTGGCTTTTGTCCCGTCCAATTCTGAGAATATTGATTTTCTGACTTTCCTGGAACCAAAAACAGCAGAAAACAGGCAACTGGCACTGTGGCTCTTGTTAATAGGTTAGTCCAAGAAATCATATGAAAAGTACTCCAAAGTGTGGACAAAACACAAGAAAGTGGATAAAACCAAGCATGGAACAACAAAAATTATAGATACATTTGCAATGTATCGATGGGGGTCCAACCAATTTATTCAGAAAACTAAGCAAACCAAAGCAAACGAAAAACCAAAACAAAAATGAAAAATAAGACGCTCCAAGAACAACACAACTGTGCATAAAACAATAAAAATGAAGCGTTTGGAAGAAACCTAGGATTTTTATTGATGAAGAAGGGGATGCCTTGGGCATCCCCAAGCTTTGACGCTTGTACTTCTTGGATATTTCTTGGGGTGACACACGTGGCATCCCCAAACTTGAGATTTAGTGCATCCTTCATCTCATTACTCATTCCTTCCATACACTTGAAAATTTTCCTTCATACAAAACTTCACATAATCTTTATTAGCAACATTAGTGCACTCAAGATAAATAAGTCTTAAGGTTCAGTTCTAACACCAAATAAACTTCCATTAGAACACTAGCTACTGTAGCAATTCCCTCAAAAAGCTCAATTCCCCAAAAGAACTCAAAATGGAACCAACAAGAAGCAAATGCAGAAAATGGCAGAAATCTGTCAAAACAGACCAGCAGGTAAAGACGAATTTTTTCGAGGACCTTCTGTTGCTCAAATCAAAAAGTTTTGAACTAACGAAAGTTAGATAACAACCTAGGGCAGAATCACAAAAATTCACTCCTCACAAAGACATTCATATATTTTACACGAATTTTTACGGTGAAGCACAGAAATCTGTTTCGGGACAGCAACTTTCCCAATCATTACTTCACTCTCATTAGAGGTTACTCTTGGCACAAAAAGCAAATAAAAAGGATAAGGAGAGGTTATTACTGAAGTAATAACTTCCAAGACTCATCTAAAACTTTTGGGTTATCTCCTAATAAGTACTTTTCTTTAACGCCTTTAAGTTAGGCATAAGAAGCAAAGAAAAAATCAAGTGTTCTCAAGTGAAGAAGCATTAAGACCAAATTTCTTGCCCTTACCTCTCTTACTTTTATTCTTAACCTTGGGGAAAATATGATTGTTTGGTGGAGAAGAAAGGTGCATAGTCCCCTTTCTCACATCTATTATTGCTCCAAGGAGTTCTAATAGGGACCTTCCAAGTGTAATTTGTCCTTTTCCTGCACATTCAATAACAAGATAATCAATAGAAATCGTTTTTCCAAGGATCTTTGTAAACACTCCTTCAGCTATTCCAAGAGGTAATATGGTAGTATTATTAGCAAGATATATTTCTTTTCCTCCTTCAGTAAGCCCCCAAGTATTCAGAGATTTATAAATATCTTTGGGCATAAGACAAAATTCAGACATGATACAACAACGAGCTTGAAAAGTTTCAGTGTTCATCTCAATTTTTACTATAGGGAACCACTTTGATGGTTCAGAGTTTATTGGAACATAATTGTGATGCTCCCTAAGCGTATTATAGCACCTCTCTAAGCTAGTAGTGCTAGTCTCAAGAGTGTTTAACCTAGCAAATATTTTTGAGAAAGTAATATCAGTTTGGCTAGGCATACTGTAAGTGAGGATCAATTTCTTTATAGCATTAATAGCACCATCCTCATTACATTGGAGTAAATCTCCTCCCACAACAGCATTTAAAGCATATCTATAGCAAAGAGCAATCCCAAGGTAAAAACTGCTAAGGAACAAGCTTTGAGTCATTTTAGGCTTAGTTTTTTCATGTAGATCAGAGATTCTAGACCAAGCTTCCTTAAAACTTTCCTCAATTCCTTGTTTAAAAGTGAAAATCATTTCCTCGAGTGACATAGTGACTGGAGCAAGGCTAGACATAGTGGCAACTTAAGAAAGGAACTGATTTTTTTGTGTTTTTGAAATAAGAAAACAAGCAAACAAAGCAAAAAGAAACTAAGCAAAACAAAAATAACAAAGTAAAGAGATTGGTTATGAGGGACTCCCCTTGTGAAGATGTCCTTGACTCCCCGGCAACGGTGCCAGAAAAATGCTTGATGGCTCAATGCACGGCGCCCAAAAAAATGCTTGATGGCAGTGTTGATGTAGAGCTCGTTGGGAACCACAAGAGGAAGGTATGATGAGCACAGCAACAAGTTTCCCTCAGTATGAAACCAAGGTTTAATCGAACCAGTAGGAGCAAGGAAACACCCCAAAGGTGTTACTAGCTGAGCTTTGGCATGGCGCACTACCGGTGCTAGTAGCAACTTGGAGACCTGCACAACACAACCATAGAACTTTGTCCCCAACTTGCGATGAGGTTGTCAATCTCACCGTGTTTTGCGGAAAACAAAGGATTAAACGTATTGAATGGAAAGAAGTAATAGTTTGCAGAAAGTAAACACAAAGCAGTAAACAATTTGTAGATTGTATGTAAAATAAAAGGACCGGATCCATAGTTCACTAGAGGTGGCTCTCCTTAGATAGATAACATGCTGGGTGAACAAATTACAGCGGGGCAATTGACAAATACTGAGAAAGCAATACATGCATATACTAATCATCTTGACTCCTTTGAGACTTGATTGGGCATTACAACATAATACATAGACCGTTATCCAAATGCATCTATGACTAATAATCCACCTTCAGGTTATCATCCGAACCCCCTCCAGTATTAAGTTGCAAGCAACAGATTATTGCTTTACGAACTGCGTGTAAAGTAAACAATATGATTGTTCTATGAACAAAGCATTGTTGTTTTATCCCTAGTAGCAATAGCACATCTAGTACCTTAGAGATTTCTGTCACTTCCCCAGATTACCAGAGGCATGAACCCACTATCAAGCATAAATACTAACTCTTGGAGTTGCTAGCATCTACTTGGCCAAGATAGCTACTAACAACGGAAAGCATGCAAGATCAGAAATAACAAAGACATGATAGAATCAAAAATCAATCTGAAATAGCATCTCAATATCCATCGGATCCCCGCAAGCACAACATGCAGAATTACAAATAGATGATCTTGATCATGAACAGAGCTCACACGATCTAAACATGAAAGCACAAAGGAGGAGAACCAACCATCTAGCTACTACATGGATCCGTAGTCCAAGGATGAACTACTCACGCATCACACTGGAGGCTTGCATGGTGATGAAGAAGGCCTCCAGGGTGAATTCCCCTCTCCGGCAGGGTGCCGGGAAGAGCTTCAGATCCCTCCCGATCTAGGGATGGAGATGACGGCGGCTATAGACTCTTTCGTGGATTTTTGATCGGGCACTTAGGGTTTACGTCCCGAGGGCAATATATAGTCGGAAGGGGAGGCCGAGGGGCTGTCGGGAGCGGCCACACCACCCCTGGCGCGGAAAAGGCCTGGCCGCGCGGCCAGGTGGTGTGGTGCCCCCCTGGCCCCTCTCCGTCTCGTATTCTAGCACTTGACGTCTTCCAAAAAAATAGGCACTTTGGCTTTTGTCCCGTCCAATTCCGAGAATATTCATTTTCTAACTTTCCTGGAACCAAAAACAGCAGAAAATAAATAGCTGGCACTGTGGCTCTTGTTAGTAGGTTAGTCCAAGAAATCATATGAAAAGTACTCCAAAGTTGGAACAAAACACAAGAAAGTGGATAAAACAAAGCATGGAACATCAAAAATTATATATACATTTGCAACGTATCACTAGCACCCTCCTCCAACACGACATCGGATAGTCAAGTCACTTGCTTCAAGTGTGGAGTGAAAGGTCACAAGTCTTATGAGTGCACCAACTCACGAGTGATGCTTACAGATGAGAATGGCGCAACCTACTCCGTAAGTGAAGAGGAGTATGAAGCTCTCATTCAACGAGCTATTGCAAGGACAACCGCAATGGAAGAGGATGACAGACTTGTATGTGAGCATGATCCGGGCCCCGCACTTGTCATAGCACAAATCTCGACAACAAACTCCATCCCAAGAGAGGACCAACGCCTCAATATCTTCCAAACTCGTGCCGGAGTTGATGGCAAGTCCATAAAAGTGATCATCGATGGAGGTAGTTGACAAAACCTACAGTAAATGGAGCTTTGTGAGAAACTAAAGTTGCAATGCATAGAGCACCCTCACCCCTACCATGTCCAATGGCTTGATGACAATGGAGCACTCAAGATAACATCAAAGGTCTCCTTCAAGATTGGACCATATGAAGACACCGTCGAGTGTGATGTCGTGCCAATGTCCGTGTGCCACATGCTACTTGGAAGGCCATGGAAATACGATAGAGAAGCAATACATCATGGTTCCACCAACCAATACTCCTTCAAATGGAACGACAAGAAATCTGTGCTCAAATCCATGACGCCTAGCCAAGTCATCGCATCCAACATGACACCCATTAACAAGATAAAGCAAGCTAAAGACCCTTGTGAGATGAGTGGTGAGAGAGTGAAGCACCATCAAGAGAGTGAGTGCCACAAGCCAAAAATGAGTGGAAAAATCATGAGTGCCACGATGCAAGCCACAAAATGTGAGAAGAGAGACTTGGGTGTGACCCATACTAACAATCATTCACACAATTCTCTCTCTCTTTGTTGTCGGTTTTGCAAGGTACCCAAGATACACCACCAACTACAAGGATAAGGCTACAAGATCTCCAACCACAACAGGATGAGAAGATGTACCACAAGCTCTTCAACAAGTTTGAGAATGGCTTCAACACCGGTGACCTGACCATTTACAAGAACAAGGCCAAGGACACATCTCCTTCCTTGCATGATGAACGAACATCGTCGAGGTCGACTCGTTTTCAACCGGGGGAGATGATGTAGCCCAACATACGAAAACCACCTTTGGTCCACATCATGCCACGCTAATCATCACTCCAAAGGTGAACTCCTTCCATGCTTTGCCTTTTGTTGGTTATTATGCGAATGGAATCCTACTTGAGACAAATGCCCATTATGTGACTAGGTCCATGAACATGATGCCAAGAAGATGCAGCAAGGATGGCTCTGGAGCCAAGACACCCAAGCAAGAGGCCTGGAAGATAAGACGCAAGAAGCTGCTAAAGCAGGACCAGAGTCTTCGGACCAGCAGACCGGAGTCTCCGGTCTACCACCCCGGAGTCTCCAGCCCGTCTCCGGACCGAGCCCTGAACCTGCGCCTAGGACAGTCTGAGACCCCCTCCGGAGGCGACACCGGAGACAGACCGGAGTCTTCGGCCCACACCGGAGTCTCCGGACCGAGCATCGTGGGCCTGCGCGCCTTAAGCTGGGCTTGGACCATGTAATGCCCCAAACTTTCTTCTTATGCCTATTTTACCCCTAGCTCGTGGCTGGCCTATATATATGCCCCCACCCCCTCCTTGAAACCCTAGAGATGATGATGAATTGAGGCATGTGCCTAACCCTAGATGGGAACCCCCTCTCAATAGTAAATCTATGAGTTGTACAAGGCCTTGGAGTCGGTGCCCTTCTCCAAGTTGTCAACACCCTCCTCAAGTGTTTGGTCTCTCCCTATCAAGGATTCTAGTAGTGCTTGGTCTCTCCCCTTTGGGATTCTACTTGGTTGTTACTCTCTCCTTAGTTTGGTTTCTACCTTCCGCTTGCCGATCTCCTTTGGTGATTCTACCGCAAGGTCTCTCGCCGAGGATTCTATTGGATTGGTTGTTCGAACCAACGGGAGCAAATCGAATTGGGTGTGTTTTGGCGTGTGTTTGTATCTTTACCTTGCATTCGAGTCGTGTTCATCGTGTTTTCCCTCACTTTTGCCTCAAATCCGTGAAGATCGGGCCACTCCAAGGGTAAATCCACAAGGAGACCCATAACATAATGTTTCAACACCATGTGATAGTTTACCCAATTTTAATTTTGATCATGTGGTACTGATTACACATAAAGAAATACTTGCAAGAATACCACCTACTGATATTGTGTATTCCATCATGCTAAATGAACCTATGCGTATGAGTTGTGCTATGGATAAGATTTCTGAAATTTCATTTCTGAATTCTAGCACATATTCTCCTTGTTTCACTTTCAATCTAATTGGTGAATATAGCATGGATGAAAATTTTCTTGTGGATCACATATGCATTACTTGTGATAGAATGATAGACTAAAGAAACCCCCCTTTATGGAATCTCTAGTTTTGCCTCATCCCCTTCTACCAAAGGGGATCGATTATCGTCACCACCTCGTTGGAGTTTGCATTGCGTCTCTCTCGATGAGGACGTGTGCCAAGGGGAAGCTCCACCACCGTCTCCGCGCCTAGGAGAAGTAGCATGAAGACGGCCACCATGTCCTAAATGTGGAGCCCCTCAGAGAGTCTGACCATGTCCTGGCCAGGCGGCATGGTCCAGACGGGCCTCTTATGCTCCTGGAGAGGAGCGATCTGCTGCCGCAGGAATTCCCTCACCACCATCTCACCAGTCAAGCCCTGGTCCTTCAAGTGCACCACGCGCATTCCAAGGGTCCCGGGAATCATGTAGGCTGCTGCCTCGCGGGCCTAGACCGGATTCTCCACCCTCGCCCCCACGGGAGCACGGAGCTGAGGCTAGGCCTGGCCGGCGTCCACCAGGACCTGGTTGTGACGGAACTCCGACACCATGCCGAGGATGGAAATCAGCAAGAAATTCCCTCCTCCTCGGTGAAGAATCCGACACCACCGAGGCCGTCCTCCGGTGTAAGGACATGGAGGCTATAGAAGTGCCGAAACAATGCCAAGGATGACATCACCCCGACGAAGGCCTCGCACCAGAACGCGAAGGCGGCCAAGAGGGTCACGCTCTGTGGGTGAAGGTGGAGGAGCTAGATGCAGCAGTGATCCAAGATGGCAATAAGAAATAGGGAGAAAGGCGGAACAAGGACGGCGGCAATAGAGTGAGTGAAGATTGGGGCCGAGGTGGCGTGCCACCCACCTCCTCCAACACCGGTGCACCACACTCGCGGGTGCCCCACTCATTAGAGTCGGAGGCCATTAGCTTGCAACTATATCCAACCCCTCCTTGTTAAGGATCATCATCAGTGGCAAGGCCCCCATGATCGACGGAGGGAAGCTTGACGCGGCAGAGGTGGCGCACGCTCTGTTGAGTGCCATATCGGGCATTGTGGGAGAAGAAGGAGTGGCGTCAGAGCGGAAACACTCGTAGAATGGCAGCAAAGGAAGACGTGAGTTAGCAAATTCCCCCGAGTTTGAGGTTTTTAGGGCGACGCAGCCCCCGAGGCCAAGCAGTGGAAGCAGCGGTTCCCGCATTGGATGTGCACCATGCCTTGTGTAGGCACGTGGAAGCCGCGTACGGCATCTTCAGGAATCGTGTCATGACACGACCACCCGTGGGCCTGGCGCCAGTTGGTCCCTAGACTTCCTCGTCCCTTCATAAGACGCGTGCAACTCAAGTGACTTGGGCCTACTGTCAGACCATTGGCTTTGGGGGTACCCCTTCCCACCGAGTCGCCAGGCCCACCGAGAGCACCCTCCTGAGGGCTTGCGAGGAGCGTCAGCCTCGAGAGGGCAAGAAGGGCCAAGAGACTCGACTGACGTTTAGACCAGCCTTAGCACGACCTGCAAGACGACGCGCCAACAGAGTGGAAGCCTCCCATCGAGGCCTCAGGAGGGGAAACGTCCACAACTCAGGCGTGACCGGCAAGATGACGTGCCAACGGTCGGTCCAAGCGGAAACTAGTTTACACCGGGAAAACGAGCCGCACCCAGTCTCCTCCTAGGTAGAAGGGAGTGACGAAGGGCAGTGGCAGCGACTAACACAGCTGCTTCGGTGCAAGGAGACCAAGATGAAGACACAAAGCTGAAGGGCGACCGTCCACCACCCTGACGCTGCGGCTAGCTGGTGGCCACGTGAAGACAAAGTGGATCATATCCCTAGGGCGGGAATGTGGTAGCCCTTCCCGCCCATAGCTGGGGGAAAGTCCCAACACCACCCTATATAAGGAGCCATTCTCCTACCTTAGAAGGGATCGATCCTTGAGATCTAAAACCCTAGACTTTCATCCGCCATTGTACCCTCGCGAATCACGCGCGCAATATAACAAAGCAGGAGTAGTGGCTTTACCTCCTCACGAGGGTCCCGAACCTGGGTAAAAACCCCCGGTGTCACCTCTCTGTCATGTGCTTGCTCCACCATCGTTTCCGTCATCGGGTTCTCTTGGAGTTGCATGTTCAGCCCCCCTCTCGAAGCAAGGGGTCGTTGGACCCTAGTTCCTTCGTGGCATGAATCTCCGATGTTCGCAGGATGCCTAAACGTCGTCCCTCGACCGAGGTAACCAGACCTCCTTGGATTTTGGTAAGATAAATATGTAGCAGTTAAATATATTCTGTACTGGTGCTACTTTTGTAGTAACTTACAAGTGCTATACTTGTTACCTGTATATTTCTAAATAAATTATTTGTAGTCAGGTTTAACCGTAAGACATTAAACTGCGATTATGTATGTCATGGCGAAATATGAGTCAGCAAACAGTGAACACATATGTTTCCATTATCTGCTTTATTAAGTGCTCATATGTGATGCGGTTATAATTTCTCTCTAGCTTGGCGTAGGCTATGGCACCAACTGTTATTTCCTACTTGACGATGTTATCTTATCTGTGCAGTATACGTTTACATTCGTTATACTGCTTCCACTAATATGTATGTTTTATTTTCTTCTACTTACCCCACGAGTCCTAATAGTTTGATGTTGTTACGCAATGGACAGGTGTAGTTTACACTAGAAATCGTAGAATGAATGACCCCTATAATCTCGTAAGTATCTATTTCTTTTGTATCACTTCATACTAACATCTGTCAAACTAGAACCTTTTTGTGTTTACTATTTGCTGCACCATTATGTGGAGGCCGAACACTGAATAATGGAGACCACCAGTTGATACATTGCAAATGTATCTATAATTTTTGATGTTCCATGCTTAGCTTTATCCACTTTCTTGTATTTTGTTCCAACTTGGGAGTACTTTTATTATGATTTCTTGGACTAACCTATTAACAAGAGCCACAGTGCCAGCTGCCTGTTTTCTGTTGTTTTTGGTTCCATAAAAGTCAGAAAATGAATATTCTCGGAATTGGACGGGACAAAAGCCAAAGTGCCTATTTTTCGGAAGGGATCAAGTGCCAGAATACGAGACGGAGAGGGGCCAGGGGCCGGCCACACCACCTGGCCACGGGGCCAGGCCTGGCCCGTGCCAGGGGTGGTCTGGCCGACCCCAGCACCCCCTCGGCCTCTCCTTCCGCCTATAAGTTGCCCTCGGGACGAAAACCCTAAATACCCGATCAAAAATCCACGAAAGAGTCTGTAGCCACCGTCATCTCCATCCCTAGATCGGGAGGGATCCGGCTCTTCCCGCACCTACGGAGAGGAAATTCACCCTGGAGACCTTCTTCATCACCATGCAAGCCTCCGGTGTGATGCGTGAGTAGTTCATCCTTGGACTACGGATCCATGTAGTAGCTAGATGGCTGGTTTCTCCTCCTTTGTGCTTTCATGTTTAGATCTTGTGAGCTCCGTTCATGATCAAGATCATCTATTTGTAATCCATACATGTTGTGTTTGCGAGGATCCGATGGATATTGAGATGCTATTTCAGATTGATTATTGATTCTATCATGTCTTTGTTATTTGAGATCTTGCATGCTTTCCATTGTTAGTAGCTATCTTGGCCAAGTAGATGCTAGCAACTCAAGTTAGTATTTATGCTCGATAGTGGGTTCATGCCTCGTAATAACTGGGAAGTGATAGAAATCTCTAAGGTACTAGATGTGTTGCTACTAGGGAGAAAACAACGATCTTTTGTTCATAGAACAATCGTATTGTTTACTTTACCAGATTAAGAAGCAATAATCTGTTGCTTGCAACTTAATCGGAGGGGTTCGGATGATAACCTGAAGGTGGATTATTAGTCATAGATGCAGTTGGATGGCGGTCTATGTATTATGTTGTAATGCCCAATCAAGTCTCAGAGGAGTCAAGATGATTAGTATATGCATGCATTGCTTTATCGGTGTTTGTCAATTGCCCCGCTATAATTTGTTCACCCAACATGTTATCTATCTAAGGAGAGCCACCTCTAGTGAACTATGGATCCCGATCCTTTTCTTTACATACAATCTACAAGCTTTTACTGCTTTGTGTTTACTTTCTGCAAACTTTTACTTCTTTCCATTCGATACGTTTAATCCTTTGTTTTCCGCAAAACACGGTGAGATTGACAACCTCATCGCAAGTTGGGGACAAAGTTCTATGGTTGTGTTGTGCAGGTCTCCATGTTGCTACTAGCACCGGTAGTGCATGCCAAAGCTCATTAGTAACACCTTTGAGGTGTTTCCTTGCTCTTGGTTCGATTAAACCTTGGTTTCATAACTGAGGGAAACTTGCTGCTGTGCTCATCATACCTTCCTCTTGGGGTTCCCAACGAGCTCTACATCAACACCACGCACCAAGCACTTTTCTGGGCGCCGTGTATTGAGCCATCAAGCGATTTTTACGGTCTTTGCCGGGGAGTCAAGGACATCTTCACAAGGGGAGTCCCTCATAACCAATTTCTTTACTTTGTTGTTTTTGTTTTGCTTAGTTTCCTTTTTGCTTTGTTTGCTTGTTTTGTTCTTCAAAAATCCAAAAAATATTAGTTTTACTTGTTTGCTTTCTTATTTGAAAACACAAAAAAATTAAGTCTCCCTTAGTTTTCACCTCTCCCTTAGCTCACCATGTTGATCCCTACATTCACCCTGAAAGACCTTCCAATTGGTAGTGGTTCTATAATTGGGAAAGACAATATTGAAGAATTCTTTAATCATGTTAGCAAACATGAAGATACTGAGGATAGATCCCTTGTAGAACTTGCTCTGAATTATGAGATTGCTGTAGCTTCTTTAATTCACATGTTAGAAGCTAGGTTTGTTAACCTCAACCCCTTAATGCAAGTAATGTTTCTTAAGCTTAAAGAAATTGAGGATCCTAAAAAGAGGGATTTTATTCTAGAAACTTTGTTTAAGGAGTTCTATGATGTTGCCAAGGAAGCTAGGAAAGTCTTTGAACGTTTCAATATTATAGGCTCATGTGTAGATGTTGTTGGTATGCGAGAAAAGATGAACAAAACCGAACTTAATGGGGAGGAACCTAAGATACCAATACCCTTTAAACTAGTAGCAATACATGATGCCATAGAAAAGAATCTTGATTGGATTGTTCCTGCAAACCCTTTTGATGAGAATAGTGAACCCAAGAGCATTGAGAGAGGATCCTATAGAACTTATTTGGATGATATACCATGCCTTGTTGAAAATATTTCTGGTATTGATCTTAATGCTTCTTCATTTGAGAACACTTGATTCTTTCTTTGGTTCTTATGCCTAACTTAAAGGCGTTAAAGAAAAGTACTTATTGGGAGATAACCCAAGAGTTTTAGATGAGTCTTGGAAGTTATTACTTCTGTAATAACCTCTCTGTATCCTTTTTATTTGCTTTTTGTGCCAAGAGTAACCTCTAATGAGAGTGAAGTAATGATCGGAAAAGTTGCTGTCCCGAAACAGATTTCTATGCTTCACCGTAAAAATTCCTGAGAGAGCTCTGTACGTCGGATTGAGCTGTAATTGTTTGTGCTTCTGCCCCAGGTTGTTATCTAACTTTCATTAGTTCAACACCTTTTGATTTGAGCAACAGAAGGTCTTATAAAAAATTCGTCTTTACGTGCTGGTCTGTTTTGACAGATTTCTGCCATTTTCTGCATTTGCTTCTTGTAGTTCCTTCTTGAGTTCCTTTGGGGAATTGAGCTTTTTGAGGGAAGTGATACAGTAGCTAGTGTTCTAATGGAAGTTTATTTGGTGTTAGAACTGAACCTTGAGACTTATTTATCTTAAGTGCACTAATATTGCTAATGAGATTGTGTGAAGTTTTGTATGAAGGAAAAATTTCAGGTGTATGGAAGGAATGAGTAATGAGATGAAGGATGGACTAAAACTCAAGCTTGGGGATGCCACGCGTGTCACTCCAAGAAATATCCAAGAAGTACCAGCGTCAAAGCTTGGGGATGCCCAAGGCATCCCCTTCTTCATCAATAAAAATTCCAGGTTTCTTCCAAACGCTTCATTTTTATTGCTTCGTGCACACTTGTGTTTTTCTTGGAGCATCTTCTTTGTTGTTTTCGTTTTGGTTTTTGGTTTGCTTGGTTTGCTTAGTTTTCTGAATAAATTGGTTGGACCCCCTCTTTCACACTTTGGTTTGCAAATAGTTTGGTTTGGTTTGGAAAAGAATAGGAAAGTTCATGCTTATGTGGTAAAAAGAGCTCATTTTTGACTGTGGCTATGCTTTGTCATGCCATGCTTGATATTGTTTCGGCTTTATGCTTAGTATTCTTTGCTGTAGCATGACTTGTTATAAACAATTGAGATTGCTTAATGTGCCTTGGATGAATCATGCGTTGTTTTAGCATATTAAAGCATAGTATAGTGGTATTCTCCTTTGATGCTTTATTTGGGTTGACTTGGCGCATGCTCACACCATGTTATGACTATATCAAGTCACCATAGCCTTTATGATCCTTTAGTTTTCAACTTGTAGTATCACTTTATGCTTTGATCAATGATGTTTTGTCGCTCTGCATGATTATGGCCATTATTGCTCTCTTAGTTTGTCGCTCCCAGTCTTTTGCTAGCCTCCACAACAAAGTATGAGTTCCACTCATGCATCCAACTCCCTAAACCAAGTTTTTTCAAAGAGTCCACCATACCTACCTACTAGCTTATGCTATTTCAAGTATATCCATGCTTTTGTTTACCTTCCACTTGTTATGAGAAAACTAGTGATTAAAGCTCTCACGAACTTGATGGCACACTTTATTTTATTGCCTCTAATAAACCTGAACCATTGTGTCTTCTATGTTGTATATGCTTGCACTTATTTGTTGGGAATTAGCAGAACCATGCTTTCACGGGGAACGCTTTCAACATTGCACTTGGTACTTGTACCTAGTTGATATCATGCTCTTTTGTATATGGATGTCGTCGGTGTGAAATGAAAGGGGAGCTTGTAAGTCCATGGAGTTATGTATATGTGTTAGAGAAACGCCTGGGCCGTTGGTCTAATCCATGCTGACATGGTGGAAACTTGCAGCGTAACCATAATGAGCTGTCTATGAAGCATTCTTCTTATAAAAAAAAGAGTCCTATATTGAGAAAAAAAAGATAAAAAGAAAAAAAAAGATACTATGAAAATAGGAAAGAGGAAAAAAAGCACCATATTCCCATTGTAAATAAGAAGAATGCTGAGATGCTTGTTGTCTGCTTGCCTTGTCATTTTGATATGGGGATTCTTCTGTATCATCGGGCAAGGGGTACCCCGTTGGCGGTTCTCAATGATACACATGTACTTACAATGACAAGAACTTACCCATGACTAAACTTGAGTAGTATGAGGAGCGGCCCTCGTATACAAGGGACATGAGATTTCTTACTTATACTTCGTCAAGCATGTACACCATAGTTTGTTCACTTTAACCTTAATCACTTCAAGATGCTTATGATAGGGGCAATGAGAGCTGAAAGCTACAAGTACCATAATTTTTGGAAGCTCTTTATGAGACTTGAATCCCTACTTCCTTTTTACAAAAGGCCTTTCTTCCACCATTATATTGAGTCTCCACCTTCTATCTTTATGCACCTACTTTGAGAGCATAGTGGCCATTCTTAGTTCTATGTGCATTGTCCCAAGACTAGTTGATTGATGCATAACTTGTTATTGCTTGTTTGAAACTATTGTATCTAGTCACTCTTATGAACTTTGAAGGTGTCCTATGCATTTATATTTGCTACTCTATTGAGGGACAAGCTGAATACTATTATGCTATGTTTTCTTTATGTGAAACAAACAAACGTCTTGCAAAGCATGTTATTCATGAATCTTTTGTTTATGCCTTTTCATGTTGCATCATAGTTTCTTTGCTTATTGCTAGAACTTTGTCTTTCATGTTATGATTGAAGTACTATGATCCCAGCCTTGAATGTTTTGCAAATACTTTGATCAAGTCTTTGATGGTGCATGTCACCTCAAAAATTCTTTCTTTTTATCACTTACCTACTCGAGGACGAGCATGACTTAAGCTTGGGGTGTTGATACATTGGAAATGTATCTATAATTTTTGATGTTCCATGCTTAGTTTTATCCACTTTCTTGTGTTTTGTTCCAACTTGGGAGTACTTTTATTATGATTTCTTGGACGAACCTATTAACAAGAGCCACAGTGCCAGCTGCCTGTTTTCTGTTGTTTTTGGTTCCAAAAAAGTCAGAAAATGAATATTCTCGGAATTGGATGGGACAAAAGCCAAAGTGCCTATTTTTCCGGAAGGGATCAAGTGCCAGAATACGAGACGGAGAGGGGCCAGGGGCCGGCCACACCACTTGGCCGTGCGGCCAGGCCTGGCTCGCGCCAGGGGTGGTCTGGCCGACCCCAGCACCCCCTCGGCCTCTCCTTCCGCCTATAACTTTCCCTCGGGACGAAAATCCTAAGTACCCGATCAAAAATCCACGAAAGAGTTCAGAGCCGTCATCTCCATCCCTAGATCGGAGGGATCTGCTCTTCCGCACCACGGAGAGGGGAATTCACCCTGGAGGCCTTCTTCATCACCATGCAAGCCTCCAGTGTGATGCGTGAGTAGTTCATTCTTGGACTACGGATCCATGTAGTAGCTAGATGGCTGGTTTCTCCTCCTTTGTGCTTTCATGTTTAGATCTTGTGAGCTCCGTTCATGATCAAGATCATCTATTTGTAATCCATACATGTTGTGTTTGTGGGGATCCGATGGATATTGAGATGCTATTTCAGATTGATTATTGATTCTATCATGTCTTTGTTATTTGAGATCTTGCATGCTTTCCGTTGTTAGTAGCTATCTTGGCCAAGTAGATGCTAGCAACTCCAAGAGTTAGTATTTATGCTCGATAGTGGGTTCATGCCTCTGGTAATCTGGGGAAGTGACAGAAATCTCTAAGGTACTAGATGTGCTGTTGCTACTAGGGAGAAAACAACGATCTTTTGTTCATAGAACAATTGTATTGTTTACTTTAGACGCAGTTCGTAAAGCAATAATCTGTTGCTTGCAACTTAATACTGGAGGGGGTTCGGATGATAACCTAAAGGTGGATTATTAGTCATAGATGCAGTTGGATGGCGGTCTATGTATTATGTTGTAATGCCCAATCAAGTCTCAGAGTAGTCAAGATGATTAGTATATGCATGTATTGCTTTCTCGGTGTTTGTCAATTGCCCCGCTGTAATTTGTTCACCCAACATGTTATCTATCTAAGGAGAGCCACCTGTAGTGAACTATGGATCCCGGTCCTTTTCTTTACATACAATCTACAATCTTTTACTGCTTTGTGTTACTTTCTGCAAACTTTTACTTCTTTCCATTCGATACGTTTAATCCTTTGTTTTCCACAAAACACGGTGAGATTGATAACCTTATCGCAAGTTGGGGACAAAGTTCTGTGGTTGTGTTGTGCAGGTCTCCATGTTGCTACTAGCACCGGTAGTGCGCCCTGCCAAAGCTCAGCTAGTAACACCTTTGAGGTGTTTCCTTGCTCCTACTGGTTCGATTAAACCTTGGTTTTATAACTGAGAGAAACTTGCTGCTGTGCTCATCATACCTTCCTCTTGGGGTTCCCAACGAGCTCTACATCAACACCACGCACCAAGCACTTTTCTAGGCGCTGTGTATTGAGCCATCACTAGTCCAATTACTTGATGCAGCGAACATCATCGACGAACATAACTGTAACCAGATCAGCAACCCTGAGACTCTACATAGAGCTACTGTAAGAACCCCTCCCCATTTGAAGGTTTAAGTCCCCTGGTGTCATGCCATTTACTCTAGTACAGTTGTTTTTTTTGTCATAGGCACTAGGATGATTATAACAAGGCTAGACATGCAAAATAATCCAATATAACAGAAACAGAAGGATCATAAGCAAACATGCACTTCAAATCTCACCCTGGTATCTACCACACGTGTGGCTTTTTTAATACGAGGCACATGATAGTACACTTTGTCTTTGGGCATACAATCAAAAATTTAAACAATCTGACTGTTTGATAGATTGTTTCACCATTTTTCTGAAATGATTTGGCTAGTCTATTAGAGGCACACGTCTATTTCTAATTTGACTAGGGCACTATAATAGTTTATCAATGATTACAACAATACCACCTACCTAAGTTTATGATCCAACTTCACATTGAGTATGCTAGTTAATATCATCTACACTTTTAAAATGCTTATTTTGTTTTTGGGTAAATGCTTGTCTATTAGTTTAAGGAGATTTAGGCAAGGCATGCACTTCTTTTTTACTGTATTTGCTAGATTTCTGTTGTGATGTGCATGCCTGCTTATGCTCTGAGTTGCCAGATTCATTACATTCATAATTCGCATATTCTACTTTGATCAGTCTGCATGAGGTCCTTGTGTTGAGTGCTTACATTGCCATATCAGACCAAATAATCTTTTGTAATTCTTTGAGAATGAACATGGTAGTTTTGTTCCTTTGTATGATGTTGTGACTTATTTTATCTTAGTTTCAGCCTTCATCAAGTAGAGCAGTCATTTCACAGGGCAGAAGTGATAGTTGCACACGATATCATACCTCTATGAAGTCTACTGTTCCAGTTATTCCACAAGAAAGAGATGTATGAGGCCCTGTTGTTACTAATTGCTTTCTTCCTTTTAGCAAAAGGACTATTTTGAAATTCTTTGGTTTTTGTTTTCCTTGGTAATGATGTTATAAGATGTTTCTTTTTATTTTAGGTTGCAAATATAAATATGAAGGCAAAACAAAAACAACTACCTCAAGTGTAGATCTCTTTGGATAGCAAAGCAGTGATAGTACGCATTGCTCACGTAGGTACATGATCTCGATTGCTCCATACATTCTAGCAAAAAGAATTTTTGGTGCTGCACTCCAAGATGCACTTGATGTAGTTGGATAGGAAGTCAACATAACAGATGCTGTAGTCTCCATAGCTAGGAAGGACTTATCTGAGTTGAAAAACAGACACGCTTTGACGGAGGATCTACTTAATAATATCCTCAACAAGTCTCGTGGTAATCCCGTCGTTACATGTGAGGCGAGGCGACCTCCCTAAAAGAAACATTTTGGAAACTAAGATTATATTGTTTATCAACTATGTTGTACTCCGATGATGCTTTATGAGCTACGAAATTTTTGAGGACTATAATAATTTACTAATTTTCCAGTTATAAGTTTTTTCCACAGTTCCACAATTTATTTAGCATTGTAGAGAACTTGTGTTCCTTATTTATCCAATTTTATGTCTTGGCAATGGATCTAAGTTAGATAGGATTAAATAGTAGAAGGCCCATCAATAGTTGTACTTGTCCTTGATGGGTCGCCAATCAACAGTGATGGGCCTACCCTGACGCCATTATACTGTGTACTTTTACCAGGACTTCTTAAACAGTAAAAGGCCAGAATAGTAAAAGGCCAGAACAGTAAAAGGCCGGAGCAGTAAAAAGGTAGGACACTAAAGCACCAAAACAGTAACAGGCCGGAACAGTAACATACTAGAATAGTAAGAGGCTAGAACTTTAGCAGGCAGGAACAATAACAGGCTAGAACAGTAGCGGACTAGAACTAGAACATGCTAGAAAGTTTATTATGCCAGAATAGTACTAGGATGGAAAATACCAAGCCGGAAAATACCAGGTCAGAACAGTACCAGGCTAGAAACTTAGCAGCCCACTTATGGGACTGAATAGTAGAAGGCCCAAACAGTAAAAGGATGTATAGTAAAAGGCCATAAGGAGGCCCATGATGGGCTACGAGAAGAGTAACGGGCCGATCGGAGGCCTTAATAGTAATAGACCGACTTGGATCAGGCCTCTAATGGGCCACACAGTATTAGACCAAGGTGAGCCTACAGTAGGCCGAAACTATGTTGGGCCTGATAGTTCACAGGCCACAGCTAGATGCACTAATGGTCCCATTTCACATAGTGAAGAACAAAGCAGTAGTGGGTCATTCTCTTATTGAGCTCTCGTAATGGGCTAGCCCACTTAATACTTAGCAGGCCTTGTCTGGGCCTGGGTTCTGCCATAGTTTATGTGACCGTTAACGGCGGTAACTGGGCATTAATGGTATTTGCATGATGTCAGCAGTTAACGCGGCTGGCGAACAGATCTATGACGGAACATTTTTTTGTGGCTGAAGGGTGCGATCTGCCACAGTCGAGAAAAAAATCATGGTAGATTCATTTGTGACGGGGCTTTTACCACGCAGGTCATCCATTGTAGAAGAATTTTTAACCACGAAAAAGGGTCCTTCAACCACGAAAATGGTCCATTGTAAAAGCCAACTTTTCTTGTATTAACATGTAGATAGTGTGATATTCAAGGAGTATGCATCAAGTACTTGGGGTCCTAGGTGGACACAAGTGGGCGGGATAAAAGCCAAATCTCAATTGTTTCCCATTGGTGCCTCTTTATTAGTTATATCTATTTCTAACATTTTAATTATCAAGTTGTAATTAGAACCATGATCATCTTCACCATTAAGCAGGTGCCAACCTCCCAACAATTATGGAACTCGACAACTCGAACCAACACCCGAGCAAGCAACTACGACTTGCAAGTCAAACTATATACCAAAACAACGGGCAATAGAAAGTGACCAAGGCAATATAGGCTGTAGGTAATATAAATGGTATGAAAACTAAAGCACCGCAACAGGGATGGCAATAGAGAGAAGTAAAGCCATAAAGCAAAAGTAGGTAGTAGGGAGAGGAATGCTCGCCTAGGAATCATAGCTGAAGATACATATCCGAAGAACTTGTTAAAGGTCACAACATCTCATCGTCCTACCCGGGAGAAAAGCACTAAAAGGAACAACCAATACAACAATTACAACTAATGTGGAAGAACCAACATAATCATGATATCATGCATGACATGGCAAGTTAATGATGAAAATCATGTTGAAAAGATGTCATTAGCATAGTACAGTGATGATACAACATTAGTGAGGCAATATGAACAAGAAATAATTATTTTTCAAATTTTACTCATCATGTTTTCCTTGCATAAACAGTTCTGATTTTATGAGTTCTCCATGATGCATGATGCAATTTCAAGTACGAAATGCACAGTTAGAAAGGGCTCGTCGCTCTGATTTATTTAGACATATTATTTGTCAAATTCTGGTCTAAGGAATTAAAGTTCTGAATTTATTTAGAAAAGGTGTTTAGTAGTATTAAAACAATTTCGAATTTTTTCCCCAAAATTATTTTGGATAGCATATTATTAATCCTTGCATTTTTATAATCAGAAAGCATAGATTACTTATTATTTTTGGAGTAAGCATATTAAAGATATGCTTTATTTCATTTTTAATAGAAAAGGTCAAATTGTTTAACATTTATATATTAATGTTAATCATTATTCAAAACAAAGTAGATATTAATATTCTCTAAACGATTTCAAACATTTTTGGTTTTAGAAACTTCCCAAATTCAAATGTTCTGACCTCGGGTCAACATAGTCAAAGTATTTGAATTCTTTTTGACTTTGTTTGAAAGATCTGGGGGCTTATCTGAGAAAGGAAGGGCTCCGGTGCAATTGAAGAAGGCAATTGTACTGCAGGTTGGGAAGAGATAAGAGATAGGGGCTTTTTGCAAAAGCAACAAGAACATGTCGGGCCAATCTAAAATTGAAAACCGAATTCAATCAGTGAGATAGCAGCTAGTTCACGTGAACTTCGCTTGATGATTGCAAGCTAGTTCTTGACCCAATTGAGGCACCAATTGAGGCTAAGGATAGATGGGACATAGGAGTAAAACTATCATCAAGGATTCTTTGCCGGATCAGGACTGCATCGTCGGGAACAAGACGAATAACAGAGAGTTTTCCACCGGTTTTAGGCTGACGAAACTGGAAATAAAGGTTTGGACAGATTTGGTGAGATTTGCGCAACTTCGGTTGAAGATCACGGGAGCTACATGTGCTGATTTGAAGCACCATTTGCGTCTGCTGATAGCTTGTTGATCCATATACGCGTACATATGCGGGTCAACTCCACAAGTGAGCTAAGACTACTGGGAAACGAGGTGGAACATAGGGGGCTGGCTGCTGTTTTTTAGACTGATGGAAAAATTCCAGAATGCCTAGATCTAGCCGAACTTCCTCGGATGATTGCGAGCTCAAAACTATGGGGATTTTCACATAGTTTGAAGTGTTTGAGAGAGGGGACATCCAGGAAGGATCTCGCGTGAAGAGGATCACCGAAAGATGGCCGGGGTCACCAGGATTTTTACAGAAACAGGGGCTTGCTAGTGATGTTGCTGTTGTTGCCGTGTACAGTGAGCGTGTCACGCGTCCGTTGGCAAGGCGGCGTCTGCGACATGCATGCAGTTCGGTTAGGACAGGGAGGCAGGAAGGCCACTCGAGGTCGAGGTGATGCTCACCTATGGTGAGGTCGGTGACGTGGACAAGCTCGTAGATGAGGATGGTGATGTAAAGGCGGTGGTAGATGTCGATGTCGGGTTCTAGGCGTTCATAGCGGCCCTGAGGTCAACCCGCCGGTCCTCCAGTGCTTCTAATTGCACCAAGATGTCGATGAGGTACTAGCGCAACGCTTAGGTACAATGGCCTGACTTGGGGCCTTGGAAACGACGGTGAATGGTGGAGGTTGTAGGTGGCTAGGGTTTTGGTGCAGGGAAGAAAAAGGAAGGCATGAGGTACTTTGATCTCGGTATGATCTGCGTAGTAGTTGAAGAGGATAGAGATGCATTTGCTTCTTGCCTTAAGCATAGAGATAGGAGGGAGAGGGATCCATGCGAGGGGCATGTGTTGGTACGAGCTCGAGGTGCACGTGACCCTCGCTGGGGACACTAGTAGAAACCAGGCCATTTGCCCCGGTTCGTAAGGGCCTTTAGTCTCGGATTGCGAACCGGGACTGCAAAAGCGAGACTAAAGGTCCAAGCTTTAGCCCCGATTCTATTACGAACCGGGGCTAGAGGTCCAACCACGTGGCCTGCGAGGTGCGCTGACGGGACATTTAGCCCGGTCGTGTTCTGAACCGGGACTAAAGGTTCTCGCCATGACAAAATTTTGGCTATTTGGCTGCCATGGCAGGGATGGGGTTTAGGGTTTTGTGTTTTCTTTTCATTTTGTGTTTTGTGTTTAATTATTTTCATTCTGTGTTTTCATTAGAAACAAGTTTTGTATAATCTGAATGCTACTACCTGATACTTGTACACATTGACGCAATATATAATATAATTTCTCTTACAAGCATACATGGAGTCCCAACCGGGTCCAGAGCATGTCTATTTGATTACATGGAGATCATTACATGGATGGTTTAGGGTCTACGTATAGAGTATTCTCCGCGTGGGTCTATGACCTCGTCGATAAAAAATGCAGCAAATTCCTCTTGGATTGCTATTAGGCGGTCCTCTGGTAGGAGCTTGTCCCGCATCGCGTCCAACTATATAAAAAGGAGATCGTATGAATTAGACTCAACACAACATTTTGTAATAAAAATAAAGGGTGAATATATTGTTTACTTACTCGAACATTTTCCGAGGGCTTCTCAATACTGATGCGAATAAACTCGCACACGTAGAATCCACATAGATTAGTTCCCTGTGGCTGCCTCGCGCACTTTACAAGAATAGAATTCAATCAAATAATAACTCAAGCATGATAAATGCACATAAACTAGAATTAAATAGATGCGCGGACTTAGCTCGCACTATTTACCGAGAGTGATTTAAAAAATAGCTCCTCACGCCATTGACCGCGGACATGGTTCTTGAACTGTGTCTAAACCCTACCCGACAAAGAAAATTAATATATGAGTTAATAACTACCGATATAGTGCGATAATGGTTGAAATTACCTCTGGAGCGCATCGATAATGCTGCGGTAGTTTTCAATGTCTTTGTTTAGTGAGTCCATGATGTGAACTCTTCCCAAGTCAAGTGAAATGCTTAGAAGAATCCAGTGGTACCTACGCAAGGTTTACATACGTCAGTAACTCATCATTTACACTGAACATCGAGTAAGCAAAAGTTAATGTGTACAAAAACTCACTTGCCATCGTGGTAAGGAAATAGTATTTCATTACAGAAATGCTTTTTCGTGAGAAACCGTAACAAGTTGTGCTCGGTCTCCAGTGGTTTATCCTTTAGTATAGCTCCATGAACTCGATGTGGGTCAATGAACCCAAATCCATTGATAGCCTTTATTTTACAATCGAGCGTCTTCATTCTGCATCATTATATATAGCGTATAAAAGAATATAGTGAGTATACTTACCGACAATGAATTGAACAAGCTGAGATAGAGACCTAATTACATAAATAAAGTAATCACTTATAGACAATACGAACTGAGGATAGTTTTGTCGAATTCCTTTAGATTGAATAACTGAAATAATTCTGTAAATTCAATAGGGACCTCGTCTTCAGTGAAGTAATGCGATTTTTGAACTTTCAGTAAGAGCCAATTTCGTTGTTCTTTCGATGCTTTCATGTACCATTCATGGAATCGTCGCATTTGTGTTGACATATCCCGAAGCCTCTCAGAACTGACCAGAGGCTCCCCGTTAACAAATTTGGGTGCTACCTCAGCCTTGGGCATATCGCCGTGAATAATTTCATGAATAGGCATACCACATTGCTCGGCCAATATCCTAGCCGTTTCCGGATCCATAGGTTCTACCTCATATAGTTGAGGTTCGGGTATCTTCACCTGGAGTGGGGGGAGCGATTGGTTTGCTTGTTTCCCCAGCTGGGGAACATCTCTTTTGGTTCTTCGGCTACCACTCGATTGTTTTGCTTGTTTCCCAATTTGGGGACGCGTGTCTGATGCTTCCGCTACCACTAGATTGTTTTGCTTGTTCCCCCTGCTGGAGAACCTCTTTTGTGATGCTTCCTCTACCGCTTGATCTCTTCTATTTTAGTGTCTTTTGAAGACATCGTGTATAGTCATCTGGCGCATTTAACTGAGCTTGGGATGGCTGCGTCAGTAATTTCCTAAAGTGCTCCTTGGTTTCCGGTTTTATTTGGACCTCTGGCTCAGGTTGTTTCTTTTTAAAATGAGCATCCACTTCGGCCCGTACGACCGCATCGGTCTCCTCATTGGTTAGGTCGTAAGCCCTCTTGGGAGGAACCGGCGGTACTCTTGGGAGGGGCGACAACTTTGGGCGTCGGTTATCGCTCGACGGAGCGGTGGTATTCTTCCGCTTTTGGCCCTTAGTTGGTGGAGGCGGCTGCGTAGATTGATATGGACTCATGTTGGGGTCATGGATTGGACTATTACTGGGGGAGGAGACGGTGCACTTGGAGGTGGACTTGGAGAAGACGGTGCACTGGGAGGAGACAGTTGCCTTGGAGGTGATGGATTGTTTCTCGGTGGAGAAGGTGGCCTTGGTGTCGAGCTTGGAAACTTGATGTATTCTTTTTTCCAAAGAATGAAGCCACTGTGACTTCTCCCAGTGTCGTCTCCCCTTCACCTCCAGGGATGTCAAGCTGTAGTGACTGACACATAAGTATAATTTCATCCACACCGACACGAGCATAGCCAACTGGAATTGGATTGCAATGGTAGGTCACTCCCGGTGCAGAAGGTAAAGCAAAGCCGACCGCCACCTTCATGGAAATATTCTTCAGTTCAACATGCAGCTCACAACTAGTCTTCTCCTTAATTGCATCCACGGGGTACACATCTATCGTTGCATCATTACCGTGGCCCTCCGTGGAAGCCATGCTGCTTTTCCGTTGCGATGGGCCGACCGTACTGTCCGGTGCAGGATCTTGCTGTCGGAGTCCTTTAAGTTCATTAAGCTCCTGGCGATGCTCCTGCAGCATGGCTTCAAACCTCGCGAACCGCTCCGTATCCTCCTCTTTTTGCCGCTTTGTTCTTCTCGATCGGCTTATGTACATGCCACGGTGCTCGTGAAACCCGATAACCCATGGATAAGAAGGTCTGAACCCTCTTGTTCGTCTAGCCTTTTCAGGATTCCCAAGAGCCTTTGTTAGCTCATCGTTCTCTCTGTCGGGAACAAACGTTCCCTCTTCAACCTGTTTTATCACTTTAATAAGTTCTTTCTTGGGTGAAGAAATTTCTTCGGCTGCAACAATCTCGCCTGTTTCTGGGTCTAATGATGCCCCATGCCCGAATACCCAATTTCTTGACCTCAAGGGCCAACTAGACGTAGCTAGAGTGACCCCTTTAGCCTCCAGGTCAGCCTCAAATTTATCCCATTTAGGCATGGCACTCCTGTAGCCACTTGTGCCCATATGATGGTGATATTTCTTTTTGGCCGCATTTAACTTATTTTTTGCTGATATTGCCTTAGCTGGTTCCGAGGTCTTGTATTCCACAAATGCGGCCCAGTTATCCTGCTGCAACTCTAGTGGGCCAGTGAATGGAGGAGTTTTTTTCTTCAAGACATACTTGTGGTACAATCTTTTTTTCCATTCCTTGAATAGTTCGGCCATCTTCTTAAGAGCAAAGTGCTTGACTTTCCTCGTCATTTGCTGTGTGAGCTCATCAGTCTCCAAGACTGGTAGGGTGAAATGTGTCATGAGAGAATTCCACATCGTATCTTTCGCTCTGTCATCTACAAAACTAGCCCCAGCTGGATCCTTTTTCTTTCCTAGCTTGTTCCAATTTCGCATGGTGATCGGGACTTTGTCTCTAACAATCACTCCATATTGACTTGTAAATGCATTCGCAGATTCTTTGGGTTCCAGGGGTTGACCTTGCGGAGAGACTAAGTCAATGCTGAAACGGACATCAGCGGGCAACTTGTGTGTCGGGCCTCTTGTCCTTGTAGAAGATTGGCCGGAAGCGGAGGTCTAAGAGAAGAAACATTCGTCAGTACATATATACGAATCAATTAGTGCATCTATACTAGTGAACGATCGATAGAGGCTTTATATACCTCGACGGAGTTTGTGATTATTATGGTGTCTTCACCATGGTCTCCACCATGGTCAGCACCATCGTCTCCACTATTTTCTCCACCATCGTCTCCTCCAGACAAATTAAGATATTCGGAGCCATCATAATAAGACCCCCTAGTACCCTCATCTATAATGTTGAGAAGCTCCTCTTCATTCTGTCTACCGTCCATAGCTTAACTAATACAGAAAGAGAATATTACAACTGCGACAACTCGGATACAGTACTTAGTGATTAAGATAAAGTACAATAATATAAGATAAAGTACATTATTAATACATCTCGCTCATAATATAAAGTACATTATTTATACATCTTGCTCATATCAAACTAGCGAATGCGGCTGCCGCGTTCTGTGCTACGGGAGCTCTGCAGCCACAGAAGAGGACCATCACCGGAGAATAGCTCGGGTGAGATCCGTGAACCTGTCAGATATTGGAGAACCTAGTCTCCAAAAGATACATGTATCGTCGTACATGCTCGTCCTCCTCCCTGATACGATGACGTACCACCTCCTCGGGGGCTGGCTCCCTCTGCACCGCTCCTGGACCTCGTGGACGCCACCAAAGAAGCTCCGGGTCGACGATGATACCCGGATTCCTCACCAAGGCACGAGTCCCGACAGGTAGCACCTCCCAGTGCCAACCCGGCAGAGCCTAGACTCGGACATCCCCGACGGAGTCCAGTAGGCTCGGACGAGGTGGACGCGACATAACTAAATAATAGCAATAAATTACAATCATAAAACATAATTAACTAACTAAACTAATAACACTAACCCTAAACCTAACACTAACTAAACTTAACCTAATTAACTAAGTATTCTAACTAACCCTAGATAATACTAACCTATACAATTAACCTAATACTAATACTAATACTAAATACTAATACTAATACTAATACTAAATACTAACTAAATACTAATACTAAATACTAATACTAATACTAATACTAATACTTATACTAATACTAATACTAATACTAATACTAAATACTAACTAATACTAATACTAATACTAAATACTAATACTAAATACTAATACTAATACTAATACTAATACTAATACTAAATACTAACCTAATACTAACCTAATTAATACTAACCTAATACTAACCTAATTAATACTAACCAAAATTAACACATAATTAACCAAATTGAGGGCGGCGATCACTGGCCAGGCGGTGCCTTGACGGATGGCGCGGCGACAGCGAGGCGCGACACGGATGGCGCGGCATGACGGCGGCACGAGCAGGCGAGCTCCTCTGGGAACGAATGGTGAAAACTGTCTCTCCGGGTCATGGCACGACCCATGGTGGGGGTGGGGTATTTATACCACCCTCCCTTTAGCCCCGGGTTGTAATACAAACCGGGGCTAAAGGTCCCCCTTTAGCCCCGGTTTGTATTACAACCCAGGGCTAAAGGTGTTTTCGGCCCGCCGCACTTCCCGCGCGCCACACCCCTTTAGCCCCGGTTTGTAATACAAACCGGGGCTACCTTTAGCCCCGGTTTGTATACAAACCGGCGCCAAAACCAAAAATGGTTTATAGTTTTCAGAAAATTATGTATTATATATCAAAATTTTCAGAAAAAGAAGATCTATAATTTAAATCTATTATCATACTTTATTATACAACTTACATGAAATTATCTATTGTTTAATAAGTATTATATTTAGTACAAATGTTCACAAAGAATAATAAAAATATAGTTTATTATTTAAAAATGGAAAAATACATATAATATACCAAAATATTCACAAAAAATAATAGACTCATTAGAAATATAATATTTAATACTAAAACTATTAACTAGGACTAAAACATATTTTCTTGCCATTTCCGCCGCTTCCCGCCATGTTCTCCTGCCATGTTCTCCCGCCATTTACCCCGCTTCCCGCCATGTTCTCCCGCCATGTTCTCCTGCCATGTTCTCCCGCCATTTACCCCGCTTCCCGCCATGTTCTCCCGCCATGTCCCTCTCTATCTAGGCCGACCGCCATGTCCATCCACACATCCATACCTTCTCTCTCTTACAACAATGGACACCGCTTACTGGGCTTTTCTGACACTCGAGGAGACAGGGCGCCTGTTACTCTAGCCCATGCCAGGTACCGCCTCACGGCTGCTGGATGCTGAGCGCTGGAGGGGTTTCTGTTCCTCCTGTGCCTCAAGGTTCGGCCCGCCAGGCGGCCATCACGAACCACTTCTACCTCGAGCTCACGCCGGAGCAGAGGATGGATCCCTATTGAGATCCCGGCAACCTCGACACCTGGAATGCCTTCTTCGCAAACCGGCGGGAAAGGGAGCTCGTCAGGTACGAGGGTGACGGCCCGCCCCCATTGAACCACAACGAGGATGGTCGCCGCCTATGGTGGGCGAACCGGACTATCGCCAGTGTGATGCGCTACATCGCCATGGGAGACCATCCTCGCCTAAGGTACCCACATTTTCACCAGCAGCATAGCCACAAGAATGGTGGTGGTAGTGAAAGCCTAGGGCGTACTTGGGTCGTCATCCGGGAGCCCCCTCCCCCGTGCGTCGTGAATCTGAGGCTGGAGGATCCATCCGCGTGCTACAAGGAAGGGCCGAGGATCCATCCGCGTGCTACGAGCAACGACGATGACGATGAAGATTCCGAAGACGACCCAGAAGCTGTGTACTATAGGGCTAGATATGATTATGACTAATTTTTACGTTTTAATATTAATAAACGTCTGGCCGCAACAAGTTGCAATACTACCTATTGAGATCGAGATAGTTCATATCCATATACATACAAGAAGATCATTAAAAATAAAGGTTTAATAATATTGTACATCACCAACATCCACACATGTTAGGGTTTTCTTCTAATCCGTAACCATGGAGCATCTTCCTTACTTAACGGGATGCTTGGGTCATCCTTCACAGCGAAGGGCGGAATTTCATGAAACTTATCATAATCGTCTGACATGTTTGTCTTATCCTCCACCCCCACGATGTTTCTTTTTCCTGAAAGAACTATGTGGCGCTTTGGCTCATCGGATGCTGTATTCTTTTGCTTATCTTTCCTTTTTCTCGGTTTGGTAGACATGTCCTTCACATAAAAAACCTGAGCCACATCATTGGCTAGGACAAATGGTTCATCTCTATACGCAAGGTTGTTGAGATCCACTGTTGTCATTCCGTATTTCTTGTCTACCTCAACCTCGCCTCCTGTCATCTTGACCCATTTGCACCGAAACAAAGGAACCTTAAAAAAAGGTCCATAGTCAAGTTCCCATATCTCCTCTATGTAACCATAATATGTATCCTTTTGCCCATTCTTGTCTGTTGCATCAAATCGGACACCACTGTTTTGATTGGTGCTCTTTTTATCTTGGGCGATCGTGTAAAATGTATTCCCATTTATCTCGTACCCTTGGAAAGTCGATATAGTCGAAGATGGTGCCCTTGCCAGCAAGTACAACTGCTCTCCAACATTTATGTCATTCATGAGATGTGTCTACAACCAACCGCCAAAAGTCCTCATATGTTCATCTCTAATCCAGGAGCCAGGCTTCCCCGGGTTGTTGGAGTGTACAATATTCTTGTGTTCCTCGATATACGGAGCCACCAAGGTGGAACTTTGCAGAACTGTGTAGTGTGCTTTAGTGAGAGAATGTCCGTCCAAACATATCCTTGCTTTCTTTCCTAGCATGCCTTTTCCACTAATTCTATCCTCATGCCGTGATTCAGGAACACCAATGGGCTTAAGGTCAGGAATAAAGTCAACACAAAACTCAATGACCTCCTCTGTTCCATATCCCTTTGAGATGCTTCCTTCTGGCCTAGCACGGTTATGAACATATTTCTTTAACACTCCCATGAACCTCTCAAAGGGGAACATATTGTGTAGAAATACAGGACCAAGAATGTTAATCTCATCGACTAGGTGAACTAGGAGGTGAGTCATAATATTGAAGAAGGATGGTGGGAACACCAACTCGAAGATGACAAGACATTGGACCACATCTTTCTGTACCTTAGTAGACTATCTAGACTGATTACCTTCTGAGAAATTGCATTGAGAAACACACATAGCTTCACAATGGGTGCTCGAACATTTTCCGATAGGAGTCCCCTCAATGCAATCAGAAGCAGCTGGGTCATAAGCACGTGGCAGTCATGAGACTTTAGGTTTTGAAATTTTTTCTCTGCCATATTTATTATTCCCTTTATGTTCAACGAGAAACCAGACGGGACCTTGATACTATAAAGGACTTCAAAAAAGATTTCCTTCTCTTCTTTGGTAAGAGCATAGCTAGCAGTACCTTCAAACATCTCTGGATGCATGCCGTCTCGGTCTTTTATACGTTGTTGGTTCTGCCGTGCTTCAGGTGTATCTTTGCTCTTCCCATACATGCCCAAGAAGCCTAGCAGTGTCACGCAAAGATTCTTCGTCAGGTGCATCACGTCAATTGCAGAGCGGACCTCTAGGACTTTCCAATAGGGTAGCTCCCAAAATATAGATTTCTTTTTCCACATGGGTGCGTGTCCGACATCGTCCTTCGGAAAAGATTGTCTACCAGGACCCTTTCCAAAGATTAATTTTAAATCCTTCACCATGTCAAATACATCATCACCAGTACGGCAGATAGGCTTACACCGGCTGTCTGCCTCACCATTGAAATGCTTACCTTTCTTTCTTAGGATGTGCGTGGGCGGAAGAAAACGACGATTCCCTGGGTACACATTCTTCTTACATTTATCCAAATATATACTTTCAGTATCGTTTAAACAGTGCGTGCATGCATTTTATCCCTTGTTTGTCTGTCCTGAAATGTTACTAAGAGCAGGCCAATCATTGATTGTTATGAAAAACAACGCTCGTAGGTCAAATTCCTCCTGCTTGTTCTCATCGCACACATGTACACCTTGTCTGTGCCACAACTGTAAGAGTTCTTCAACTAATGGCCTTGGGTACACATCAATGTCGTTGCCGGGTTGCTTCGGGCCTTGTATGAGCACTGGCATCATAATGAACTTCCGCTTCATGCACAACCAAGGAGGAAGGTTATAGATACACAGAGTCACATGCCAGGTGCTATGACTGCAGCTCTGCTCCCCAAAAGGATTCATGCCATCTGTACTTAGACCAAACCATAAGTTCCTCGCATCACCTGCAAAGTCCGGAAAATCTCTCTTGATTTTTCTCCACTGCGACCCATCAACGGGGTGTCTCAACATCTCGTCTTTCTTACGGTCTTCCATGTGCCATCGCAACAACTTGGCATGCTCTTTGTTCCTGAATAAACGTTTCAACCATGGTATTATAGGAGCATACCACATCACCTTGGCAGGAACCCTCTTCATGCGGCACTCGCCCTCAACATTACCAGGGTCATCTCGTCTTATCTTATACCGCAATGCAGTGCATACTAGGCATGCATCCAAATTCTCGTACTCCTCGCCGCGGTAGAGGATGTAGTCATTAATGCATGCATGTATCTTCTGCACCTCTAATCCTAGAGGGCAGACAACCTTCTTTGCTTCGTAGGTACTAGCGGACAGTTCGTTATCCTTTGGAAACAACTTCTTCATTATTTTCAGCAACTTTTCAAATCCTTTGTCAGTCACACCGTTCTCTGCCTTCCATTGCAGCAATTCCAGTGTGCTACCCACTTTTTTGTGCCCATCTTCACAATTTGGGTACAACAATTTGTTGTGATCCTCTAACATCTTGAAATTCAACCTCTCCTTTTCGCCACGATTCTTCACAGGCATCGAATGGCCCGACTAAGATCATCATCGGGCAGATCTGATGCCCGTTCTTCATCTTCTTCATCATCATTGTCTTCCATTGTAGTACCATCGTATTCAGGGTAGTTGTTGTCATTCTCTTCTTCTTTGTTGTCTTCCATCATAACCCCTCTTTCTCCGTGCTTGGTCCAATAGTTATAGCCGGTCATGAAACCGGACCGAAACAGGTGGCTATGAAGGACTCTTGAGGAAGTGTATTCTTTATGATTCCGACAGACACCACATGGACAAGACATAAAACCATTCCGCTTGTTTGCCTCGGCCACAAGAAGAAAAGAATGCACGCCTTTAATGAACTCGTTAGAGAGTCGGTCAGCGTACATCCATTGCCAGCTCATCTGCATTATATAATTAATTAAGTACATCAAACATAATCATAATTAATTAGTACTAATATAAAAAAACATAATTAAAGCCAGCAACCGGGACTAAAGATATGATGAACCTTTAGTCCTGGTTGGAGGCACCAACCAGGACTAAATGTGGATGTGGAGAAAACATGTCGACACTATGTCCTCAGTGGGCAGCACTAAGCCAGTAAATTAAATGACTCTACTATTTTGGGTGGGTAGCAGCATAATCATAATTAATTAGTACTAATCTAAAAAACAAAATTAAAACCAGCAACAGGGACTAAAGATATGATGAACCTTTAGTCTTGGTTGGAGGCACCAACCGGGACTAAATGTGGATGTGGAGACAATATGTCGACACTATGTCCTCAGTGGGCAGCACTAAGCCAGTAAATTAAATGCCGACACTATTTTGGGTGGGTGGCAGCACTATGCCAGGGTGAGTGTGTCGACATTATGTCATTAGTGCCCGGCACTATGTTGTGCTTCTTAATCTATAAATAGGTATGCATTCTTGTGAAGAACTGCAAGATGGTGTACGAGACCAAGGACACCACTACGGCGGAGCTTCTCGAAGATGTCTTAGGACCTCGTCCTCAGACATCTTCGAGGAGCTCGCCATAGAGGCACTCTCTAATATGTGAAATTAGTTAGCTCCACCAGCATACTGATTTAGCTAGAGAAGATATAAACCGAAAGATGGTGTGGGAGAGTAGGGACACCACTACAGCAGAGCTTCTCGAAGATGTCTTAGGATCCCGTCCTCAGACATCTTCGAGGAGCTCGCCATAGAGGCACTCCCTAATATGTGAATTGTGATGTCTTCTTATCAAGCTTTTATGAATTAACCCTATCTTTGTTACAATTTTTTCAGTTTGTTGAACGTAGGTAGAAAAAGAAGGATATTTTGCCCAGCTAGCTAGTTAGAATGATGAACTCACGCATGTGTGTGCTTCTAAAATCAATTCGAGACTCTGTGCCAAAACAAGATGTATATAGATAGAATCCACATATTGTGATATTTACCTTAGAGTTCCTTACATTAATACAAGATAGATAGAATCTAAACATCGATCTCATGCTATCATTGCAAAAATTACTACCAAACTAAATCCACAAATCCATCTATAAGATAGAGCATGAAATGAGCTAATATAGCAATGAGAGTTCAAAGGATGAAGTTGCTCACATTTTAGAACCTTTGGATAGATGGGGCACCACAAAATATAGACAAATCTTGAGGAAAAAAGGGCATGAACTCGAGCTTAAAGCAAGAAAGAGAGAGAGAGAGAGAGGAGAGCCACCAGCTTGAATGGTGGCTCGGGCAGGGGAAGAAGATATAGCCAGACCTTTAGCCCCGGTTTGTTATATGACCCGGGGCTAAAGGTCCACTTTTAGCCCCGGGTCGTATAACAAACCGAGACTAAAGGGTCTGGCGCCCGACCTGGCCTGCCTGAAACCCTTTAGCCCCGGTTTGTTACACGACCCGGGGCTAAAGGTCCCGTTCGAACCGAGGCTAGTGCCTGCCACCCCCCGGGGCCAGTTCTAGCCGTTGGACCGGGGCATTAGTCCCGGTTTGTAGCAAAACCGAGGCTAATACCCCTGGACCAAAGGTCTGTTTTCTACTAGTGGGAGAAGAGAAATAGGGAGCAGGGTCGGCTCGGTAGCTGGCTTGGTTGCACCAGCTGGGTAGCTAGCTTAGCTAGGAAAGATCAAATATGGGAAGGGCATGGTGGAAGGCTAGAGGAAAATGGCTTGGCTTGGTTGGTTTTGTTTAGAAGGAGAGAGATATGCATATAAGGGGAACATGGACATGGGTAGATGTGTAGAGGTGTGGTGGTGTATGTGTGAGTTACACACATGCACGTGCATGGAGGTTTAGAAGATGTAGGGTTAAATCAAAAGGATTAGGATTTGATCAAGTAGCCAAGTTGGTTTTAGCTAGGATATTAAGAGGGTTTGGGATTGGTTTGATGGGGTAGATTAGATTGGATTGTTTAGGCTTAGTTTAGATTTAAACATCAAGCCTCATATTTAAAATCCAACACAAACAAAAGAGCCAAAATAAAAGAAAGATGCAGAATGGCCATGGTTGTGCATGGGCCATGCAAAAGATACATGCATGTGTACATGTGTCCATGAAGGAAAGATAAAAGTCACTTGCATGTGAGATAGAATGCAAGGCAAAACAAGGTTGATAAAGAGTGGATATATGTAGCATGTTGATGAAAGAAGAAAGATTCATACTCATGTCTATGTGATCTAGATTTAAAATCAAAGAACAAAAGGATATGCTCACATACCTAGGTATGTTAGATTTGAGGATATTCCACATGAAGTTGACAAAGACAAGTAGTAGGATGGAAATAATTAAAGAGAGATGCGCCAAACTCAACTTGGGAATTATACACATATATCAAGAACCAACTACATCATACCAAGAAGGAACTACATTTAATAAGAGGCAAAAATTCAATCCAAGCATGAAGGAATAACCAAATACAAGTTTTTAATATGATGGTCAAAAGCAATGTGGCATGATGACATGAGCATGATATCATGATGATGCAATAAAGATGCAAGATGATGTAATGATAAAGCATAAAAATAAAATAACAAGCAATTTCAAAGTGGTGATTTTCCCAGGGTTCTACAATTCGACACCACTAACAAGGGATCTCATCCCGAGATCCGCTACATGGTACGGGGAAAAAGGGTGATGACCTCGCTCTTCTCACTTTGTGTAGATCCTCGTGACACCACTAGCAATGATTCTTGTTCCATCTTAAAATTGTGGACACTACCAACAAGAGGTTGTTGCTCACATTTGTCGAGAGAACACTCTGGAGAAACAAAGGAGAAGGTAAAGGTCTCGAAAGATAAGGCCATCTCTAACTTCCATGGAATGAATAAAATTGCATTTGTCTACCAATTCAATGTACAAGAGCGAATGATAAGAGTAGTGGTATGGTCATGACTCCATCCCAAACACAAATCATTACTCCATACATGAATAGGGGAATCGTGCAACCAACTCTTAGAATTCAGACTGAAGATCTCGACAAGCGATGTTTGGAAAGCTTCGAAAACCAAAGGAGTGATGTAGGCTCTTTATCGGACCTGTCGTACATGATGTCGTCATGTTGGAAAACACCGGAAGATATAAATAAAAGAATTAGTGAATTTTTTGGTCAAAAGAAAGGTACATCGGATGAAGATTCATCAGACTTCACGAAACCTAGACGTAGAAATACCATAGCAAAAGGAAGGAATTGAATTCTTGAAGGTACGATGAAAACTCAACCACTAGAAATCCTGGAATTGATGAAACTATAAGAGAGTAGATTCAAAACACGCAAAGGTAAGAGGAGAATAGCATATAGAGGTAAGGAGTAAAAGCTGACCTAATCAGATCTATCCAACCGATTTTGCAAAATAGTTTTGACACTCTACATCGTCTATTAGCTAGGTTATCCTATAGGCCGGACTAGTGGGGTATCGAAAACCAAGGCTCTGATACCACTTGTAACACCCTCGAATCGACCCTATGCAGATTTCGAAGGTTCCCGCTAAACCCGAATAGAAATGATTCGATGATGCCCACCAAGCACTTGCGTGCGGGTGGAAAACGAAGTAATACCATTACATAATAGTCTATGATGGAACCCACAAGAACACATATATATACAACGACGACTCAACGAGTCAAGAACACAGATATACATTACACAACATCTGAGTATCGACAAGATGCAAATGGTACTACGAGTCCTGAAGAATAACCAATGGCGTCCATAACCCTTCCCAGGCTAAGCCGGAAGGGTAACCTTGCTAACATCATCAGACTCATACCTATCAAAGCGAAAGGGGTGCCGACATAGGGCAAAGGGAAAAGGGAGCGATCAATACTGAGGCCAGTACACGGCGAGTCTTAGAATTTGGCGGCTCTCGCCTACATTGGTATGGTGGGCCGAAGTGACATCAAAGCATGACTCCATACAGTTGTCCGCTATTAGAGAGGGATAAGAGATACCTATACAGAACCAACATGATACTAACACCAAACATAACCCATCCCGGAGTTTCCTCCTCAACACCAAATGAGGAAGTCCTTCGGAGGAACTCACACCATTGGTAGTTTTATTAATCATTCCATTATAGTGACAATACTTACTAGTCAAATATAGGTAACATAAGACATCTCAATATCACTAACTATTGGCACATTTAATTAACCATTTCGTTGTAGTAGAGCTGATTACTAGTTGTGCCAAAATAAAATTTATAGCACTACTTTAGTTTTAGTTATATATGGTTGAGACACTATGCTCCAAGTAGTCCATAACCGAGGACACGGCTTTTCGAAAAGATTTACCCTGCAGGGGTGCACAAATAGCAACACATGCTCAACCTCGGGAAAAACCAAATCAAAAGCAACGACGCATCACCAAAAAGCATTCATAAGATTCAAAAATGATTTTCGGGTGCCTCCCCATAAGCTATTGATATGTCCATTTTGCATCACTATTCTATATCATAATTTACTATTATTCATTGATATATTTCATATTAAGAGATGATACTTATGTTATTTCATCTGTTTTTGCATGGTTGATGACTTTTGGAGGATGGACCGCTGAAGTCAGGATTCTGATGGAAAAGGCACTGTTTGGAGGCAAAATTCGCGAAGATCAGAAAATTCCAGAAAATACATGGAAAATCCTATTTTTCCAGAAGACGAAGGATGCCAGAAGGGGGAGCAGAGATGGGCCACAGGGGGCCCACACCACTCCCTGGCACGGGCCACCCTTGGCCACACCACCAGGTGGTGTGGCCGCCCTGGCCCACCCCTGGCTCTGCTCTTTGGCGTATATATCCCCCATGAAACCCTAAGACTGAGGGAGCGACCACAGAAAGATTCCGTCGCCTCTGCAGGACGGAAAAATACAGAGAGAGAAAGAGCTCTCTGATAGGTAGAAATCTGCTGTGGAAATTCCTTCCCGGAGAGGGGAGATCGTCGCCATCAACACCACCATCAAGCTAGACTTCATCACGATCATCATCATCTCCACCAGCACCATCATCACCACTCTGTACCACTGTAACAATAGGGTTGAATCTTGCATAGTTCTTAGAGGAAACTTTCCCGGTGTTGATTACTTGTTGTAGTTGATGCTATTGAGTAGAACCATTGAATTATCGTTCATGTTCAGATTGTTACTTATCATTATTTCATCTCTGATCTTGATCCATATGATGTCTCGTGAGTAGCTCGTTTAGTTCTTGAGGACATGGGAGAAGTCATGTTGTTAGTAGTGCAATTGTGTTGAGAAAGATTCAATAGTTTGTTATTTAAGTTGTGGTGTTATTCTTCTAGTGGTGTCATGTGAACGTTGACTACATGATACTTCACCTTTATGGGCCTAGGGGAATGCATTGTGTATTTGACTACTAATCCTAGGGGTTGCCGGAGTGACGGAAACTTGAACCCCCGTTAGGAAACATTTGCACAAGGGAGTGTAGGATCTCAGAGTTTAAGGCTGTGGTTAGGTTTCTATCTTAATTACTTTCTTGTAGTTGCGGATTCTTGCAAGGGGTATAATCACAAGTATGTATTATCCCTAGGAAGGTCAGTACATTAGCACAGGTTCAACCACACAACACTTATCAAACTAAAGAAGATTAATCAACTATATGAAGCGAAAGCACTTGACAGTATTCCCACGTGTCCTCGAGAACATTTGGTCATCTTAAGTAATATAACCGGCTTGTCCTTTGCTAAAGAAATGATTGGGCCACTTGCTGTATTTATTATTATTGTATTTTATTCACTCATACTTTATTTATCTGCATTATCAAAAAAACCTAAAAATCCGTTTGCTAAGTATTTACAGACAATCCCTGCTCCAAGCCACTCGTCAACACCTGCTGCTCCTCGTTGGGTTCGACAGTCTTACTTATCGAAAATACTGCGATACACCCCTATACTTGTGGGTCATCAAGACTATTTTTTGGCGCCGTTGCCGGGGAGTGAAGCGTTATTAGAGAGTGGAACTGGTAAAGGAAACTTCTATAGTGAGTATTGTTTATTTCTGTTAGTTACTTTATTTTCAATATGGATAATTCACTTAGTTTCTTATTTTGTAATGCTACTACCACTGCTAAGGTAGTAGATGAACCTCCACCTGCTGAAAATGATACTTTTAAGATACCTACAAGAATTGTTGATCGTGTTATGGATAACTACTATTTTGGAGATGGAATTGTCCATCCCAGTGATGATTTGCTCTTTATACACGAATTATGCGGGTTGTTTAAGTGTGCAGGTATTACAACAGATCAAGTCAAGAAGAAGTTATTCACATTATCACTAAAAAGGAAGAGCTAAGGAAGGGTATAAGCTGCTGAAGAATGGTCAAACTCTTGAATGGGAGGAAGTAGTACCTCTCTTTTATTCAAAGTTTTATCCTCCTAGTGAGATTCATAAAGATCGGAATCAAATATATAACTTTTGGCCTCGTGATGGAGAGAGTACAGCTCAAGCTTGGGGGAGATTGAAGTTACTAATGCTCAAATGTCCTATTCATGAGCTCCCCAACAATATTATTATCAATAACTTTTATGCAATACTTTCTCTTCATGATAAGGATCTATTGGATGCTTCTTGTGCTGGATCATTTACACGCATGGAAGAAGAAGCTAAATGGGATCTTCTAGACCGTATTCAAGACAATTCTGAAGCATGGGAGAATGATAAAGGAAGAAATTCAGGTATAAATTATGATTATGAATGCATTAAATCTTTTATGGGAACTGATGACTTTCATAATATTAGTAATGCTTATGGTCTAGACTCTCAAGCTATTGCAAGTTATTTTAAAGCTTTTGCTTCTTGTATTGAAATTCCTAAAAAGAAATGGAATATGTATCATGAACCATATAAAGATATTATTAATTATGCTCCTGCAAGAAATATTGAAGTTTATACTGCTAATCATGTTTTACCTGAACCTTACATTGAGAAAATGCGTTTCCCAGTTAAGATAAAGGAACATTCTATGATAGCTAGTATGGTTATGAAAGTACAAATAAAGCCGTTGAATCCAATGAACAAATAGATGATGAACCTAAAATAGCAAATGTTAAAGACTTTGTCACTAAATATGTAGAAGATGGACACACTATCCTCTGTAAGGATACTTCTAATATTGTTTCACAAAGTAGTGTTATGAGAGCTGGTGTCCCTGTGTTTTCTGTTAGAATAAGTGATCATTGCTACAATGGTTCAAGTGATAGTTATATCGTTACATTTATGCATGATACTAAAAGTTATTATGAGAGAGGGAAGATTGTTCTTATGCATCTCAATAATATTAAGTTCCCTTGCTTTATGCTGAAAGTCTTTATGTTGCACTTGTTCTGCTTTCCTATGCTAGTATCCTCTGGTTTCAACAATTTATTTTCTTACAAAACTCCCTTGAATAGGAAGTGGGTTAGACTTAAAAATGTGTATTTTTGCCTCTTGATGCTCCCTTTACCTCAATTCATATTCTTATGTGAGCATCATTGAAACTATCATGCCCATCTTAATGGCTATAAAGAAAGAGCTTTTTGGGAGACAACCCAATATATTTTTGCTTTCGGTTTGTTTTTGTTTATTTGAGTCTTAGAAGTTATTGCTTATGCAATAACCTCTCCTTGTCCTTTCTGTTTGGTTTGTGTGTCAAGATCAGCCTCTAATGCGAGAGAAGTAATATTTGGGGAAGTTGTTGTCCCGAAACAGATTTTTGTGCTTCACTATAAAAAATCGTGAAAAATCCTACAACATCGTACTGATCTGTAATATTTTGTGTCCATGCCCCAGGTTATTACTTAACTTTTGTTAGTTTTGCACTTTTTGATTTGAGCAATAAAAGATTTTCGAAAAAATTGATCTTTATCTGCTGGTCTGTTTTGGCAGATTTTTGCCACTCTTGCATTTGCCTCTTAAATTGATTTCCTTTTTGAATTCCTTTTTGTGCTTTTGAGAGGAGTTGTTTCAGTAGCTTATGTTTTGATGGATTTCAGTTGAAATTGAACTTAAAAGGTTTATTACCTTGCATGCACTAATGTTGCTAATGAGAATTGTGTGAAAGAAATTTCCAGGTTATAGGAGAAAATGGTGTAATAAGATGGTGAATGGTTAAAAGACTCAAACAATATGTTTACAAAGATGAAGATATTGATGTTATTCAAGCGGCGACTCTGGAAGAATTTATTAAATGCCAAGTTCAGAGACCTGTAGAGTCTGTTTTCGAATAGGTAACAGTTCTGGTAAGAAAGGGTCCACGAAAAATCTGTTAATTTATATTTTTGCAGTTTTTATCTAACAAGGAAGGCAATGAGTAAAAATAGGGACGGAAATGGAGCCCGAGTGGCTCACACCAGCCCGTGGCGTGGGCCCACCTGGTCGCGCCACCAGGGGGTGTGGCCACCCCGGAGCCCGTCTCCGACCCATTTTCTCCCAGTACCTTCCTTTTGTTGTTAAACTTCATAATATAAAATCCCCGAGATCCCTCGAGGTTCGTATATCGTGTTCTCGTTGTGTTTTCGTTTCGATCTGTTCTGTTCAGATGTCGTTCCAGGGTTCGTTTTTGGAGGACTATGAGCTGCGACGCCGGCGTGAGCTCCATCACGACCTTGAGCAGAGGACCTCCGTAGGATGGGTGGAAGAAGAAAATATCACAGCTAGGCACGGAGATATGGATCGAAGCATCAAGGAGGAAGTGAAGGGCATGTCGGAAGGCATGAAAGGACAAGAACTAATACCTCTAATTATAAACCTCAGTTCCTGCCCTGTAGCAGTAGAAGCTCTACGAGCCGCTGATGAGTTTTGCGATAAGTACCGAGTCCTGAGGAGAAAGGTGGATATACTACAAGAAGAGAATAACAGGCTTCGCAAGATCCTGGAAGATTTTCTCACTCCAATTGAAAGAACACCACCACCACCGAAGGAGTAATTCGTCATCAGGTTTTGGCATCCCCTTGGTTTGTTCCAAGCTTGGGGGAGTGTCGCGGTATTGCATCACCATCTTTTATCTATTTACTTTTTAAGTAGAGTCATATCATGAATAGAGAAGTTATCATATAGGATGGTTTGCATTGTGGAAGTATCCGCCCTCTCATTAGTTATCTATGTATGCCTTGTGAGTTGCCGTTATGGAATATTAATGAGAAGTTCTATCATTTACTTTCTGCATATCTTATTTTAGTTTTCAATTTCTGTTATATGATTGATCTTGTTGTTAGTATTGGTACCACTTTGGGATCATTAAGTAAATTTAGTTGGTTTTGGCAAACCTGGCTCGGTCAGTAGCAACACTATTATGAGAATTGAATGAAAAAGATAAAAGTACTCTTAAGAAATATAATTTCATCATCTTTCTTTCTTGATTGGCTAATAAGCTTAGTATTCTCTAGTTAAGATCTTTCGTGCTTCCAAGGAAGATTGCATGTTTGTTTTTATCACTTGTATGTTTGTTTCTTTCCTTCAACTCTTATGCTTGCTACCCAGCCTTGCTAGCCAAAAACCTGTACTGAGAGGGAATGCTTCTCGTGCATCCAATCCTTAAACCAAAACCTATGACATTTGTGTCCACCATACCTACCTATTAGAATTATTGCTATTCCAAGTAAATTCATGTTTTTATCTAACTTCCGAATTAAACTTGTTATGTGAAAATTAGTGATTAAAGCTCTCACAAACTTGATGGCACACTTTACTTTTCTTGCACTTAATAAATCTGAACCATTGTGCCCATCTATGTTGTGTATATGCTTGCGCTTTGTAAGTTGTGAATTATCAGAACCATGTTACCATGGGGAACGCTTTCAACATTGCACTTTATTTTAGTTGATATCATGTTCTTTTGCTTATGGATCCTGGCGGTGTGAAATGAAAGGGGAGCTTGTAAGGCTCATGGAGTTCGTATATGTGTTAGAGAAACGCCTGGGCGGATGGTCTAAGCCATGCCTAATCATGGTGGAAACCTGCAGCGTAACCATAGTGAGCAATCTATGAAGCATCCCTTATATATAAAAAACCTATGCAAATAGGAAAGAAAAAAAGAGAAAGAAAAGAATAAAAAAAGAGACCTATGCAAATAGGAAATAAAAGGATTGCTGAGATGCTCATTGTCTGCTTGCCTTGTCATTTTGATATAGGGAATCTTCCGTATCATCGGGCAAGGGGTACCCATTGGCGGTTCTCTATGATCCACATGTACTTGCAATGACAAGAACTTACCTATGACTAAACTTGAGTAGCATGAGGAATGGTACTCGTAAGTAAGGGGCATGAGATTTTCAGCTTATGACTTGTCAAGCATATCCTCATATTTGATCACTTTAACCTTAATCACCTAAAGATGCTTATGATAGGGGCAATGAGAGCTGAAAGCTAATAAGTACCATAATTTTTGGAAGCTCTTTATGAAACTTGAAATCCCTGCTTCCCTCTGCGAAGGGCCTATCTTTTACTTTTTGGTTGAGTTGGTAAACCTATTCCTTTCTATCTCAGCAAGTATTTTGAGTTGTTGTGTTTCATTCATTCATATGATGATTTATTCAATCACGTTTCTTATGTTCCTTGTTTTGCACACTGCTCCTATCTTAGTGAGTACTACTTCGAAAGCTATCATTGAAAACCCCATTATGTTTGAACTCCTGCATATTGTTAACTATACTTTGACCAAGAGCAAAGTTTGCCATTACCAATTATGATTTAATTTGTGTATCTTTATTGTGTTTCCTTTACTTATTGCAAGTTAAGTTATGTAATAGTGAGTTGTCTTCTATTATGATTTGTCTATTGATAAATGTGATGCTTCTTGGTTGTATTCTTTTATCGACACTTCACTCCATAAACCCGAGGTCATGTTTATTGAGATCAGTTTTCACTTGGGGACAAGCGAAGTCTAAGCTTGGGGGGAGTTGATTCGTCCATTTTGCATCACTATTCTATATCATAATTTACTATTATTCATTGATATATTTCATATTAAGAGATGATACTTATGTTATTTCATCTGTTTTTGCATGGTTGATGACTTTTGGAGGATGGACCGCTGAAGTCAAGATTCTGATGGAAAAGGCACTGTTTGGAGCCCCCGTTAGGAAACCTTTGCACAAGGGAGTGTAGGATCTCAGAGTTTAAGGCTGTGGTTAGGTTTCTATCTTAATTACTTTCTTGTAGTTGCGGATGCTTGCAACGTGTATAATCACAAGTATGTATTAGTCCTAGGAAGGTCAGTTCATTAGCATAGTTTCACCCACACAACACTTATCAAACTAAAGAAGATTAATCAACTATATGAAGCGAAAGCAGTCGACAGTATTCCCACGTGTCCTCGAGAACGTTTAGTCATCTTAAGTAATACAACCGGCTTGTCCTTTGCTAAAGAAAGGATTGGGCCACTTGCTGCATTTATTATTATTGTCTTTTATTCACTCGTACTTTATTTATCTGCATTATCAAAAACCCCTAAAATCCGTTTGCTAAGTATTTACAGAGAATTCCTGCTCCAAGCCACTCGTCAACACCTTCTGCTCCTCGTTGGGTTCAACACTCTTACTTATCGAAAATACTGCGTTACACCCCTATACTTGTGGGTCATTAAGACTATTTTTGAAAATAGTCTTGATGACCCACAAGTATAGGGGATCGCAACAGTCTTCGAGGGAAGTAAAACCCAATTTATTGATTCGACACAAGGGGAGCCAATTAACAACTGAGTTGTCCATTCAGTTGCACCTAGAAACAATCTTGCTCGTAGTAGTTTATCAGTAGCAACAGTTTTGTAATAGCAATAGCAAAGTAAAAGTAAAGACAATAGTAACAATTGTAGTAAATAGTAGGATTAAAGCGCGGTAGGCATAGGGATGGATGGACGGGCGTTGCATGGACAAGACAATTCATGTAGCAATCAAGATATAGGGCATTTGCAGATAAATAAGGTAAAGCATCCAAGTACTAAATAATCATAGGCATGTGTTCCATATATAGTCATACGTGCTCGTAATGAGAACTTGCACAACATATTTTGACCTGCCAGCCCGTTTGCAGTAGGGCATCAAGGGAATCTACTGGGAATTAAGGTGCTCCTTTTAATAGAGCACCGGAGCAAAGAATTAACACTCCATGAACACACGTGATCCTCATATCATAGCCATTCCCTCCGGTTATCCCGATTCTTGTCACTCCGGGGCCTTTGGTTCCGGACAATAATATGTGTATACAACTTGCAAGTAAGATCATAAACAATACTATCATCATGAATCAATAACATGTTCAGATCTGAAATCATGGCACTCGGGCCCTAGTGACAAGCATTAAGCATAACAAGTTGCAACAAAGTCAAAAAGCACTAATAATAGATATTAGGCACCTTGCCCTAACAATCTGATGCAATTACATGAACGATCTCATCCAATCCCTACCATCCCCATAGCCTACATCGGGGGATTACTCACTCATGGATGGGGAATCATGGATGGTTGATGGAGAAGCGATGTTGATGATGATGGCGATGATCTCCTCCAATTCCCCGTCCCGGCAGGGTGCTAGAACGGAGTTTCTAGTTCCGAATCGCTGTATCTGATGGTGACGGCGCAACGAAACTCTATCTAGAAAAACGTCGAACCCCCCCATCTGTTTTAGGTCAGAGGGCTTTTATAAGCAAAAGGAGAGGTCGAGGAGGAGTCTGAGGCAGTCACACCACCCCCTGGTGTGGCCTGGCCTAGCCCACATGGCCAGGTGGCGTGGGCCCCTCGTGGCCCTTCTTTGTCTCATCTTCTGGCTCCAGGAGTCTTCTGGTAAAATAGGAGTTTTGCAATACTTTCCGGGATTTTTCCTGAAAGTTGATTTCCTGCACAAAAACGAGACACCAAAGCAATTCTGCTGAAAAAAGCGTTAATCCGCATTAGTTGTATCCAAATCACACAAATTAGAGAAGAAACACAGTGTTCGGGAAAGTAGATACATTTTGGACGTATCAACTCCCCCAAGCTTAGCTTATTGCTTGTCCTCAAGCAATTCAGTTGAAAACTGAGTGCGATAAAAGAAACTTTCACGAACACATTTGCTTCATAAGATGTATATATTCTCAGCATATGATCAAGTACTTAGGCAATTCATAATAAATAGTATGCAAATAAGTTTACCCAGTGGTCATGCAAGCTATGAAGGGATTCCAACTCATTAGTAATAAGCAACATGACACATAAGCATATGCAGGATTGTAGTGCTCATAAGAAGATATGATAAAGTGGTGTCTCGCTTGCCTTTCTTTGGAGCAAAACATAAATGCCAAGGCACCTCTAAAGTTCAAGTGAAGACTAGAAATAAACATATCAAAGATACAAGTGTCAAAGTTATGTCATAATTAACCATGTTTTGGGACACATTACACTAAGAATGACAGCTATGCTCTCGGGAAGGTGCTCAAAGAATAAATGGCGACTCAACATAAAAGTGAAAGAAAAAGATTTAAAAGTTTGAATGGCTTCCAAATGTTGAAAGTATGGTACTCATTAGCTTTGAGCTCTGATTGCCCCTATCATAAGAATCTTTAAGTGATTAAGGTTAAAGTGAACAAATATGAGGATATGCTTGACAAGTTGTAAGCTGAAAATCTCAGGCCCCTTGCTTACGAGTACCGTTCCTAATGCTACTCAACTTTAGCCACATGTAAGTTCTTGTCATTGTAAGTACATGTGTATCATAGAGAACCACCAACGGGGTACCCCTTGTCCGATGATACGGAAGATTCCCCATATCAAAATGATAAGGCAAGTAGACAATGAGCATCTCAGCAATACTTTTATTTCCTATTTGCACAGGTCTCTTTTTTTCTATTTTTTCTCTTTTTTTCTTTCCTATTTGCATAGGGTTTTTTATATAAGGGATGCTTCATAGATTGCTCACTATGGTTACGTTGCAGGTTTCCACCATGATTAGGCATGGCTTAGACCAGCCGCCCAGGCGTTTCTCTAACACATATACGAACTCCATGAGCCTTACAAGCTCCCCTTTCATTTCACACCACCGGGATCCATAAGCAAAAGAACATGATATCAACTAAATAAAGTGCAATGTTGAAAGTGTTGCCCATGATAACATGGTTCTGCTAATTCACAACTTACAAAGCGCAAGCATATACGCAACATAGATGGGCACAATGGTTCAAGTTTATTAAGTGCAAGAAAAGTAAAGTGTGCCATCAAGTTCGTGAGAGCTTTACTAACTAATTTTCACATAACAAGCAAACATTTTTATTGGAAGAACAGAGCATAATAAATATGCAAGGAATAGTAATAATGCTAATAGGTAGATATGGTGGACTCTTTTTTGACAACTTTGGTTTTAGGGAGTTGGATGCACGAGTAAAGTATTCAGCACAAGTGAATGCTAGCAATAGAAAGGGAGCGACAATTGAGAGAGTAGTAACTGTCATAATCATGCTTGCAACAAAACAAAATTAATAATGGCATAAAAGTGACACAAGAACTCCGAGGCAGAATAAATCATCAAGGCTTAACTGAACTTTTGTTTAGTCATATGCATGCGTGAGCATGTGCCAAGTCGATTCAAATAGAACATTCAGAGGAGGACACCACAATGTCATACCAAGTTATGAATAGAACAATGCAAGCAAACAATTATATGACATGCTACAAACTAATAATGGATTGGAACTGATCATAAGCAGGCAAGGACCACTAAGTATCCATTAAATAACATACACCTTGTAACACCCTCAAATCGATACCTATGCAAGTTTTAGCCCTTTCCGCCAAACCCGCATAGAAACGATTCAAGGACGCCCACCAGGCACTTTCGTGCGGGTGAAAAACGAAGTAATACCATTACAAACAGTCCTCGATGGGACCCACAGAACAGATATATATACAACAGCGACTCAAAGAGTCAAGAATACAGATATACAATACAAAGATCCAAATCACCTTGAAATGATAGAGCGTCCGACTACGGACAAGATGCAAATGGGGCTAAGGGCCCTGAAGAATAAACAATGGCGTCCATAACCCTGCCCAGGCCAAGCCGGAAGGGTAACCCTGCTAATGACGTTGAACTTAAACCTACTAAAACAAAAGGGGTGCCAACAAAGGGCAAAGTAAAAAGAGGCGTCGATCTTGAGGCGATTGCAGCGAGGCTAGAATTGGCGGCTCGCCTACATAGGTATGGTGGGTACAGGCGGCGGTGGCACTAAACAACCTATAGAGACTCAATACAATGGCGGTTATCGAGAGAGGATAAGAAAGTCCTATTCGATTCAATCTGAAGCTAACACCAAACAAACCCATCTGGTATTTCCCCTCGAGACCAAACGAGGAAGTCAGACCAAGGAACTCACACAGTTAGCAATTTTACTCATTCCGTTATAGTTGCAGCAATTACTAATCAGATATAGATAGCATGAGTCATCCTGATAGCATAAGTAGTGGGCAGTTTTAATCACCATTCCGTTGTAGTTGGAACATTTACTAATCAGATATAATTGTCCTGAGGAATCCCAAAACCCAGCAGTGGTTGGCACTTTTATCACACTCCATTGGAGTTGTAATACTTACTAGGCAGGTATAGTATGACACAGATCACCACATATCCACCAGTTGTTGGCATTTTTATTATCCATTCCATTATAGTTGCATCTGCTTACTAGTCACATATTAAGTCAAATTTATAGCACTACTTTAGTTATGCTTGTCTCTGATCGAGATACTGTGCTCCAAGTCGTCCATAACCGCGGACACGGCTTTTAGAAAGTTTTACCCTGCAGGGGTGCACAAATAGCAACACACACTCGATCAATCTCGGAAAAACCAACTCAAAACCCAACGAGGCTTTCATGACAAAGCGATCACAGGATTCATAAATATTTCAGGGGCCACCCCACTAAGCTACCCACAACGAAGTTGGCCGGCTCCGGAACAGACCCAGGGTTTGTGTGGACGGCTGTAAACGACTAGGAACCCAAAAGTGTGACTGGGCTTGTCGATATAGCGAAAATGTGTCACGATCCTAAACAGTACAGGTGCTCCACGCTCAATCGTAAATAAAGCAGTAAAGCATGGCATAAGTATAGGATAGTAATAAAACCCCAAACTAGTTTGTGGCCCCAAGAAATAGAAATTAATCAAGCTCTGGCTCAGGGGGTCCATAAGGCCTCCCGGATGTGGATAGTGCAAAAAATCAAGGAACAGGTATCAAGTACTCGGGGTCCTACGGGACACAAGTGAGCGTGGAAGAACCAAATAACATTTATTGCCCACCGATGCCTCTGCATTAGTTATATCTAACATTTTAATAGTTGTAATTAAAGTCATGATCATCTCTACCAGTAAGCATCTCCACCAACAACATCTGCCAGCATTTCAACAACTGTGGTACTTGACAACGCGAGATCGCTTTGAGCAAGCAACTTCGACTACATAGGCCAGCTATCTACCAAAGACAGGTAATAGGAGGTGTCCAAGGCAATATAGAGGCTGCACGGTATATCACTGGTGTACGGAAACTAAAGCATCGCAACAAGGATAGCAATAGATCAACAGGAGGAAATAAAGACTATAAATGCAAAATAGGTAGAAGGGGGAGAGATGCTCGCCTGGGAAACACTGCCGAAGGTTCATATCCGGAGAACTTGTCGGTACTCGCATCAACTCATCGGCCTAGTCCGCGAAGAAGCAAAAACTAAAAGAAACACCCGATGCAATATTTAATACTACGACAGAAGATCCGGCATGATTATGATATGCATGCGAGATGAAAAATTATTATGCAACAGGTTTTATATATAACATTTATAAAATAGGGGCTCGGAAAAGGTTCACACATCTGGGTTCGGAAGATCTTGGGTTCCGGGGGTTCGACAGGGATCGGTCTCAGCGGGAACATTCTTGGACAACGGAGTAGATCTTGGCGTTCCGGGAAGAAGGACTTGGCGTTCCATGTCGGCGTCCTTGGCAAAGCTCTCGGGTGACGGTGTCGGTCTTGGGTTCGGCACCGGAAGATCTTGTCGATTGTTGTTGGCGATCTTGGCGGTCTTCGGCTCCGGGTCTCGCATCCGGGAAGGGGTACTTGTCGCATTTGTGGTCTTCGGGGTTGCTTCAATCGGATCCATGACGAAGTACTTGTCGTCCCATGTAGAAGTCCTTATCGATCCGGGAGAAGATCTTGGGGTTCCATGTCGAAGGCCTTCGGGTACGGGGGTCTTCGGGTTCCGAGAAGATCTTGCGGTTGGTGATGAACTTGGATCGGTGTTGACGGTTCATCACTGTCGATCTTGGCGTAGTCCTGGTACAACTAGCCGCCTTGGTCGATCTTGTCCAACAGGAGATCATGGCATTCCTAGACGGAGAGCTTGATGGTCCGCGAGGGAGAACTCGGGGTTCGACGTCTTCGTGGGGTAGAACTTGGTTCGGTGGTGCCGCGAGCGTACATCTCTTTGGAAGATCTTACAAGGATGCATAAAATTGTCGAAGGCATTCTTCCGGGTCTCGTAGTCGTGGGGATCCGATACCAACTCACATCCTCGTGTTGTATCGGGTTCACGCAGCCAAACAGAGCTTGGCATGGCGTGTAGCTCCAGGAGACGGGAGCGTGGTTTATGTGACCAGAGGCAACGAAGGACGGCAGGGACGCGCCGGTCGGGCGGATATGACGCGGAGAGAAGCTCCTGTCGGCGTCTTGCAGAGAGGAGGCGGGGCTGCGGTGGAGGCTGGTGAGATGGAGCTAGCAGTCGGCCAGAGAGGCTTGCGGGGCAGGAAACAAGCACAAGGCGGTGGTAGATGCGGGCGACAGAGAGGGCGGTCGCAGGGCGTTGTCGCGTGGTGGTTGGCGTGCTCGAAGTCATGGCGAAAGGCAAAAGCGGGTCGGACAAGAGGCGGCAGCGCCACCTGTGAAGAGCGGCAGCCATGGCGGTGGACGCGACGCTCGGGAGGAGATAGGGCATGGCGTCACGGGCGGAGAAGAGAGAGGGCGACGGCCGGGAAGCGGGGTCGGGCGAGCTCGGCGGCGGGCGGGGCGAGGCAGCCGGGCCAGGGAACAGCACCGCTTAGAAGGAAGCAGCCAGCATGGCGGAGCTCGGCCGGACCGCCGCGCGTCGGAGACGAGGCGGCTCACAGGGCGGCGGGGCCGGAGGTCGTGGAGGAGGGACCAGCGCGGGGACGGGCGACCACGGGCTCGGGGAAGGACGCCGCTGCGCTGAGGGGTCCGAAGAGAGGAAGGCGACGGAGGAGAGGACGGCGGCCTCGTGGCGGTGCTGGAGGGCGGGGCCGGGGCATGGCGGCGCGTCGGTGGAGGAGGAGACGGCGGTCTCGTGTGGTTGAGCAAAAGGTAGGGGAAGAGGGCGACCGGGAATCGCGAGGTAGGGCCGGGACGCAACGTGGCGGGGATGTGCGAGCGACGCGGGGAGAGAGGCGCGCCGCGAGCGACGTGGACAGTTTTGTCGCGAGCGGGAGGAGGATCCGAGGTGGTCGGGGCAGGCTCACGCGGGATGTGGTGCGGCGGGACGCGTTGGCCGCGGTGCGGTTGTCGGTCGCGCGCAGCGTGTTGGGTGCGGTGTACCGGGTAGGTGGGGCGGGGTGCCACGCGTTGCAGTGTGTTGCGCGCACGGGCTGCCTAGGGGAGTGGCGGCGGGGACTGGGTTGGTTGGGTGGTGGTTGGTTTTAGGGTTAGGTTTAGGACTAGATGGGGATTAGGGTTTTGGGGTGGATCGGTTGGGGTGGTAGGCTGCTAGCTGCTGGGCTTTGGGTCTGTCGGCTTGCGGCCTCCCCTAGAAAATAAATATATATTTTATTTATTTTATTTTTAGAAAGGATTTTATAAATGGTTTTTAGATAAATAAAAGATCCGAAAAGACCGGGGTTTGGATTTGATTAAAGACGGGAATATTTAGAAAACCAAAACTAGATTTTCAGAAAATAGTTTTATGCAAACAAATGCAAGATGGCATGACGATGCTCAAATGCAATGTGGCATGATGACATGAGCATGAGGTCATGATGATGCAATGCACAAAAACAACGCGATTTTCTAGTAGTGGTTTTTGCGGGGCGCCACAATTCGACACCACTAACAATGGATCTCGCCCTGGAGATCCGCCTCATGGTACCGGAAAGAAGGTCGGCGATCTGAATCTCCTCGCTTCGTGTTGCTCCTCGCGACACCACTAAGAAGAGGTCGTTGTCCATGATGGTCGAGAGAAAACTCCGGAAAACAAAGACGAAGGTAGAGGTATCAACAAATAAAGCCACCTCTAGCTTCTGTGGACGCAGTAAAATTGCTAGATCCACCGATTCAATATACAAAAGCGAATGATAAGAGTAGTCAGATGGTGATCAGTCCATCGCGCACCCAAACCATTACTCTGCATATGAATAGGGGATTTATGCAACCAACTCTCGGGATTAGACTGAAGATCTCGACAAACGAGATTCGGAAACAAGGAGTGAGGCACACTCTACATTGGATCTGGCGTAGATGAAGTCGTCGCATCGGAAAACACCGGAAGGCACAACAAGGGACAGAGAGAAGTCCAACAGATGAAGGATTCCTCAGATAACACGAAGACCGGATGTAGAAGCACCGTTACCAAAGGAGGAAGCGAAACCCTGAAGGTACGACGGAAACCCAACCACGAGAATTCCTGGACTCGAAGAAAATATAAGAGAGCAGATGCAAACACGCAGAGGTAAGAGGAGAACAGCAGAGGGGTAAGGAGTAAAAACAGACCTAATCAGGTCTATCCAACCAATTTTCCAAAATAGTTTTGACACTCTACTTCGGCCGTTAGCTAGGTTATCCTACAGGCTGGACTTGTGGGGTATCGCAACTGCTGAGCTCTGATACCACTCTGTAACACCCTCAAATCGATACCTATGCAAGTTGTAGCCCTTTCAGCCAAACCCGCATAGAAACGATTCAAGGACGCCCACCAGGCACTTTCGTGCGGGTGGAAAACGAAGTAATACCATTACACAACAGTCCTTGATGGGACCCACAGAACAGATCTATATACAACAGCGACTCAAAGAGTCAAGAATACAGATATACAATACAAAGATCCAAATCACCTTGAAACGATAGAGCGTCCGACTATGGACAAGATGCAAATGGGGCTAAGAGCCCTGAAGAATAACCAATGGCGTCCATAACCCTGCCCAGGCCAAGCCGGAAGGGTAACCCTGCTAACGACGTCAAACTTAAACCTGCTAAAACAAAAGGGGTGCCGACAAAGGGCAAAGGAAAAAGAGGAGCGTCGATCGAGGCCAAGACAGCGAGGCTAGAATTCGGCGGCTCTCGCCTACATAGGTATGGTGGGCTGAAGCGGCAGCGCAGCGGCACTAAACAACCTATAGAGACTCGATACAACTGGCGGTTATCAGAGAGGGATAAGAAAGTCCTATTCGGATTCAATCTGAAGCTAACACCAAACAAACCCATCCTGGTATTTCCCCCTCGAGACCAAACGAGGAAGTCGGACCAAGGAACTCACACAGTTAGCAATTTTACTCATTCCGTTATAGTTGCAGCAATTACTAATCAGATATAGATAGCATGAGTCATCCTGATAGCATAAATAGTGGGCAGTTTTAATCACCATTCTGTTGTAGTTGGAACATTTACTAATCAGATATAATTGTCCTGAGGAATCCCAAAACCCAGCAGTGGTTGACACTTTTATCACACTCCATTGGAGTTGTAATACTTACTAGGCAGGTATAGTATGACACAGATCACCACAGATCCACCAGTTGTTGGCATTTTTATTATCCATTCAATTATAGTTGCATCTGCTTACTAGTCACATATTAAGTCAAATTTATAGCACTACTTTAGTTATGCTTGTCTATGATCGAGATACTGTGCTCCAAGTCGTCCATAACCGCGGACACGGCTTTCAGAAAGTTTTACCCTGCAGGGGTGCACAAATAGCAACACACACTCGATCAACCTCAGAAAAACCAACTCAAAACCCAACGAGGCTTTCACGATAAAGCGATCACAGGATTCATAAATATTTTAGGGGGCCACCCCACTAAGCAACCCGCAAGGAAGTTGGCCGGCTCCGGAACGGACCCAGGGTTTGTGTGGACGACTGTAAACGACTAGGAACCCGAAAGTGTGACTGGGCTTGTCGATACAGCGAAAACGTGTCACGATCCTAAACAGTACAGGTGCTCCACGCACAATCGTAAATAAAGCAGTAAAGCATGGCATAAGTATAGGATAGTAATAAAACCCCAAACTAGTTTGTGGCCCCAATAAATAGAAATTAATCAAGCTCTGGCTCAGGGGGGTCCATAAGGCCTCCCGGATGTGGATAGTGCGAAAAATCAAGGAACAGGTATCAAGTACTCGGGGTCCTACGGGACACAAGTGAGCGTGGAAGAACCAAATAACATCTATTGCCCATCGATGCCTCTACATTAGTTATATCTAGCATTTTAATAGTTGTAATTAAAGTCATGATCATCTCCACCAGTAAGCATCTCCACCAACAACATCTGCTAGCATTTCAACAACTGTGGTACTTGACAACGCGAGATCGCACCTGAGCAAGCAACTACGACTCGCAAGGCCAGCTATCTACCAAACACGGGTAATACGAGGTGTCCAAGGCAATATAGAGGCTGCACGGTATATCACTGGTGTACAGAAACTAAAGCATCGCAACAAGGATATCAATAGATCAACAGGAGGAAATAAAGACTGTAAATGCAAAATAGGTAGAAGGGGGAGAGATGCTCGCCTGGGAAACACTTCCGAAGGTTCATATCCGGAGAACTTGTTGGTACTCGCATCAACTCATCGGCCTAGTCCGCGAAGAAGCAAAAACTAAAAGAAACACCGGATACAATATTTAATACTACGACAGAAGATCCGGCATGATTATGATATGCATGTGAGATGAAAAATTATTATGCAACAGGTTTTATATATAGCATTTATAAAATAGGGGCTCGGAAAAGGTTCACACATCTGGGTTCGGAAGATCTTGGGTTCTGGGGGTTCGACAGGGATCGGTCTCAACGGGAACGTTCTCGGACAACGGAGTAGATCTTGGCGTTCCGGGAAGAAGGACTTGGCGTTCCATGTCGGCGTCCTTGGCGAAGCTCTCGGGTGACGGTGTCGGTCTTGGGTTCGGCACCGGAAGATCTTGTCGATTGTTGTTGGCGATCTTGGCGGTCTTCGGCTCCGGGTTTCGCATCCGGGAAGGGGTACTTGTCGCATCTGTGGTCTTCAGGGTTGCTTCAATCGGATCCATGACGAAGTACTTGTCGTCCCATGTAGAAGTCCTTGTCGATCCGGGAGAAGATCTTGGGGTTCCATGTCGAAGGCCTTCGGGTACGGGGGTCATCGGGTTCCGAGAAGATCTTGCGGTTGGTGATGAACTTGGATCGGTGTTGACGGTTCATCACTGTCGGTCTTGGCGTAGTCCTGGTACAACTAGCCGCCTTGGTCGATCTTGTCCAACAGGAGATCATGGCGTTCCTCGATGGAGAGCTTGATGGTCCGCGAGGGAGAACTCGGGGTACGACGTCTTCGTGGGGTAGAACTTGGTTCGGTGGTGCCCCGAGCGTACATCTCTTCAGAAGATCTTGACAAGGATGCATAAAATTGTCGAAGGCATTCTTCCGGGTCTCGTAGTCGTGGGGATCCGGTTACCAACTCACATCCTCGTGTTGTATCGGGTTCACGTAGCCAAACAGAGATTGGCATGGCGTGCAGCTCCAGGAGACGGGCGCGCGGTTTATGTGACCAGAGGCAACGAAGGACGGCAGGGACACGCCGGTCGGGCGGATATGACGCGGAGAGAAGCTCTTGCCGACAGCTTGCAGAGAGGAGGCGGGGCCGCGGTGGAGGCCTGCGAGATGGAGCCAACAGGCGGCCAGAGAGGCCTACGAGGCGGGAAACAAGCACAAGGCGGTGGTAGACGCGGGCGACAGAGAGGGAGATCGCAGGGCGTTGTCGCGCGGTGGTTGGCGTGCTCGGGGTCGCAGGCGAGGCGAGCAAAGGCGGGGTCGGACAAGAGGAGGGCAGCGACGCCACCATCGGAGAGGGAAGCAGCCATGGCGATGGACGCGACACTTGGGAGGAGATAGGGCATGGCGTCCGCAGACGGATCGGAGGCGGGACGGGGAGACGCCTGCCGGGCAGAGGCAGCGCCGCTTGGGGGAAGGGGAGCAGCCCGGCATGGCGGATCTCGGCCGTACCGCCACGCGTCGGAGACGAGGCGACTCACAGGGCAGCGGGGCCAGAGGTCATGGAGGAGGGACCGACGCGGGGACGGGCGACCACGGGCTCGGAGAAGGGCGCCGCTGTGCCGAGGGGTCCGAAGAGAGGAGGGCGGCGGAGGAGAGGACGGCGGCCTCGCGGCGGTGCCGGAGGGCGGGGCCGGGGCATGGCGGCGCGTCGGTGGAGGAGGAGACAGCGGCCTTGTGTGGTTGAGCACAAGGTAGGGGAAGAGGGCGACCGGGAATCGCGAGGTGGGGCCAGGACGCAACGTGGTGGGGATGTGCGAGCGACGCGGGGAGAGAGGCACGTCGCGAGTGACGTGGACAGTTTTGTTGCGAGCGGGCGGAGGATCCGAGGTGGTCGGGGCTGGCTCGCGCGGGATGTGGTGCGGCGGGACGCGTTGGCCGCGGTGCGGTTGTCGGTCGCGTGCAGTGTGTTGGGTGCGGTGTACCGGGTAGGTGGGGCGGGGTGCCACGCGTTGCAGCGTGTTGCGCGCACGAGCTGCCCAGGGGAGTGGCGACGGGGACTGGGTTGGTTGGGTGGTGGTTGGTTTTAGGGTTAGGTTTAGGACTAGATGGGGATTAGGGTTTTGGGGTGGATCGGTTGGGGTGGTAGGCTGCTAGCTGCTAGGCTTTGGGCCTGGCGGCTTGCGGCCTCCCCTAGAAAATAAATATATATTTTATTTATTTTATTTTTAGAAAGGATTTTATAAATAGTTTTTAGATAAATAAAAGATCCGAAAAAGACCGCGGTTTGGATTTGATTAAAGACAGGGATATTTAGAAAACCAAAACTAGACTTTTAGAAAATAGTTTTATGCAAACAAATGCAAGATGACATGACGATGCTCAAATGCAATGTGGCATGATGACATGAGCATGAGGTCATGATGATGCAATGCACAAAAACAACGCGATTTTCTAGTAGTGATTTTTGTGAGACGCCACACACCTTACATAAACAGACTAAGCATGCTCACAGTGATGAGTATATGTACAAAAATGAAAACAAATAGAGTACATACCAGCCTCTTATCACACCTCGAGTTGTCACAAATCATTATTGCCTTTCACTTGTGTGACTTGAATACTAAGATAAATCCAATCTCCAAGGAGTCACTAAGGACCACTGAACCCTGCAACGAACTTTACAAAACCAGAGAAGAACAACAAATATTTTTGGGTTTTTGATTTTTAAAGGCAAGAACCGAAAGGAAGAAAAAGCAAAGCGAAATCTTTTTGTTTTTTTCGAATAATCAAAACAAAGCTAAAAGAAAGAAGCAAACCAAGGCTAAAAGATAAAGAAACAAACAAAGAGAAATAACAAAAATATTTTTGGTGTTTTTGTGTTTTGGAAAGCAGAAATAAAGCAAGAACAAAAACTAAAAAGAAAACGAAACATGAATATGCAAAGTACCGACTGAACATGATATGTAGATGAGTGTGATGTCGGTATACCTCCCCCCAAGCTTAGGATTTTGGCCTAAGTGGGTATCAACCCCAATGCGGGTAGGAACTCCAGGCCGACGGGTCATCATAAGAATGATCATAGTTAGGCCCTTGCGAAGAATAAGAAACTCCCCAGTCATAGGCAGGCTGCTGGTATGAGGACTCCCCCTCATTTGAGGGCTGGACCGAATCATCTGTAACCTCCCTTCCAGTATCCTGCTCTTGCTGGGAGAGATCCCCCAGCTATGTATCGAGCTCTTACTCAGTGGGTGACCATCCTACCCTGGTATCAAGGTTAAACAAAATAGGCGCAGGCAAAAGAACAACACACTCGGACTTACCCCTTCTCCAACCAGCCTTGAGAAAGGTTATTTCATAAGATAAATCACTCAAATTAGCCCAAGAAGAAACAAATTTATGTTGTATCTTGGAATTAAGGTCAAGCCTCTCTATGGGAAACTGTAGGTCTAAATGATGAGGCGCTACACCATGCAAAGCTAATAAATGAGAGGCGATGAGGCCTCCACAAATTCCACCTTTCTCGCGGTTAGCAGCAAGATGGAAAGCTATCAAAGCACCCAAATTATAAGTCCTATCTCATTTTAAAGCGGCTGCGATGAAGTCTAGATCATATGAGGATAATTTGCTAGCAGTTTTCCTAGCAAGAACGCACTTGGCAATAAAGTAGGAAAAATATCGAATAGACGGGAGGTGAATATTACGAATTTTACCACTCTCCTTCGAGAAGCTGCTTCCTTGGCAAATCTCTGCATACAAGTCCATGAGTGGTGTAGGCTGCTCTCTAATCCTTTCACATGAACCCCACTATGGTACTTTAATAGCTACACAAAAATCATCAAAAGGGAGATCGACAGCTATATTGTAAATTTTGTAATGAACCATGGGGTTAGACAAGGAGCAACTAAATCAAAAATCCTGCACCACCAACATAGTTAGTTTCACATATTGGTAAGGATCATCTTCCACAAAATGCTCCAATCCTGCATTAGCAATTAAAGTATGGAAATCTTGAGAATTCCCGGCAGCCCTCATGAATTCGGGGCATGGATAGATAGAAGGAAAGACTCCCTCCTCACGGTGAACCTTCATAAGCGCAGGCACCCTTAATTCATGTTGGTTGAGTTGGTGTTCATTCATCTCCTTTTCTGAAATTTTAGACAACCATCATACAAGTGATTGCAAAGTGATTACATAATGAAAGGAACTACTTATAGGGACTTGTAAGAGGTCTAAACATGCATCAAAACAATTTTTCTAAGCATTGCACAAGCTTACAAGCTCACATATCATGTCACCTACAGTAGCAAAATACTCAAGATATAATCCACTAATCACAAATCTACTTGGACAAGCGGAGGAGTCACATACCGGAGATCAAATGCTCCAAATCTTAGCAGCAAAGATGGGCTGAGCAAAGAGATCAAAAATCGCGAGCAAGAACAGCAAGAACACGGGTTTGAGCAATGAACTGGTGTTTTCTCGGGAGAGAGAGAGGAGTGGCAGGAGGGAAATTAAGTGGAGGGCCAGGGGTGGCCCACACCATGGCCAGACGCGCCCCTGGTGTGGCCGCGCCACCAGGTGGTGTGCCTTCCTGCTGGGCCCCCTGGGTCACTCCAGGTACTTCTCTGCCCCATTTTTTACGTAAAATTTAATATGAATTTTCTAGAATTTTTCGAGACACTTTATTTTTTAGCAATTTTCAAGTATTGATGAATGTTTTTCTGGCAGAAAGATAATTTTGGAATGATGCAATAACAAAAAAAACCTAAACTTCAGAAGTTCTAAGACACTCTAATGTGCAAGCAACTAGCAATAGAAAAGTAAACTAAGTGAAAGCAAAAATTAAAATGGATAAAATAAAAGTAAACAAAGATAATCATGGTGAAAACATTCTTTTGTTCATTAAAATCCCTTTGTTAACAAGGTTGATCAGGTCTTGTTACCAAAACAATTTTATATGAAACAAAACTTTGCATTTCACTAAATGATTATGTTACCTCAACCTTGATAGCAATGGTCCCAATCATAATAGTTTCATAGTTTTCTCGTGGTATGGGACAATATATTTCTCCAACTTGGATGCCCTCAATATTTTCAATTGAATTTAAGCCATAAGTGCTATCAATCTTCTTGGGGAATAGACAGTATGCTCCTTGTCATTAACACTAAAAGTTACCTTTCCTTGTTTGCAATTAATGACATCTCCTGTAGTATTAAGAAAAGGTCTCCCAAGAATAATAGACATATTACCGTCTTCAGGCATTTCAAGCACAACAAAGTCAGTTAATATCAAGCAATTATGAGCCACTTGAACAGGAACATCCTCACATATACCAACAGGAATAGTGGTAGATTTATCATCCATTTGTAAAGATATATCAGTTGGTATTAGTTTCTCCAATTGAAGTCTTTTGTAGAGAGAAAAAGGCATAACACTAACTCCTGCTCCCAAATCACACAAGGCAGCTCTAACATAATTATTTTTAATAGAGCATGGAATAGTTGGAATCCCTGGGTCTCCAAGTTTCTTTGGAACCTTACCATTAAAGGAATAATTAGAAAGCAAAGTAGAAATTTCATCATTAGGGATCTTCCTTTTATTAGAGATAATATCCTTCATATACTTTGAATAAGGAGGCAATTTAATAGCTTTAGTTAAAGGAATTTGCAAAAATAAAGGTTTCATCCACTCACAAAACTTATTATAGTGTTCGTCTTCCTTTGACTTGTGTTTCTTATCAGGGAAAGGCATTGGTTTTTGAACCCAGGGCTCTCTTTCACTACCATGTTTATTAGCAACAAAATCTTCCTTAGTGTACTTCGCATTCTTAGTGTTCCTTTCAAGTTCTTCTTTATCAGGAGCATCATTTTTCTCATTACCACTCTCAGTTTCAGCATCAGAGACAGATATATTATTAGGATCTTTAGCAGGTTTAGAAGATTCTACAACTGTTTTATGTTTCTTTTTCTTTCTCTTAGAAGAAGTACCACTATTTTCAATTTGTTGGGAATCCTGCTCAATTCTTTTGGGATGCCCCTCAGGATATAGAGGATCCTGAGTGGCAGTACCACTTCTAGTTCTAATTTCATAAGCATGTTTTTCTTTAGAAGCATTAACTAGCAAATATTTTTGTACCTTAATAAGCTGATCAATTTGAGTTTGAACCATTTGGAAATGTTTAACATGCATTTTAACATCATTAGAGGTTCTTTCCACAATATCCCTTAACTCAATAATAGCTCTAGAGTTTTCCATTAAATGATTCTGCACTCTTTTATTAAAATTATCTTGCTTAACAATAAAATATCAAATTCTTCTAAGCATTGATTGGGAGGTTTAGAATAAGGAATATCACCTTCATCAAAATGTTGGAGAGAGTGTACCTCAATAGTGGATGAGTGGGAGTTTGGCTTATATAATTCTTCTATAGGAGGTAAATTCTTCACGTCTTCAGATTTAATACCCTTCTCCTTAAGACATTTCTTAGCTTCCTTCATTAGTTCATCATTTAGTTCAATCACTCCTCTCTTCTTTGGTGTTGGTGTTGGCTCAGGCACTGTTAACTCAGGTGTAGTTGACTCAGGTGGAGTTAACTCAAGTGAAGTCCAGTCATCATAATTCTTGCTTCTTTTAGCCATTAATTCCTCAGCTTCTTTGGGAGTTCTCTTCCTGAAAACACAATCAGCACAACTATCTAGGTATGTCCTAGATTCTTCAGTTAGTCCATTATAATATATATCAAGAAGATCATTTTTAGGTAATGGACACACAGGCTGTGCATGAATCAAAGCACAAAACCTTGCCCATGATTAAGGCAATATCTCCTTCTCTCCTTGTTTAAAATCAAAAAGTTCCTACAGAATGGCATGTCTAGCACTAGGAGGGAAATATTTCTGAAAGAAAGTATCAAACAAGCAATCAGGGCTATTAATAGATCCAGGAGGTAAATTATTAAACCAAGCTTTAGCTTCTCCTTTTAGTGAAAAAGGGAAAATTTTAGCAACAAAGTAGGTGCACATCTTAATATCATCAGAAAATAGGCCACTCATGGTAGAAAGCTCGGTCATATGTGATACATCACTTTCATTTTTAGTCCCACAAAAAGGTTCTTTCTCAACAATGGTTATGTAAGATAAATCAAGAGAGGAATCATAATCCTTATCTTTAATGTTTATGGGAGATGTAGCAAACTTAGCATTAGGAGACAATTTAGGTCTAACAGTGTGTTTCTCAAGAAGACTCTTAATAGCACTCCTAACATGAGTGTTTTGGCATTCTTTAATAAATTCATCAGTCATTTCTATATATCCATCTTCAATATCATAGCTCTCTCTAGACTCAGGTGAACTCACAGGTGTAGTAGTGTCTTCATTAGGAGTTTCAGTATTTCCAGCTATAGTTCTAGCAATCGTAGATCTAGGAAAGGACCTAATGAACCACTCTTATCAAGCACAGTAGAAGCAGCATCATAAGTATCAGAAGTTTCAGATTCAGCAGAAGTAGCAGTATGTGTAGCATGTGTATGTGGTGGTGGTGTGAGGAGCTTACTTATCACAGATGGTGAATCAAGAGCAACAGAGGTGTTCAGAACTGTACCTCTCCTTGTAGTGGATGGTAATATAGGAACCTTTCCATCACGAGATTTACCCATGATGAATGAATAGCAGCGAACAATAGTGATTCCAAGTGAACTTTATAAATAGAGCTATGTTCCCTGGCAACGGCGCCAGAAAATAGTCTTGATGACCCACAAGTATAGGGGATCGCAACAGTCTTCGAGGGAAGTAAAACCCAATTTATTGATTCGACACAAGGGGAGCCAAAGAATATTTATAAGCCTTAACAACTGAGTTGTCAATTCAGCTGCACCTAGAAACAATCTTGCTCACAGTAGTTTATCAGTAGCAACAATTTTGTAATAGCAATAGCAAAGTAAAAGCAGTAGTAAAAGTAAAGACAGTAGTAATAATTGCAGTAAATAGTAGGATTGAAGCACGGTAGGCATAGGGATGGATGGACGGGCGTTGCATGGACAAGACAATTCACGTAGCAATCAAGATATAGGGCATTTGCAGATAAATAAGGTAAAGCATCCAAGTACTAAATAATCATAGGCATGTGCTCCATGTATAGTCATACGTGCTCATAATGAGAACTTGCACAACATCTTTTGTCCTGCCAGCCCATTTGCAGCGGGGCCTCAAGGGAATCTACTGGCAATTAAGGTGCTCCTTTTAATAGAGCACCGGAGCAAAGCATTAACACTCCGTGAACACACGTGATCCTCATATCATAGCCATTCCCTCCGGTTATCCCGATTCTTGTCACTTCGGGGCCTTTGGTTCCGGGAAATAATATGTGTATATAACTTGCAGGTAAGATTATAAACAATACTATCATGGATCAATAACATGTTCCGATCTGAAATCATGGCACTCGGGCCCTAGTGACAAGCATTAAGCATAACAAGTTGCAACAAAGTCAAAAATCACTAATAATAGATACTAGGCACCATGCCCTAACAATCTGATGCAATTACATGAACGGTCTCATCCAATCCCTACCATCCCCATAGCCTACAGCGGGCGATTACTCACTCATGGATGGGGAAATCATGGATGGTTGATGGAAAAGCGATGGTGATGATGATGGTGATGATCTCCTCCAATTCCTCGTCCCGACAGGGTGCCAGAACAGAGTTTCTGGTTCCGAATCGCGGTATCTGATGGTGGCAGCGTAGCGGAACTCTATCTGGAAAAACGTCGAACCCCCATCTGTTTTAGGTCAGAGGGATTTTATAGGCGAAAGGAGAGGTCGAGGCGGAGTCCGAGGCGGCCACACCACCCCCTGGCGTGCCCTGTCCTAGCCCGCGCGGCCAAGTGGTGTGGGCCCATCGTGGCCCTTCTTCGTCTCATCTTCTGGCTCTAGGAGTCTTCTGGTAAAATAGAAGTTTTGCGATATTTTCCGGGATTTTTCCTGAAAGTTGATTTCCTGCACAAAAATGACACACCAAAGCAATTCTGCTGAAAACGGCGTTAATCTGTATTAGTTGTATCCAAATCACACAAATTAGAGAAGAAACAATAGCAAAAGTGTTCGGGAAAATAGATACGTTTTGGACGTATCAGCTATCCACAACGAAGTCAGTCAGGCTTCGAAACAGACCCAGGATTTGTGCCAATGTCTCTAAACGACTAGGAACCTCGAAGTGTGAATGGGCTTGTTGATACCGCATAAACATTCCATATTCCAAAACACTACAGGTAAACGCTCCTCGAGGAACAGTAGTAAATACCACATTAAAACATGGCATAAGTACAGGATACTAGTAAAGTCTGAAACTTGTTTTTGGCCCCCAAAATTAGGATGTGAATCAATCTCAGGCGAAGGGGGATCCATAAAGTCTCCCACATGTAGATAGTGCGATAGTCAAGGAACATGCATCAAGTACTCGAGGTCCTAGGTGGACACAAGTGGGCAGGATAAAAGCCAAATCTCAACTGCTGCCCATAGGTATCTCTTTATTAGTTATATCTATTCCCAATATTTTAATTATCAAGTTGTAATTAAAACTATGATCATATCCACATTAAGCAGGTGCCAACCTCCCAACACTTGAGCAAACAACTACGACTCGCTAGGCCAACTATATACCAAAACAACATGCAATAGGAAGTGACCAAGGCAATATAGGCTGCAGGGAATATAAATGGTACGAAAACTAAAGCATTGCAACACAGATAGCAATAGAGAGAAGTAAAGTTATAAAGAAAAAATAGGTAGTAGGGGGGCGAATGCTCGCCTGGAAATCGTAGCTAAAGATACATATCCGAAGAACTTGTCAAAGCTCACAACATCACATCGTCCTATCTAGGAATAAGCAAAGCACTAAAAGGAACAAACGATACAATAGTTGCAACTAATACGAAAGAACCGGCATGATAATGTATCATGCATGACATGGCAAGTTAATGATGCAAATCATGTTGAAAAAATGTCATTAGCATAGTACAGTGATGATACAACATTAGTGAGACATTATCAACAAGAAATAATTATTTTTCAATTTTATTCATCATATTTTCCTTGCATAAATAGTTCTGATTTTATGAGTTCACCATTATGCATTATGCAATTGCAAGTATGGAATGCATAGTTGGAAAGAGCCCGTCGCGCTGATTGATTTAGACCTATTATTTGTCGAATTCAGATTTACGAAATTAAAGTTATGAATTTATTAAGGAAAATTTGTTTAATAGTATTAAATCAATTTCGAAATTTTATTTGCCCCGAAATTATTTTGGATAGCATATTATTAATCCTTGCATTTTTCTAATCAAAAAACATATATTACTTAGTATTATTTTTGGAGTTAGCAATTTAGAGATATGATTTATTGCCTTTTTTAATAGAAAAGGTCAAATTGTTTAACGTTTATATATTAATGTTATTCATTATTCAAAACAAAATAGATATTAATATTCTCTAAACGATTTCAAACATTTTTGGTTTTATAAATTTCCGAAATCAAATGTTTTGACCTCGGGTCAACACACTCAAAGTATTTGAATTCTGTTTGACTTTGTTTGAAAGATCGAGGGGCTTATCTGAGAAAGGAGGGGCTCTGGCGCAAGGAACTGTACTCCAAGTTGGGAAGAGATAAGAGATAGAGGGATTTTTGCAAAAGCAACAAGAACATGGTAGGCCAATCTGAATCGAAAACTGAATTCAATCAGTGAGAAAGCAGGTAGCACATGCGAACTTTGCCGGATGAGTGCAAGCTAGTTCTTGATCCGATTGAGGCACTATTCGCGGCTAAGGATAGATGGGACATACGAGTAAAACTATCGTTAAGGATTCTTTGCCGGATCAGGACCGTATGGTCAGGAACAAGACGAAGAACGGAGAGTTTTTCATTAGTTTCAGGCCGACGAAACTGAAAAAAGGTTTGGAAAGATTTGGTGAGATTTGTGCAACTTCGATTGAAGATCGCGACAACTACATGTGATGATTTGAAGCACCGTTTGCAACTGCTCATACCTTGTTTATCCATCTACGCGTACATATGCGGGTCGAGTATAGAGGTGAGCTAAGGCTGTCGGGAAACGATGTGGAACAGAGGGGTCTGGCCGCTGTTTTCTAGACACACGGAAAATTTTCAGAATACCAAGATCTGGCCGAACATCCTCGGATGATTGCGAGCTCAAAACTGCACATATTTTCACACCGTTTGAAGTGTTGGGGAGCGGGGACATCCAAGAAGGTTCTCGTGTGAAGAGGATCACCGGAAGATGGCTGGGGTCGCCTGGATTTTTAGAGGAATAGGGGCTCGCGAGTGTTGCTGTTGTTGCCGTGCACGGCGAGCGTGGAGCGCGTCCGGCGGCAAGGCGGTGACTACGGCATGCACACAGTTCGGTAAGGACAGGGAGGCAGGGATGCCACTCGAGGTCAAGGTGATGCTCACCTAGGGTGTGGTCGGCAACATGGACGAGCTTGCAAACAAGGATGGCGACGACAAGGTGGTAGTGGATGTCGATGCTGGGTTCCGGGCATTCATGGCGGCACTGAGGTCGACCCGCCGCTCCTCCATTGCTTCCAAGTGCACCAGGATGTCGACGAGGTACTGGCGCAGCGCTCGGGTACGGTGGCCTGGCTCGGGGCCTTGGAAATGACGGTGAACGGTGGAGGCTGTAGGTGGCTAGGGTTTTGGTGCAGGGAAGAAAAAGGAAGGTAGGAGGTACTTCAATCTCGATCTGATCTACGTGGTGGTTGAAGAGGATAGAGACGCCTTTGCTTCTTTCCTTAAACATAAAGATAGGAGGGAGAGGGAGCCACACGAGGGGCATGTGGTGGTACGGGCTCGAGGTGCACGTGACCCATGCCAGGAGAAGAGAAACAGTAAGAGGGATCGGCTCGGTAGCTGGCTTGGTTGCATCAGCTGGGTAGCTAGATTAGCTGGGAAAGATCAGAGATGGGAAGGACACGGTAGAAGGCTAGCGGAAAAGGGCATGGCTCAGTTCGTTTTGTTTAGAAGGAGAGAGAGATGCATATAAGGGGAACATGGACACGGCTAGATGTGTAGAGGTGAGGTGGTGTATGTGTGAGTTACACACATTCATGTGCATGGAGGTTAAATCAAACGGATTAGGATTAGATCAAGTAGCTAAGTTGGTTTTACCTAGGATATTAAGAGGGGTTGGGAGTGGTTCGATGGGGTAGATTAGATTAGATTGTTTAAGCTTAGTTTAGATACAAACATCAAGCCTCATATTTAAAACCAACACAAATAAAAGAGCCAAAGTTAAAACAAAGATGGGGAATGGTCATAGTTACGCATGGGCCATGCAAAATATACATGCATGCGTACATGTGGCCATGAAGGAAAGATAAAAGTATACTAGCATGTGAAATAAGCAAGATCCATACTCATGTGTATGCGATCTAGATTTAATATCCAAGAATAAAAGGAGATGCTCACATACCTAGGTATGTTAGATTTGAGGATATTTCACACGAAGTTGACAAACACAATTGGTAGGATGGAAAGAATTAAAGAGATATGCTCCCAACTCAACTTAGACATTATACACATATATCAAAAACCAACTACGTTATATCAAGAAGCAACTACATTTATTAAGAGACAAAAATTCAATGCAAGCATGGAGGAAGAACCAAATACACGTTTTTAATATGGTGCTCAAATACAATGATGACATGAGCATAATATCATGATGATGCAATAACGATGCACAATGATGTAATGATGAAGCAGAAAAATAAATAACAAGCAATTTTAAAGTGGGAATTTTCCTAGGGTGCTACACATTCTGCCTAAAACGTGTGGAATACTAGGACCCACAGCGCACGCAGAACGACACTAGAGCATGAAATTTAACCGGTGTAGTGGATGCATGACTATAGTCCATGTTATCAAACAATTTGCCTAAAAATGTGTTGAATACTGAGATGCAGTGCGTGCGCACGTACGTGATGTGCTTTTCGAAAGACGTGTGCGACTGTACGTGTTCGATATCTGCAACTTGACTGGTACAAGATCTTCTGCCTATAACACTTTATTTATTATATTATATGTTTAGTCTCACTTTGAACTTGGCGTCCTTTCACTCGGCTTATAAGCCACACGTCGTGTCTCGGGTTATAAACCAAAGAGCTAAAAATTAATACTCAGTCCATGACAAATTAGCTATCTCAGATCAGATTTGTCTGTATTTTATAATAATAATAATATATAGACATACTCGTCCTGGTGACAACGCTTTGCCTATAGATCTTATCAGCTACTGCAATAATCGACGTTCTCTCTTACAGGGTGTCGACTATAATGATTTTTTCTGTTAAATCATCGAACCTTTTAGCCTCTATCCAAACCCTAGTAGTTCGACACGTGGGCAAATGTTCTGCCTAACAGTCGTGCCCAGGATACGCAAAGTGAGATCTACTATGCATGACCAACGCTAAAGAGAAACGTTCTTTCCAGCTTGGGGTCTCTTCGTACGTATATACACTAACTTGACGTTTGGCATTTAATAGTCAGGCATTCAGGCTAACGGTCGCGCCCTAGGAGACGCGGAGAGGAGTCTAGTTCATACAAAAAGGTTGTATATTTCAAAAAGTCATTGGTTTTCAGTATAGTGACTATGTGGGTACAATAATTATATATGGATTTCGATAAGTCATTAGTATTTAGTAATGACTATGTGGGTACAATAATTATATATAAATTTCGGACAAATTTATAAGCAATCTATTAGGCACTTGTAGTCCAAATTTTACCTACTTTAGTCAATTAACAAAAAGTCATTTAAGTATGCAAAATTAGCTAGAAGGATTAAACATTGATGAAACTTGTAAACCATAAACCATACTCTATTTTATGTGAAATGTAGTGTGTGTTGTGGCATTCGGAGTTATACTCTTTGCACTTATTTAAAAAATGTCACTTCTAAATTAATTGAAAATGTTTCTATACATACAAGTTGAAAAGTCTCATTAACAACATTAGTATGCCATGCCAAGATGCATCCATCTATCAGATATGGACATATTATTATAAACTATAATGTATATAATGGCCATAACTTTGGTCATTATTTAGCTTGAAATCCAAGTATGTTAACACATCGCTAGTTATAATATGAAGCAAGTGTTTTTAAACCTTGTCAAAATTCATGTTTATCATTTACGCAAGAGGAGACCATACGCAAGTTCTTAACTTTTTTATTGTTCTATTCATTTTTCTTCATTTTATCCCAAATAAACGAAACAAGTGACGTAGATATGACCTTGACATTGGTAACTTGTCTTAAAAAATGAATAATGTTCATACATGGTTGCGACCATATTATGAAGCAATTTTTTTGAAAGTTGTCGAAATCCATGTTTGTAGTTTTCGTTGAAACTAGCACACATGGAAGAGGACACTATTTGAAGATTTTCACTTCTTTCATTTCCATTTAGTTTCTTTGATTTTTTACAAAATCGGTTTAAAATTTTCAGCATGCAACTTTATAGCAAGAAGTTGAAGCTTTCAAAACTCTTGGTGCTTACAATATACTACCGTCATTCTGCAAAGTAAGGCAATATTTTTTTTGAAAAGCCAAATAGTATCAAGTTTGACCAATATTATGGAAAAAGTATTACCATTTAAATTTCAACTCTATATCATTAGTAACATTGAAATAAGTTTCATATAGTATGAACATGCAGTTAAAGTTATTTATATTTTGCTAGCATACAGTGAGTGTACTCTAAGCCAAATTATTCGTGCATACTTAATTACTACAAAAAACTAATCCTATCACTTGGAAATTAAAAAATATTTTCCTAAAAGTTGGAAACTCTCGTTGGTAGCATTTTTACCAAGACAAGATGCTTCCTAGAACAAGATATGGTACCGTTTGTTTTTCTTCATTGTGCTCGCCTGTTTTCTGGACGCCATTTAATTTTGCTCTCGGGCAGGCTTATTCGGGGGATGGTAAGGGACCTCCTCATCGTTGTCCTCATCCTTCTCCTTCTCATCATCCTCAGCGTCATCCTCGGCCTCCTCCTCGTCGTTGTCCTCAGCCTCCTCCTCTTCCTCAACCTCATCATCCGTCTTGTCGGAGTTGCTCGGTGTTCATGGCGGCGTCCCTTCGTAAAAGCGATGCTAGTGGCTATCTTCTTCATCGGAGGAGTCGGGCTGAGGCGGCAACCATGGCCCGTCGACTGAGTCCGGGATTTCACTTGAAGTGTCGGAGCCATTTCCCATTTGTCAGGTCAATCGCTGTGTTTTGGAGAGAGTTGACATACGACATTTTGGCAGGAAACTGAGAGAGATCAAGTTCTAAGCAATGGCAGGTTGGGTTTTCTTAGGTAAAAGGAGGGGTGCATACTATTGCAATTTATAATGTCTATTTACAGTCGTGCATGTATTAATTTCCTAAAAAGTATCCCAAAATATCGTAAATAGATTGGACCAGACTCATCCCGTCAACAAAAAAAGATTGTACTAGACTCGTTGGTGCTTGATTTTTGTCGGCCCAGGAATTCAGGAGGTACCCGCTTTATCCAAAAATGAAGAGAATCATGCAAATCATGCTGAATTACTCCGTATCGTGTACTCCCTCCGTTCAAAATTAAGTGTCTCTACATGCTTATCTTGAGCACTATACTCTACACAAAGTTGCGCCACCTAACTTTATTGATGGTGATATGGTGTGGGCCCCATATTTTTCTGCACCGCTGCATGTTTATACTTAAACTACAAGTATAATCATTACGCGAAAGCTTATTACATCGGATGGAAGGAGAAATGGAGGATGGATGGTGAGAGGCGGCGAAGGACAGATACAATTTACTAGTAGTACGTCTACTAGCACATGACATGAAACAAGAACCCATCATAATAACTTTGCTTCTGACATCACACCATATTCAACTCCTCTCGTGCTGCCTACATTTTATTATCTGAGCTCACAGTATCTTCTTGCTCTTCGATTTTACCCTCCATTTAGAGCCATATTCTTTGTAGTGCTAATTGATTTCCAAAAAACATGCCAAGATACACCAATCTACCTAATATGAGAAAACTATCACAAACTATGATGTTGGATATGTCTATGGCATTGGTCTTTCGGATTGAAACTTGTTCACATACATGCTAGGCCAATTTTGTGAGGCGGGTTTTTCCAAAATTGTCAAAACTCATGTTTATAATTTTTCAAGGTAGGTAATACACACAAAAGGAAGACATACCTAAGCCTTTGTTTTTAGGATTTTTCTTTATTTTATGCTATTGTTTTCAAAACAGGGTCAATATTGTCGGCACACAAATTATTAGAAAGAAGTTGAATCTTTCAAAACTCTCAGTCCTTCGAGTATATTGATTGCCTTGTGGGTATAGTACTGAAAGAGCATGTGTGCCCCATGTGTGGTTTTTTAATTAATGATAATCACTATGGACTAATGTTTGCATTGAGTTATACTTAAGGATATGTCCATAGGCAATGGTTGACCCATATGGTGGTCTCAAGGTTGAAAGAAGAAGAAAATGAAGAAGATCAAGTGATGATCAAGATGTTGAATGAGTGATCCAAAGACTTGTCATGAGACAGTTGAGCCTATGGAAAGTGTGTCTTGAAGACCAAGATGGAGTGATCTCATGTATACCGTGGACACCAACATAATAAAGAAAGAAGAAATTAAGTTCAAATTCAAGATGAGCCATCTCAAAGAGATCATATGCTTGAATCTTGCCATCCTTATGGTGATCATGGAGATGTGAAAATATGCCTAAAAGAGAGGCTCTCCCATAGTGGAGTATGGGGGAGCAAATCCAAGTATTCACCAAGCTAGAGAAATCAAGAAAGGTGTTCCATATTGAGGTGTACAAGATCGTCATCATCAAGTTCAAGTGGAATATGCATAAGGCAAAGGTTTGTTCTTGATAGGGTTTATTTCTTACCATTCTCGTGGTATTAGTTTGGGAGACCAGTTTATAGGATAGGTAACCGTACTATCAAGAGGGGCTCTCGAGTGAGTAACTTGATCATATCCTTCGGAGAGAGCTTAAACCTTTGCATTCTTGGCATCATATTTTTGGTTTGTATCCATGAGAGGATTTATAGATTGTGTTAATATCCATGACAATCTTAGGTTTATCGAAAACGGATTTCACATGCATTCTCTATTGCGTTTTCGATATTGGAGGTTTCCTAGTTTGCCTTTTATAGATAGGTTAAACATTTTATCATTTGGTTCTATCCTACCTTTATGGAATATGATGGTTCTCTTAATGATCTTTTAGAGCTTGTTACTACCTTCGAAACGATCCCAAGATCATCAAAATCGTAGTTCGGATGCAAAAGTTATGTTTGTTTCAATTTTGTTGTTTCTGCTAGTTTTTTAAGGAGTGGATTATCTAGTCCAAATATCCACCCCAAAAATCCACCCCCTGGACAGAGGCTCGCGCCACGAGGTCCTTAGCCATATTTTGTCCTTGGAAATCCAAATAATCCGGGGGGGTTATCAGTCCTAGGACGCCCCAAACGGTCATATTCCGTTGGAGAGGGCTATAAAAGGCCCTTTTCTTCCTCCTTGGGCAATTTGCTTGCTATCCCCTCTCCTCCATTGTTTCTACCTTCAAGAGCTTGCAAATACTCTCAATACCTCCCATATTTCCTAAATATTTTTAAGCGATTTGAAAGGGGAGATCTAGATCTACAACTCCACCAATCCATCTCTCCTCTATGTGAGGGGAACATATTGGGATCTAGATCTTGGGGTTTCTTTTGTGGATTTCCTCTTGTGTTCTTGCTCTCGTATTCCCCCAATAGCTTTTGTAGCTTTGGTGGAATTTGGGAGAGAAGGACTTGAGCACTTCTTGTGTTCTTGCCATTGCATTTGGTGCATTGGTTTGAGTTCTCGGTGAGGATTCGATTGGGTGAAAGGTGAGAAGCTTTTTACTCTTGGGTTCTTGGAACCCTAGACAGTTTAGTTGTTTTGCAGGTTTGTGGATTACTTGGGTCCTCCAATTAAGTTGTGGAGCTTTCCCAAAGCTTATTTGTTGGGAGCCTCCAGTTGAGTTGTGCAGAAGTGCCCCAATCTTTGTGAGAGGTTACGTATTGTCATCGACAAGTGCACTGATAGTGAAGAAGTGAACGAAGCCTCTTGTGGCGAGGTTCACAAGAGAATAGAGTGAGGCCTTTTGTGACGTGGTGGTCTTAGTACCACCCACCCCTCCAACGAGACGTACTCCCTTAGTACCACCCACCCCTCCAACAAGACGTACTCCCTTTTATGGGAGGAACTCAGTATACATCATTGTCTCCACGTGCCTCGGTTATCTCTATACCCGTGCTATTTACTTATGCACTTTACTTTGTGATAGCCTTCGTGCTTGAAGTCATTTATCTAGCTATCACATAGTTGCTTGTATTTCTTAGCATAACGTGTTGGTGCACATAGGTGAACCGTAGTTTATATAGGTTTTGTGCTTGACAAAGGAAACGCTAGTTTTATTCCACCTTTGTTAAGCCCATCTCGTAAAAGTTTTTAAACTGCCTATTCACCCCCTCTAGGCGGCATTTGTGTCCTTTCAATTGGTATCAGAGCATGGTCTCTCATTTTGAGGCTTAACCGCCTTGAGAGTAAAGTGTCGACTAGGGGATTAGTGCAGGATTCTTTCTATATATTTGATGGTACAAATTATGATGTTTGGAAATATCACATGCTTGATTATTTCCGAGCATACACCCAAATATTGTGGGAATTATAGATATGGGTTTTCCTCTTCCTATGGATCCCCAAAATCTATATTTTAAGGAGAAGATAAACTCTTATCCAAATGCTAAAGCTACTAAACTTATTTTACTTGTTGCGAGCAATGTAGTTATTTCTTCTATCATGCCTTATCGGAGCGCTCATGAGTTATGGACAAAACGACAAGATAAATATGATGTGTCCAATATTATTGAGGATGATAGTATTGCTTCCACTTTCGGTCGTGATAAGTTCTCATCTTCTTGCACTTCACCAAAGTGTGTCAAGACACAAGGTAATGTGGTGAGTGGTGGTGAAAATTGCAATGTTTATAGTAAGCTTAATGTTTATGATTCTTTATCTCTATCTCATTATAATGCTTCATCTTTGGAATTAAACACTTCTAGCACTATATATGATTTACATTCTCGTGTTTATAGTCCTTGCATATCATGTGTAAGTTGTTTGAAAAATCTCATGATAATATGCTTGATATTCCTTGCTGCCATGATATAAATGCTTCTATTTCCTCTAGTTGTTGTGTTTCTGAGAATGTAGAGGAAGCTAAAGATTCTAAGGGTCAAGACAACATCTTTAATGAAGCCTCAAGTAATTCTTCATTATAATCATCCCACGGTTCCCATCTATGCCTTATGGCTAGGGCTTTAAAGGTATCTCTTTCTTTGGCCAATACCTCTTGTGATGATGTGGATGAGTATAATGAGGAAGAAGAGATTGATGTTGATTTGTCACATGAAAAGGGTGAGATTATTTATCATACTCTTGTTAAGAATAATACGGCTTGCTCTAACTTCATTGAAATCTTGGGTTTTTCTATTGAGAGCAAAGAACATATTGATAAGTTAGAAGCTCAAGTTAAGGAGCATGAGAACACCATTTGACAAAATTAGTAGCCTTGAGCGTGAGTATGCTAATGATACTGCAAATCCAAATGAAGCTCTTGAAGAAGCACAAGCAACCAAAGAATCTCTTGAGGAGACATTTACTCTAGAAGTGTCTAAAGTAAAGGAAACCCGTGATAAAGCTCTTGAGGTGAAAATTGATCTCAAAAGAAAATATAATGATCTTGCCAAGTTGTCTTCTTCTATTTCTAGTTATAATGATGCTTGTCCTACTAACTCTATTTCTTGTGAAGCATCTATTTTGAAGGAGAATATTGAGCTAAAGGCTCAATTTGCTTCAATAACTAGAAATTATGGGAAATTTAAAGAAAGTCATGTTATGCTATCAAGCTCCCATGAGGATCTTCTAGACTCCCATGATAGACTAAAGTTAGCTCATGGGGCTATTGTGTCAAAGATAATATCTAATGAGCCTCATGTAGGCATTAGCACTATATCCACTACAAATGTCATACTTCCATGTGCTAGCCCTAGTAATTCATCATATCATATTATTGCTACATCTTGTAATGACTTGCATTCATTGCCTTGTTGCTCTAACAATGAAGATTCTACTTCCTTTAGTATTTGTGTTGATACTAACCATGTAGAGGAAATCAAAGAGCTCAAGGCCCAATTATCATCTTTGAAGCGGGACTTTAAAAAGGGTCATGAAGGGAGGGCCACACTCAACAAGATCTTGAGTGTGCAAAAATTCCCCAATTACAAGAGCGGGCTTGGATTCAAATCCAATGTCAAGAACAAGTCCACTAACAAGAATAAGTTTAAGAGCAACAAGAAGAAGGGCCAAGAACAAGTCAAGAATTTTTCCAAGATTGTTTGCTTCAAGAGAAAATTGAAGGGCACCATGTTAGATCTTGCCCATTGAAGAATAAGACTCTTAATGAGAAGCAAAAAGGGAAGAGGCCTCAAGTTCAAGGTCATGGTCTACCTCAAGTTGAAGAAAGGCCACTTCCCAAGAAGAATCAATATAATACTCCCATGGTGGAGAAATCAAGTGTGAGGAAAGAGAAGAAAAGAACTTGCTACATATGTCATGAGAAAGGTCACCTCTCTTCTTCATGCACTATTGGTAACTCCTCATCCAACCTTATTATGATTGATGATGTTTGTTCTCTTCCTAAGGATGAGGTTGGCAAAGTGTTTGCCAAATATGTTGGTGACCAATGTGGTGTCAAGAAAAGAACCATTTGGGTTTCCAAGCCTATTGTGACTAACTTCTTAGGAACCAACTTGGTTGGGGATCAACAAGCTAAAACTTGATAAATAGGTGTTGCTGGAGGGCATTGGAGACTTGGATGCATCATGAAGAATTAAGGAAACTTCATCAATTATATTCTCTCAAGACAAGTCATTTATATTATCATATATCTATCATATATCCATTGTTCCTCTTTGCGGTAACATGTTCTCGACTCATTTTCATTGAAAGTTACTCACCCTTTGTGCATGTGTTGGTTTTGTACCTTGCATGTGTTTGTATATTTTGTTCTTCCTACTTTCTTAACTTGAGAAAACAGGTTTGTGTATGTGGTCTTGCACACCAGGTATGTGTGTTTTTGTTTGATCCTATTGCATCTTATTTACATCTTAGTTGGCTCTTGTGATAAATTAATGGACTATTCCATTTTGGGAGAGTGTGATGTCCTTAGGGAACCTCACAAGCCTAAAAATGTGTGTACACGAGTAATACCACTTAGTATTGATATTGCAAGTTTATATAGTCTCTATGTGGTATGACATACTCATGAGAAATTAAAATTCTATAATGTCCATTAGTTGTCTCATGTTGGATCTTTTTGCTTGTTAAGGGGTAACCCTGTGGGTGGCCCGATCTCCATGGATCTCGTGGTAAAATCAATGGGAAAGCGAGGGGAAGGGAGAAGGTAGCGAAAGCGGACGCACACGTCGCGAAGAACACAATGAACACATGCAAAACTCACACGATACAAGCCCGATTGCTCCCGTCGGCAGCCACCGGTCCGATAGAATCCTCGCAAGGAAAGATCGGTCAACATGCTCCCTCGATCCCAAGCGGAGAGGGAAGAACACCTTGGAGAGGGTCTTGACAACTTGGCAAAGGGACACCAATGCCAATGCCTTGTACAACGAGGGAGGCATGATGCAAACTCCAATGAGGTGGTGACGATAGTCGATCCCCTTTGGTAGAAGGGGATGAGGCAAAACTAGAGATTCCACAAAGGGGGTTGTCTTTAGTCTATCATCTATTCCTAGGGTTACATGAGGGGGTGGGGGCACTATATATAGGCAGCCACTAGTTCAAGGGTATTTTAGGAATAAAAGGGGAAAGTTTGGGCGGACTAGGGGGTACATGGGCCAAAGGCCCAGCTAGCAGCACACAGGCCCATACGCTCAGGCCGGAGACTCCGGTGTAGTGGTATGGAGACTCCGCTCTAGGCCGGAGATTCCGGTCGGTCTCCGGTCCGTCTCTAGAGTGGCAGTCAGACTGTCCTCGAGCTCGATTTGGGGGGCAGGTCCGAAGATGGGCCGGAGACTCCGGTGTCTTTAGGCCAGAGACTCCGGTGTGGTCGGAGACTCCGGTGTGCGCAGGCTGAAGACCCGGTGCTCCAGCTACTGCTTCTTCCGTCTTCTCTTCCAAGCCTCCATATTGTCAGACTTGGTGCTCCAGGCTTCCTCCCATGCCTCCGTACTTGTTGGTATGAACCTATCATCGATATGGGATGGAGTATGAAGTAGTATACCATTCAATGGGGTAGGAAGTGGGCTCACATAGAGGAACAGATTCACCTTTGGAGTCCATGATGACTTGGCATAAGTTGGAGACCATGATGTGGTAACGACCGAAGGTCGGGCTACATCATATCCCCCCCTTCAAAAAGAGTCATCCTCAACTCTACATGCTTATCACAAAGTAAAAGATGCCGAGAGACCTTCTTGATCATGGGGTTGACTATATAGTCGTCCTCGGGAAGATTGAATTGACAACACTTCAATGTTCCTTCACCTTCTATGAAGCCTACAAAGCTCACGACAAAAGCAAAGCAACGCTCAAAGCGTAGCCAGTTCATGAAGATTATAGCATGAGTCCTCAAGTAGAAGGAAGTAACCTTAGGATATAGAGATGGCTCGTTGAAGGGAAGCCATAGGTAACTCTCTTCGATTCGTCTTGTCAACTCTTTGTCCATAGAGGTTGACGCGTATGCAATTGTACCTTCACACAACAAAGACCAAGCAAAATATGTTTGTGTGTGATAGAGGAGCATGTCATTTGTGGCATGTCCATTCTTGTTCACAACACTATTAGCACAACTCAAGTATAGCAAAAGGAATGCATATGCAAGGTCAAAGTGCATGGAAATTGTTTCAATATCATCCAAATGTGGAAACTCAAAAACTCCATATAACATCTTAGTGTGGCACCCAAAGAAATGGACTAAAATATTCATAACCATCTTTGATGCAAGAATAGGAGAATTGGGCAAAAACACGTGAGGAAGAATATCCAAAACAACATCATTATGTGTGCAAACCAACCATTGGAAAGAGAAATTGTTCGATATGTTGAGTGCCACACACAAATCATTATAAGCAAAGATCATGGGCATTGGAGTATCACAAGGGAAAACACAAGCAACATGTTTACAAACAAACCAAATGAAAGAGCAAGTGGTCCTTATGTTTGTTGCAACAACAATACGAGAGACTTGGAAGCTCTCGTGACAATACATGCTCAACATGGCATTATGCACACAAAACATTTGAAAGAGACATTGTTCAACATTTTTGTTGCAACACACAAAGCATCAATATCCAATAGCAACGAAACATGATTTTCACGAGGTGAAAGAATACCATTAACATGATCGCGAGCTAACCATAGGAAAAAGCGATTTTTCAACATGAAAGATGCAAAAGGTATCAGAGCTAGGTTCGATCTTGAACTCACTTGGGGGATGCTCTCTAGATCTCTTTTTGTCAACTCGTGCTCAACCGAGGTTGACTTTATCGTGCGGGTACCTACACACATCAAACACAAAAGGAAGAACGTGTGTGCATGGTAGAGAAACACATCATCCATCATGACGTATCTCTTCGTGTGCACATCACCATTATTGTCAATCAAGTGTAACATAGGTGCATGGTGAGGATGCAAGTGGGGAACATGCTTATCATGGCGATCATCGAAATCTCAAAGTTTTGACAAAGCTATGGGGGGCATCTCAATATAAACCATATTAGAATTATTGTTGCAAGCAAAACAAGTGAAAGAGCAATTATTCAACTTATTGCAAGCAACGGGAGAGATTGTAAAACATTCATGACAAAAAGCATGGTTCGAGGGGTACCATTGGTAACATCATTGCAAGCAAAACATTGGAAAGAGCAATTGTTCAACAAAGTGCAAGCAATGATATCATCAACGTAACATTTAGAGAATGGCATGACTATGGCAACATCATAACAATCAAATAATTTCACATGCTCAACATTATGCAAAGGAAAAGTATCACATGGAAATACCAATGAGTCATATGTGATATCACAAACATCATCCATAGCATGCGAATCATCACAAGTCATCATGTCCACTAGTGGGATCATGGCATCATCAACACACGTATTATTACCTTGTTCATACCTCTCATATGAAGTGGGTGTTGTGGTAGAATTGGCCTCTATGTGGGCGACTTCTTCATCATGTATGGGGATGGCATCGTCTTCATCCACCATGTACATCTTCTTGGTTGAAGGCATCATCATCTCCAAGTTGGCGCTTCTTGATCCATGGAACCTAGCACATAATGAGAAAACACACTAGAGGTAGAGGGTAAGTTGTTAGAAATCAAAGTGGTCTCACATGACCTATCAACTACCACTCTCAACTCACTCGGTGTATCACTCATGCCCTCAAAGTGGAAGCACTCAATCTCACATATGGTGGAGTCACTCATCTCACTCTTGTTTTGACTCAAGTGGGCTAAGTGGCGCTCATACTCACATGGGATTGGTACCACATCATCACTCAACCATGTAGGGGTAGGCTCGGTTCTCTCAACTCCATGCGCCTCCTTTGGTGAAGGGAAAGTCCCATGCTCACCATTCTTGACCTTGTCGCCATCTTGAAGTAGTGGTGGAAGTAGGCTCATGTTGTTGTTGAGAGCGGTGCTCGGATCAACTTCATCACATATGTGGCCTTGGCATCCTCCATCTTGAAGTGTAGACTCTTGGGGTGAAGCTTGATGGTGTGTAGGAGAACTTTCTCTTGGTGCCCTTTTGGTGGTGGCACGAGTAATTGAAGGCACCTTATGATGGTGTCAACGGAGGTCATTGGCGTGCCTTGCCAAAGGTTGATGTAGATGGCGCACTTGGTCATCCACATGACGCTCGCGATGATTCTCCTTTTCCTTGTCACTCTTCTTGGTGAGGCGTTGTAATGAGCGCAAAGCATCATTAGTCTTGGCCATCATGCTCATGGTTTTGGCGAAGTTGTTGTCCATGTCGCTCTTGAAGTTGTTGAGGGAGCTTTCGAACTTGTCCATTTGATGGTGGACCTTGGCGCTCTCGTGGTGGAGGCTCCCTCTTGGTCGATGCGACTTGAGGAGCTTGCCATTATCGTTCTTGAAGTCTTCCATGCTTGGTGAGTTATTGTTCTTGTAGAACTCCATATCACCCAAGCATGTGGAGCCATTGTCGGTGTAGTGCTCCATCATGTCATCCATGCTTGTGGAGGCATATGCATGGTGGCTCATCGTGGATTCTTCATAGAAATCATCCTTGGTTCCAGAGTCCCTAGACATGTTTCACAAGACCAAGTGGTGTATATGGAAGTGGTAGGGGGTTAGGGATGCAACATTAAACCTTGCTTTACCTTGGAAGATAGTATCGTGCAAGTGGCAACACTTGAGAGCAATCAAAACCAAGCAAAGTGAAGTTCACGCGGAACACCAAAACCAACTAACCACTAAAAACACACACATACACACAAAGCTTATGGTAGATAGGTATGGAAGGTGGCGTGTCCAAGAACAATCCGAAATCAAGATATTGTAATGGCAAGTAAAGAACCACGATGATCACAAAGCAAAACAAGTCAATCCACAAGAGGAAATTATATACAAGGAAACACACAGGGTGGGATAAATGGGACTTGTGCGACAGAGAAAGTGAGCTAAGAACTAAATGATTACCTAGCGAAGACTATAAGCTTTTGTCGCACAGGTACAAGGAGAGACGCTATTTTGATTGCAATAAATTGGTGGGCTATAAGATATGCACAATAAGTACCACCTATTTGATGTTCATCGAGCTTGCGCTTCCTATTCTACGAGGCACTTGTTTGTTTCTTTTTCTTTTTCTTTTTTTCACTTTTCTTTTCTTTTTTACTTGCCCCTTCCTTGTGCCAACAACTATACAAGATAACTATATGAGATAGTGCGCTCACAACTTCTGCTCGAAATTCTAAAAGTATCAAGTGTGCATAGCCTAAGCAATCATATGAGGAACTAGTCTCAATAGATGTTTGTTGAACGCAAAGATAGTGTATCTCACAAAGGAAATCAAGTGGGGAGAAGTGGCAGAATTTTTATACTTTTCGTCGATGATCTTCACCCTTTATTGGTGGATTCCGCCTTGCTCACGGAATTTGGATGGAGTAGATAGCATGAACCACCTAGATAATGATGTAGAGATCCTTCTCCTCTTCAAAACGAGCTAAAGAACACTAAAATCCGAGTTCATATGCAAAAGTTATGCTCAAAACCGTGAAGCGGATTTTTCCGTCAGCAGGTGGGGCAGAAACTCCGGTCCGGGGGTCCGGAAACTCCGGTCTAGGGGCCGAAAACTCCGGTATGGGCCGGAATCTCCGGTCAGGGGCCGGAATATCCGGTCTGGGGACCAAATCTCTGGTCTGGGGGTTCCAGGACATGAACGGGACGAGTTTTGGGCGGAAAAACTCGAACTAAACCCTCAAATTGGTGGGGGAAATCAAGGAATTAGACCATGGGAATGCAGGGGGAGGTTGATCAACAAGTTTAGCAAGTAATCCACGGATCAAAACCTACCAAAACGCACTCAAATCATAGATCGATCCAAAACACGAAATTGGGGCTATTTTTGGTGGAATTTTCGAATTTATGGGGAAAAGACGAAATCGATGAGAAATATGTGGCAGCCAAAAGCTGCTGATACTAGATGTTAAGGGGTAACCCTGTGGGTGGCCCGATCTTCACGGATCTCGTGGTCAAATCGATGGGAAAGCGAGGGGAAAGGGAGAAGGTAGCGGAAGCGGATGCACACCTCACGAAGAACACGATGAACACACGCAAAACTCACACGATACAAGGGCGATTGCTCCTGCCGGCGGCCACCGGTCCGATAGACTCCTCGCAAGGAAAGATCGGTCAACGTGCTCCCTTGATACCAAGTGGAGAGGGAAGAACACCTTGGAGAGGGTCTTGACAACTTGGAAAAGGGACACCGATGCCAAGGCCTTGTACAACGAGGGAGGCACGATGCAAACTCCAACGAGGTGGTGATGATAGTCGGTCCCCTTTGGTAGAAGGGGATGAGACAAATTAGAGATTCCACAAAGGGGGTTGACTTTAGTCTATCATCTATGCCTAGGGTTACATGAGGGGGTGGGGGCACTATATATAGGCTAGCCACTAGTTCAAGGATACTTTAGGAATAAAAGGGGAAAGTCTGGGCGGACTAAGGGGTACATGGGCCAAAGGCCCAGCGAGCGGCACACAGGCCCATACGCTCAGGCGGAGACACCGGTGTGGTGGTTTGGAGACTCCGGTCTAGGCCAGAGATTCCGGTTGGTCTCCGGTCCGTCTCTGGAGTGGCAGTCAGACTGTCCTCGAGCTCGATTTGGGTCCGGAGATGGGCCGGAGACTCCGGGGTATGCAGGCCGGAGACTCCGGTGTCTTCAGGCCGGAGACTCCGGTGTGCGCTGATACATTGCAAATGTATCTATAATTTTTGATGTTCCATGCTTGGTTTTATCTACTATCTTGTGTTTTGTCCACACTTTGGAGTACTTTTCATATGATTTCTTGGACTAACCTATTAACAAGAGCCACAGTGCCAGCTGCGTGTTTTCTGCTGTTTTTGTTCCAGGAAGTCAGAAAATGAATATTCTCGGAATTGGACGGGACAAAAGCCAAAGTTATTATTTTACCGGGGGACACTTGGAGCCAGAATACGAGACGGAGAAGGGCCAGAGGGTGGCCACACCACCTGGCCACGTGGCCAGGCTTGGCCCGTGCCAGGGGGTGGTGTGGCCAGCCCAGGCACCCCGTCGTCCTCTCCTTCCGCCTATATATTGCCTCTGATACGGAAACCCTAAGTACCCGATCAAAATTCCACGAAAGAGTCTATAGCCACTGTCATCTCCATCCCTATATCAGGAGGGATCTGAAGCTCTTCCCGGCACCCTGCCGGAGAGGGGAATTCACCCTGGAGGCCTTCTTCATCATCATGCAAGCCTCCGGTGTGATGCGTGAGTAGTTCATCTCTGGACTACGGGTCCATGTAGTAGTTAGATGGCTGGTTCTCCTCCTTTGTGATATGATGTTTAGATCTTGTGAGCTCCGTTCATGATCAAGATCATCTATTTGTAATTCTGTATGTTGTGTTTGCGGGGATCCGATGGATATTGAGATGCTATTTCAGATTGATTATTGATTCTATCATGGCTTTGTTATTTGTGATCTTGCATGCTTTCTGTTGTTAGTATCTATCTTGTCCAAGTAGATGCTAGCAACTCCAAGAGTTAGTATTTATGCTCGATAGTGGGTTCATGCCTCTAGTAATCTTGGGAAGTGACAGAAATCTCTAAGGTACTAGATGTGCTGTTGATACTAGGGAGAAAACAACAATCCTTTGTTCATAGAACAATCATATTATTTACTCTACACGCAATTTGTAATGCAATAATGTAACATCCCAAAACTTTAATCCAAGTGATCAAGATCCAAATCATCAAATTTAGAGTGAACAAAAACTTTTCCATTTTAAAAATATTAAAGCATTCATATGTGTGTGCAGTTAAATATGAGTTGTTTTGAATTGCCATGTTTAAGCGATCCATTGATTGTAAAATTATTCTTAGGTGAAATAAACATCATCTAGATCATTCCCACACAAATCCCAAAGAAAAACAAATCAAAATGAATGAAAGAAGCAAATGGTCATTTGTGCCATTTTAATCACCATGCCTACTTTAACTATTCCTAGAATTCAAAACTTAACAGAAATAAATGTGGATCTTTGCACCCCTTGCTAGTACATATACTGATGTACCAAGGCCCACTTTGTGATCTACCAAAAACTTTCAAACACTAATTTTAAATGACATTTGAAAATCTAATGTAGTTCATATGAGAAGATCACACTTATTCAAAAACCACTCAAATGAATTCCATTTTCAAATCCCAAGCAACCACAGATGCTCAAGCATGTGATCATCAACTCCACCAAAATTCAGCCCAAAATTCAAAATTTTAGTTCATGCGGCCATTGTGTCGAACACCTTGCAGACAGAAATTAACTGCCTAACTATTACTGTTTATACTTAAACCATTGTCCCCCTTTGCACCCTCTCTAGTATCCCTTGTCCCCCCTGAGACCAACCAGACCCTCACCGGCCTACCCCTAAGCCGCAGCAGCAGTGGAGCGCCGCCGTCCAGAAGAGGGCAGAGCGCCACAGACAATGCCGCGCCGTTCCAACAAGTCCCCTAGCTCCGCCTAAACCTACCGCACCTCCCTGTCCACCCCTTGATCACCCATAGCCCCTGGACCACACCCCAGCACCGCCGCCCATTCTCTCTGCGAGTTCGCCAGAGCGCGCCAGAGCGCGTTAGCCGCCATCATGCCACAAACCGCCCCTCGACCCAATACCGCGCACGCCGCTCCGCCTCGACCCCTGCACCCTGCCAGACACGGCCGTGCGCCGCTGCGTGACCTACAATCTCCGTGCGCCGCATCGAGCATCGCCTCTGTCTCCCAGAGCGTGGGACGCTCCTGACCAAACGCCACCGCCCCTAGCCACGCATTTAAGCCGTAGAGCACCGCCAGGAGGCATGCCACCGTCCCCTACCTCCAGCCATGCTGCTAGCACGCTATGCAACCCTCGCCGGAGTCGCCAGCCTATCCTGTTCGGTCGCCTCGTCGAGCTATAAATAGAGGCCACCCCAGCACAAACTCCTCACACCATCTCACTCCCCTCTCTCCACTGATCCTTCCACCCCATCCCCGGAGCAAGGCAGGCCGCCGTTCACCGGAATTTTGCCAGAGCTTGCCGTAGAAGAGGAGGAGAGGCGCCATCGATTTCGTCCACCCCAGGAGCTACCGCGACCTCGCCTGAGCTCGTCGTTGTCCACCAGTTCGTTTGCCTGCCTCGCCGCAGTAGCTGGAGCCCTGGTACGTCCCCGATAGACCCCCACTGGCCGTTTAGGGTTCGGTCTCGCCGGCGAAGAGTCTGTCGTCGACGACGACTGTGATCCGTCGATCTGCGTTCCAATCGTAGCGCCCAGATTGACCCGTACCACTTCGTATTTTAAGTGCCACTGACAAGCGGGACCAACATGTCAGCCGCCCTCTGCGCCGCTGAGCGCCACTGGGCCGGCCCATTTTCTTTCCCGCGCTAGCCCACGAATTCAAATATAGTTTTTTCTATTTTAGTTTGAACTCACTTATGTCCCATAGTTCAAAATTCAATTCAGAAAGATTTACTGAACCAAATTGAGTGATTCAAATTTTGTTAGAGAGATACTGAAAAGATCTATCCAAGCCCGTTGGATTTAATTCATTTAGAGTTAGAGATCTCTCCTAGTAAAAATAACAAGACAAAAGCATTTGCACATTCAAACATTTTTATAAAATCAATCATAATAGCTTTTGAGTTGATTCCAACTCTCAAAAATCACATTTAACCATACCTATCTGAATATGTAATAATATTAAGGTTTGCATGCAGTGACTTTGGACTAGTATCAAAATAATGCTATATAGGCATTTCTAGTCACTTTAAATCATTAAATATTAAACTTAAACTTAATTAAATGTGATCCACCATTTAATTCACATTCCCATATGTTAGAATATGTGGTGATGACATGTGTCAATATGATCCCATATTACAAGTAGAGAATATTAAATCTTAGTATTTTCAGTGAGTAGAAATTACTTTTCTTAAATAAAAAAATGAAGCTAGTTAATAGAACCTTGTGATGCTTGTGATGATATTAGACCATCAAATGTGTGCCTTAGAATGCTAAGTATACTAGTTAAGTATTGTTTAGTGATTGTGTACTCCGTATGCATTTATAGACGATAGTACCGACCAAGCTTTCGAGGAGGAGGAGTTCTACCAAGAGGAGGAGGAAGAAAACTTCAACCACTGTACCAACCAAGGAAAGCTATTGTTAGCAAGCTAGAATTAAGCTAGATAACCTGAGCAAGATGCATTAGGCATGCTTTGGTTACACCCCTTTGACTATTACCTACCCCAAGTTTTAATTCCAAGCTTTTACTTCTTTACTTTATTAAAGTACCTTACTTGTTTAGAAGGTAGCATAAAGAGTATAAAACTTGACCTATCTAGATATACTTAGATGTCATTCTATGGCATGAGATTGAGGTTAGCCTCCCACCTTAGTGAACACTCTTAACTTAGTAGCTTAGAGCTAAATAAAAACTTGAGTCACTTTAGATGGGAACACTTGGTGAAAATGAATTATGAAAACCTTGGAATGATGAGTCATTCTACTGAGATGTTTTGACATGTGTTGAGAAACACAAATGGTTTATGATGATGAAAATGTTGAGGCATGAGCCTTAGCCCTTTTACAAAAAATGATGGTTGGATTCGGATGCGATATCATTCCAATTTTTACCGTACAACCATAATACCTGAATTGGGTAAGGCTTAGCCGGAAGTTTATATGCATTAGTATTAGTTCCCTTGCGGGAGAGGTTTGAGCTGAGGCTACCTCTCAATGTTGTCCACCTATGTAGTGCCCAAGATGACAGATGGTCATGGTTGGGAGGCCATGCTCATAGGCGAGGTGCTTATACTAGGGTGTGTAAAGGAAAGGTTATGTTTGATTATCTGCATACTAAGTATGACGATTCAGGGTTATCCCTGACAGATGTATCGAATCTTGTGGTGAAAGTGTACCACCTCTACATAGTGTCAAACTATTCGAATAGCCGCGTCCGCGGTTATGTACAGTTGGAGTGGCCATACTGTTTTGTTATCAGATATTTTCAAAAGGACTTATGAAATGAATGATGAATCTTGACTTAACCCCAACAGGGTTGTGACTATGACAATAGCTTCCCAACTTAAGTGATTCTAGAACCTTATTTTATCTTCCTTTGTTTCTGAACTCAGTTTAGGTTTCAAACTTAACTTTATAGTTAAACTTAGAGTTAGCATTTACAATGGAACTATACTACTTACTAGTGGTAGTTTGCGAGTACTTAAAGAGTACTCATGGCTTTTGTCCCTGGCTATTCTCATGGCCAGACTATGAAGGAGACTACCAAGATGACGGACAGCAGGACGACTATGATAACTAGGACTATCTGCCTTCGTCAGCATTGCCTGTGCCCCTGAAGATGGACCCCACCGCTACGCTTATTATTTATTCCACTTCTTGTTGTATTAAGACTAGATCATGAGATCCTTATTTGTGTAAGACCTTATTTATGGTTTGTAATGGATGATGTACTGTGATATCCAATCTGTTATGTCTCGCAAAAATGGTAATCCTGGGATTACGATTAATAACATAACAGGCATCTGGGATTAAAAATCTAGGTGTTGACAAGTTGGTATCAGAGCCATCCTGACCATAGGAGACCCTAGTTAGAATGGACGTCCGAACAAAAACTTAATTTCAAAACCAAAGTGAGTATTTATGAAAAACTATTTCCTCTCTTACCCTTGGGAATTCATTCTTTCTCAAAAATTCATGTTCCTCAAACTCTTACATTACTACATAAAATTTGACACACTTGATCACTTCACTAATTTGCTCATCCTTAATTCTTGTAGATGGAGACTCAGTTCAGCAAGTTCTACTAGTTAGGCAACGGAGGCCAACTGATCTTCGAGAGGGATCTGGATTCACTGTTTGAGTTATTGGGACGCCCGCATCCGGAGTTTCTTGGAGCTCAACTTCCAGGACCCCCAGGAGGAGATTTGCAGTGGCTAGTCACCGCTGATCTTCGAGGAAGCATAGAAGCACCAATGTCCGGGAGAATCCAGTTCTCCGTCGGAGAGAACAACTGGCTAGATGGATTAGCCAGGGCAATGCATGAGGCTCTCGCACGTCTATGTGCCCTCAGTGTCAACCAAATCCAAGGAACCCGTTTTGCTCACTATGCAAGACGTGACTTCATGGGAATGCCGATGGAGATGCCAAGCCACCCGGAGCTGAAGCGTCAAGTGGAGAACCTTGACTTCCTGCTATACGATCGCCAGAAGGAATTGGACAATGCTAGAGAGTTTGCCAACCACAACCGTGCCATCGCCGCCCAGAAGGCGCAGAATATCTCACTTCTTGTCAAGGACCGTTAGTCTCTTCGCCTACAGCGCGAGAAGAAGGATCACACCATCGCCTGTCTTTGTAAGAAGGTGGCCGACCTCGAGAAGACCGTCAAGGAGCAAGAAGCTCAGCTTGTAGCAAAGGAGGAAGAAGAGGAGGGTGAAGACATCCAGGGAGACATGGATTCTTACCTCAGCAATGATGATGACTTTCTGGAGGAGGATGCCGTGGACTTCTACACTGATGATGAGGACTCCGACTTCATCGACAATGAGTAGATGCACTAGAGCACTGTCGTAGCATGAGAAGTATTGGTCCCACTATATCGTAGCTTGTAGAATGGTTCTTAAAACCATCTGTTTTCCTTTGTTGTGGTGGTGTGTGTGTGTTTGTGTCATGTGCTTGTTTGAATGAATGAAATGGAGTTAGTTGCAAAACCTGAGTCAAACTCAAAGTTTTAGCTTTGAAATCAAAACCTTGAACCTTAGAATTTTCCCTCTTACCCCTTTATCTACCTCAATCTTCAGATGACTCGTGGAAACCAAGGAGGGAGCAGCTCGTCGCAAGACCCAATGCTGCAGATCCCGCAGAATCGCAAACAGAGAAGCAAGCAGAACAGAGCACCAAGCTAATCTAGCAACACTGCAACAGATCGCCCAGATGGCTCTCAACAACTAGAACCATGGAAATCAGGATCATCAAGGATCCAAGCTGAAAAACTTCTAGAATACCAATCCCCCATCTTTAGCACATCGGAGAACCCATTAGATGCAGATGACTAGTTGTAGTCAATGGAGAACAACCTAGAAGTAGCCAGAGTTGATGACAACGAGAAAGTTCTCCTTGCCACCCACTACTTGGCAGGAGATGCAAGAGCATGGTGGAACAGCATCCGCCTGATGAACCATGGTCAAGTGATGACATGGGAAGCCTTCAAAATCAAGTTCAGCCGCACCCACATGCCGCAGGGTCTAGTCACCCGAATGAGGGATGAGTTCAGAGATTTGAAGCAAGGCAGAATGACTGTGGTGGAGTACAGTGACACATTCCTGTCGCTTGCCAGATATGCACCTGATGAGATCAACACAGAGGCAAAGAAGAAGGAGAGATTCCTGAACAGACTGCATGATGAGATGCAGACTGTCCTCATCAACATCCGCTTCGAGGATATCGAAGAGCTAGTCGACTCTGCCATTCAGATGGAAGGGAAGATTAACCAGGCAAACGACAACCGCAAACGTTGTATGATGCAGCAAACTGGATCCAGCAGTCACCAGAAGTACCGTCCCAACCCCTCACCAGGATATGCACCGAGGAACACCCGACCCCCAATGTCTCGCCCAAGCTACCCCAACCGTAGCGGAGGCAATGTGGAGTCCGGAGGAAACAACAATCACTCCGGCAACACCAGCAATTTCAACCGTGCACCTCCCAAGAGCAACAATAACAACAACAACAACACTGCACCTAGGACTGGAAGCAATGCCGTGCCCGTCGCAACTAAAGACAAGTCTCAGATCACCTGTTTCGAGTGTGGAGTGAAGGGTCACTGTTCCAATGAGTGCCCCAAGAAGGCTGCTGCCACTGCCAATGTGAATGCCCTAGCTCAACAGCAACACCGTGTTCAACCATGGAGAAGATTTGCCCCAGGGAACCCTCACAACCGCAACGGTCGTCTCTTCCACATGAACGCCGAAGAAGCCCAAGATGTAGTGTTGGGTATGTTTTCTGTCAACTCAGTTTTAGCAAGAGTATTGTTTGATTCGGGAGCATCGCATTCATTTGTCACCGAAGAATTTGCATGCACTAGTAAGATCCATCCAACCAACTTGAAGCATGTCATGATAGTTCAAATTCCTGGATCAACTACAAAAGCTAGAAAAATTTGCAAAGCTGTGCCTATTAGAATACATGGGATAGATTTTTATGCCAACCTTATAGTACTTGGAACCAAAGGATTGGAAGTAGTACTAGGAATGGACTAGATGTCAAGGCATAAAGGACTGATAGACTATGCTAAGAAAGACATCACCATGACCAGTAGCCCTGGAGTAACAGTAGAACATATATCTGAAACCTTTCCTCATCAATTCAAGTGCAACAAGAGTCTAGCCCTGCCCACCATTGACCAAGTCAGAGTAGTCTGTGAATACCCCTATGTATTCCTAGATGAATTGCTAGGTATTCCCTCGGATAGGGATATTGAGTTCATTATCGAACTAATCCCCGGAACCAGACCCATAGCCCAGAGACCCTGTAGCATGAACCCCTCCGAGTTAGTAGAGTTGAAGAAGCAGTTGGATGCTATGTTGGCAACAGGCCTGATTCAACCAAGCGCATCGCCATGGAGATCACCAGTGTTATTCGTCGACAAGAAAGATGGAGGCAACCGTTTGTGCACCGATTACAGAAAGCTGAATGATGTTACCATCAAAAACAAGTACCCTTTGCCAAAGATAGAGGATCTATTTGATCAGTTGACTGGTCCCCAGGTATTCTCAAAATTGATCTTAGGACTGGTTATCACCAACTTAAGATTCGTGCAACGGATATTCCGAAGACCGTCTTTACTACTCGCTATGGTTTATACGAGTATACGGTCATGTCTTTTGGATTAACCAATGCCCCTACTTATTTCATGAATCTCATGAATAAGATATTTATGAATTTCCTAGATAAGTTTGTCGTTGTGTTTATCGACGATATCCTTATCTACTCCAAGTTAGAAGAAGAGCATGAGCAACATCTAAGAATCATCCTAGAAACCCTGAGAGAGCATCGGTTATATGCCAAGTTCAGCAAGTGTGAGTTTTGGCTGAAAGAAGTAGGATTCCTAGGACACATTGTGTCTGCCGGAGGAATCTCTGTTGACCCCGCCAAGATCAAAGATGTCGAAGAATGGGAAGCCCCAACCACTCAAACCCAAGTCCGTGCATTTCTCAGATTGGCGGGATATTACCGCAAGTTCGTCGAAGGATTCTCGAGCATCGCCAGACCCATGACCCAATTGTTGAAGAAGGACAAGAAGTTTGAATGGACCGACAAATGTGAAGCCAATTTCCAAGAGCTGAAGAAGAGATTGATTTCAGCCCCAATATTGATCATGCCAGATATCAAGAAGTCGTTTGATGTGTATTGTGATGCATCCAAGATTGGTCTCGGATGTGTATTGATGCAAGAAGGCAAAGTTATCGCCTATTTGTCTCGACAATTGAAGCAGCATGAGCAGAACTATCCGACCCATGATCTGGAGTTAGCAGCCGTAGTTTTGGCATTAAAGACATGGCATCATTATCTAATGGGTAATTGCTGTGAGATTTACTCGGATCACAAGAGCTTGAAGTATATTTTCACTCAGAAGGAGCTGAATATGAGGCAAAGGAGATGGATAGAGTTAATCAAGGATTATGACCTTGACATTCACTATCACCCCGGCAAAGCCAATGTGGTAGCAGATGCTCTTAGCAGATTGCCGTGTACGCTAAATACCATGATCAAGGAGAAGCAACCAAGTTTGTATGAGGAATTGGAGCAGTTTAGGACTGAGCTAGTTAGCAAAGGATTCTTAGCTAGCATTGAACTTCAACCCACGTTGATTAGCCAGATCAAGGAAGCCCAGAAGGGAAATGAAAGTATCAACGGAATCAAATGTTGTATTGGTATAGGAAAGGTACCTGGATTCACCGAAGACGAAGAAGGAGTTCTGTGGTACAAAGAACGTATCTGTGTGCCAGCAGATTCGGAGCTGAAGCAAGTTATCATGTAGGAAGCTCATGATACTCTTTATTCTATCCACTCCGGAGGAACAAAGATGTATCAAGATTTGAAAGAGCAATTTTGGTGGCACAAGATGAAGAGAGAAATCGGCAGCTACATCGCCAAGTGTGACATCTGTCAAAGAGTCAAAGCAGAGCATCAGAGACCCGCAGGACTATTGCAACCTTTGCAGATTCCTGAATGGAAATGGGATTCCGTCGGAATGGACTTTATCACCGGTTTACCTACTTCAAGTAGGGGAAATGACTCAATCTGGGTCATCGTTGATATAATCTCCAAGGTAGCTCATTTTATACCTATCAAGACTACCTACCAGAGTTCGAAACTAGCAGAGTTGTACATTGCTAGGATTGTTAGTCTGCATGGAACCCCCAATACCATAGTATCAGATCGAGGAACCTAGTTTACCTCGAGATTTTGGCAGAAAGTCCAGGAAGGATTAGGCACCAAGTTGAATTTCAGCACCGCTTATCACCCGCAAACTGATGGATAGACTGAGAGAGTTAACCAAATCTTAGAGGATATGTTAAGAGCTTGTGTTTTGGAGTACAGATCAAAATGGGAAGACTGCCTGCCTTTCGCAGAATTCTCATATAACAACAGTTATCAAGCTAGTTTGCAAATGGCACCATTTGAGTTTCTGTACGGAAGAAAGTGCCGCACCCCTTTGAATTGGTCACAAGTAGGAGAGAGTAAGATCTTCGGACCTGACATTCTCCGAGAAGCCGAAGAGAAGGTTCACAAAGTCCGTGAGAACCTCAAGACCGCCCAGTCCAGACAGAAGAGTTATGCTGACAAGAGAAGGAGAGACCTGACTTTCAATGTCGGAGATTTTGTATATCTCGAGGTTTCGCCATTGAAGGGAACGCAACGCTTTAGTCTGAAAGGAAAGTTAGCCCCTAGATATATCGGGCCCTTCAAGATTCTGAATCGTCGAGGAGAAGTATCGTATCAACTGGAACTGCCAGAGGAGATGTCAGCCATCCACAATGTGTTCCATATCTCGTTACTTCGCAAATGCCTAGAAGTGCCAGAGAAGACTGAAGTTTTCAAGAACATCGATCATCGAGCTGTTGATATCAACAAGGACCTGACATATCATGAAGTGCCCATCCGTATCTTGGAAGAAGCCTACAGAACCACCAGGACCAGGAGTATCAAATTTCTCAAGATTCAATGGAGCAACCATACCGAAGAGGAAGCCACTTGGGAGCGAGAAGATTACATTAGGACAGAGTTCCCAGATCTCTTTAGTTCCTAGTTTTCTTTTGTAAATCTCGAGACGAGATTTTGTTTAAGGGGGGAAGGTTTCTAACATCCCAAAACTTTAATCCAAGTGATTAAGATCCAAATCATCAAATTTAGAGTGAACAAAAACTTTTCCATTTTAAAATATTAAAGCATTCATATGTGTGTGCAGTTAAATAGGAGTTGTTTTGAATTGCCATGTTTAAGTGATCCGATTGTAAAATGATTTTTAGGTGAAATAAACATCATCTAGATCATTCCCACACAAATCCCAAAGAAAAAAAATCAAAATGAATAAAAGAAGCAAATGGTCATTTGTGCCATTTTAATCACCATGCCTACTTTAGCTATTCCTAGAATTCAAAACTTAACAGAAATAAATGTGGATCTTTTCACCCCTTGCTAGTACATGTAGTGATGTACCAAGGCCCACTTTGTGTCTACCAAAAACTTTCAAACACTAATTTTAAATGACATTTGAAAATTGAATGTAGTTCATATGAGAAGATCACACTTATTCAAAAACCACTCAAATGAATTCCATTTTCAAATCCCAAGCAACCACAGATGCTCAAGCATGTGATCATCAACTCCACCAAAATTCAGCCCAAAATTCAAAATTTTAGTTCATGCGGCCATTGTGTCGAACACCTTGCAGACAGAAATTAAACTGCCTAACTATTACGGTTTATACTTAAACCATTGTCCCCCTTTGCACCCTCTCTACTCTCCCTTGTCCCTCCTGAGACCAACAAGACCCTCACCGCCTACCCTAAGCCAAGTGATCGATGCGCCGCCACTTTGTGTCGCCACGCGAAGAGGACAAAGCGCCACAGACAACGCCACGCCATTCCAGTAAGTCCCCTAGCTCCGCCTAACCCTACCGCACCTTCCTGTCCACCCCTCGATCACCCACAGCCCCTGGACCACACCCCAGCACCGCCGCCCATTCTCTCTGCGAGCTCGCCAGAGCGCGCCGGAGCGCGTTAGCCGCCAGTACGCCACAGACCGCCCCTCGACCCAATACCACGCACGCCGCTCCGCCTCGACCCCAGCACCCCACCAGACATGGCCATGCACCACCGCACGACCCACAGTCGCCGTGCGCCGTGTCGACCACCGCCTCTGTCTCCCAGAGCGCGGGACGCTCCCGACCAAACGCCACCGCCCCTAGCCACGCATTTAAGCCATAGAGCACCGCCAGGAGGCAGGCCACCGTCCCCTACCTCGAGCCACGCCGCTAGCATGCTGTGCAGCCCTCGCCGGAGTCGCCAGCCCATCATGTTCGGTTGCCTCGTCAAGCTATAAATAGAGGTCACCCCAGCACAAACTCCTCACACCACTTACTCCCCTCTCTCCACTAATCCTCCCACCCCATCCCCGGAGCAAGGCGGGCCACTGTTCACCGGAATTTTGCCGGAGCTTGCCGCAGCAGAGGAGGAGAGGCGCCGTCGATTTCGTCCACCCCAGGAGCTGCCACGACCTCGCCTGAGCTCGCCGTTATCCACCAGTCCGTTTTCCCGCCTCGCCGTAGTAGCTGGAGCCCTGGTACGTCCCCGGTAGACCCCCACTGGCCGTTTAGGGTTCGGTCTCGCTGGCGACGAGTTTGTCATAGACGACGACTGTGAGCCGTCGATATGCGTTCTAATCGTAGCGCCCAGATTGACCCGTACCGCTTCGGGTTTTAAGTGCCACTGATAAGCGGGACCAACCTGTCAGCTTCCCTCTGCGCCGCTGAGCGCCACTGGGCCGGCCCGTTTTCTTTCCCGCGCTAGCCCACGAATTCAAATCTAGGTTTTTCTATTTTAGTTTGAACTCACTTCTGTCCCTTAGTTCAACACTCAATTCAAGAAGATTTACTGAACCAAATTGAGTGATTCAAATTTTGTTAGAGAGCTACTGAAAAGATCTATCCAAGCCCATTGGATTTAATTCATTTAGTATTAGAGATCTCTCCTAGTAAAAATAACAAGACAGAAGCATTTGCACATTCAAACATTTTTATAAAATCAACCATAATAGCTTTTGAGTTGATTCCAACTCTCAAAAATCACATTTAACCATACCTATCTGAATATGCAATAATATTAAGGTTTGCATGCAGTGACTTTGGACTAGTACCAACATAATGCTATATAGGCATTTCTAGTCACTTTAAATCATTAAATATTAAACTTAAACTTAATTAAATGTGATCCAACATTTAAATCACATTCCCATATGTTAGAATATGTGGTGGTGACATGTGTCAACATGATCCCATATTCTAAGTGGACAATATTAAATCTTAGTATTTTCAATGAGTAGAAATTACTTTTCTTAAGTAAAAAGAATGAAGCTAGTTAATAAAACCTTGTGATGCTTGTGATGATATTAGACCATCAAATGTGTGCCTTAGAATGCTATGTAGACTAGTTAAGTATTGTTTGGTGATTGTGTACTCCGTATGTATTTATAGACGATAGTACCGACCAAGCTTTCGAGGAGGAGTTCTACCAAGAGGAGGAGGAAGAAAACTTCAACCACTACACCAACCAAGGAAAGCTATTGCTAGCAAGCTAGAATTAAGCTAGATAACCTGAGCAAGATGCATTAGGCATGCTTTGGTTACACCCCTTTGACTATTACCTACCCCAAGTTTTAATTCCAAGCTTTTACTTCTTTACTTTATTAAAGTACCTTACTTGTTTAGAAGGTAGCATAAAGAGTATAAAACTTGACCTATCTAGATATACTTAGATGTCATTCTATGGCATGAGATTGAGGTTAGCCTCCCCCCTTAGTGAATACTCTTAACTTAGTAGCTTAGAGCTAAATAAAAACTTGAGTCACTTTAGATGGGAACACTTGGTGAAAATGAATTATGAAAACCTTGGAATGATGAGTCATTCTACTGAGATGTTTTGACATGTGTTGAGAAACACAAATGGTTTATGATGATGAAAATGTTGAGGCATGAGCCTTAGCCCTTTTACAAAAACTGATGGTTGGATTCGGATGTGATACCATTCCAATTTCTACCGTACAACCACAATACCTGAATTGGGTAAGGCTTAGCCGGAAGTTTATATGCATTAGTATTAGTTCCCTTGCGGGAGAGGTTTGAGCTGAGGCTACCTCTCAATGTTGTCCACCTATGCAGTGCCCAAGATGACGGATGGTCATGGTTGGGAGGCCATGCTCATAGGCGAGGTGCTTATACTAGGGTGTGTAAAGGAAAGGTTATGTTTGATTATCTGCATACTAAGTATGACGATTCAGGGTTATCCCTGACAGATGTATCGAATCTTGTGGTGAAAGTGTACCACCTCTACATAGTGTCAAACTATTCGAATAGCCGCATCCGCGGTTATGGACAGTTGGAGTGGCCATACTATTTTGTTATCAGATATTTTCAAAAGGATTTATGAAATGAATGATGAATCTTGACTTAACCCCAACAAGGTTGTGACTATGACAATAGCTTCCCAACTTAAGTGATTCGAGAACCTTATTTTATCTTTCTTTGTTTCTGAACTCAGCTTAGGTTTCAAACTTAACTTTATAGTTAAACTTAGAGTTAGCATTTACAATGGAACTATACTACTTACTAGTGGTAGTTTGCGAGTACTTAAAGAGTACTCATGGCTTTTGTCCCTGGCTATTCTCATGGCCAGACTATGAAGGAGACTACCAAGATGACGGACAGCAGGACGACTATGATAACTAGGACTATCTGCCTTCGCCAGCATTGCCTGTGCCCTTGAAGATGGACCCCACCGCTACGCTTATTATTTATTCCACTTCTTGTTGTATTAAGACTAGATCATGAGATCCTTATTTGTGTAAGACCTTATTTATGGTTTGTAATGGATGATGTACTGTGATATCCAATCTGTTATGTCTCGCAAAAATGGTAATCCTTGGATTGCGATGTATGACATAACAGGCATCTGGGATTAAAAATCCGGGTGTTGACAAGTTGGTATCAGAGCCATCCTGACCATAGGAGACCCTAGTTAGAATGGACATCCGGACAAAAACTTAATTTCAAAACCAAAGTGAGTATTTATGAAAAACTATTTCCTCTCTTACCCTTGGGAATTCATTCTTTCTCAAAAATTCATGTTCCTCAAACTCTTACATTACTACATAAAATTTGACACACTTGATCACTTCACTAATTTGCTCATCCTTAATTCTTGTAGATGGAGACTCAGTTCAGCAAGTTCTACCAGTTGGGCAACGGAGGCCATCTGATCTTCAAGAGGGATCTGGATTCACTGTTTGAGTTATTGGGACGCCCGCATCCGGAGTTTCTTGGAGCTCAACTTCCAGGACCCCCAGGAGGAGATTTGCAGTGGCTAGTCACCACTGATCTTCGAGGAAGCATAGAAGCACCAACGTCCGGGAGAATCCAGTTCTCCGTCAGAGAGAACAACTGGCTAGATGGATTAGCCAGGGCAATGCATGAGGCTCTCGCACGTCTATGTTCCCTAAGTGTCAACCAAATCCAAGGAACCCGTTTTGCTCACTATGCAAGACGTGACTTCATGGGAATGCCGATGGAGATGCCAAGCCACCCGGAGCTGAAGCGTCAAGTGGAGAACCTTGACTTCCTGCTGTACGATCGCCAGAAGGAATTGGACAATGCTAGAGAGTTTGCCAACCACAACCGTGCCATTGCCGCCCAGAAGGCGCATACTATCTCACTTCTTGTCAAGGACCGTTAGTCTCTTCGCCTACAGCGCGAGAAGAAGGATCGCACCATCGCCCGTCTTTGTAAGAAGGTGGCCGACCTCGAGAAGACCGTCAAGGAGCAAGAAGCTCAGCTTGTAGCAAAGGAGGAAGAAGAGGAGGGTGAAGACATCCAGGGAGACATGGATTCTTACCTCAGCAATGATGATGACTTTCTGGAGGAGGATGCCGTGGACTTCTACACTGATGATGAGGACTCTGACTTCATCGACGATGAGTAGATGCACTAGAGCACTGTCGTAGCATGAGATGTATCGGTCCCACTGTATCGTAGCTTGCAGAATGGTTCTTAAAACCATCTGTTTTCCTTTGTTGTGATGGTGTGTGTGTGTTTGTGTCATGTGCTTGTTTGAATGAATGAAATGGAGTTAGTTGCAAAACCTGAGTCAAACTCAAAGTTTTAGCTTTGAAATCAAAACCCTGAACCTTAGAATTTTCCCTCTTACCCCTTTATCTACCTCAATCTTCAGATGACTCATGGAAACCAAGGAGGCAGCAGCTCGTCGCAAGACCCAATGCTGCAGATCCCGCAGAATTGCAAACAGATAAGCAAGCAGAACAGAGCACCAAGCTAATCTAGCAACACTGCAACAGATCGCCCAGATGGCTCTCAACAACCAGAACCATAGAAATCAGGATCATCAAAGATCCAAGCTGAAAAACTTCCAGAATACCAATCCCCCCATCTTTCGCACTTCGGAGAACCCATTAGATGCAGATGACTGGTTGTAGACAATGGAGAACAACCTAGAAGTAGCCAGAGTTGATGACAACGAGAAAGTTCTCTTTGCCACCCACTACTTGGCAGGAGATGCAAGAGCATGGTGGAACAGCATCCGCCTGATGAACCATGGTCAAGTGATGACATGGGAAGCCTTCAAAATCAAGTTCAGCCGCACCCACGTGCCGCAGGGTCTAGTCACCCGAATGAGGGATGAGTTCAAAGATTTGAAGCAAGGCAGAATGACTGTGGTGGAGTACAGTGACATATTCCTGTCGCTTGCCAGATATACACCTGATGAGATCAACACGAAGGCAAAAAGAAGGAGAGATTCCTGAACGGACTGCATGATGAGATGCAAACTGTCCTCATCAACATCCGCTTCGAGGATATCGAAGAGCTAGTCGACTCTGCCATTCAGATGGAAGGGAAGATTAACCAGGCAAACGACAACCGCAAACGTTGTATGATGCAGCAAAGCGATCCAGCAATACCGTAAGTACCATCCCAACCCCTCACCAGGATATGCACCGAGGAACACCCGACCCCCAATGTCTCGCCCAAGCTACCCCAACCGTAGCGGAGGCAATGTGAAGTCCGGAGGAAACAACAATCACTTCGGCAACACCAGCAATTTCAACCGTGCACCTCCCAAGAGCAATAACAACAATAACAACAACAACAACAACACTGCACCCAGGACTGGAAGCAATGTTGTGCCCGTCGGAACTAAAGAAAAGTCTCAGATCACCTATTTCGAGTGTGGAGTGAAGGGTCACTATTCCAATGAGTGCCCCAAGAAGGCTGCTGCCACTGCCAATTTGAATGCCCCAGCTCAACAGCAGTGTCGTGTTTAACCAGGGAGAAGATTTTCTCTAGGGAACCCTCACAACCGCAACGGTCGTCTCTTCCACATGAACGCCGAAGAAGCCCAAGAAGCCCTAGATGTAGTGCTGGGTATGTTTTCTGTCAACTCAGTTTTAGCAAGAGTATTGTTTGATTCGGGAGCATCGCATTCATTTGTCACCGAAGAATTTGCATGCACTAGTAAGATCCATCCAACCAACTTGAAGCATGTCATGATAGTTCAAATTCCTGGATCAACTACAAAAGCTAGAAAAATTTGCAAAGTTGTGCCTATCAGAATACATGGGATAGATTTTTATGCCAACCTTATAGTACTTGGAACCAAAGGATTGGAAGTAGTACTAGGAATGGACTAGATGTCAAGGCATAAAGGACTGATGGACTGTGCTAAGAAAGCCATCACCATGACCAAGAGCCCAGAGTAACGAGAGAACATATATCTGAAACCTTACCTCATCAATTCAAGTGCAACAAGAGTCTAGCCCTGCCCACCATTGACCAAGTCAGAGTAGTCTGTGAATACCCCGATGTATTCCCAGATGAATTGCTAGGTATGCCCCCAGATAGGGATATTGAGTTCATTATCGAACTAATCCCCGGAACCGGACCCATAGCCCAGAGACCCTATATCCTGAAGCCCTCAGAATTAGTAGAGTTGAAGAAGCAGTTGGATGCTATGTTGGCAACATGCCTGATTCAACCAAGCGCATCGCCATGGAGATCACCAGTGTTATTCGTCAACAAGAATGATGGAGGCAACCGTTTGTGCACCGATTACAGAAAGCTGAATGATGTTACCATCAAAAACAAGTACCCTTTGCCAAAGATAGAGGATCTATTTGATCTGTTGACTGGTGCCCAGGTATTCTCAAAAATTGATCTTAGGACTGGTTATCACCAACTTAAGATTCGTGCAACGGATATTCCGAAGACCGTCTTTACTACTCGCAATGGTTTATACGAGTATACGGTCATGTCTTTTGGATTAACCAATGCCCCTGCTTATTTCATGAATCTCATGAATAAGATCTTTATGAATTTCCTAGATAAGTTTGTCGTTGTGTTTATCGACGATATCCTTATCTACTCCAAGTCAGAAGAAGAGCATGAGCAACATCTGAGAATCATCCTAGAAACCCTGAGAGAGCATCGGTTATATGCCAAGTTCGTCGAAGGATTCTCGAGCATCGCTAGACCCATGACCCAATTGTTGAAGAAGGACAAGAAGTTTGAATGGACCGACAAATGTGAAGCCAGTTTCCAAGAGCTGAAGAAGAGATTGATTTCAGCCCCAATATTGATCATGCCAGATATCAAGAAGCCGTTTGATGTGTATTGTGATGCATCCAAGATTGGTCTCGGATGTGTATTGATGCAAGAAGGTAAAGTTATCGCCTATTTGTCTCGACAATTGAAGCAGCATGAGCAGAACTATCCGACCCATGACCTGGAGTTAGCAGCCGTAGTTTTGGCATTAAAGACATGGCGTCATTATCTGATGGGTAATCGCTATGAGATTTACTCGGATCACAAGAGCTTGAAGTATATTTTCACTTAGAAGGAGCTGAATATGAGGCGAAGGAGATGGATAGAGTTAATCAAGGATTATGACCTTGACATTCAATCACCCCAACAAAGCCAATGTGGTAGCGGATGCTCTTAGCAGATAGCCGTGTAGGCTAAAAACCATGATCAAGGAGAAGCAACCAAGTTTGTATGAGGAATTGGAGCAGTTGAGGACTGAGCTAGTTAGCAAAGGATTATTTGCTAGCATTGAACTTCAACCCACGTTGATTAGCCAGATCAAGGAAGCCCAGAAGGGAAATGAAAGTATCGACATAATCAAACGCCGTATTGGTACAGGAAAGGTACCTGGATTCACCAAAGACGAAGAAGGAGTTCTGTGGTACAAAGGACATATCTGTGTGCCAGCAGATTTGGAGCTGAAGCAAGTTATCATGTAGGAAGCTCATGATACTCTTTATTCTATCCACCCCTGTAACACCCTCAAATCGGCCCTATGCAAGTATTAGCCCTTTCCGCCAAAACCCGCATAGAAACGATTCAAGGACGCCCACCAGGAACTTTCGTGCGGGTGGAAAACGAAGTAATACCATTACACAACAGTCCTCGATGGGGCATAGCGGGACTGGCCTGAGTTCTGCGGCGAGACCCTATTCGCCGATCGAGTGGCCGCTCGCCACCGGCCGCATGATCGCCATCGGCGGGATCTTGCAGATCCTGCCAGCAGCTACATCCCGGCGTCGCGCCCGGTCACGCACGCCGCGGTGATGTCGATCGGCTCCATCAACCTCTTTGTCGGCGCGGTCGATCCAACCGCGACGATGATCATCAGTGGGTCGCCTCCACACCGCGATCTGCTTTCGGAGGAGCAGGTCTGCTCCATCAGGGGCCTCGTCACCGAGTACGACTCGGCCGCTAGCGACGCGGTCGAGACCAACGTCGCCACCAACGACGAGGCCCTAAACAACGACGCCGACTCCACGACCCCTGCATCGGTCAACGGATCCATCACCACCGCATCACGAGAGGACTCCATCATGCGAGTCTCCAACCCCGAGGATTTTGAGGATCCCTCCATCCTAGGGATCTTCGACTCCGACTCCGACTCGGAATCCCCTGAGGATTTTTGCGCCAGATCCAATCGCTTTAACGCGATCTACATGGCGGGTAGCATGGCCGCCCCGCCAGATCCGTTCTCCACGTCGATCCTGCCGACCACGACAGCCATGGAGGTGGAACAAGCCCAGCTGCGGCTCCAGGAGGCGCAATGCAACAAACTCGCCGAGCGCGAGAAGTACCGCCTCGTACGAGAGACGGCGAAGGAGCTGTCACTCTATCACCAGCGCCGCATTAGGACCCGCCTGAACCCCGATGTTCAGGGCTGCATCCTGAATTTCAACGACGAGGGTGACCCCACACACGCCGCCGAGCGCGAACACGGCGAGAACGCGCCGCCAGGAGGAGGCAACCCCGCGAGACCACCACCTGGAGCACCGGCGACTGGGGCCCCTCCACCACCCATGGGTCGTGCGCCCCCACCAGACCCACCACGGATCATCATCTCACCTGAAGCCCGGGACGCCAACGGGCTACCACTATACTCCACCCCGATGGACAACATCGTCGGGACTGATGCTGCGATCACCAACCTCGATATCCAAGGCGACGGCGCGCTACAGATCCAGTACGCCAAGGCCCTACTTGTTAGGGCCGTCGAGCAACAGGCCGCGGGAGTCGACCCGCGGGGGCGAATGTATTCCCGCTCATCAGCAAGCAGGGCGGCATCAAGCGGCCACCCCACCGTGGCTAAAGCAATAGTTTACCCACCACCTGAACCCCTGGTAAACCAACCACGGGCCGCCAACCCCGCTTTGTCGACCAACGAGCCGCGACCTGCGAACAACACCGTCGCCACAAACAGGCAACCCCTCGATGCCCGAACGAACATCATCAACAATTAGGCGTGGAGGTCGCGCCAACCTTACGACCTGCGACACACCCTCGCCAACCGCGGCGACCCGGAGCCAAGAGGCTCGCTCAGCCGAGTCGGGCCGTAATGCTTTGGACCCATGATCTGCGGGGAAAAATACCCCGCCAACTTCAAGGCCCCGAAGGAGATCGAGAAGTACGACCCGACGTACGACCCCGCCATTTGGCTGGACACATACCTCATGGCAATGGGGATCGCAGGCCACACCGACATGCTCGCCGCTCGCTACCTCCCCCTGATGATCGAGGGCGTGACCCGGCAATGGATCAACATGCTACCCGCTGACAGCATCGATTCCTGGGAAGAAATGCAGGACGCCTTTGTCAAGCACTTCGAGGGCTCCTACACTCGCGCCACCACCATCGAGGACCTGGAGAGATGCATCCAGGGACAACGCGAGTCGACCCGCCGGTGGATCCAAAGGTGGCAAGAACTGTGGATAAACGCCTCCGGCATCCACCCAGACACGGCGATACACGGCTTCAAGAATGCGTGCTGGTATGAACCTCTGGTCGCCAAGATCAAGAGGGTCTACCGAACACTCGATAACATCCCCGACCTCCTCGAGATCGCCAAGCGCTACGCGGAGGAGGACCCCAACCAAGACTCCGATGATGAGTCGGGAGGAAGATGGCGCACTAGCATCCACGAAAGCGGGCGCCTACGCGACATCTACGCGCAACATCGGCAAGCCGCCGACCGACGGGCGAGTCGACTTTGTCGCCAACGCCGGCTACGGCCAACGCGACTCCAAGAACTACCGCCGCGACGGAGGAAACTACCGCGACAGCAAGAACTACCGCGCCAACAACGCGACGAGGCCGAAATTCGACCCCGTCGCCCTGCTCAATCAGCCCTGCATCTACCACAGCAGGGAGGGAAAACCCGCCACCCACACCACCGCCGACTGCCACTCTCTCAAAGAGATCGAGAAGGCGAGACGTGCAAGGGAGGACCCCAACAACAACCAACCGCGGGACAACAGGAACGGCGGTGGCTTCGGAACTGCCGTCGGGTCGCTATATACCTTCACTAGGCTCGACACCAAGCGTGAGAAGAAGGTACTCACCCGCACGGTCGCCGTCAATGCGGTGACGCAAGTCGACATCCCCCGCTTCCTAAACTGGTCCGAACAGAGCATCACCTGGAGTCGCCAGGACCACGCACCAAGAATCGAATATCCAGGGTGAGTCGCCCTGGTGGTCAGGCCAAAGGTGGCCGACTACTGGCTGCCCAAGACGCTGATGGACGATGGGAGCTCCATCAACATCCTGTACCTCGACACCTTCAAAAGGCTCCAGCTCCCAGAAATAGCCATCGAGCCAACACTAACGACCTTCCACGACATCGTCCCCGGTCGTAAGGCATACCCGATCGGGAAGGTGACGCTGCCAGTCACCTTCGGCACCCCGGCAAACTACCGCACGGAGAGAATCGTCTTTGAGCTGGTGAACTTCCGCAGTCCCTACCACTGCATCCTGGGCCGCTAGGCATTTGCAAAGTTCATGGTGGCCCCACACTATGCCTACAACATGATGAAGCTCCCCGGGCCGAGCGGCATCATCACCGTCCATGACGACCCTGATATGGCCATGGAATGCGAGGAAAAAGGCGCCGAACTCGCCGACGCCGTCATCGCCAAGGAGACTGGCCACGTGGAGGAGCTCGCGAAATATGCGGGCAACATCAATAAGGACGATCCCACCATCTTGAAGAAACTGATCGCCGCGAACTCCGTGTTCGAGGCGACCACGCACACCCGCACCGTCGAGCTCGTCCCAGGCGACTCTAGCCAGACGGTCACCATCGGGGCGCACATGAGCCCTGCATAGGAAAGCACGCTCATTGGGTTCCTCCGTGAGAACCGTGACATCTTCGCATGGAAGCCATCTGACATGCCAGGTGTCCCGACGGAACTCGCTGAGCACAAACTTAATGCCGACCCCAAAGTGTGACCAGTAAAGCAGTCGCTATGGCCCTTCAACGAAGAGCGTCGTCGAGCAATCGCCGAGGAAGTCCAGCGCCTGCTAGCCGCAGGCTTCATCCGGCCAATCAAGTACTCCAAGTGGCTGGCAAACCCAGTCCTGGTTCTCAAAAAGAACAACACCTAGAGAATGTGTATCGACTACACCAATCTCAACAGCGTCTGCCCGAAGGAGGAGTTCGTCCTACCGCGCATCGATCAGATCATCGATTCGACCGCGGGATCGGAGTCGCTGTGTTTTCTCGATGCTTACTCTGGTTGCAACCAGATCAAGATGGCGGTCGAAGACGAGGAGAAGACAGCGTTCATCACGCCTTCGGCGCATTCTGCTACACGGCCATGACGTTTGGCCTTAAGAACGCAGGCGCCACATACCAGAGGTGCATGCAGGAGTGTCTAGCGAGCCAAATTGGCCGCAACATTCATGTCTACATCGACGACGTGGTGGTAAAATCCACCCGCCAGGACGATCTGCTCGCCGACCTAGCAGAAACCTTCGCAAATCTGTGGAGGTACAACATCAAGCTGAACCCTGGAAAATGCACCTTCGGTGTACCCACCGGACAACTTCTGGGGTACGTAGTCTCCAAGCGAGGCATTGAAGCCAACCCCACCAAGATCGACACCATCACGCGACTCGGGAAACCCGAGTGCCTGCGCGACGTCCAAAAGTTGGCAGGGCGAGTCGCGGCTCTCAGTCGCTTCATACCCCGACTAGGCGAGAAGGCAATGCCCCTCTACCGCCTGATGCGCAAGAACCCAACGTTCCAATGGGACGCGGAGGCCGACGACGCACTCAAAGCACTCAAAGAAGTGCTACTCGCGGCACCACTACTCGCCACGCCACTCGACAAAGAGCCAATGCTCATCTACGTCGCGGCCTCCAATCGAGTCATCAGTGCCGTGATGGTCGTCGAACGACCAGAAGAGGGCAAGGAGCACCCCATACAACACCCCATATACTACATTAGCGAAGTCCTAACAGACTCACGACAGCGCTACCCGCAATACCAAAAACTGGTGTACGAGGTATTCCGAGCACAGCGGTGGCTCCCACACTACTTCTAGGAGCACCCAATCACGGTGGTCTCCTCCACGCCCCTGCAGGACATCGTACACAACCGCGAGGCAACAGGGCGAGTCGCCAAGTGGGCCGTCGAGATCGGTGTCCACAGCATCAAGTACGAGCCCCGAAAAGCGATCAAGTCACAAGCCCTGGCTGATTTCCTTGCATACTGGGAAGAAGCACAGCAGCCAGAGAAGCTCCCATACCTCCACTACTGGTCTCTCCACTTCGACGTCTCCAAAAACACCGACGGCGCGGGGCCTGGGGTCATACTGACCTCCCCCAAAGGAGACAAGCTCCGCCACGTGCTCCACCTCAACTTCAAACCCTGCACCAACAACATGGCGGAATACGAGGCCCTCCTCCACGGCATGAGAGCCGCCAAGGAGATGAACATCAACCGCCTATGATGCTACGGCGACTTCGACCTAGTCGTCGGCCAAGTGGCCGGGATGTGCGACGCTATTTCTCCAACAATGATAGCGTACCGCCAAGCCGTCGACCAGTTGGGAGGACACTTCGACGGCTATTCCTTCAAGTGGATCGACAGGCGTAAAAACGAGGAGGTAGACGCCCTTTCCTGCATCGAATCGACTCGGCAGGCGCCAGCAGTAGGCGTCTTCCTCGACATCATCCACAAACCCTCTGTCAGCCCGCCGAAGGAGATCGACGTCGGGATCCCACTGCAACCAGAACCGGCCTTTAGTCTCCATGGTTGTGGAACCTAGCAACTGGACAGCACCATACGTCGCCTTCCTGGAACACAAACTTTTACCGAGCAACGAGACAGAGGCGCGAATGATCGTGCGCCGCTACAAATACTTCGTCATCATCAATGGCGAGCTCCACAAGCGCAGTGTGGCCAGCGTGTTCTAGCGCTGCGTACAGCCAGAGGAAGGCCGCAAGATCCTCTAGGACATTCATGCCGGCGACTACGGCCATCACGCTGGCGCCAAGTCGCTAGTCGCCAAGGCCATGCGGCACGGTTTCTACTGGCTCACCGCACACGCCGATGCCACCAATGTCGTCCAAAGATGCGTCGGATGCCAGAAGTACGCCAACCAGACGCACCTTCCTGGTTCGGCACTCAAGACAATCCCCATCACGTGGCCATTCGCCGTATGGGGCATGGACATGGTAGGCCCGTTCAAGAAGGCCCCATCTGGCTTCACTCACCTCCTGGTCGCAGTTGACAAGTTCACCAAATGGGTGGAGGCCAAGCCTATCAAGAAGTGCGACGGCAAGACGGCTACCAAGTTCCTCCGCGAACTCATCTACCGGTATGGCTACCCGCACAACATCATAACAGACAACGGCACCAACTTCTCCAAGGGGGCCATGGCGGAATTCTGTGAGGAGCACGGCATACGACTTGACCTTGCATCAGACGCCCACCCGGAGTCAAACGGCCAAGAAGAGCGCGCCAACCAGAGCGTCCTCCACGGGCTCAAGCCACGACTGCAGGTGCCCCTCGAACGCACCCCAGGATGCTGGGTCGACGAGCTCCCCTCTATGATATGGGGAATCCCCACTTCCGTCAACTGATCAACCGGGTTCACGCCTTTCTTCATGGTGTACGGCGCCGAGGCCGTAATGCCAACAGACCTGGAGCACGACTCCCCTCGAGTCACCAACTACGTCGAGGCGGCCAACGAGACCACCCACCAAGACAGCATCGATCAACTTGACGAAGCATGCGACCTGGCTCGCTCCTGCACCACCATATACCAGTAAGGACTTCGCCGCTATCACAGCCGCCGAGTGCGAACTCGCACCTTCCAGGAAGGCGACCTGGTCCTACGACTGGTCCAAGACAAGAAGGGCATGCACAAGCTCTCCCCCCATGGGAGGGGCCATTCGCCATAGGCCGAGTCCTTGGCAACGACGCCTACTACCTCATCGACATACGGGGTGATGGCCAGTTGGAGGTTGGGAGGCCATGGAATGTAAACCTCCTCAGAAAGTTCTATACTTAGAACCACACACTGTACTCTGTCGGAATATATAAATGAAGTTCATTCGGATCGCACAAATTGTGCCCACTCGCCATATTCTTGTGCCACTCGCACTCGTACATGCAAGCAATACGCTATTCATGGAAGTCAACCTCTGGTCGAGCGACCGGCACGGCAAAGTAGTGCGGCACAAGGGCACCGGAAGTATTCGGGCCTTGTGTCGTCCACGAAAAATGCCAACCCGGAGCCACCATTGGAGTCACCTAGCCCGACTGGCCCACCGGGCCAAGACGTCCGATACACGCTTCCCACAACGCTCTATCTCTCCCACCCTTGAGCAAAGCGACTCGAACGGTTAAGTACCACGCATGGGGACTCCGCAAAACGGGAACCCCACGCGGCTCGGGAACACACCAAGTAAGAGAGCTGCCTAGGGCTCGCCAAGCGACTGGCTCTCCGAGCCAGGGGAGGAGACGCGTTACAAACAATGCATTCACAACCTGCAACAGGATCACGACCAATATGGTCGGGCATAACACTCGAGGACTCGCTCACAAGTGAACCCTACCCGTGCTCGGGGACTCGCTCACAAATCAGCCCTACTCGCGCTCGGGGACTCGCCACTCAGAAGACGCGAGGGATAAAAACAAATGCGTAAACAAATCAAACACACGGAAATACACAATCAAGTTATACCCCATTAAAGGGCGGACGCGCTCGGGGACTCGCTCAAATTGCTGAACAAAACATTTCCTTAATCATAACACGAGTCGACCAAGTCCCCGTGACATACATTACAAAATGTCATACAACGTTCGCCACTTGGCATCCATTACAACTTTTACATTTGCTTACTCCACAGGCCCTGATGAAGAAGAAGCGCCACCACCCTTGACACGCACAAAGGACTGCCACGGGTTCGTCGGGTACGTGGTCAGCGACTTCGCCAATGACGACCGGAAGGGCTGCTCCGACTTCATGTCGCGGTGCTTCGGCTCGGGGTCGCCAGGCGCCAACACCGTCTCCTGGTACGGCAGCAGATCCCCCATCGCCAAGACACGATCGGCATAAGGAGTGGCCTTCGCGGTCAGCTTCAGCACCTCCGACATCTCCACCGTGCCGGTCGCCGAGGGATAGCCACTCGTGACATCGTCAAGATCGAAGTCGTCGGGGAAATGCACGAGACCCAAGCTCAACGCCGTGGTGGCCTCGCGTCTGAACGCCGAGTGCGTCATCCACTCCACAACCGCGGGCACCTCCTCCAGATAGCACCACACCTCCGTGAGCCCCCCAGGGATGACTTCGGTGGGAGACATGCCCTGAAGAGCCGCCTGGACACACAACGCCGAGGCCATGGCTGCATTCACCACGACAGTTACGCACTGCGAGGCGGTGTAAGTCTACACCACCGGGTCGCTTTGGCCTACCACAGCTGCAAAGTCAGATGTCAGCGAAACAATGAAACCCCCAAAGCAAGGACCCGACAAAAGACTAAAGCAAAGACACAAACTCACCAAGAAGATTGCGGAAATTCTCCTTGACGTGCTTCTCCAAGGAGGTCTGCTCGTTATGCAGCCCCATGATGATGGAGTCCGTGGCCTTGCATTCCTCTTCAGCCGCGGTGATGGCAGTCTTCGCCCGTTCCTACGAAGAAATTGAGGCCGCCTTAGCCTCCTCCAACTCCTTGACCAGGGAGGCCACTCGCCCATTCGCCGCGTCCAGTTCGACAAGTGGGACATACCCCTCACGGGCCTTGGAGACCTCAGCCAGGAAACCATCTGCAAGTGGAGATATCAAAGTATTGCACACAACCAGCTCATACCAAGCAAAGAAGAACAAAGCCAAACAGACACTCACTGATCGTCTCCTGAAGCCGCCGGTTCACCTCCTGCGCCTCGCGCAAGTCACGCTCCAAGCGCTCTCGTGCAGCATGCCGATCAGTCGACTCCTGCTGTAACCCCTGAAAAACAAAGAACCCAGCTAAGCATTGGAAGGAAAAGAAAACCCAGCCCCCAGCTGCTGAAATTCAGCGACTAGGAACTCGGGGACTGGAGAAGGAAGAAAAACATAACCCAGATCCCAGTCGTTGAAATTCAACGACTAGGAACTCGGGGACTAGAGAAGGTAGGAAAATAAAAACAATTCCTAACCATTGAAATTAAACTACTAGGAATTCGGGGACTGGACATACCTGAATAGCAGCGCCGAGCATCTTGTGAAGATCAGCGGCGTCAGTCGACGGGACCATGAAGGAGGTACGCCTGCGGCGGGCCCCAATCTCCGCGTCCATGATTTCCGGACTTTGTGGGGACTGCGCATCCGTAACACCTGGAAACCCCTTCGCCATAAACCGAGGGAATGTTGCCGACGCCCTGGCAGGGACGCTAGCCGCCGGGACCGGCGCCTCTGGCACGGACGCAGCTGGTGCTGGTTCTGATCACGTTGCCACCACCTCTTTGACGAGCAGCGCAGCAACTGGCTCCACGGCGTTTCTCCCGGTCGCGGCGGCGGCAGCGCCCCCCTTCTGCTTCTTTGCGACTTCGGCAGCCGCGACATCTTCAGAGGCTTTCCTCTTCTTGGGTAGATCGCCCTCCCCTGCGCCAGTGGCCGGTGGAATCTTGGCAACCGAAGGGCGACTAATCTTCTTAGCCCCCGACCTGCACGAACCCCTCCAATCAGCACGACCACAACATGAAAAAAGCAAGGCAAATTGGGACGAGGAAGCACAACTTACTTGGCGACTAGAAGGACACGAAGCCCGGTACTGATATGGGCGGCCTTGTCCAACTCGGGACCCAGCTTGTGGCTGAGCCCCCTCTTGAAGACGTTCGAAGCCCACGAAACCGAGGGCTTCCTTGACGATGAAGCTGCAGTCGCCGGGATCTCCGGCTTCGACGCCGCCGCCTTCGACGACTGTGGCAACTTGGGTGTTGTCGCCTCAGCTGTTTCTTGGCTAGGAACCCCCGAGATCGTCGGCGCGATCACCGCCAGGGGAACCTCTACCACCACCTCCGTATCCTCGCCCTCCAACCCCTTCACCGGGACTGTGTCCCTTGGGGCCTTGTGTGATACTTCGGGAGATCCTTTGTCGTTGGAGTCATCATCCAACTCGAACACCACTGACGACCTGGCCGGCGATGGAGGCCTCTTTGCCGGCGACTTGGGCCGGCGTGGGGGCTTCAACGACATAGCAGTGCGCCGGGACGTTTGCTCCTGGGCGACCTCATCGCCTTCTTTGAACTCGTCCAGGCTACGGCTCGCTTCGACCTCTCGTTGCTTCTGCATTCAGGTCTTGCAAGCCACAGGCGCTGGGGGAGGGACCTCTTCTTCTTCCCCGTCGCTGTCTAAAGGATCCCCCTCGGAATCTTCCTCCAGTTCTTGGGGCACTTCTTCGTCAAGCGGAGGGAGCCAACCCTCCAATACCTAAAAAAGCTGAGAAGATCCGCGAGTCAAGACACGCCAAGAGAAAAGACTGAAATTGAGGTACGAACGCAGCGATTGGAAAGAGAACTCACTGTAGGGGCTTCGTTCTTCACGGGAGTATATGGGGCGACCCCGACCGCCGCGCCCGTGAACTCCGCGTCGGTAATCTTCTTCAGGGCGGCCTTGTAGTCCTCGGCCTCTCATGACTCCTTGCTGGTCCGGGATGGATCATGCTTCCCGCTGTACTCGTACATCCAGTGTGGACGAGCCGCCAGCGGAACCAGGCGCCGCCCGAGCCAGCAATTGTAGAGGTTGATTGGAATCAACCCCTGGTCCTTCAGCTTATGGATCTGATCCATCATTTTCGCGACGGCCATCCGCTGATCTTCGGGGAGCTTCTTTGGCGCCAGTCGACAGGGCTCGCTCCTCTCGGCAACGAATTCAGGAAGAGAGACCTCATCGGAGGGAGTGGCTTCCTTGACGTAGAACAAGCTTTTCTTCCACTCGCTGGCGGCCTTCTTCGACACGAGGAGCTTGACAAAGTTAGCCTTCGGCTTCAACTGGAAGGTGACCCCTCCTATGGCCAACATCAAGCCGCCGGATGCCTCGCGCCCGATGCGGCCATGGAAGAGCTCCAGCCACAGCGGGAAATATGGCATGCAGCCAAGGTAGCATTCGCAGAAGGCGACGAAGATCGCCAGCTGCTCGATGCTATGTGGACCAAGATCTGAGGGCTTGATCGCGTAGTACACACAGAAGCGGCAGAAGAAGAGCGAAGTGGGGAACCCTAAGCCCCTCTCAAGATGGCTGGTGAAGCAAATGAACTCGCCGGTTTATTTCGGTCTCGGAGGAGGGGGAACCCGCCAATTCCCCTTGCGGAGCACCCCGGCGTCCTCAAAGGATCTCAGCTGGGCCGTGGTGCACTTGGATTTCCCCCATGAGCCTTTGGGAGGCGCCATCGAGTGAGAAGTGGAATCGCGCGACGCAGGGAGAGTAAGTCGGGAGGAAGCAGAAAGGAAGAGCAAATGAGGAAGGATGAAGAATGCAGAGCAGGATCGCGAAGTTGATCCGTCACTCCCCTTATATGGGAAACGTCATCCGCCAAAATCGGGATAGCCGTTACTCACGGTAATTGCACCGAAGTTACTGTTGGAAATTCCAACGGATAGTTTGACCAGGTCTGGCGGTCCAACTCCTATTGGTCTACTCGCCACCCGCTAGTCTCTCTTCTCGTCGAAACAACGACTGGACGGCAGTGATGCTTACTGAAGTGACGTATGGAGTTATGGGGAAATTCTCCTTGGTTCCAGTAAAGTCCATCGCCGACTCGACTGGGCGCCCAAACTGGGCTCGCCTACTTCGAACACCAAAAGGACGCCCGCGCCTGCGTCAACGGTGGCCTCTGGGACTACTGATGGGGATATGCCAAAGGGGGTATGCTCAGTAGTATGTTCCGAGTGGGCCGAAAGGCCTGCAAGTGCGCCTGAAGGACAGCGATTGGACTCTGAAGAAAGGAAAGGCCCATCGACGGGCGACTGGAAGCCCAGAATCGTAGTAGAAGCCCAGTCGGATTAGGTCAAAAGCCTCGGATCCTTATCTTGTTCGGAGGCAGCTTGTAAACCCTAGCGAGGTTCTTCATATATAAACCTCCCTAGGGTATCCTAGAGACTTACGTTCCATCATACACCCCCTCAAGCGACTCGCTGCCTAGCCGCCGAGCTTGTCACCCTCTCATAATCTAGTCTAGCAGGAGTAGGTCTTTACCCTCCGGGGGGGCGAACCTGGGTAAACCCATGTGCATCCGCCCCCATCTCGCACCGCAGATGGCCGCCAACTGTTCCTCATGAAACACTCAATCAATGCCTATGGCAGCGACTGCCGTGGACATTTCCACGACACAAACCCAGCAGTTGTTGGCACCTTTATTTCATTCTGCTAGAGTTGCGATACTTACTAGGCAGGTATAACATGACATGATACCCAACAGTTCCACCAGTGGTTAGCACTTTTATTATCCATACCATTGTAGTGAAGCTGATTACTAGTCACATATTAAGTCAAATTTATAACACTACTTTAGTTATGCTTGTCTATGATCGAGATATTATGCTCCCATTCGTCCATAACTGCGGACACGGCTTTTAGAAAGATTTACCCTGCAGGGGTGCACAAATAGCAACACACACACGATCAACCTCGGAAAAACCAAATCAAAACCCAACGAGGCTTTCACGACAAAGCAATCACAAGATTCATAAAATATTTCAAGGGGGCACCCCATTAAGCTACCCGCAACGAAGTTGGCCGGCTCCGAGACGGACCCAAGGTTTGCGCCAATGGCTGTAAACGACTGGGAACCCGAAAGTGTGAATGGGCTTGTCGATACCGCGAAAACACTCCACAATTCCTAAACAGTACAGGTGCTCCACGCACAATCGTAAATAAATCAGTAAAGCATGGCATAGGTACAGGATAGTAATAAAGCCCCAAACTACTTTGTGGCCCCAAGAAATAAGAAATGAATAAAGCTCTGGCTAAGGGGGATTCATAGACTCTCCCGTATGTGGGTAGTGCGAATATTCAAGGAATAGGTATCAAGTACTCGGGGTCCTATGGGACACAAGTGAGCGTGGAAGAACCAAATAACATCTATTGCCCACCGATGCCTCTGCATTAGTTATATCTAGCAATTTAATAGTGGTAATTAAAGACATGATCATCACCATAAACATCTGCCAGCATTCCAACAACTGTGGTAGTCGACAACACGAGATCACACCTGAGCAAGCAACTACGACTCGCAAGGCCAGCTATCTACCAAACAACAGGTATTAGGAGGTGTCCATGGCAATATAGAGGCTGCACGGGATATAACTGGTGCACCGAAACTAAAGCATCGCGACACGGATAGCAATAGATCAACAGGAGGAAATAAAGACTATAAATGCAAAATAGGTAGAAAGGGGGAGAATGCTCGCCTAGGAAACACTGCCGGACATACATATCCGGAGAACTTGCCGATACTCGCATCAACTCATCGGCCTAATCCGCGAAGAAGCAAACACTAGAACAAACACCGGATGCACTATTTAATACTACGACAAAAGATCCGGCATGATTATGATATGATGCAGATGCGGTGCAATTAGGAAGTATTAAGCGGAACCGGGGTCCCGACAATTAATTAGAGGGTTCATGTTATTTAGCTACCCCGCATTTTAAACATTGTCTTAACAAGGTAAAACATGGCATCGGTTCTCTACACAAATTTAAATGGAGACAATATAAGACTAGAATCGCCTGCATATGGCCTCCATATTTAATTTAGGTGAATCGACTATTTAACCCAACCCACCAGATGACATGTATGCAAGCATGATGATTTAATGATGCGACAGGTAGATGTCATATTATAAAAATAGAGGCTTAGGGTCACACATCTGGGTTCGGAAGATCTTGGTTCTGGAGGTTCGGGTCTGGGTCTCAGGGTTCGACGGGGATCCAGTTTGGACTTGGCGGCAACGATCTTCAGACAATGAGAGGTATTTCTTGTCGCATCCGCGGCCTTCGGGTCATGTCGACGGTCATGGTGTCCCGGGATGAAGAACTTGGTGTTCTGTGTCGGCAAACTCGGTGTTCCGAGGTGAAGTGCTTGTCGTTTCGGAGAAGATCTTGGGGTTCCACGTCGAAGGCCTTCTGGTACGGGGGTCTTCGGGTTCCGAGAAGATCTTGTGGTTGGTGAAGAACTTGGATCGGTGTCGACGGTTCATCATTGTCGATCTTGGCATGATCCTGGTACAGCTAGCCGCCTTGGACGATCTGGTCCACCGAGAGGTCATGGCGTTCGTGAGGGAGAGCTCGGGGCTTCGAAACCGAGAAGGAGATCTTGTCGGTTCTACACCGAAGGCCTTGGGTTTTTTTTTCGTGCGGCGATCTTGTCGTTCCCGCGTCACTGGATCCGTGAAGAAGAACCTGCATGTCTACTCGGAATTCCCCGGTAACAGCGTCGGTGGATCCGGGTAGGGGTACTGGGGTGACTTCTCGGTACAAGGTTGATACGAGATGTGACGCGCGGCCGGGCGAGCTTCTGCGTCGGGGAAGGCCTGCGGGAGAACGACGGAGGGAGATGGCACGCCTGCCGGCAGAAGGGTCGGGGCCGGGGGATCTCGGGACATGGGGACGGCATGGATGACGAGGGCATGCGGCGGCGTGCTTGCTGGAGATGGGAGGTGGCGCGACGAAGGCTCGCAGGGGCATGGCCGGGGTTGACGGGAGGTGGCGACGCTTGGGCAGAGCCCGCTGGTGGAGGAGCGGGGGCCGCAGGGCGAGGTCGCGCAACGACCTGGAGGTGCGGGGCCGGTCATGGCGGTGGAGGGGTGGAGCTCCCGGGGCAGCGACGACTCTGGCGGGCTTGCAGGAGCACGGCGGAGGGTGGCTTGAAGCAGAGGGGGGCGGGCAGCCGAGGGGGTCGCACGGCTGAGGCGAGACGGAGGCCGGAGGTCGTCACAAAGGCGGCGTTATCTGGGAGGCCAGGGGTTGAGGTGGGGCTGCGGCGTGGGGGAGCTGGGGTGGAGCGGGGCGGACGGGGCGGCGGACGGCGAGGGGAACGGCCGCACGGCGGCTCAGGAGGCCGGAGAGGGAGATGTTGCGGGGGCTCGGGGAGGGAGCGGAGGGAGCGGGGTCATGGTAGGTGGGCGCTGGCGTACGCGGGGTGGGGCCGGGGGAAACGTGGCAAGGGCGAGCGGGGTGGATGGGCGGTTCGATCGGGCAGGGGCAGAGATTAGGCAGGGCCGCACGCGCGGGTTTGTAGGTGGACGCGGGAGTTAGAGGAGAGTGGGGTGGTTGGTGGTGAGGTGGGTCCGGGCGGGGTGAGGTGGCGGGCTGGGAGTGGCCGGGGTGAGGTGGCGATGGGGTGGGAGTGTGGGCATGTGGTGGCTGGTTAGGGTTTGGCTTTTGGGGGTGGCCGGCTGGGCCGGGTCGGCCTGGTTCGGCTGCCCCCTAAAAAATAATATAAATATTTTATTTGTTTAAAACGGGGCTTTTGAAATCCGTTTGTAAACGAAACAAAATATTCCGGACAAACCCGAGGTTTTGTATTTGAATAAAGACGGGGCTTATTTAGAAAAACAAAATAGGTTTTCGAAAATAGTTTGTAAACAAACCATGCATGATGATGATGATGATGCTCAAATGCAATGTGGCATGATGACATGAGCATGCGGTCATGACGATGCAATGCACTAAAACACCGTGATTTTCTAGTAGTGGTTTTAGCGGGGCGCCACAATTTGACACCACTAACAATGGATCTCGCCCTCGAGATCCGCCTCATGGTACCGGAAGGAAGGTCGGCGATCTGAATCTTCTCGCTTCGTGTAGATCCTCGCGACACCACTAACAAGAGGTTGTTGTCCGTGATCGTCGAGAGAACACTCCGGGAACAAAGGGCGAAGGTAGAGGTATCAACAAATAAAGCCACCTCTAGCTTTCGTGGATGGAGTAAAATTGCTTGATCCACCGATTCGATGTACAAGAGCGAATGATAAGAGTAGTCGGATGGTGATCAGTCCATCGCGCACCCAAAGCATTACTCTGCACACGAATAGGAGAATTATGCAACCAACTCTCAGAATCGGACTGAAGATCTTGACAAGCGAGGTTCGGAAACAAAAGAGTGATGCAGGCTCTGCATCGGATCTGGCGTAGATGACGTCGTCGTGTCAGAAAACACCGGATGGCACAAACAAGGAACAGAGAATGGTACCACAGATAAAGGTCTACTCAGATAGCATGAAGTACGGAGGTAGAAACACCGTTGCCAAAGGAGGAAGCGAAACCCTAAAGGTACAACGGAAACCCAACCACGAGAATTCCTAGACTCGAAGAAAAGGTAAGAGAGCAGATCCAAACCACGCAGAGGTAAGAGGAGAATAGCAGAGGGTAAGGAGTAAAAGCAGACCTAATCAGATCTATCCAACCGATTTTCCAAATTAGTTTTGACACTCTACTTCGGCCGTTAGCTAGGTTATCCTGCAGGCTAGACTGATGGGGTATCGCAACTGCTGAGCTCTGATACCACTTTGTAACACCCTCAAATCGGCCCTATGCAAGTTTTATCCCTTTCCGCCAAAACCCGCATAGAAATGATTCAAGGACGCCCACCAGGCACTTTCGTGCGGGTGGAAAACAAAGTAATACCATTACACAACAGTCCTTGATGGGACCCACAGAACAAATATAGATACAACAGCGACTCAGCGAGTCAAGAATACAGATATATAGTACAAAGAACCGAATCACCTTGAAATCGATACAGCGTCCGAGTACGGACAAGATGCAAATGGGGCTAAGAGCCCTGAAGAATAACCAATGGCGTCCATAACCCTGCCCAGGCCAAGCCGGAAGGGTAACCCTGCTAACGACGTCGATCTCAAACCTGCTAAAACAAAAGGGGTGCCAACAAAGGGCAAAGGAAAAAGAGGAGCATCAGTACTGAGGCCAGTACATGGCGAGGCTAGAATTTGGCGGCTCTCGCCTACATAGGTATGGTGGACTGAAGCAGCAGCGAAGCATGCACTAAACAACCTATAGAGACTCAATTCATCTGTCAGCTATTAGAGAGGGATAAGAGAGACCTATTCGGATCCAACCTGATACTAACACCAAACATACCCATCCTGGTATTTCCCCCCTCGAGACCAAACGAGGAAGTCAGACCAAGGAACTCACACAGTTGGCAGTTTTACTCATTCCATTATAGTTGCAGCACTTACTAGTCAGATATAGATAGCATGAGTCCTCCTGATAGCATAAGTAGTGGGCAGTTTTAGTTAACCATTCAGTTGTAGTTGCAGTACTTACTAGTCAGATACAATTAGCATGTGACATCCCAAACCCAGCAGTTGTTGGCACTTTTATTTCATTCCGTTAGAGTTGCGATACTTACCAGGCAGGTATAACATGACATGGTACCCAACAGTTCCACCAGTGGTTGGCACTTTTATTATCCATTCCATTGTAGTGAAGTTGATTACTAGTCACATATTAAGTCAAATTTATAGCACTACTTTAGTTATGCTTGTCTATGATCGAGATACTATGCTCCAAGTCGTCCATAACCGCGGACACGGCTTTTAGAAAGATTTACCCTGCAGGGGTGCACAAATAGCAACACACACACGATCAACCTCGGAAAAACCAAATCAAAACCCAACGAGGCTTTCACGAAAAAGCAATCATAGGATTCATAAAATATTTCAGGGGGCCACCCCATTAATCTACCCGCAACAAAGTTGGCCGGCTCCGAGACGGACCCAAGGTTTGCGCCAATGGCTGTAAACGACTGGGAACCCGAAAGTGTGAATGGGCTTGTCGATACCGCGAAAACACTCTGCAATTCCTAAACAGTACAGGTGCTCCACGCACAATCGTAAATAAAGCAGTAAAGCATGGCATAGGTACAGGATAGTAATAAAGCCCCAAACTACTTTGTGGCCCCAAGAAATAAGAAATGAATCAAGCTCTGGCTAAGGGGGATTCATAGACTCTCCCGTATGTGGGTAGTGCGAATATTCAAGGAATAGGTATCAAGTACTCGGGGTCCTACGGGACACAAGTGAGCGTGGAAGAACCAAATAACATCTATTTCCCACCGATGCCTCTGCATTAGTTATATCTAGCAATTTAATAGTGGTAATTAAAGACATGATCATCTCCGCCATAAACATTTGCCAGCATTCTAACAACTGTGATACTCGACAACACGAGATCGCACCTGAGCAAGCAACTACGACTCGCAAGGCCAGCTATCTACCAAACAACAGGTATTAGGAGGTGTCCATGGCAATATAGAGGCTGCACGGGATATAACTGGTGCACGGAAACTAAAGCATCGCGACACGAATAGCAATAGGTCAACAGGAGGAAATAAAGACTATAAATGCAAAATAGGTAGAAAGGGGGAGAATGCTCGCCTGGCAAACACTGTCGGAGATACATATCCGGAGAACTTGCCGATACTCGCATCAACTCATTGGCCTAATCCGCGAAGAAGCAAACACTAGAACAAACACCGGATGCACTATTTAATACTACGGCAAAAGATCCGGCATGATTATGATATGATGCAGATGCAGTGCAATTAGGCAGTGTTAAGCAGAACCGGGGTCCCGACAATTAATTAGAGGGTTCATGTTATTTAGCTACCCCGCATTTTAAATGTTGTCTTAACAAGGTAAAACATGGCATCGGTTCTCTACACAAATTTAAATGGAGACAATATAAGACTAGAATCGCCCGCATATGGCCTCCATATTTAATTTAGGTGAATCGACTATTTAACCCAACCCACCAGATGACATGTATGCAAGCATGATGATTGAATGATGCGACAGGTAGATGTCATATTATAAAAATAGAGGCTTAGGGTCACACATCTGGGTTTGGAAGATCTTGGTTCCGGAGGTTCGAGTCGGGGTCTCAGGGTTCGACGGGGATCGAGTTTGGACTTGGCGGGAACGATCTTCAGACAACGAGAGGTATATATTGTCGCATCCGCGGCCTTCGGGTCATGTCGACGGTCATGGCGTCCCAGGATGAAGAACTTGGCGTTCTGTGTCAGCGAACTCGGTGTTCCGAGGTGAAGTGCTTGTCGTTCCGGAGAAGATCTTGGGGTTCCACGTCGAAGGCCTTCTGGTACGGGGGTCTTCGGGTTCCGAGAAGATCTTGTGGTTGGTGAAGAACTTGGATCGGTGTCGACGGTTCATCACTGTCGATCTTGGCGTGGTCCTGGTACAGCTAGCCGCCTTGGACGATCTGGTCCACTGGGAGGTCATGGCGTTCGTGAGGGAGAGCTCGGGGCTTCGAAACCGAGAAGGAGATCTTGTCGGTTCTACACCGAAGGCCTTGGGTTTTTTTTTCGTGCGGTGATCTTGTCGTTCCCGCGTCATTGGATCCTGAAGAAGAACCTGCATGTCTACTCGGAATTCCCCGGTAACAGCGTCAGTGGATCCGGGTAGGGGTACTGGGGTGACTTCTCGGTACAAGGTTGATACGATCATGCCAACAAAAAAGACCTTGCCGAGAGGAACTTGGATGCTGGGGAAAACTTGGCGAGGCTTTTGTCGTGCACACAGCAGCGACAAGGTTCATCCGGGTCTTCCATCAACCAACACCTTCCGAAACCACAAACTCAACACCAATAACCACGGCGGAACCTGCAGGACATCAACGGGTGCCCTCGCGCACGGTGAAGACGAGCAGGAGGTAGCCGGGGGTGTTTGGCGCGCATGACTGGCAGCGACCGGAGGAAGGCCAACACAGCGATATGAGACGCGCGGCCGGGCGAGCTTCTGCGTCAGGGAAGGCCTGCGGGAGAACGACGGAGGGAGATGGCACGCCTGCCGGCAGAAGGGTCGGGGCCGGGGGAGCTTGGGACGTGGGGACGGCATGGACGACGAGGGCATGCGGCGGCGTGCTTGCCGGAGATGGGAGGTGGCGCGACGAAGGCTCGCAGGGGCATGGCCGGGGTTGACGGGAGGCGGCGGCGCTCGGGCAGAGCCCGCTGGCGGAGGAGTGGGGGCCCCAGGGCGAGGTCGCGCAACGACCTGGAGGTGCAGGGCCGGTCATGGCGGTGGAGGGGTGGAGCTCCCGGGCAGCGACGACTCCGGCGGGCTTGCAGGAGCACGGCGGAGGGCGGCTTGAAGTAGAGGGGGGCACGGCAGCCGAGGGGGTCGTGGACGAGGCGAGACGGAGGCCGGAGGTCATCGCAGGCGGCGGCGTTATGCGGGGAGGCGGGGTTGGTGGCGACCAGGACGCGTCGCAGGGTGGGGCTGCGGCGTGGGGGAGCTGGGGTGGAGCGGGGCGGACGGGGCGGCGGTCGGCGAGGGGAACGGCCGCGCGGCGGCTCGGGAGGCCGGAGAGGGAGATGTTGCGGGGGCTCGAGGAGGGAGCCGAGGGAGCGGGGTCGCGGTAGGTGGGCGCTGGCGTACGCGGGGTGGGGCCGGGGGTAACGTGGCAGGGCGAGCGGGGTGGACGGGCGGTTCGATCGAGCATGGGCGGGGATTAGGCAGGGCCGCACGCGCGGGTTGGTAGGTGGACGCGGGAGTTAGAGGAGAGTGGGGTGGTTGGTGAAGAGGTGGGTCCGGGCGGGGTGAGGTGGCGGGCTAGGAGTGGCCGGGGTGAGGTGGCGATGGGGTGGGAGTGTGGGCAGGTGGTGGCTGGTTAGGGTTTGGCTTTTGGGGGTGGCCGGCTGGGCCGGGTTGGCCTGGTTCGGCTGCCCCCTAAAAAATAATATAAATATTTTATTTGTTTAAAACGGGGCTTTTGAAATCCATTTGTAGAAGAAACAAAATATTCCGGACAAACCCGGGGTTTTGTATTTGAATAAAGACGGGGCTTATTTAGAAAAACAAAATAGGTTTTCGAAAATAGTTTTTAAACAAACCATGCATGATGATGACGATGCTCAAATGCAATGTGGCATGATGACATGAGTATGCGGTCATGACGATGCAATGCACTAAAACGCCGCGATTTTCTAGTAGTGGTTTTAGCAGGGCGCCACAACCCCGGAGGAACGAAGATGTATCAAGATTTGAAAGAGCAATTTTGGTGGCACAAGATGAAGAGAGAAATCGGCAGCTACATCGCCAAGTGTGACATATGTCAAAGAGTCAAAGCAGAGCATCAGAGACCCGCAGGACTGTTGTAACCTTTGCAGATTCCAGAATGGAAATGGGATTCCGTCGGAATGGACTTTATCACCAGTTTACCTACTTCAAGTAGGGGAAATGACTCAATCTGGGTCATCGTTGATAGATTGTCCAAGGTAGCTCATTTTATACCTGTCAAGACTACCTACCAGAGTTCAAAACTAGCAGAGCTATACATTGCTAGGATTGTTAGTCTGCATGGAACCCCCAAGACCATAGTATCAGATAGAGGAACCAAGTTTACCTCAAGATTTTGGCAGAAAGTCTAGGAAGGATTAGGCACCAAGTTGAATTTCAGCACTGTTTATCACCCGCAAACTGATGGACAGACTGAGAGAGTCAACCAAATCTTAGAGGATATGTTAAGAGCTTGTGTTTTGGAGTATGGATCAAAATGGGAAGACTGCCTGCCTTTCACAGAATTCTCATATAACAACAGTTATCAAGCTAGTTTGCAAATGGCACCATTTGAGTTTCTGTACGAAAGAAAGTGCCGCACCCCTTTGAATTGGTCACAAGTAGGAGAGAGTCATATCTTCGGACCCGACATTCTCTGAGAAGCCGAAGAGAAGGTTCACAAAGTCCGTGAGCACCTCAAGACCGCCCAGTCCAGACATAAGAGTTATGCTGACAAGAGAAGGAGAGTCATCACTTTCAATGTCGGAGATTTTGTATATCTCAAGGTTTCGCCATTGAAGGGAACACAACGCTTTAGTCTGAAAGGAAAGTTAGCCCCCAGATATATCGGGCCCTTCAAGATTCTGAACCGTTGAGGATAAGTATCGTATCAACTGGAACTGCCAGAGGAGATGTCAGCCATCCATAATGTGTTCCATATCTCGTTACTTCGCAAATGCCTAGAAGTGCCGGAGAAGACTGAAGTTTTCAAGAACATCGATCATCGAGCTGTTGATATCAACAAGGACCTGACATATCATGAAGTGCCCATCCGTATCTTGGAAGAAGCCTACAGAACCACCAGGACCAGGAGTATCAAATTTCTCAAGATTCAATGGAGCAACCATACCAAAGAGGAAGCCACTTGGGAGCGAGAAGATTACATTAGGACAGAGTTCCCAGATCTCTTTAGTTCCTAGTTTTCTTTCGTAAATCTCGGGACGAGATTTTATTTAAGGGGGGAAGGTTTGTAACATCCCAAAACTTTAATCCAAGTGATCAAGATCCAAATCATCAAATTTAGAGTGAACAAAAACATTTCCATTTTAAAAATATTAAAGCATTCATATGTGTGTGCAGTTAAATAGGAGTTGTTTTGAATTTCCATGTTTAAGTGATCCATTGATTGTAAAATGATTCTTCGGTCATATAAACATCATCTAGATCATTCCCAAACAAATCCCAAAGAAAAACAAATCAAAATGAATAAAAGAAGCAAATGGTCATTTGTGCCATTTTAATCACCATGCCTACTTTAGCTATTCCTAGAATTCAAAACTTAATAGAAATAAATGTGGATCTTTGCACCCCTTGCTAGTACATGTAGTGTGATTACCCACAAGTATAGGGGGTGTATCGCAGTATTTTCGAGGGAAGTGAAACCCAATTTATTGATTCGACACAAGGGGAGCCAAAGAATATTTATAAGCCTTAACAACTGAGTTGTCAATTCAGCTGCACCTGGAAACAATCTTGCTCATAGCAGTTTCTCAGTAGCAACAGTTTTGTAGTAGGAATAGCAAAGTAACAACAGTAGTAAAGCAAAGCAATGATAAAGCGATGCAAAGGGATTCGAAAGGTAGGCATAGGGATGGATGGACGGGCGTTGCATGGACAAGACAATTCACATAGCAATCAGAACATAGGGCAATTGCAGATAAATAAGATAAAGCATCCAAGTACTAGATAATCCTAGGCATGTGTTCCATATATAGTCATACGTGCTCGCAATGAGAATTGCACAACATCTTTTGTCCTGCCAGCCCGTTTGCAGCGGGGCCTCAAGGGAATTACTGGCAATTAAGGTGCTCCTTTTAATAGAGCACCGGAGCAAAGCATTAACACTTCGTGAACACATGTGATCCTCACATCAAAGCCATTCCCTCCGGTTATCCCGATTTTTGTCACTTTGGGGCCATTGGTTCTAGACAACAACGTGTGTATACAACTTGCAGATAAGACCATAAACAATACTTTCATAATGAATCAATAACTTGTTCAGATCTGAAATCATGGCACTCGGGCCCTAGTGACAACCATTAAGCACAACAAATCGCAACAAAGTCATAAAGCACTATTAAAAGATAGTAGGCACCATGCCCTAACAAACCGATGCCATTACATGAACGATCTCATCCAATCCCTACCATCCCTATAGCCTACAGCGGGGGATTACTCACTCATAGATGGGGGAAACATGGATGGTCGATGGAGAAGCGATGGTGATGATGATGACGATGATCTCCTCCAATTCCCTGTCCCGGCAGGGTGCTAGAACGGAGTTTCTGGTGCTGTTTCGTGGAATCTGATGGTGGCGGCAGAGCGGAACTCCTTCTGGAAAAACATCGAACCCTCGAAGTTTTTAGGTCAGAAGGCTCCTTATAGGCGAAGAGGGAGACCGAGGGGGTGCCTAGGGGGCCCACACCACCCCCTGGTGCAGCCTGGAATGGCCCACGCTAGCAGGTGGTGTGGCCACCCCCTGGCTCTTCTACGTCTCGTATTCTGGCTCCTGGAGTCGTCGGGTGAAATAGGATTTTTGGCATATTTTCCGGGATTTTTCCTGATAGTTGGTTTTCTGCACAAAAAGTAGACACCAAGGCAATTCTGCTTTAAATAGCATCAGTCCGCATTAGTTGCATCCAAATCACACAAGTTTGGAGGAGAAACAATAACAAAAGAGTTCAGGAAAGTAGATACGTTTTGGACGTATCAACTCCCCCCAAGCTTAGCTTATTGCTTGTCCTCAAGCAATTAAGTTGAAAACTGAGTGCGATAAAAGAACTTTCACGAACACATTTGCTTCATATGATGTAAATATTCTCAGCAATGTGATCAACTACTTGGACAATTCATAATAAATAGTATGCAACCAAGTCTACTTAATAGTCATTGCAAGCTATGAAGAGATTCCAACTCAAGAATAATAAGTAGCATGAGGCACAAACATAAGCAACATTACAATGCTCATAGAAAGGTATGATAGAGTGGTATCTCGCTTGCCTTTGATTATGAATATCAAGGCACCTCTGAAGTTCAAGTGATGACTAGAAATAAAGATATCAAGGATACAAGCATCAAAGTCATAACACAAATAATCAAGTAATGGGACAAGCACAAGGAATGACAACTATGCTCTCAAGAAGGTGCTCAAAGAATAAATGGAGACTCAACAAGTAAAGGAAAAGGTTTTGAATAATTTGAAAGGCTTCCAAATGCTGAAAGTATGGTACTCATTAGCTTTGAGCTCTCAATTCCCCTATCATAAGCATCTTTAATGTGGTTAAGGTGAAAGTGAGGTCCAATCTGAGTTATATGCTTGACAGACTATAAACTGAAAATCCCATGTCCCTTGAGTATGAGGGCCGCTCCTCATGCTACTCAACTTTAGTTACCGGTAAGTTCTTGTCATCGTAAATATGTGCGTATCATTGAGAACCGCCAACGGGGTACCCCTTGCCCGATGATACGGAAGAATCCCCATATCAAAATGACAAGGCAAGCAGACAATGAGTATCTCAGCAATCTTCTTATTTACCATGGGAAAATGGTGCTTTTTTCTCTCTTTCCTCTTTTCATAAATCTCTTTTTTTTCTTTTTCTCGAGAGCTATCTCTCTCTTTTTTTTATAAGAAGAATGCTTCATAGATATCATTATGGTTACGCTGCAGGTTTCCACCATGTCAGCATGGATTAGACCAGCAGCCCAGGCGTTTCTCTAACACACATACATAACTCCATGGACTTACAAGCTCCCCTTTTATTTCACACCGACGACATCCGCAAACAAAAGAGCAAGGTATCAACTGGGTATATATTTACAAGTGTTGAAAGCGTTCCCCGTGAGACATGCTTCTGCTAATCTGACCTATAATTAGCAAGCATATAACTTTCATGGAGAATTCACAATGGTTCAGGTTTATTTAAGTGCAGGAAAATAAAGTGTGCCGTCCAGTTCATGAGAGCTTTACTAACTAACTTTCTCATAACAAGCAAACATTTTATTCGGAAGAAAACAAGGCATATTGAATATGCACGGAAGTAGCAAATGATGCTAATAGGTAGGTATGGTGGACACTTTGGCAATATTTGGTTTAAGGGAGTTGGAAACATGAGTAAAACACTCAGTGGAAGTGAAGGCTAGCAATAGTAAGGGAGCGACAAACGAGAGAGCAATAGCTGTCATTATCATGCTTGCAACAAAACAGGACTACTCATGGCATCAAAGTGATTCAAGATCCTCAAGGCAAAATAATTCATCGAGGCTCAACTGATTATTACAGTCATGTGCATGCGTGAGCATGTACCAAGTCAATTCAAATGAAACATTCAGAGGAGGATACCACGGTGTCATACCAATTTATGAATAGAGCAATGCAAGCAAACATTCATAAGACATGCTACAAACTATTAGCGAGCTGGAGCTAATCATAAGAAAGCAGGAACTACTAAGCATCCAAACAAAACATAAACTCTACATGAACGGACTAAGCATGCCCACAGTGATGAGTATATGTACAAAAATGAAAACAAATAGAGTTCGTTACCAGCCTCTTACCACGCCTCAAGTTGTCATTAATCCTCATTATTGCTCTTCACTTGTTTGGCTTGAATAATAATATGAAACCAATATTCCACTAAGGATTGCTGAACCCTATAGCAAACTCACAAAACCAAAGAAGAACGACAAATATTTTTGTTGTTTTTGATTTTAAAACAAGAACCAAAGGAAAAACAAGCAAAGCAAAATCTTTTAGGGTTTTTCAAATAGTTCAAACAAAGCAAAAAGGGAAAAACAAACCAAGGCAAAAAGAAGAAGCAAACCAAAGAGAAACAACAGAAATATTTTTGGTCTTTTTGTGTTTTAGAAATCAAAAGCAAAGAAGAACGAAAACTAAAAAGAGAATGAAAACATGAATATACAAAGTACCGATGCAACATGATATGAAGATGAGTGTGGTGTCGGCGTACCTCCCCCCAAGCTTAGGCTTTTGGCCTAAGTGGGTATCAATGCCAAGCTAGCCAGGATGATGTGTCACCATAGTATGACGAGGAGGTCCCATTGTCCTGGTGCGATCTCGAGTACGTCCCTCTGTAATGCACGGAGTAATCATAGGAGGGTACATCCTCCTGGTGTTGCTCGTGGAAACCCAGCAAGCGAAGCTGCTCGTCCACCTCTTCCTTGGAGCGCGACCACGGTCTCCTGTGAACACTAAACAAAGAAGGCTGTGGCAAAAGGATCTCCCTTTCATCCCCGTCAGTGAAAAGCATCCTATATACTAAACTGTCCAAATCAGAAGTAGCAGTGACAAAGTGATGAGTTTTCATAGCAACAAGGTCAAGCCTCTATGGTGCCAGCATAGTATCATTGGGATCCACTAAAAGACCTAATGCATTGACTATACGCGAGGCAATGATGCCCCCATAGATAGGCCCCCTAGCATCTAGGCGGCGAGCAATGAGCGAGCCAAGATTGTACTGAGTATCGTTGTTAAGCGCAGCAGCAAGGAATGCTAAATGATAGTTGGAGATATTACTTGTGTTCTCCCTACCTGATGACCCACAAGTATAGGGGGTGTATCACAGTATTTTCGAGAGAAGTGAAACCCAATTTATTGATTCAACACATGGGGAGCCAAAGAATATTTATAAGCCTTAACAACTGAGTTGTCAATTCAGCTGCACCTGGAAACAATCTTGCTCATAGCAGTTTCTCAGTAGCAACAGTTTTGTAGTAGGAATAGCAAAGTAACAGCAGTAGTAAAGCAAAGACAGCGATAGATGGCGAAACAAATGGGATTCGAAAGTCTGGTAGGCATAGGGATGGATGGACGGGCGTTGCATGGACAAGACAATTCACATAGCAATCAGAACATAGGGCAATTGAAGATAAATAAGATAAAGCATCCAAGTACTAGATAATCCTAGGCATGTGTTCCATATATAGTCATACGTGCTCGAAATGAGAACTTGCACAACATCTTTTGTCCTGCCAGCCCGTTTGCAGCGGGGCCTCAAGGGAACTACTGGCAATTAAGGTGCTCCTTTTAATAGAGCACCGGAGCAAAGCATTAAAACTTCATGAACACATGTGATCCTCACATCAAAGCCATTCCCTCCGGTTATCCCGATTTTTGTCACTTTGGGGCCATTGGTTCCAGACAACAACGTGTGTATACAACTTGCAGATAAGACCATAAACAATACTTTCATAATGAATCAATAACTTGTTCAGATCTGAAATCATGGCACTCGGGCCCTAGTGACAACCATTAAGCACAACAAATCGCAACAAAGTCATAAAGCACTAATAAAAGATACTAGGCACCATGCCCTAACAAACCGATGCCATTACATGAACGATCTCATCCAATCCCTACCATCCCCATAGCCTACAGCGGGGGATTACTCACTCATAGATGGGGGAAACATGGATGGTCGATGGAGAAGCGATGGTGATGATGATGGCGATGATCTCCTTCAATTCCCCGTCCCGGCAGGGTGCCAGAACGGAGTTTCTGGTGCTGTTTCATGGAATCTGGTGGTGGCGGCGGATCGGAACTCCTTCTCGAAAAACGTCGAACCCCCCGGAGTTTTTAGGTCAGAAGGCTTCTTATAGGAGAAGAGGGAGACCGAGGGGGTGCCTGGGGGGCCCACACCATGCCCTGGCGCGGCCAAGCCCAGCCCGCGCCTAGGGGTGGTGTGGCCAGGCCCTGACCCTCCTCCGTCTCGTATTCTGGCACCGTGAGTCTTCTGGAAAAATAGGCACTTTGGCTTTTGTCCCATCCAATTCCGAGAACATTCATTTTCTGACTTTCCTGGAACCAAAAATAGCAGAAAACAGGCAGCTGGCACTGTGGCTCTTGTTAATAGGTTAGTCCAAGAAATCATATGAAAAGTACTCCAATGTGTGGACAAAACACAAGAAAGTGGATAAAACCAAGCATGGAACATCAAAAATTATAGATACATTTGCAATGTATCACTACCTAGTACACTAGTAGCAAGATAATATGCAAAGTATCTAAGAGCGGGGAGTTGGATATTTCTTATCTTTCCGCGTTGCGCCACACGGTCATCATCATTGGTCACCCCTCGGTAAAGCTCCAACAAATCAGCGGGTCGCCCTTGAATTTTCTTCACTGTCCCTGTCAAGCGTACACCTACAATACTGCAAAATCTCTCCAAAGGCATGGTGAAGGGCAGATTATAGATTTTAAAAGAGACAGTCGACTGATAGGATGTGTTGGGAAATGTGAAGCTCTCAACAAAAGTTTTGGTGAGCATAGTGTATTGCGCACTCTCATCTTGCATATATGAGGTCAAACCAACCCTCTCAATCAGTAGCAAGAAATCATCAAGAATACTTGCAGCTTGTAAGAAAGTAAAACAAGGAAAAGAGGATGGGTGAGAATCCCCATCATCCCTTTCACTACCAATACGAGTTGCAATGAGATCTTCGTTTTATGATGGCCTAGCCTGAGAGGCTGATCTTGAGGGCCTCAACCTCCTAGGTGCATCACTCTCAAAAATCTCTCCAAAAGTATGGTTGTTCATGCTTGGTATTCTGAAATTTAAACACCTATTAAACAAGTGATTGCAAAGTAAATATAATGAAGGATTCTACTCATAGGGACTTGTAAGAGGCCTAAACATGCATCAAAACTATATCTCTAAGCATTAAACAAGCTTACAAGCTCTCATAACCAGTCACCTATAGCAGCAAAATACTCAATATATATTCCACTAAACACAAATCTACTTGGACAAGGGAGGAGTCACATACCAGGGAACAAATGCTCCAAATTTCAGCAAGAAAGATGGGCTGAGAAAGGAGATCAAAAAAATCGAGAGCAAGCACAGCAAGAACGCGATTTTGAGCAATGAACTAGAGCTTACTCGGGAGAGAGAAGAAAGTGGCAGGTGAGAGAGTTAGTGGGGGGCCAGGGGTAGCCCACACCAGGGCATGGCGCCACCCAGGGATGGCCGCGCCACCATGTGGTGTGCCTGCCTGGTGGCCCCCCTGGTACCTCCCAGGTACTCCTCTGCCTCTTTTTTCACGTAAAAATTTAATATGAATTTTCTGGAATTTTTAGAGCCCCTTATTTTTGGGCATTTTTCAGAAATAGAAGAATGATTTTTCTGACAGATAGATTTTTTTTGGAAACATGATGTAAGGACAAAACAAGGCTAGAACTACAGACGTTCTAAGACACTCTAACATGCAAGCAACTAACAACAAAAAGAAAACTAAACGAAAACAAAAACTAAAATGCAAAGGATAGAAATAAACAGAGATAATCATAATGAAAACATTGTTTTGTTCAATGAAATCCTTTTGTTAACAAGGTTGATCAAGTCTTGCTACCAAAACAATTCCATATGAGATAAAACTTTGTATTCCACTAACGATTATGTTACCTCAACCTTGATAGCAATGGTCCCAATCATAATAGTTTCAAAATTTTCTCTTGGTATGGGACAATATATTTCTCCAACTTGAATGCCTTCAACATGTTCAATTGAATTCAAACCATAAGTCCTTTCAATCTTCTTGGGGAAATAGATAGTATGTTCCTTGTCATTAACATTGAAAGTCACCTTTCCTTGATTACAATTAATAACAGCTCCTACAGTTTTAAGAAAAGGTCTCCCAAGAATAATAGACATATTATCATCTTCAGGCATTTCAAGCACAACAAAATCAGTTAATATCAAGCAATTATGATCCACCTGAACAGGTACATCCTCACATATACCCACAGGAATGGTGGTAGATTTATCAGCCATTTGCAAAGATATATCAGTTGGTATTAATTTTTCAAGTTGAAGCCTCTTATATAGAGAGAAAGGCATAACACTAACTCCAGCTCCCAAATCACACAAAGCAGTTCTAACATAACTGTTCTTAATAGAGCAAGGGATAGTTGGAATACCTGGGTCTCCAAGTTTCTTAGGAACCTTACCATTGAAGGAATAATTAGCAAGCAAAGTAGAAATTTCTTCATTAGGGATCTTCCTTTTATTTGAGACAATATCCTTCATATACTTTGAGTAAGGAGGCAATTTAATAGCATCAGTCAAAGGAATTTGCAGGAATAAAGGTTTCATCCACTCACAAAACTTATTATAGTGTTCATCTTCCTTTGACTTGTGTTTCTTATCAGGGAAAGGCATAGGTTTTTGGACCCAAGGCTCTCTTTCACTACCATGTTTCTTAGCAATAAAATCTTCTTTGGTTTATTTAGTATTCTTAGTGTGCTTTTCAGGTTCTTCTTCAACTTTTTCTTCATTAGGAACTTCATTTTCTTCATTACCACTTTCAGTTTTAGCATCAGAGATAGATATACTATTAGGATCTATAGCAGGTTCAGAGGGTTCTACAATAGTTTTATGCTTCTTTTTCCTTTTCTTATGAGTAGAACCACTATTTTCATCTTGTTGACAATCCTGCTCAATTCTTTTGGGATGCCCCTCAGGATATAGAGGATCCTGGGTAGCAGCTCCACTTCTAGTTCTAATTTCATAAGCATGTTTTTCTTTAGCGGCATTAACTAGCAAGTCGTTTTGCACTTTAACGAGTTGATCTATTTGAGTTTGAACCATTTGAAAGTGTTTAACAATCATTTTAACATCATTAGAGGTTCTTTCCACAATATCTTTCAACTCAACAATAGCTCTAGTGTTTTCCATTAGATGATTTTGCACCCTTTTATTAAAGTTATCTTGCTTAACAATAAAGATATCGAATTCTTCTAAGCATTGATCAGGAGGTTTAGAGTAAGGGATATCACCTTCATCAAAGTGTTGGAGAGAGTGTACCTCAATAGTGGATGAGTAGGGAATAGGCTTACATAATTCTTCTATAGGAGGTAAATTCTTGACATCTGCAGCTTTAATTCCCTTCTCCTTAAGACATTTCTTAGCTTCCTTCATCACTTCATCATTTAATTCAATAACTCCCCTCTTATTAGATGTTGGAATAGGCGCCGGAATAGATGGTTCAGGTACAATTACATCAGGTATAGCCGGTTTAGGAGGAGTCCAATCTTCATAATTCTTGCTTATTTTAGCCATTAATTCCTTGGCTTCCTTCAGAGTCCTATTCCTGAAAACACAATCAGCAGAACTATCTAGGTATGTCCTAGATTCTTCAGTTAGTCCATTATAAAATATATCAAGAAGCTCATCTTAGGTAATGGACTTCCAGCCTGTGCATGAATCAAAGCACAAAACCTTGCCCAAGATTCAGGCAATACCTCTTTTTCTCCCTGTTTAAAATCAAAAAGTTCCTGCAAAATAGCATGTCTAGCACTAGGAGGAAAATATTTGTGCAGGAAAGTACTAATCAAGCACTCAGGGCTATCAATAGATCTAGGAGGTAAATTACTAAACCAAGTTTTAGCTTCTCCTTTCAGTGAAAAGGGGAAAATCTTGGCAACATAGTAAGTACGCATCTTAATATCATTAGAAAACAAACCACTCATGGTAGAAAGTTCATTCATATGTGCTACCGCACTTTCATTCTTAGTCCCACAAAAAGGTTCTTTCTCGACAATAGCTATGTAAGATAGATCGAGAGAGAAATCATAATCTTTATCTATAATGTTTATGGGAGAAGCAGCAAACTTAGCAATAGGAGACAATTTGTGTCTAATAGTACGCCTCTCAAGGAGACTCTTAGCAGCGCTCCTATCATGGGTGTTTTTACATTCTTTAATAAATTCATCGGTCATCTCAACATAACCATCTTCAATATCATAACTTTCACTAGACTCAGGTGAACTAACAGGTGTGGTAGTGTCTTCATTAGGAGTTTCGGTATTTCCAGCTATAGTTCTAGCAATCGTAGCATCTAGGAAAGGACCTAATGAACCACTCTTATCAAGCACAGTAGAAGCAGCATCATAAGCATCAGAAGTTTCAGATCCAGCAGTAGTAGCAATGTGTGTAGCATGTGTATGTGGTGGTGTAACGAGCTTACTTATAACAGATGGTGAATCAAGAGCAGCAGAGGTGTTCAGAACCATACCTCTTCATGTAGTGGATGGTAAAATAGGAAACTTGCCATCACGAGACTTACCCATGATGGATGGATAGCAGCGAACAATAGAGAATCCAAGTGAGCTTGATAAATAAAGCTATGCTCCCCAGCAACGGTGCCAGAAAATAGTCTTGATGACCCACAAGTATAGGGGGTGTATCGCAGTATTTTCGAGGGAAGTGAAACCCAATTTATTGATTCGACACAAGGGGAGCCAAAGAATATTTATAAGCCTTAACAACTGAGTTGTCAATTCAGCTGCACCTGGAAACAATCTTGTTCGCAGCAGTTTATCAGTAGCAACAGTTTTGTAGTAGGAATAGCAAAGTAACAGCAGTAGTAAAGCAAAGACAGCGAATAAGATGGCGATTGGGATTCAAGTGTAGGCATAGGGATGGATGGACGGGCGTTGCATGGACAAGACAATTCACATAGCAATCAGAACATAGGGCAATTGCAGATAAATAAGATAAAGCATCCAAGTACTAGATAATCCTAGGCATGTGTTCCATATATAGTCATACATGCTCGCAATGAGAATTGCACAACATCTTTTGTCCTGCCAGCCCGTTTGCAGCGGGGCCTCAAGGGAATTACTGGCAATTAAGGTGCTCCTTTTAATAGAGCACCAGAGCAAAGCATTAACACTCCGTGAACACATGTGATCCTCTGTGGCGCCCCGCAAAAACTACTACTAGAAAATCGCGTTGTTTTTGTGCATTGCATCGTCATGACCACATGCTCATGTCATTATGCCGCCTTGCATTTGAGCATCGTCATGTCTTCTTGCATTGGTTTGCATAAAACTATTTTCGCAAAGTCTGTTTGTTTTCTAAATGCCCCATCTCTATTCAAATTAAAACCCGGGTCTGTCCGCAATATTTTGTTTTGTCTACCAACGGATCTCAAAAGCCCCGTTTTAAATATTAAAATTTTTACTTTATTTTTAGGGGGCAGCCGTACCGGGCCGATCCGACCCAGTCGGCCACCCCAGTACAAAAACCAGAGCTACCCCAAATCTTTTCCTACCTAATCCTAACCTACCCAGCCTCCTCCACCTCACTCCAGCCAACCACCACCCTCCACCTCACCCGGCACAACCAGCCCCCACACGCCACCGACCCCTGCCCAGATCCCAACACCCCACCCCGTCGAGCCGTTCCCGCCCACCTGCCTTGCTCGAACCGCGGACACGCGCGTCACGCGCTCCACGCGACCCCACCTCGGTCCCCGCGCCCAGCCCACCACTCCATGTCCCACCCCCACCTGGAGCGCGCGCCCCCAGGCCCTCCCACCGACGCCACCCTGTCCCGCACGTCTCTCCCTCTCGCTCACCAACCACCGCCCTACCCCATCGTCCCTATCGTCTCCCGCGTCCCCGCGGCTCTCCCTCCCTGGCTCCTCCGTGCCCCTCCTCGTCGAGACCGCGTCGTCGCCCGCCGGAGCCACGTCGGGCGCCCCCCTCCTCTCCGCATCGTCCCCGTCGTCGGTCGAACCCCCGAGCTCCCGCGTCGTCGCTCCTCTCTTCCCTCACCTACCTCGCTCGATCTCCACCGCCGCCAGCGCTCACCAGCACCGTCGCCCCGAGGCCAGCCATCACCGGCCACGCCGACCCCGCCGCCGGAAGCCCCCTTCCGCCGCCTGTGACCCGGCGATCCTCTGCGCCCTTCCACCCCCGGCGTCGCCCCGGACCCCCTAGGCCTCGCTCTCCTCACCGTCCCGCGGCCCAGCTCGTCCCCGACCCCGCAGCGCCGGCCGCCGCTCCTTCCGTCGGGCCCTCCCCTCCGACCCCGAGCCCGCCTGCACCAGCTCGCCGACGCCCCGTTCTCTCGGCCGCCTCGACGCGCACCCCGCCAGCACCTCGTTGGCCTTGCCATCTCCCATGAACCTCGCCGTCCCGCCGTCGGCCTCTGTCTGTGCTGCCCGCACGCACGGCCACCTCGTCGCTCCGTCCGCCACCATCACCGCCGCAGGAGCTCCACCCCGGCAGTCATGGCCACCCCTGCGCCAAGCTAGCCCCGCCTCCACCTCTGCGTCCCGTGAGTCGTTGTCAGGGACGGGCCTTTGGACCCGTTGGCCCTCTAGCATGCTCTCTGTTGTGGTGTTTCTAGTAGTGGTGTTGTCCTATTTTGCGTAATAAGGTCTGCTCCGTCCTGCCGTGTAATCGCTACCTTGCATGGATCCATATGCAGAACATCGATCAGTTCTCCGTCGCAAGATGATGCTACCCGAAGACGGTGCCATGCCTGAAGAACCACGGGCAAGAACCGTCCCTATTACAAGATCTTCGTCTCGGAATGCCAAGTCCTCCTACACGATCGACAAGTTCTCCGATCCGGGATCTGGATGCCAAGACCGCCACACGGACTTGAAGACCCCAAGTCCTCCTTCACGGATTCGGTGATGCCGAAACACTAAGCTCTCCTCACGGACTCCACAGAACAAACCCGGCGCCTTCCTCCCTCTCAGCCCTGAACCGAACCCCTCCGAGACCTCGGATCCGAAGATCCGAAGACCAAACCCCAAAGACCGATCCCGCTGGACCCGAACCTCTCGGAACCAAGACCTTCGCCCCTAATGTGTGAACCTTTTTTCGAGCCCCTATTTTATAAATGCTTCATATAAAATCTGTTGCATATAAATTTTTCATGCTTGCATACATGTTTGTGGGTTGGGGGCATTATGCCGATTCACCTCATAATTAAATATGGAGTCCATCTGCGGAATATCTTTGTCTTATTCCGGACTCCATTTAAATTGGTGTAGCAAACTGATACCATGTTTTGCCATGTTAAGACAACATTTAAATTGTGGGGGTTCTAAACCACTTGAACCATATAATCATTTGTCGGGACCCCGGTTCCGCTTAATACTGCCTAATTGCACCTCATCTGCATCATATCATAAGCATGCCGGATCTTCTGCCGTGGTATTAAATATTGTATCCGGTGTTTCTGCTAGTGTTTGCTTCTTCGCGGATTAGACCGATGAGTGGATGCGAGTACCGACAAGTTCTCCGGATTTGAACCTTCGGCAGTGTTTCCCAGGCGACCATCTCTTCCCCTCTACCTATTTTGCATTTATAGTCTTTATTTCCTCCTGTTGATCTATTGCTATCCGTGTCGCGATGCTTTAGTTTCCGTACCCCAGTTATATCCCGTGCAGCCTCTATATTGCCTTGGACACTTCCTATTACCTGTGTTTGGTAGATAGCTGGCCTTGCGAGTCGTAGTTGCTTGCTCAGGTGCGATCTCGTGTTGTCGTGTACCCCAGTTGTTGGAATGCTGGCAGATGCTTATGGTGGAGATGTTTATGGTGGATATGATCATGACTTTACATACAACTATTAAAAATGCTAGCTATAACTAATGTAGAGGCATCGGTGGGCAATAGATGTTTTTTGGTTCTTACACGCTCACTTGTGTCCTATAGGACCCCGAGTACCTGATACCTGTTCCTTGATTTTTCGCACTATCCACATCCGTGAGGCCTTATGGACCCCCCTGAGCCAGAGCTTGATTCATTTCTATTTCTTGGGGCCACAAAGTAGTTTGGGGCTTTATTACTATCATGTACTTATGCCATGCTTTACTGCTTTATTTAAGATTGTGCGTGGAGCACCTGATCGCTTAGGATCATGACACGCTTTTTGTAGACGACGAGCCCAGTCACACTTTCGGGTTCCCAGTTGTTTACAGCCGTCCACACAAACCCTGGGTCCATTCCGGAGCCGGCCAACTTTGTTGCGGGTAGCTTAGTGGGGTGGCTCCCTGAAATATTTCTGAATCCTGTGATCGCTTTGTCGTGAATGCCTTGTTGGGTTTTGAGTTGGTTTTTTCGAGGTTGATCGAGTGTGTGTTGCTATTTGTGCACCCCTGCAGGGTAAAACTTTCTGAAAGCCATGTCCGCGGTTATGGACGACTTGGAGCACAGTATCTCGATCATAGACAAGCATAACTAAAGTAGTGCTATAAATTTGACTTAATATGTGACTAGTAAGCAGCTCATAATTATAATGGAATGGATATTAAAAATGCCAACAACTGGTGGATCTTGGTCATATCGTGTTCTGATATACCTGCCTAGTAAGTATTGCAACTCCAATGGAATGTGATAAAAGTGTCAACAACTGCTGGGTTTTTGGGGATTCCTCGGGACAATTTTATCTGACTAGTAAATGTTCCAACTACAACGGAATGGTGATTAAAACTGCCCACTACTTTTGCTATCAGGATAACTCATGCTATCTATATCTGATTAGTAATTGCTGCAACTATAACGGAATGAGTAAAATTGCCAACTGTGTGAGTTCCTTGGTCCGACTTCCTCGTTTGGTCTCGAGGGGGAAATACCAGGATGGGTTTGTTTGGTGTTAGCTTCAGGTTGGATCCGAATAGGTCTTTATTATCCCTCTCTGATAAATGCTAGTTGTATCGAGTCTCTATAGGTTGTTTAGTGCCGCTGCGCTGCCGCTTCAGCCCACCATACCTATGTAGGCGAGAGCCGCCGAATTCTAGCCTCGCCATGTACTGGCCTCGATCGACGCCTCTTTTTCCTTTGCCTTTGTCGGCACCCCTTTTGTTTTAGCAGGTTTGAGATCGCCGTCGTTAGCAGGGTTACCCTTCCGGCTTGGCCTGGGCAGGGTTGTGGACGCCATTGGTTATTCTTCAGGGCTCTTAGCCCCATTTGCATCTTGTCCTTAGTCGGACGCTCTATCGTTTTCAAGGTGATTTGGATCTTTGTATTGTATATCTGTATTATTGACTCATCGAGTCATTGATGTATATAAATCTGTCTGTGGGTCCCATCGAGGACTGATGTGTAATGGTATTACTTTGTTTTCCACCCGCACGAAAGTGCCTGGTGGGCGTCCTTGAATTGTTTCTATGCGGGTTTGGCGGGAAGCGCTAAAACTTGCATAGGGCCGATTTGAGGGTGTTACATCCTCACATCAAAGCCATTCCCTCCGGTTATCACGATTTCTGTCACTTCGGGGCCATTGGTTCCGGACAACAACGTGTGTATACAACTTGCAGATAAGACCATAAACAATACTATCATAATGAATCAATAACATGTTCAGATCTGAAATCATGGCACTCAGGCCCTAGTGACAAGCATTAAGCACAACAAATCGCAACAAAGTCATAAAGCACTAATAAAAGATACTAGGCACCATGCCCTAACTATCTGATGCCATTACATGAATGATCTCATCCAATCCCTACCATCCCCATAGCCTACAGCGGGGTATTACTCACTCATAGATGGGGGAAACATGGATGGTCGATGGAGAAGCGATGGTGATGATGATGGAGATGATCTCCTCCAATTCCCCATCTCGGCAGGGTGCTAGAACGGAGTTTCTGGTGCTATTTCGTGGAATCTGATGGTGGCGGCGGAGCGAAACTCCTTGTGGAAAAACGTCGAACCCCCCGAAGTTTTTAGGTCAGAAGGCTCCTTATAGGCGAAAATGGAGACCGAGGGGGTGCCTAGGGGGCCACACCACCCCCTGGCGCGGCCTGGCCTGGCCGGCAGCCAGGTGGTGGCCACCGGCTCTTCTTCTGCCTCAGATTCTGGCTCCTGGAGTCTTCGGGTGAAATAGGATTTTTGGCATATTTTCCCGGATTTTTCCTGATAGTTGGTTTTCTGCACAAAAAATAGACACCAAGGCAATTCTGCTGAAAGCATCGTCAGTCTGCGTTAGTTGTATCCAAATCACACAAGTATAGAGGAGAAACAATAGCAAAAGTGTTCGGGAAAGTAGATACGTTTTGGACGTATCATAGTGATGTACCAAGGCCCACTTTGTGATGTACCAAAAACTTTCAAACACTAAATTTAAATGACATTTGAAAATTGAATGTAGTTCATATGAGAAGATCACACTTATTCAAAAACCACTCAAATGAATTCCATTTTCAAATCCCAAGCAACCATAGATGCTCAAGCATGTGATCATCAACTCCACCAAAATTCAGCCCAAAATTCAAAAATTTAGTTCATGCGGCCATTGTGTCAAACACCTTGTAGACAGAAATTAAACTGCCTAACTATTACTGTTTATACTTAAACCAGTGTCCCCCTTTGCACCCTCTCTACTCTCCCTTGTCCCCCCTGAGACCAACCAGACCCTCACAGGCCTACCCCTAAGCCACAGCAGCAGTGGAGCGCCGCCACTTTGTGGTCGCCGCCGGCCAGAAGAGGACAGAGTGCCACAGACAATGTCGCGACATTCCAGCAAGTCCCCTAGCTCCGCCTAACCCTACCGCACCTCCCTGTCCACCCCTCGATCACCCACAACCCCTGGACCACACCCCAGCACCGCCGCCAATTCTCTCTGTGAGCTTGCCAGAGCGCGCCAGAGCGCGTTAGCCGCTAGCACGCCACAGACCGCCCCTCGACCCAATACCGCGCACGCCGCTCCGCCTTGACCCCAGCACCCCGCCAGACATGGTCGTGCGCCGCCGCACGACCAATAGTCGTCGTGCGCCGCGTCGAGCACCGCCTCTGTCTCCCAGAGTGTGGGACGCTCCCGACCAAACGCCACTGCCCCTAGCCACGCATTTAAGCCGTAGAGCACCGCCAGGAGGCAGGCCACTGTCCCCTACCTCCAGCCACGCTGCTAGCACGCTGTGCAGCCCTTGTCGGAGTCGCCAGCCCATCCCGTTTGGTCGCCTTGTCGAGCTATTAATAGAGGCCACCCCAGCACAAACTCCTCACACCATCTCACTCCTCTCTCTCCACTGATCCTCCCACCCCACCCCCGGAGCAAGGCGGGACGCCGTTCACCGGAATTTCGCTGGAGCTTGCCACAACAGAGGAGGAGAGGCATCGTCAATTTCATCCACCCCGGGAGCTGCCACGACCTCGCCTTCGAAGCCACTGTCCACCAGTTCGCTTTTCCCGCCTCGCCGATGGGCCGGAGCCCTGATGCGCCCTGGTAGACCCCCACTGGCTGTTTAGGGTTCGGTCTCGCCGGCGACGAGTCCATCATTGACGACAACTGTGAGCCATCGATCTGCGTTCTAATCATAGCGCCCAGATTGCCCCATACCGCTTTGGGTTTTAAGTGCCGCTGACAAGCGGGACCAACCTGTCAGCCACCCTCTGCGCCGCTGAGCGCCACTGGGCCGGCCCATTTTCTTTCCCGCGCTAGCCCACGAATTCAAATATAGGTTTTTCTATTTTAGTTTGAACTCACTTCTGTCCCTTAGTTCAAAATTCAATTTAGGAAGATTTACTGAACCAAATTGAGTGATTCAAATTTTGTTAGAGAGCTACTGAAAAGGTCTATGCAAGCCCGTTGGATTTAATTCATTTAGAGTTAGAGATCTCTCCTAGTAAAAATAACAAGACAGAAGCATTTGCACATTCAAACATTTTTATAAAATCAACCATAATAGCTTTTGAGTTTGTAATAATATTAAGGTTTGCATGCAGTGACTTTGCACTAGTACCAACATAATTCTATATAGGCATTTCTAGTCACTTTAAATCATTAAATATTAAACTTAAACTTAATTAAATGTGATTCAACATTTAAATCACATTCCCATATGTTAGAATATGTGGTGATGACATGTGTCAACATGATCCCATATTCTAAGTGGAGAATATTAAATCTTAGTATTTTCAATGAGTAGAAATTACTTTTCTTAAATAAAAAGAATGAAGCTAGTTAATAAAACCTTGTGATGCTTGTGATGATATTAGACCATCAAATGTGTGCCTTAGAATGCTAAGTAGACTAGTTAAGTATTGTTTGGTGATTGTGTACTCCGTATGTATTTATAGACGATAGTACCAACCAAGCTTTCGAGGAGGAGTTCTACTAAGCGGAGGAGGAAGAAAACTTCAACCACTGCACCAACCAAGGCAAGCTATTGTTAGCAAGCTAGAATTAAGCTAGATAACTTGAGAAAGATGCATTAGGCATGCTTTGGTTACACCCCTTTGACTATTACCTACCCCAAGTTTTAATTCCAAGCTTTTACTTCTTTACTTTATTAAAGTACCTTACTTGTTTAGAAGGTAGCATAAAGAGTATAAAACTTGACCTATCTAGATATACTTAGATGTCATTTTATGGCATGAGATTGAGGTTAGCCTCCCACCTTAGTGAACACTCTTAACTTAGTAGCTTAGAGCTAAATAAAAACTTGAGTCACTTTAGATGGGAACACTTGGTGAAAATGAATTATGAAAACCTTGGAATGATGAGTCATTCTACTGAGATGTTTTGACATGTGTAGAGAAACACAAATGGTTTAGGATGATGAAAATGTTGAGGCATGAGCCTTAGCCCTTTTACAAAAACTGATGGTTGGATTCGGATGCGATACCATTCCAATTTTTACCGTACAACCACAATACCTAAATTGGGTAAGGCTTAGCTAGAAGTTTATAGGCATTAGTATTAGTTCCCTCGCGGGAGAGGTTTGAGCTGAGGCTACCTCTCAATGTTGTCCACCTATGCAGTGCCCAAGATGACATATGGTCATGGTTGGGAGGCCATGCTCATAGGAGAGGTGCTTATACTAGGGTGTGTAAAGGAAAGGTTATGTTTGATTATTTGCATACTAAGTATGACGATTCAGGGTGATCCCTAATAGATGTATCAAATCTTGTGGTGAAAGTGTACCACCTCTGCATAGTGTCAAACTATTCGAATAGCCATGTCCGCGGTTATAGACAGTTGGAGTGGCCATACTGTTTCGTTGTCAGATATTTTCAAAAGGACTTATGAAATGAATGATGAATCTTGACTTGACCCCAACAGGGTTGTGACTATGACACTGGCTTCCCAACTTAAGTGATTCTAGAACCTTATTTTATCTTTCTTTGTTTCTAAACTCAGCTTAGGTTTCAAACTTAACTTTATAGTTAAACTTAGAGTTAGCATTTACAATGGAACTATACTACTTACTAGTGGTAGTTTGCGAGTACTTAAAGAGTACTCATGGCTTTTGTCCCTGGCTATTCTCATGGCCAGACTATGAAGGAGACTACCAAGATGATGCATGACGGGACGGCTATGATAACTAGGACTATCTCATTGCAAGATTGCTCGTGCCCTAAAGATGGACCCCGTTTCTACGCTTATTATTTATTCCGATGCTTGTTGTATTAAGACTGGATCATGAGATCCTTATTTGTGTAAGACCTTATTTATGATTTGTAATGGATGATGTACTGTGATATCCAATCTGTTATGTCTCGCAAAAATGGTAATCCTGGGATTGCGATGTATGACATAACATGCATCTGGGATTAAAAATCCGGGTGTTGACAAATAATCTGTTGCTTGCAACTTAATACTGGAAAGGGTTCGGATGATAACCTGAAGGTGGATTATTAGTCATGGATGCAGTTGGATGGCGGTCTATGTATAATGTTGTAATGCCCAATCAAGTCTCAAAGGAGTCAAGATGATTAGTATATGCTTGTATGCTTTCTCGATGTTTGTCAATAGCCCCGCTGTAATTTGTTCACCAAGCATGTTATCTATCTTAAGGAGAGCCACCTCTAGTGAACTATGGACCCCGGTCCTTTCTTTTACATTCAATCTACAATCAACTGTTTACTGCTTTGTGTTTACTTTCAACAAACTACTACTTCGTTCCATTCGATATGTTTAATCCTTTGTTTACAGCAAAGTGATGTGGTTGTGTTGTGCAGGTCTCCATGTTACTGCTGGCACTGGTAGTGCACCCTGCCAACGTTCAGCTAGCTACACCTTTATGGTGTTTCCTTGCTCCTACTGGATTGATAACCTTGGTTTCGTACTGAGGGAAAACTTACTGCTGTGCTCATCATACCATCCTCTTGGGGTTCCCCAACAAGCTCGATATATTTTGGGCCATCAAGCTCTTTTTCTGGCGTCGTTGCCAGGGAGTCAAGGACATCTTCACAAGGGGAGTCCCTCATAACCAATCTCTTTACTTTGTTGTTTTTGTTTTGCTTAGTTTCTTTTTGCTTTGTTTGCTTGTTTCTTTATCAAAAACACACAAAAAATAGTTTTACAAGTTTGCTTTCCTTATTAAAAAACACAAAAAATTTAAGTCTTTCTATAGTTGTTACCTTTCCCTTAGCACACTATGTTGATCCCTAAATTCACCCTGAAAGACCTTTCAATAGGTAGTGGTTCAATAATTGGAAAAGATAATATTGAAGAATTATTTAATCATGTTAGTAAACATGAGGATATTGAGGATAGATCCCTTGCAGAACTTGCTCCAAACTATGAGATTGCTGCAACTTCTTTAGTTCACATGTTGGAAGCTAGGTTTGTTAACCTTAACCCCTTAATGCAAGTAATTTTTCTCAAACTTAAAGAAATTGAGGACCCTGAAAAGTGGGATTTTATTCTTGAAACTTTGCTTAAGGAATTCTATGATGTTGCCAAGGAAGCTAGAAAAGTCTTTGAACGTTTCAATATGCTAGGATCATGTGTAGATGTTGTTGGTACACGAGAAAAGATGAACAAAACTGAACCTAATGGGGAGGAAACTAAGATACCAATACCCTTTAAACTGGTAGCAATACATGAAGCCATAGAAAAGAATCTTGATTGGATTGTTCCTAAAAACCCTTTTGATGAAAATAGTGAACCTAAGAGCATTGAGAGAGGATCCTCTAGAACTTATTTGGATGATATACCTTGCCTTGTTGAAGATATTTCTGGTATTGATCTTAATGCTTCTTCATTGGAGAACACTTGATCCTTTTTCTTGCTTCTTATGCCTAACTTAAAGGCGTTAAAGAAAAGTGCTTATTGGGAGATAACCCAAAATATTTAGATGAGTCAAGTTATTACATCAGTAATAACCACTCCTTATCCTTTTTATTTTCTTTTTGTGCCAAGAGTAACCTCTAATGAGAGAGAAGTAATGATTGGGAAAGTTGCTGTCCTAAAACAGATTTATGTGCTTCACCGTAAACATTCGTGTAAAATCTCTGGACGTCCTTTTGAGGCGTGAATTTTTGTGCTTCTGCCCCAGGTTGTTATCTAACTTTTGTTAGTTCAACACTTTTTGATTTGAGCAACAGAAGGTCTTCGAAAAAATCCGTCTTTACCTGCTGGTCTGTTTTGACAGATTTCTGCCATTTTCTACATTTGCTTCTTGTCGGTTCCTTTTTGAGTTCTTTTGGGGAACTGAGCTTTTGAGGGAAGTACTACAGTAGCTAGTGTTTTAGTGGAAGTTTAATTGGTGTTAGAACTGAACCTTAAAGACCTATTATCTTGAGTGCACTAATGTTGCTAATAAAGATTGTGTGAAGTTTTGTATGAAGGAAAAATTTCAGGTGTATGGAAGGAATGAGTAATGAGATGAAGGATGGACTAAAGCTCAAGCTTGGGGATGCCACGCGTGTCACCCTAAGAAATATCCAAGAAGTACAAGCGTCAAAGCTTGGGCATGCCCAAGGCATCCCCTTCTTCATTAATAAAAAACCCAGGTTTCTTCCAAACGCTTCATTTTTATTGTTTCATGCACAGTTGTGTTGTTCTTGGAGCGTCTTATTTTTCATTTTTGTTTTGGTTTTTCATTTGCTTTGTTTTCTTAGTTTGCTGAATAAATTGGTTGGACCCCCACTTTCATACATTGGTTTTCAAATAGTTTGGTGTGGTTTGGAAAAGAGTAGGAAAGTTCATGCTTAAGTGTTAAAGAGAGTTTGTTTTTGACTGTGGCCTATGCTTTGTCATGCCATGCTTGATATTGTATTGGCTTTATGCTTAGTATTCTTTGTTGTAGCATGACTTGTTATAAACAATTGAGATTGCTTAATGTGCCTTGGAGGAATCATGCGTTGTTTTAGCATATTAAAGCATAGTATTGTGGTATTCTCCTTTGATGCTTTATTTGGGTTGACTTGGCACATGCTCACACCATGTTATGACTATCCCAAGTCACCATAAGCCTTTATGATCCTTTAGTTTTCAACTTGTAGTATCAGTTTATGCTTTGATCAATGATGTTTTGTCGCTCTGCATGATTATGGCCATTATTGCTCTCTTAGTTTGTCGCTCCTAGTCTTTTGTTAGCCTCCATAACTAAGTATGAGTTACACTCATGCATCCAACTCCCTAAACCAAGTTATTCCAAAGAGTCCACCATACCTAACTACTAGCTTAAGCTATTCCAAGTATATTCATGTTTTTGTTTACCTTCCAAATTAAACTTGTTATGAGAAAACTAGTGATTAAAGCTCTCACGAACTTGATGGCACACTTTACTTTTCTTGCCCTTAATAAACTTGAACCATTGTGTCGTCTATGTTGTATATGCTTGCACTTATTTGTTGGGGATTAGCAGAACCATGTTGTCATGGGGAACGCTTTCAACATTGCATTGGTACTTTGTACCTAGTTGATATCATGCTCTTTTGTCTATGGATGTCATTGGTGTGAAATGAAAGGGGGTCTTGTAAGTCCATGGAGTTATGTATATGTGTTAGAGAAACGCCTGGGCCGCTAGTCTAATCCATGCCGTCATGGTGGAAACCTGTAGCGTAACCATAATGAGCTGTCTATGAAGCATTCTTCTTATAAAAAAGAGTCCTATATTGAGAAAAAAGGGAAAGAAAAAAAAGATCATGAAAAGAGGAAAGAGAGAAAAAAAGCACCATATTCCCATGGTAAATAAGAAGATTGCTGAGATGCTCGTTGTCTTCTTGCCTTGTCATTTTGATATGGGGATTCTTCCGTATCATCGGGCAAGGGGTACCCCATTGGCGGTTTTCTATGATACACATGTACTTATGATGACAAGAACTTACCGGTGACTAAACTTGAGTAGCATGAGGAGTGGACCTCGTATTCAAGGGACATGAGATTTCTAACTTATACTTCGTCAAGCATGTACACCATAGTTTGTTCACTTTAACCTTAATCACTTCAAGATGCTTATGATAGAGGCAATGAGAGCTGAAAGCTATAAGTACCATAATTTTTGGAAGCTCTTTATGAGACTTGAATCCCTACTTCCTTCTATGGAGTCCTTTCTTCCACCATTATATTGAGTCTCCACCTTCTATCTTTATGCACCTACTTTGAGAGCATAGTGGCCATTCTTAGTTCTATGTGCATTGTCCCAAGACTTGTTGATTGATGCATACCTTGATATTGCTTGTTTTTAAACTATTTGTATCTAGTCACTCTTATGAACTTTGAAGGTGTCCTATGCATTTATGTTTTGCTACTCTATGAGGGACAAGCTGAATGCCACTATGCTATGTTTTCTTTATGAGAAACAAACAAACGTCTTGCAAAGCATTCTTATTCATGAATCTTTTATTTGTGCCTTTTCATGTTGCAACATAGTTTCTTTGTCTTATTGCTGGAACTTTGTCTTTCATGTTATGATGGAAGTACTATGATCCCAGCTTTGAATGTTTTACAAATACTTTGATCAAGTTTATGATGGTGCATGTCACCTCAAAAATCTTTCTTTTTATCACTTACCTACTCGAGGACGAGCAGGAGTTAAGCTTGGGGATGTTGATACATTGCAAATGTATCTATAATTTTTGATGGTCCATGCTTGGTTTTATCTACTATATTGTGTTTTGTCCACACTTTGGAGTACTTTTCATATGATTTCTTGGACTAACCTACTAACAAGAGCCACAGTGCCAGCTGCCTGTTTTCTACTGTTTTTGGTTCCAGGAAGTCAGAAAATGAATATTCTCGGAATTGGACCGGACAAAAGCCAAAGTTATTATTTTACCGGGGGACACTTGCAGCCAGAATACGAGACAGAGAAGGGCCAGAGGGCGGCCACACCACCTGGCCGCGCGGCGAGGCTTGGCCCGTGCCAGGGGGTGGTGTGGCCAGCCCATGCACCCCCTGGGCCTCTCCTTCCGCCTATATATTGCCTCTGATACAGAAACCCTAAGTACCCGATCAAAATTCCACGAAAGAGTCTGTAGCCGCCGTCATCTCCATCCCTAGATTGGGAGGGATCTGAAGCTCTTCCCGGCACCCTGCCGGAGAGGGGAATTCACCCTGGAGGCCTTCTTCATCATCATGCAAGCCTCCGGTGTGATGCGTGAGTAGTTCATCTCTGGACTACGGGTCCATGTAGTAGTTAGATGGCTGGTTCTCCTCCTTTGTGTTATCATATTTAGATCTTGTGAGCTCCGTTCATGATCAAGATCATCTATTTGTAATTCTGCATGTTGTGTTTGTGGGGATCCGATGGATATTGAGATGCTATTTCAGATTGATTATTGATTCTATCATGTCTTTGTTATTTGTGATCTTGCATGCTTTCCGTTGTTAGTAGATATCTTGGCTAAGTAGATGCTAGCAACTCCAAGAGTTAGTATTTATGCTTGATAGTGGGTTCATGCCTCTGGTAATCTGGGGAAGTGACAGAAATCTCTAAGGTACTAGATGTGCTGTTGCTACTAGGGAGAAAACAACAATCCTTTGTTCATAGAACAATCGTATTGTTTACTTTACACGCAATTTGTAATGCAATAATCTGTTGCTTGCAACTTAATACTGGAGGGGGTTCGGATGATAACCTGAAGGTGGATTATTAGTCACAGATGTAGTTGGATGGCGGTCTATGTATAATGTTGTAATGCCCAATCAAGTCTCAAAGGAGTCAAGATGATTAGTATATGCTTGTATGCTTTCTCAATGTTTGTCAATTGCCCCGCTATAATTTGTTCACCCAACATGTTATCTATCTTAAGGAGAGCCACCTCTAGTGAACTATGGACCCCGGTCCTTTCTTTTACATTCAATCTACAATCAACTATTTACTGCTTTATGTTTACTTTCTGTAAACTATTACTTCCTTCCATTCGATATGTTTAATCCTTTGTTTATAGCAAAACCGGTGAGATTGACAACCTCATCGTAAGTTGGGGGCAAAGTTCTGTGGTTGTGTTGTGCAGGTCTCCACGTTGCTGCTGGCACCAGTAGTGTGCCCTGCCAACGTTCAGCTAGCTACACCTTTGGGGTGTTTCCTTGCTCCTACTGGATTGATAACCTTGGTTTCATACTGAGGGAAAACTTGATGTTGTGCTCATCATACCTTCCTCTTGGGGTTCCCCAACGAGCTCGATATATTTTGGGCCATCATGTGTTGGTCGGAGACTCCGGTGCTCCAGCTGCTACTTCTTCTGTCTTCTCTTCCAAGCCTCCGTCTTGTCGGGCTTGGTGCTCCAGGCTTCCTCCCATGCCTCTGTACTTGTTGGTGTGAACCTATCATTGATATGGGATGGAGTATGAAGTAGTATACCATTCAATGGGGTAGGAAGTGGGCTCGCATAGAGGAATGGATTCACCTTTGAAGTCCATGACAACTTGGCATAAGTTGGAGACCATGATGTGGTAACGACAGAACGTCGGGCTACATCATTGCTTCTTGTTGAAAAACAATGGTTTATCACATTATGGGGGAGTCATATGCTTTGTGAATATTACAAACCTTTAAATGTGAACATTTGAGGTATCGCCACATAGAACTAACACTGAAAATTATCTAGTTCCTATGTGGCATGTGAGCTCAAACAAGTCCTATGTGCGTTTAATGATGTTATTGCTCATATTTTAGATCTTGTTTGTGAGAGTTTTTCTTGGAAAGGGTTTCATTATATGTGGTCAATTATATCTAAATTGATGGACCTTTTACCTCAAATTATTCTAATCATTGCTTTGCATGATTATATAACTATTTGAAACCCTCAAGAATGTCTATCGAAGCATGGTGATTAACTCTTATATTTTTCCATATTCTTCTTGTTGTGAATATGATCTTGGATATCTCCATAAACTGCCTTGGGAAATTTATGCCTTTACTTCTTGTCATTGGACAATTGGTATTCTATATATGATAGAATTTTTTGATCATGTTACTTTGTCTTTTGTCTATTTTTCCCTATCTTTTTCCAAGAAAATATTTGGTGTTGACTCCCATGTCTTTCTTGCCTCCTATGGATCTTTCTTTGACTTGAAATTGTTTAGTGATCAATTTGATGTCAATAGAGGTGATGATACTGTGTGTGTGCATTTTGTATTCAAATGCTAAATCTTAAATAATGCACTAATCATGGGGGAGTTCTCCTATATTATTTAGAACACTCCTTTTATGCCTCTTCACAACATGTTTTGATCCATATCGTGTTTTATGTCTTTGGAAGATTTTTTGGTACTTTGTGCCATCTTGAAAAGTGTTGAGAGTTTGGTGTGGTTGTGGAAACCTTGCTCTTTTGGGGAGTTGGCTTTGTCTCATTCCTTGTTATTTTTTTGACCTTTTAGAATGATATAAATCCTTGAACATTTGTGTTTTTTGTCTATCTATCTCTCTCTCTTTGGTTTTTGCCTAGTTCATTTGTTGAACATGTGATATTTCATGAGTTGATTTGGTTATTCGATATAATTTGAACAACCTTTTGTTGTGTCACACTTTGGTGTGTCTTCTTGGTTTACTTGGTGTTTATTGAATCTCCTTTTGTTCTTGAAAGCCATGTGCATGCATATTTACTGAATGTATATATTATGGCATGATTTATTTCCTTGATCCAATATATAGTGGAAACTCCACCAAATACTAATTGGCTAAGATCTGCATGAAATTCAATTTCATATCAATATGCACAGGAGTCTCTCATATGTATTATAGTTGCTCTAACTACTTTGGACCCAATAAGTCTGGGGACTATATTATACTTGAATTTTGTTTTAGGTACATTGGAGATGCATCGGACGCTTTTCTCTTTCATAAGGAAGAACTGATGACTCAATGATAATTAGAGACAAGCTAGGATGATCAATGAACTCCTATCTACTTTATCACACAAATGATATCTCGGTAACAAGTATCTCTTACTCATGCATACATATCTTGCTTCCAACCTCTTGTAGGTTGCATCTTGGCATGAAGTTTTGTATTTGCAATTGTTTGTGGTTGAGGTTCATCAATATACAATAAGAGAAAAATGAGCTTTTTGGCCATCCCATCAAGCAAAGATCTTATTGGTGTATTGTATGACTTCGTTTTGGATATCATGCTCTATTTATTTTTGTATCTATTTATGTGTATATGTTTATTTGTGGATAAATATCTTCATGAGATTATCTACTTAGAAACGTATTCACATGAGAGAGGTTACTTCTCTTTTTATATCTTCTTTGATTTGTGTCTGTTGTATGGTCATATACTAAGCAATATCATTCATTGAAGACTATGTTGATGCTCAATGCGCATCCTTGTATTAGTCTTATAATATGCCTTGTATTGCCTCTCAAACATCCTTGTGGTTGAGCCTATTTTCATTGTATCTTAATTGTTGCTCAACCATTTGTTTATTTGCAAGTTTTTTGCCTTGGTATATTCTCTTTTGTACATACTTTTGTTTTAAATAAAATCTAGGGAGTGAGAATTCCATGTTGTGCACATTGTATTCAAATACAAAAATCTAATGTGTGCACATACCTTGGGGAGCTTCCTAATTGTATTTACAACACCACTTTGTTCTTGATGCGTCCAAAATTGAAGCACTTTTACCTCTTGTTTTTGCATAAATAGAGTAGGGATTTTTGTATTTTACTGCGCCTACACGCGCTATTTCGTTCTTGTTTCAACAGGATCCCAAATCATGGAGTCATAGATGAACATATCAATTAGAGCTGTCATATTGTGTAATTATATGATATTTCTAAGTGATAAAAGCCATTTTACGAATTTACCTTCACACCTAGAAGAATAACAAATAAGGAGGAGGCATCAGCACAGATAATGACCACTGGTACGGGCAGAGCCCACCTGTACTATCCGCCCGTATCAGGCGCCATCGGGACCGCCTCGTCAAATAGTTTCTCCTGACGAAGACAAGAGGGAGATCCGACATTCACAGCCACCAGAAACCATGAAACACCACATCCGAAAGGGATCTGAAGGGGGAACTTGGCTGGGGTAAAATCCTAGCTGCTTCGCGAATCATTGGAGGACAACGCATCATCCCCTTCACCATCAACCGCTGCATCTTCATCACCACCATTACCCCATCTTTCATCTATTAGATCTCTTTGTAATTCTAGATCCAATTGTGGTTTGCATTAGATATACACCCGTACTTTAATCCATCCATTTGATTATAATGATGTTGTTGATTGCTTCCATGATTGAGTAGTTCATTTGTTCTTGGGGAGATGGAGAAACCCTAGCACCACTATGAACTTGTAATAAAGATGATCTATTCTTGTGTCCATATGACTTGCTTGTCTATGATATAATTATGACTTGTGTTTGATTTCTCTCTTTAGATGATATGTGAAGTTGACCATATATCATTTGCCTTCGAGACTAAAGGGAGAAAGAAACCCTTTGGACGTGGTGTGGAAGCGTACCCAGAGTGCCCCGTGATAGATTGGCGCCGGCTCGTAACCCACACGGTCAAAGGGGGATCAAGAGGGACTCCCTAAGCTAATTATGATATCCATGGGGAAACCCTTAATTGCGGTGGCCTGTATGGGTGATTGCTCTCAGGCATTGCAGTGGTTATTTAGAGGTGACCTCACACTTGGCTCAACAAAGTGGCTTCCTATGAGCCTTGTCGTGAACATCTTATTATGGGGCTCTCTCCACACATATCATGACATAAGAAGTATGTTATCTTGATCACATATAATAATAGTATCATGCTAGTGGTGTATCCTACATCCCTGAGAATGTTTTAGCCCTATTGAGTTCAACCACGCTTCCATACAATCTTGTTACTTGTTTTCTTTTATTTGTTTTAATTACTTTTTCTGCAAACAACCATAAACAATTCAAACACCCTTTACTTGGAATCAAAGACAACTTACAAGTATTCTTTGGTAAATAGTAACGAGGGGCATCAAGACCTTTACCAATAGCTCTTTGTGGGTTTGATATCTTTACTTTGAAACTAGCTACAATTGATCTATGCACTTGCAGTCATCAAGCTATTTTCTGGCACCGTTGCCGGGGAGCTAAGTGCGTTTGGTCTTTGTTCTTAGTTACTTACTTTACTAATTGTTTTACTAAAGTTGTTTATTAAGTTTCAGGTAATACATTATGGGCCAGTACCAGCATATAATCCAGCTTGAGGCTATGAGGAATTCCGGTCCGCCCATGGACGCCTATTTAAAATCCAATAACCCAAGAGGGTATGATATTAACCCCATGCTTTTAGATCTTTTGCATGCAAAGAAATTTGCAGGAGATGGTACGGAGGATCCATATGAGCATGTAGGGTTCTTTGAAGATATTTGTGGGATGTTCCATCTTAATATACAAACTGAGGATGAGGTTAAGTTTGCTCTCTTTGCCCAAACCCTCATTGATGAAGCTCGTTCTTGGTATATTCAGAGTTCTGCAAAGATTACTAATTCATGGGAGAGCCTAGAATCTCTATTTTTAGTTGATTTCTTTCCCAGGACAAAACTCTTGGTGCAAGACGCATGATTACAAATTTTAAAGGAAAACCTGGAGAAAGTTTGCATGAGGGGTATACGAGATTTTGGGGTTAGCTTGACCGCTGCCCCCATCATAATTTCCCACCTTGGCTAGTGATACACACCTTCTATGCAGGTTTGGATGATGATAATAGAATTGAACTCGATTCCCTTACCAACTGGTCGTTCGCCGAATTCAGTATCGAGAGGGCATGGAATTATTAGATACGGTGAATAGGATAGAGAAAGCCTATTGTGAGGTAGAATTTAAAAAGGAAAACCCCATAGAGTATAATTGTTTAAAGAGGTTTCTAGCTTATGGAAAGGTAAAAAAAAATCTTGGGAATTTTAACCTTGACCATCGCATGATCATTCAAATTGTTAGATCCTATGCTGACTACCTGAAAATTCCAAAAGAATGGAAACGCTATACACCACCTATGGAAGAAAAACCATCTAAAACTAGCCGCAATGATAGATACTCAAAAATGCAAAAGACAATGTTAGCTGAAGAGGAAACTATTCTTACCAAGGTAATGGATAGTAGGGTTGAAGGGAATAAAAGAATAGGAATATTAACTAGAAATTTAGGAGCCATCAAAGAAAACATTAGGATAGTAAAAGAACTTTTGGAACCTGGATTTTTCAAGGAAGAGGTTATAATGGTAAGTAAAGAATCCTCCAAAATGATAGAAGGAAATTTTGATAGTAAGAATAAAAGTCAACAGAAAATTCCTTTTTGTTTAGGAGGGATTACTTATGTAGGGTTCTGTGACTTAAGTTCTTCTATAAACATAATGCCTTATACCATTTATAAAGAATTGTGTGATCACCTTGATGAATCCTACCTTGAGCTGTCAGAAGCAACTTATATGTTCTCTAATCGAACTTTACATCCTACTCGCGGAGTACTTCGCAATGTTTGCATATCTGTTGGGGCTTTTGTGTATCCAGTTGATTTTCATATTATCGAAATATCTTTGAACTCCAGTTGCCCGGTTATCTTTGGTAATCGTTTTTACAATTCTATGAATATTGATATTGACAACAAAAAGTAGGCTTTATCTTTACATTTTGGTGAAGAAACTGTAGAAATAAGCTAAAGCCAATTCACGAGACTACCTTTTGAGAAGAAAATCGAGATTAAGGAGGAGAATACTATTGAAGAATTGGCAGCAATCTACTTTTGCACACCATAATCCGAATTGGAGAGAAGTTTGACAAGTGATGATTCTCTTGCCAACGACTCTGCAAAAGAAGATTTGGATGAAATCCTCAACACCACACCGGAGGCTGAACAAGGGCTTAGGGATGAATATGAAGAGCTTGAAAGAAAAGTGGACGAGGATCCGCCTCCTATTGTTCTAAAACCTCTCTCTCCAGGGCTCAGGTATGAATTCTTAGACAAGGAAGGTAAATGTCTAGAAATTTTTGACAATAATCTCTCTCTAGATGAAAGCACAAAGTCGTTAGAAGTACTTGTCAAACAACGAGAAACTTTTGGATGTACTCTGAATGACATAAAAGGTATAGATCCTACCATAGTAACTCACAAGATTCCCATGGTTGAGTATGCTAAACCATTTGTCGATAACCAAAAAAGATAAAATCCCAAAATGAAAGAGGTAGTGAGAAAGGAAGTAATCTGTATGTTAGACAGTGGTATTATCTATCCAATTTCAGATAGCAAATGGGTGAGTTCAACTCATTGCATACCTAAGGAAGGATGCATAACAATAATTAATAATGATAAAGATGAACTGATTCCAGCTAGAACAATAGCGGGATATAGAATGTGTATTGACTTTAATAAGTTGAATAAAGAAACCATAAAAATGCATAAGCAACTTCCCCTCATTAACGATATTATGGATAGGATGTCCGCTAATTCTTACTTTTGTTTTCTTGACGGATACTCCGGTTGTTCTCAAATAGCTATCCAACCTGAAGATCAAGAAAAAACTACTTTCACGTGCCCCTATGGAACCTATGCTTATCTATTAATGCCTTTTGGATTGTGTAACGCAGTTGCTACTTTTCAAGAGTGTGTTTTAAAAATCTTTGACAATTTTGTGGAAAGTTCCATCGAAGTTCTTATGGATAACTTTGTTGTCTATGGATCCACCTTTGAACAATGTTTATATAATCTTAATAGAGTTTTGCAGAGGTGTAAACAAACCAAGATGGTTCTAAACTGGGAACGTTGCCGCTTCATGGTAAGGAAAGGTATAGTTATTGGGCATAAAGTTTCTGAGAAAAATATTAAGATCGATAGTTCGAACTTAGTTACTTTAGAAACACTTCCAATTCTGCAAGATATAAAAGGAGTAAAGAATTTCCTTGGGCATGCTGGTTTTTAAAGACGCTTTATCAAAGATTTTGCTAAAATAGCCGCCCCTTTAACTTGTCTACTAGATAAAGATATTCTTTTCACTTTTTATAGAGATTGCCATGATTCTTTTGAACAGTTAAAGAAAGCTTTAATTTATGCACCGGTTATTCAAGCACCCAATTGGGACGAACCATTCGAAATTATGTGTGATGCTAGTGATTATGCTATAGGGGTTGTTTTAGAACAAAGAGATGGCCCTAACCTTAACTTTATTCAATATGCTAGTCGAATCTTTAATGATGATCAAAGGCACTATCCAACAACTAAGAAAGAATTCCTTGCTGTTGTTTTTGCTTGTGATAAGTTTAGACACTATATCATCAACTCAAAAGTAATAGTCCATACTGATCATCAAGCTCTAAGATATCTTCTAGCTAAAAAGGATGCTAAACCCCGTCTAATCAAATGGGTTTTGTTACTTCAAGAGTATGATTTACAAATAGTGCATAGGAGGGGAAAGGATAACCCTGTGGCCGACCATTTGTCACGAATGGAAGGAATCATGGAAGATCCTATTCCTATTAATGAATCTATGTCGGGTGAATATCTTGCAGTTGTAGAAACTCATGATCCCTGGTTTGCAGATTATGCTAATTTCCTTGTAGGTAAGTTTCTACCAAAAGGAATGGATTACAATCAAAGGAAGAAATTCTTCAGTGATTTAAAACATTACTTTTGGGATGATCCATACTTATATAGACATGGTCTACATGGGATAATCCGTAAATGCATGCCCGAGCATGAGATTAAAGACATCCTTAAAGCTTGTCACGATAGTCCCTACGGTGGGCATCAGGCTGGTAATCGTGCCACAGCCAAAGTTTTACAGTCAGGCTTCTACTAGCCTACCTTAGTTAAAGATTCTCATGAATATGTTAAAAATTGTGATGCATGTCAACGTATAAGTAATATAGGAAAAAGAAAAGAGATGAATATGAAATATAACTTAGTAATAGAGCCATTCGATGTATGGGGAATGGATTTTATGGGACCATTTGTTCCCTCTAACATTTATATTCATATCCTTGTTGTTGTTGATTATGTTACTAAATGGGTTGAAGCTATACCTACAGCTCATGCAGATGCAGCCACTTCTATCAAGATGGTCAAGGACGACATCTTCCCTAGGTTTGGAGTACCTCGATTTTTTATTACTGATGGTGGAACTCATTTTATGAAAGGAACTTTTGATAAGATATTTCAAAAATATGGAGTAGGCCACCGGGTAGCTTTGCCTTACCATCCTCAAACTAGTGGTCAAGTGGAATTAACAACTAGAGAAATCAAGATCATACTTCAGAAAACGGTGAACAGATCAAGAAAAGACTGGTCCCTAAATCTTAATGATGCACTGTGGGCGTATCGCACAGCATTCAAGAACCCCATGGGAATGACACCATACAAAATGGTTTACGGTAAAAATTGTCATCTTCCACTAGAACTCAAGCATAAGGATCGGTGGGCTATCAAAACTATGAATTTTGACTTTAAAACTGCAGGTGAAAAACGACTCTTAGACATTCATGCTTTAGATAAACTAAGGAATGAGGCTTATGAAAATGCTAGAATATTTAAAGAGAAAGTTAAGAAATGGCATGACATAAAGTTAGAAGGCAAGGAATTTAAAACTGGAGATAAAGTTTTACTTTACAACTCTAGGCTTAAGATTTTTGCAGGAAAGTTGAAATTTAGGTGGGAAGGACCATACAATGTTGAAGAAGCATATCCATCGGGAGCGGTGAGACTGAAAAATACTACACCCTCTTCTTCATCATGGATTGTTAATGGGCAGCGTCTGAAGCATTATAGAGTTGGCGAAGTAAACATTGTGGAATTAATCTCTGTGATCCCAGTTGAAGAACACAACAAGCTAAGGCTAGGTAACAAAGTATAAATTACTTAAGTTCTGTTTCTTTGAAACCTTTTTGGATGATTCTATTTTTCATTCTGAACTCGTCTAGTTTTTCTGGTCATCCTGAATGGTTTTTCGAACTGGTACGGGCGGACCGTACGGGCGAACACGCCCGTACCACTGGTCGTTAACCATTCGGAGTGCCAACTCCGAATTATTGCAATACGGTATGACCAGACAGTATGGGCTGATCCGCCCATACTGGTGGTCATCACCAGTACTGTTTCCTTTGCGAAAAACTTATTCTTATGTCATAAAAAATGTTTAAAGTCGGCAAGTAGTTCGTACAGGAGCGCGGTTTGGGCGGAGCCCACCCGTACCATAGCCCACGACCGACTCTGGTCCCTTGAAACTTCCGATTTTGTTTCCCAATCTGCACTTTTTCTTCTTTCTCGCTCTTTTCCGTCCGATTTCAGATCTAGAATTTTTCCCTGTCCTTCTATAATGAAACCTCAGATCTCACTTGGTTACTCGAGGTCTATACAGCCTTTTCATATCAAATAGATCTAGGCCGAGAAGGAGCACGCTGTTGAAGGACGAGTTAAGAAGGATGGATCTGAAGGGGATACACCGTCTTCCTCAAACCGCGAGCTTCCACGTGTTGTTCCACTCCCCAATTGGGAAGATATGTTTCCACAGAAATTGGAGATGCTCAGGCACGTGGAGCAAGGAAGGAACAAAGAAGAATCTCCGCTAAACCCCTACAGGTATAACCTTCATGGATCTTCTCTTAAATCACCTCCGGAAACCTCTTCCAAGAAAAGGGGAGACCGAGATGATATTCGAGAAAAGATCAAGAACCTTGAAAAGATTTCTAAAGCTTGTGTTGAGACCATTGGGGAAGGGGTTGACTCTTACTAGACGATGGGCAAAGACCTCGAAAATAAGATCGATGACATCGACTATAGGGTACAACTCCTCACCAAGATCATTATGGAGATGGCAGATGATAGAAGAACTTTAAACAAAGTAATCAAGGAATTACACATTGGCATCATAGAGATGTCTGTGCGATTCGCGTGTATTGCTCAAGCCTGCAACCTCAAGACAGATGAATAAGAGGAACACGATGACTTCTTTACTCCCAAAAAGGAGTAAGTAATCATAAGGAATTATTTGATCCGCCCGGCTTGACACCAACCTTGGGGGGATCCATGAGAACCTTGTAATCTATCTTACAGTTTTAGCATGTTTACTTTTCTGCATGCATGGTTAGGCTTAAATTCCCGAATTTGCATTAGTTGCATCAACTTCAAGTTCCCTTTGTTCAAGAGAACAATTATATCCGTTGAGTTATGAGACTTTATGATAATCGAAGTTGTGATTGATTCATGATTTTTATATTAGATGATTGAACTAGGTTGAGTGTTATGATACTTGTACAGCTGTCATAATTTTAGGGGCTTCCACACCTTTAGAAGTATTGATTAAGTTATGAGAAGAAGAATTCTGGTAGCATATTATGATTAAGATTTTTCAAAATCCATTGAAGTAGTCAGCATGATCAAATAGCTCGCTGAAAAGAAAAGGAGAAAAAGGGAGCAAGGAAAAAAATTAGACATACAAGATAGAAAAAAAAGGGGCAGCTATCAAAAGAATCAAGCATATAAAAGAGAGGAAGAAGAAAAAGAAAATGATCATGAATCTTCACTATTAAACTTAGAGCTATAAATCTCTAAACTCCATGATTATATGATATGTTGAATCACTAGTAGCTTCTTATAATTTCATTAATACTAGAAAAAGGGTGTGGAAGCCTCTAAGTTATGTAATGTGTAAGGGTATGGTAATACCCCCGATGTATCTTTACATCCGATGTTATATTCTTGCTTCAATTTTGTGCCTCATTTATTGTAACATCTCGTGTCTCATGAACATGATGATCTTGTCCATAAGCCGCCATCTTGCTCGGAGACGAGCAAGAACCTAGCTTGGGGGAGTTGATGCGTCCAAAATTGAAGCATTTTTACCTCTTGTTTTGCATAAATAGAGTAGGGATTTTTGTATTTTACTGTGCCTACATGCGCTATTTCGTTCTTGTTTCAATAGGATCCCAAATCGTGGAGAAATAGATGAACATATCAATTAGAGCTATCATATTGTGTAATTATATGATATTTCTAAGTGATAAAAGCCATTTTATGAATTTACCTTCGCACCTGGAAGAATAACAAATAAGGAGGAGGCATCAACACCGATAACAACCACTGGTATGGGCAGAGCCCGCCCATACTGTCCGCCCGTACCAGGCGCCATCAGGACCGCCTCGTCAAATAGTTTCTCCTGGCGAAGACAAGAGGGAGATCCGACATTCACAACCACCAGAAACCATGAAACACCACATCCGAAAGGGATCTGAAGGAGGAACTTGGCTGGGGTAAAATCCTAGCTGCTTCGCGGATCATTGGAGGACAACGCATCATCCCCTTCACCATCAACCGCTGCATCTTCATCACCACCATTACCCCATCTTTCATCTATTGGATATCTTTATAATTCCAGATCCAATTGTGGTTTGCATTAGATCTACACCCGTACTTTAATCCATCCATTTGATTATGATTATGTTGTTGATTGCTTCCATGAGTGAGTAGTTCCTTTGTTCTTGGGGAGATGGAGAAACCATAGCACCACTATGAACTTGTAATAAAGATGATCTATTCTTGTGTCCATAGGACTTGCTTGTCTATGATATAATTATGACTTGTGTTTGATTTCTCTCTTTAGATGATATGTGAAGTCGACCATATATCATTTGCCTTCGGGACTAAAGGGAGGAACAAACCCTTTGGACGTGTTGTGGAATCGTACCCGGAGTGCCCGTGATAGATTGGTGTCGGCTCGTAACCCATAGGGTCAAAGGGGGATCAAGAGGGACTCCCTAAGCTAATTAAGATATCCATGGGGAAACCCTTAATTGCGGTGGCCTGTATGGGTGATTTCTCTCAGGCATTGTAGTGGTTATTTAGAGGTGACCTCACACTTGGCTCAACAAAGTGGCTTCCTATAAGCCTTATCGTGAACATCTAATTATGGGGCTTGATGACCCACAAGTATAGGGGGTGTATCGCAGTATTTTCGAGGGAAGTGAAACCCAATTTATTGATTCGACACAAGGGGAGCTAAAGAATATTTATAAGCCTTAACAACTGAGTTATCAATTCAGCTGCACCTAGAAAACAATCTTGCTCACAGCAGTTTATCAGTAGCAACAGTTTTGTAGTAGGAATAGTAAAGTAGCAGCAGTAGTAAAGCAAAGACAGTAGTAACAAAAGCAGTAACGGTGGGATTTGAGTGCGGTAGGCATAGGGATGGATGGACGGGCGTTGCATGGACAAGATAATTCACATAACAATCAGAACATAGGGCAATTGAAGATAAATAAGATAAAGCATCCAAGTACTAGACAATCCTAGGCATGTGTTCCATATATAGTCATACGTGCTCGCAATGAGAACTTGCACAACATCTTTTGTCCTGCCAGCCCATTTGCAGCGGGGCCTCTAGGGAACTACTGGCAATTAAGGTGCTCCTTTTAATAGAGCACCGGAGCAAAGCATTAACACTCCGTGAACACATGTGATCCTCACATCAAAGCCTTTCCCTTCCGGTTATCCCGATTTCTGTCACTTCGGGGCCATAGGTTCCAGACAACAACGTGTGTATACAACTTGCAGATAAGACCAAGAACAATACTATCATAATGAATCAACAACACGTTCAGATCTAAAATCATGGCACTCGGGCCCTAGTGACAAGCATTAAGCACAACAAGTCGCAACAAAGTCATAAAGCACTAATAAAAGATACTAGGCACCATGCCCTAACAATCTGATGCCATTACATGAACGATCTCATCCAATCCCTACCATCCCCATAGCCTACAGCGGGGGATTACTCACTCATAGATGGGGAAACATGGATGGTCGATGGAGAAGCGATGGTGATGATGATGGCGATGATCTCCTCCAATTCTCCGTCCGTGAGTGCCGAACGGAGTTTCGTGCTGTTTGTGGAATCTGGTGGTGGCGGCGGAACTCCTTCTAGAAAACGTCAACCCCACGAAGTTTTTAGGTCAAGGCTCCTTATAGGAAGAGAGAGGCCGAGGGTGCACTGGGGCCCACACCACCTGGCGCAGCCTGGCCTGGCTCAGGCTAGCAGTGGTGTGGCCACCCCCTGGCTCTTCTCCGTCTCGTATTCTGGCTCCTGGAGTCTTCGGGTGAAATAGGATTTTTGGCATATTTTCCGGGATTTTTCCTGATAGTTGGTTTTCTGCACAAAAAGTAGACACCAAGGCAATTCTGCTGAAAATAGCATCAGTCCGCATTAGTTGCATCCAAATCACACAAGTTTAGAGGAGAAACAATAACAAAAGAGTTCGGGAAAGTAGATACGTTTTGGACGTATCAACTCCCCCCAAGCTTAGCTTATTGCTTGTCCTCAAGCAATTCAGTTGAAAACTGAGTGCGATAAAAGAACTTTCACGAACACATTTGCTTCATATGATGTAAATATTCTCAGCAATGTGATCAACTACTTGGACAATTCATAATAAAGAGTATGCAACCAAGTCTATTTAATAGTCATTGCAAGCTATGAAGAGATTCCAACTCAAGAATAATAAGTAGCATGAGGCACAAACATAAGCAACATTACAATGCTCATAGAAAGGTATGATAGAGTGGTATCTCGCTTGCCTTTGATTATGAATATCAAGGCACATCTGAAGTTCAAGTGATGACTAGAAATAAAGATATCAAGGATACAAGCATCAAAGTCATAACACAAATAATCAAGTAATGGAACAAACACAAAGAATGACAACTATGCTCTCAAGAAGGTGCTCAGAGAATAAATGGAGACTCAACAAGAAAAGGTTTTAAATAATTTGAAAGGCTTCCAAATGCTGAAAGTATGGTACTCGTTAGCTTTGAGCTCTCATTGCCCCTATCATAAGCATCTTTAATGTGGTTAAGGTGAAAGTGAAACAACTAAGAGGATATGTTTGACAAGTTATAAATCGAAGTCTCAAGCCCCTTACTTACGAAGACTGGTCCTCATGCTACTCAACTTTAGTCACAAGTAAGCTCTTGTCATTGTAAGTATATACGTATCATAGAGAACCGCCAACGGGGTACCCCTTGCACATGACACGGGAGATATCCCATAATCAAAATAACAAGGCAAGCAGACAATGAGCATCTCGGCAATCTTTTTATTTACTATGTGCATAGATTTTTATTGAGGATGCTTCATAGAATGCTCATTATGGTTATGCTGCAAGTTTCCACCATGATTAGGCATGTCTTAGGCTAGCGGCCCCGGCGTTTCTCTAACATACATACAAACTCCATGATCTTACAAGTTCCACTTTTATTTCACACCGCCGGGATCCATAAGCAAAATAACATGATATCAACTAGGTACAAAGTACCTATGAAGCGTTGAAAGCGGTACCCATGATACATGGTTTTGCTAACTTCAACTCATAAAGCGCAAGCATATGCGCAACAAAGAAGGACGCAATGGTTCAGGTTTATTAAGTGCAAGAAAATAAAGTGTGCCATCAAGTTCGTGAGAGCTTTACTAACTAACTTTCTCATAACAAGCAAATATTTTATTCGGAAGAAAACAAGGCATATTGAATATGCACGGAGGTAGCAAATGATGCTAATGGGTAGGTATGGTGGACACTTGGGGAATATTTGGTTTAGGGAGTTGGGAACTTGAGTAAAACACTCAGTGGAAGTGAAGGCTAGCAATAGTAAGGGAGAGACAAACGAGAGAGCAATAGCTGTCATTATCATGCTTGCAACAAAACAGGACTACTCATGGCATGAAAGTGATTCAAGATCCTTAAGGCAAAATAATTCATCAAGGCTTAACTGATTATCACAGTCATGTGCATGTGTGAGCATGTGCCAAGTCAATTCAAATGAAACATTCAGAGGAGGATACCACGGTGTCATACCAATTTATGAATAGAGTAATGCAAGCAAACATTCATAAGACATGCTACATACTATTAGCGGGCTGGAGCTAATCATAAGAAAGCAAGAACTATTAAGCATCCAAAGAAAACATACACTCTACATGAACGGACTAAGCATGCCCACAGTGATGAGTATATGTACAAAAATGAAAACAAATAGAATTCGATAACAGCCTCTTACCACGCCTCAAGTTGTCATTGATCCTCATTATTGCTCTTCACTTGTGTGGCTTGAATAATAATATGAAACCAATATCCACTAAGGACTGCCGAACCCTGAAGCAAACTCGCAAAAACCAAAGAAGAACGACAAATATTTTTGGTGTTTTCGATTTTTAAACAAGAACCAAGAGGGAAAACAAACAAAGCAAAATCTTTTTGGGTTTTTCTAATAGTTCAAACAAAGCAAAAAAAGGAAAAGCAAACCAAAGAGAAACAACAGAAATATTTTTGGTCTTTTTGTGTTTTTAGAAAGCAAAAGAAAAGAAGAACAAAAACTAAAAAGAGAACGAAAACATGAATATACAAAGTACCGATGCAACATGATATGAAGATGAGTGTGGTGCCGGCGTACCTCCCCCCAAGCTTAGGCTTTTGGCCTAAGTGGGTATCAATCCATATACGAATAGGGGTTCCAAGAGGGCGGATCTTGGTAAGAATGGTCGTAGCTGGGCCCATGAGAAGAAGAGGAAGCTCCCCAATCATAAGCGGGCTGCTGATATGAAGACTCTCCCTCATTCGAGGGCTGGACCGAATCGTTCGTGACCTCCCTTCTAGTGTCCTGCTCCTGTTGGGAGAGCTCTCCCAAGTATGTGTCAAGCTCCTCCTCAGTGACGGACCATCCTTCCCTGTTATCAAGGTTAAACAAAATAGGTGCAGGCAAAAGAACAACACGCTCGGACTTGCTCTTTCTCCAACCAGCTTTGAGAAAGGTTATTTCATAAGATAACTCACTCAAACTAGCCCACGAGGAAATAAATTTATGTTGTATCATGGAATTAAAATCAAGCCTCTCTATGGGAAACTGTAGGTCTAGATGATGAGGCACTAAACCATGCAATGCTAGCAAACGAGAAGCAATGAGGCCTCCACAAATTCCACCTTTCTCACGGTTAGCAACAAGACGGAAAGCTATCAAAGCACGCAAGTTGTAAGACCTATCTCGTCTAAGAGCAGCAGAGATAAATGCTAGATCAAACAAAGATAACTTATTGGCAGTTTTCCTAGCAAGAACACACTTGGCAATAAAGTAGGCAAAGTAGCGAATGGAGGGAAGATGAATGTTACGGATTTTTCCATTCTCCTTCGAGAAGCTACTCCCTTGACAAATTTCTACATATAAATCCATGAGTGGTTCCGGTCTCTCTTTAATCTTCCTACATGATCCCCATTGAGGTACCTTAATAGCTGCACAAAAATCATCAAGAGAAAGGTTGACAACAATATTGTAAATTTTGTAATGGACCATGGGGTTAGGCAAAGAGTGACTAAATTGGAAATTCTGCACCACAGACATGGTTAGCTTCACAAATTGACAAGGTTCATCTTCCAAAAAGTGCTCTAACCCTGCATTAGAAACCAAAGTGTGGAAATCTTGTAGAATTCCTGCAGCTCTCATGAACTCAGGGCATGGATAAATGGAGGGAAAAACTTCCTCCTCCTGATGGACCTTCATGACCTCAGGCACCCAAAGCTCATGTTCGTTTAGGTGGTGTTCACTCATCTTCTATTCTGAAATTTAAACACCTATTAAACAAGTGATTGCAAAGTAAATATAATGAAGGATTCTACTCATAGGGACTTGCAAGAGGCCTAAACATGCATCAAAACTATATCTCAAATCATCAAACAAGCTTACAAGATCTCATAACCAGTCACCTATAGCAGCAAAATACTCAACATATAATCCACTAAACACAAATCTACTTGGACTAGGGGAGGAGTCACATACCAGGGAAAAAATGCCCCAAATTTCAGCAGGAAAGATGGGCTGAGGAAGGAGATCAAAAAAACAAGAGCAAGCACAGCAAGAACGTGATTTTGAGCTATGAACTGGAGATTACTCGGGAGAGAGAAGAAAGTGGTAGGTGAGAGAGTTGGTGGGGGGCCAGGGGTGGCCCACACCAGGGCATGGCGCCACCCAAGGCTGGCCGCGCCACCATGTGGTGTGCCTGCCTGGTGGGCCCCCCTGGTACCTCCCAGGTACTCCTATGCCCCTTTTTTCACGTAAAAATTTAATATGAATTTTCTGGAATTTTTTGAGACATTTTATTTTTGGGCATTTTTCAGAAATAGAAGAATGATTTTTCAGACAGACAGGTTTTTCTTTTTGAAACATGATGCAAAGACAAAACAAGGCTAAAACTACAGACGTTCTAGCATGCAAGCAACTAACAACACAAAGAAAACTAAACGAAAGCAAAAACTGAAATGCAAAGGATAGAAATAAACGGAGATAATCATAATGAAAACATTGTTTTATTCAACAGAATCTTTTTGTTAGCAAGGTTGATCAAGCCTTGCTACCAAAATAATTGCATATGAGACAAAACTTTGTACTCCACTAATGATTATGTTACCTTAACCTTGATGGCAATGGTCCCAATCATAATAGCTTCAAATTTTTCTCTTGGTATGGGACAATATATTTCTCCAACTTGAATGCCTTCAACATGTTCAATTGAATTCAAACCATAAGTCCTTTCAATCTTCTTGGGGAAATAGACAGTATGTTCCTTGTTATTAACATTGAAGGTCACCTTTCCTTGATTGCAATTAATAATACCTCCTGCAGTATTAAGAAAAGGTCTTCCAAGAATAATAGACATATTATCATCTTCAGGCATTTCAAGCACAACAAAATCAGTTAATATCAAGCAATTGTGAGCCACCTGAACAGGTACATCCTCACATATACCCACAGGAATAGTGGTAGATTTATCAGCCATTTGCAAAGATATATCAGTTGGTATTAATTTCTCAAGTTGAAGCCTCTTATAGAGAGAGAAAGGCATAACACTAACTCCAGCTCCCAAATCACACAAAGCAGTTCTAACATAACAGTTCTTAATAGAGCAAGGGATAGTTGGAATCCCTCGGTCTCCAAGTTTCTTAGGAACCTTACCATTGAAGGAATAATTAGCAAGCAAAGTAGAAATTTCTTCATTAGGGATCTTCCTTTTATTCGAGACAATGTACTTCATATACTTTGAGTAAGGAGGCAATTTAATAGCATCAGTCAAAGGAATTTGCAAGAATAAAGGCTTCATCCAATCACAAAACTTATTATAGTGTTCATCTTCCTTTGACTTGTGTTTCTTATCAGGGAATGGCATAGGTTTTTGGACCCAAGGCTCTCTTTCACTACCATGTTTCTTAGCAATAAAATCTTCTTTGGTGTATTTAGTATTCTTAGTGTGGTTTTCAGGTTCTTCTTCAACTTTTTCTTCACTAGGAACAACATTTTCTTCATTACCACTTTCAGTTTTAGCATTAGAGATAGATATACTATTAGAATCTATAGCAGGTTCAGAGGGTTCTACAACAGTTTTATGTTTCTTTTTCCTTTTCTTACGAGTAGAACCACCATTTTCAGCTTGTTGAGAATCCTACTCAATTCTTTTGGGATGCCCCTGAGGATATAGAGGATCCTGAGTAGCAGCACCACTTCTAGTTCTAATTTCATAAGCATGTTTTTCTTTAGCAGCATTAACTAGCAAGTCGTTTTGCACTTTAACGAGTTGATCTATTTGAGTTTGAACCATTTGAAAGTGTTTAACAATTATTTTAACATCATTAGAGGTTCTTTCCACAATATCTTTCAACTCAACAATAGCTCTAGTGTTTTCCATTAGATGATTTTGCACCCTTTTATTAAAGTTATCTTGCTTAATAATAAAGATATCAAATTCTTCTAAGCATTGATTAGGAGGTTTAGAGTAGGGGATATCACCTTCATCAAAGTGTTGGAGAGAGCGTACCTCAATAGTGGATGAGTAGGGAATAGGCTTACATCATTCTTCAATAGGAAGTAAATTCTTGACATCTGCAGCTTTAATTCCTTTCTCCTTAAGACATTTCTTAGCTTCCTTCATCACTTCATCATTTAATTCAATAACTCCCCTCTTATTTGATGTTGGAATAGGCACAGGAATAGATGGTTTAGGTACAATTACTTCAGGTATAGCTTGTTTAGGAGGAGTCCAATCTTCATAATTCTTGCTTATTTTAGCCATTAATTCCTCAGCTTCCTTTGGAGTCCTATTCCTGAAAACACAATCAGCACAACTATCTAGGTATGTCCTAGATTCCTCGGTTAGTCAATTATAAAATATATCAAGAAGCTCATTCCTAGGTAATGGACTTCCAGCCTGTGCATGAATCAAAGCACAAAACCTTGCCCAAGATTCGGGCAATACCTCTTTTTCTCCCTGTTTAAAATCAAAAAGTTCCTGCAAAATAGCATGTCTAGCACTAGGAGGAAAATATTTCTACAGGAAAGTACTAATCAAGCACTCAGGGCTATCAATAGATCCAGGAGGTAAATTACTAAACCAAGTTTTAGCTTCTCCTTTCAGTGAAAAGGGAAAATCTTAGCAACAAAGTAAGTACGCATCTTAATATCATCAGAAAACAAGCCACTCATGGTAGAAAGTTCATTCATATGTGCTACCGCACTTTCATTCTTAGTCCCACAAAAAGGTTCTTTCTCGACAATAGCTATGTAAGATAGATCGAGAGAGAAATCATAATCTTCATCTATAATGTTTATGGGAGAAGCAGCAAACTTAGCAGCAGGATATAATTTCGGTCTAATAGTACGCCTCTCAAGGAGACTCTTAGCAGCACTCCTATCATGGGTGTTCTTACATTCTTTAATAAACTCATCGGTCATCTCAACATAACCATCTTCAATATCATAACTCTCACTAGACTCAGGTGAGCTAACAGGTGTGGTAGTGTCTTCATTAGGAGTTTCGGTATTTCCAGCTATAGTTCTAGCAATCGTAGCATCTAGGAAAGGACCTAATGAACCACTCTTATCGAGCATAGTAGAAGCAGCATCATAAGCATCAAAAGTTTCAGATTCAGCAGTAGTAGCAGTGTGTGTAGCATGTGTATGTGGTGGTGTAAGGAACTTACTCAAAACAGACGGTGAATCAAGAGCAGAGGTGTTCAGAACCGTACATCTTCTTGTAGTGGATGGTAAAATAGGAACCTTGCCATCACGAGACTTACCCATGATGGATGGATAGCAGCGAACAATAGAGAATCCAAGTGAACTTGATAAATAAAGCTATGCTCCCCGGCAACGGTGCCAGAAAATAGTCTTGATGACCCACAAGTATAGGGGGTGTATCGCAGATTTTTAGGGAAGTGAAACCCAATTTATTGATTCGACACAAGGGAGCCAAAAATATTTATAAGCCTTAACAACTGAGTTGTCAATTCAACGCACTGAAAACAATCTTGCTCACAGCAGTTTATCAAGAGTAACAGTTTTGTAGTAGGAATAGTAAAGTAAGCAGTAGTAAAGCAAAGACAAGAGTAACAAAAGCGATGTGATGGGATTCGAGTGCGGTAGGCATAGGGATGGATGGACGGGTGTTGCATGGACAAGACAATTCACATAACAATCAGAACATAGGGCAATTGCAGATAAATAAGATAAAGCATCCAAGTACTAGACAATCCTAGGCATGTGTTCCATATATAGTCATACGTGCTCGCAATGAGAACTTTCACAACATCTTTTGTCCTGCCAGCCCATTTGCAGCGGGGCTTCTAGGGAACTACTGGCAATTAAGGTGCTCCTTTTAATAGAGCACCGGAGCAAAGCTTTAACACTCCGTGAACACATGTGATCCTCACATCAAAGCCTTTCCCTTCCGGTTATCCCGATTTCTGTCACTTCGGGGTCATAGGTTCTGGACAACAACGTGTGTATACAACTTGCAGATAAGACCAAGAACAATACTATCATAATGAATCAATAACACGTTCAGATCTGAAATCATGGCACTCGGGCCCTAGTGACAAGCATTAAGCACAACAAGTCGCAACAAAGTCATAAATCACTAATAAAAGATACTAGGCACCATGCCCTAACAATCTGATGCCATTACATGAACGATCTCATCCAATCCCTACCATCCCCATAGCCTACAGCGGGGGATTACTCACTCATAGATGGAGGAAACATGGATGGTCGATGGAGAAGCGATGGTGATGATGATGGAGATGATCTCCTCCAATTCCCTATCCCGGCAGGGTGCCAGAACGGAGTTTCTGGTGCTGTTTCGTGGAATCTGGTGGTGGCGGCGGAGCGGAACTCCTTCTGGAAAACGTCAACCCCAAGTGTTTAGGTCGAAGGCTCCTTATAGGCGAAGAGAGAGGCCGAGGGTGCTGGGGCCCACCACCTGGCGCGGCCTGGCTCGGCTCACGCCAGTGGTGTGGCCACCCCGGCTCTTCTCCGCCTCGTATTCGCTCCTGAGTCTTGGTGAAATAGGATTTTTGGCATATTTTCCGGGATTTTTCCTGATAGTTGGTTTTCTGCACAAAAAGTAGACACCAAGGCAATTCTGCTAAAAACAGCATCAGTCCGCATTAGTTGCATCCAAATCACACAAGTTTAGAGGAGAAACAATAGCAAAAGTGTTCGGGAAAGTAGATACGTTTTGGACGTATCAGGGCTCTCTCCACACATATCATGACATAAGACGCATGTTATCTTCATTACATATAATAATATTATCATGCTAGTGGTGTTTCTACATCCCCAAGAACGTTTTAGCCCTATTGAGTTCAACCATGCTTCCATACAATCTTGTTACTTGTTTTCTTTTATTTGTTTTAATTACTTTTTCTGTAAACAACCATAAACTATTCAAACACCCTTTACTTGGAATCAAAGACAACTTACAAGTATTCTTCGGTAAATAGTAACAAGGGGCATAAAGACCTTTACCAATATCTCTCTGTGGGTTCGATATCTTTAGTTCGAAACTAGCTACAATTGATATGTGCACTTGTAGTCATCAGTGCTCATCATATTTTTTCTTAGTATTTTGTTTAGTGTAAATAATATCGAGGGAGTAAGGATGCCATGTTTGTGCATATTGTTTTCAAATGCAAATTATAATTTCACAAACCTTGGGGCGCCTCCTCGTATTATTTAGAGCACTCTCTTTTCAATCTTATCATAGTATACATCTTTTATTTGGTATGTTCCTTTTGTCAAGTGGTTTTTTGGATCTTTTGATTACCTGCTTCATTCGTTGATGCTTCTTCACCTTGTTATATTTGTGCAATCTTTTGATCCTAAATATAGTTTGACCGCCTCTAAAGTATTCATCATTGCATATGTGCAAATGTTTGAAATCATAAGAAATTTGTTTCAAATGCACACCTTTGGAGGAATTCGCACTATATTAGCCATCTAGAACCTTTTAAACCATTTTGGCAATCGATGCCAATGGGGGAGAAGTTTTGGAGGGTTTAAGGGAAGTTGGTTTTATCTTTGAATTTGTTCTTAAGCATTTGCCTTTCAACATCTTTGTTGTTGCTTCGCATGTTGAATATATAGAGGAAACTCCATCAATGGTACTGGTTGATAATATATGCAATGAAATTCAAGTTCATCACACGTGCATATATTGTGGGGGAGCTTGCTCTATATATTGTGGGTGTACCAACATCACATACTTGTGTAGTATTTGATGTTGGGGCAACCATTTGTATTTGTTAAATTCCTTATATAAACCCTCTCAAAGTGATTGTCATCAATTACCAAAATGGGGGAGATTAAAAGTGCATGTTTGCCCCCATGTGTGGTTTTGGTAATTAATGACAATCACTATGGACTAATGTTTGCATTGAGTTATACTTCAGGATATGTCCATAGGCAATGCTTGACCCATATGGTGGTCTCAAAGTTGAAAGAATAATAAAATGAAGAAGATCAAGTGATGACCAAGATGTTGAAGGAGTGATCCAAAGACTTGTCATGAGAGAGTTGAGCCTATGGAAAGTGTGTCTTGAAGACCAAGATGGAGTGATCTCATGTGTACCTTGAAGACACCAACATAATAAAGGAAGAAGAAATGAACTACAAGTTCAAGATGAGCCATCTTGAAGAGATCATATGCTTGAATCTTTCCATCCTTATGGTGATCATGGATATGTGAAAATATGCCTAAAAGAGAGGCTCTCCCATAGTGGAGTATGGGGAGCAAATCCAAGTCTTCACTAAGCTAGAGAAATCAAGAAAGGTGTTCCATATTGAGGTGTACAAGATTGTCACCATCAAGCTCAAGTTGAATATGCATAAGGCAAAGGTTTGTTCTTGATAAGGTTTCTTTCTTACCGGTCTCGTGGTGTTAGTTTGGGAGACTGGTTTAGGATAGGTAACCATACTGTCAAGAGGGGCTCTTGAGTGATTAACTTGATCATATCCTTCAGAGAGAGCTCAAACTTTTGAAGTCGGGTCTGACTCCTTCTCCACCAAGCAGCTGAGCTTCGTACTAGTACTACTTTCTTAGCAATAGAAAACAGCACTTTGCTCACTTTTGTTAGAGCTTGTTGATGAAGTGCATCGAATGTGATGGTACATATCAAGTATTGTATCTTATGTCCCCCATTTAGTACTACTAGTAAGTTACACGTGCCCTTCACGCGAGACTTAGATAATAGAAGTATGACATACCATCACTATATAAAATTATAATAGGTAAAGCTCAAAAAATAATTATAATTTTGAGCCACATCCATACATTGTGTATATTTTGTCCTTGTACTTTAAAACATGTAGGTTTATAAATCAACCTTTATTAGCTACCTAATAGTCGAAAATTTTGGTAACATGCTCTAGAGAAATGATGGAGACGATTCTAGAATGGTGTAGAACTGTGTTTTTAGGTTTGTGCATACTAGGGTTCATTATTCTAAAGTCTATCAATAGGGTTCTAGATGCTAGAACGGAAAATTAAATCCAACGGTTAGCAATGTTGAAATTTGCTAGTCTTAATCCTACGATAATGTTTAAAGTTATTCATATAGTGGTTTGGTAAGCTAGGATAAGTTAAGACAAGATAAAGAGAAGATAAGAAGTACTACGAATGGTCGATCTTTTGAATAACCTTCCCTCCTAATATTTGGTAAGCAAGTGAAAATTTCGAAACCGCAAAACTTTGAATTGATAATGCTTTTTTGCCGCCATGGTCCAAAGTAGTTTCCTTCCTATGTACTACTCCACATCAACGCAGCTTACGAACACGCTAGAGACACAGACATAGAGACTCCGTACCAAGGCACACGTGCATAGCGCCACGTTGAGGACGAGGGAGAGATCAGCCGGCCGGTGCACGTGGGGTTGCAGAGGAGAGATGGAGGATGGATGGTGAGTGGCAGCAAATGAGAGAGAAAACATACAATTTGTTTTGCATTCATAGGTCCTGAAATTTATTACTAGTAGAATGTACACTATAAGAGCATCTCCACTCCCCCCAAGGCCCCCTAAGCGGGATAGGGGGCGTCGGCGCACAAAAAACCGCCTAGTCCACCCCCCTCCCAACTGAAATGGCGTCGGTGCGGCCCACCTAATCATCCAGCACCCCCAGGCCAAACCCAAATCAAGGGGGCTATCAGGAGCGTTGTATGAGCCTGAAAAAGCTAACGGGCCAGCCTTGTCGGCAAGACACCAAAGTTTTCCCTCCAATAGCCAAGCTTCCCTCTTGTTTTCCCTCCACATATCCATTCCCACTCCCCCTCCTTGTCGCCCACTCCCGCCATTTCCACCACCCCTCCCCACCGGACGAGATCCAACTCACGCCTTCGCTACCATGCCGCGGAAGAAGTACCAAGGTCCCCACGCGTCGAACTCTAGGAAGAAGGTAAATATGACAAGGAGCGGTTGGAGGGGTTGACAAACATGGAGTGGGATTTCGACATCTAGCATCAGCCGGTGGAGAATGCAAGCCACTAGCTGAGGGAGAAGAACTCGAGGCTACTCAAGGCAGCGGAGGCGCAGGAAGCGGCAGCACAGGTAGTGGCGGTGTAGGTAGTGGTGGTGCAGAGGGCCACGTCCATGGCGGGGATGGTGGCGCCAACTTACAGCGCTGGCATGCACATCCCCAGGAGCCAAAGCAGTGTCTCTTCCCCGTCGCCATCCAGCGTGTCGTCGTCTTCCCAGGTGTAATACCTCGGACCCTACGCTCTAAGAAACAAGCCAGGATGAACCCAAAAGTGGATAAGGGATTCTATCGTGGAGGCCTAAGGCCACCCACGTGTAGGCTCGTAGAAGCAGAGCAGGGCACGGTACATGCCAACTATTCTACCCACTTTCAAGAACATCGGGACAAGAGCGAGTGGCGTAGTCGACAGGTATGCGAACAAAACATACATAAGTGTGTATGCCAGCGACATACAACAGTACATCACAGACATACCATCTAAAACAATAGAAACAGAAATATTAAACACCATACGGAAAGATCCAAATATCCTAGATAGAGATAATAGTTTAGGATGCATCCTCATACATCATATATCAGAGTAACAAGCGGAAGCAGAAAACAAGACCTTAGTACGAACAAGAAAAAAATTGGCATAAGATGCCCTAAAAATAAGCACATCCTGCCGACGGATATCACGGATCTCCATCCCCAGAATCTCTACACCTGATGGTCGTCGCCACCATCATCGGTCTCTTCGACTCAGTAACCTTCCTGAGAGTAAACCTGTCCATCTGAACCAAAACATATATCGTGTGAGACCCTAGGGGTACTCAGCAAGTCTTAATGCATCTAAAGGGAACAACCTGGGGTGACGCAATTGCAGAAAATATAATAACTAACAATTCTATAGAGACGCGCTACCACATACGCCCAATCAGAGATGGACAGACGCTTGTTAATTAGTAACAACAGTTATGTAAGCAATATAAATAAACATCGCTCGTCCTCCTTTTCGCTTATCGACAAGAAGGCGGAAGAACATCCTATCTGTTGGCAGTTTTATTAACCATTCTATGAGGGTTGAACTATTTACTAGTCATGTTTTAGTCAAATTAAACACAGTACTTTAGTTATAGTTATCTATGATCGAGAACCTGTACTCTAAATCATCCATAACCGCGAACACGACTTTCAAAAAGATTTACCCTGCAAGGGTGCACAAATAGCAACACACGCACGATCAACCTCGGGAAGAACTAAATAAAAAGCAATGAGACCTCACGATAATGCATTCACAGGATTCATAAATGATTTCAGGAGGCCACCCCACTAAGCTACCCGCAAGTTGGCCGGCTCCGAGATGGACCCAGGATTTGTATCAATGGCTATAAACGACTAGGAACCCGAAAGTGTGACTGATCTTGTCAATACCGCGAAAACATTCCACGTTCCAAAACGGTACAGGCGCTCCACGCGCAATCGTAAATAAAGCAGTAAAGTATGGCATAAGTATAGGATAGTAATAAAGCCTCAAACTAATTTGTGGCCCTAAGAAATAAAGTGTGAATCAAGCTCAGGCGAAGGGGGATCCATAGAGTATCCCACATGTGGATAGTGCGAATAGTCAAGTAACATGTATCAAGTACTTGGGGTTCTACGGGACACAAATTAGCCTGGAAGTACCAAATAACAGCTATTACCCACTGATGCCTCTTTCTTTAGTTATCCCGTTACTATACAGTTTAAGTTGTATAGGTACCTCATTATTCCAAAGACTTACACAAACCCTACACATGCAGTTCTACGACTTGCATGGCTCAAATAACTCATATAGTAATGGCTCATAGGATTGAGGGTACAAGTTTCGGTGGGGTTTAATGTAGGGGTTCGTAGCATGGAAAACAAAAATTTTCTATCGCATACAAACAAACAAGCCAAGATCTATCTACTAGATTGCAGCAACGAGTCGATGGAATAACTCACCCTCGAAGATTCCAAAGTGTTTAACGAGAGCAGATTCTCGTGGGTGATGTAGTCGTACTCTTTCCGATCTCAAGATCGCGTAGACGATCCTTCCAGCGCCATCGCTCCTTGAGCAGCTCCCGCAATGGTCACATCGCTCGTACTGACGAAGACCTTCTCTCCCTTGTTCCAGCAGAAAATGGAGGTTGTAGCACTCTCCTCGCGATTCCGGCAGACAACGGCGTGGTACCTAAGTAGAGGGAAATCCTTGAGGCTTCGCTTAAGCCGAAGTAGTATGGTGGAGCTTATGAGAGAGGCTATTAGTGGTCTAGTAATTAGACACACCAATTAGAAGGCTCTAAACCAATTAGAAGGCTCTAAACCAAATAGCTCTAAACCGGGTTTAGGTCTAGGGTTTAGTTTAGAGGATAGGAACTTGTGTGTGTTAGGAGGGAGCCCTGCCCTCCCTTTATAGGTGGAGGGCCGGGCCAAGGGGAGTGGAGTCCCTCCCAACTCGGCCTTGAGGTGGGCGCTGCTTGGGAGGAGGAATCCTCCCCAACTCGGTTTCCACTTCTCCTCCTCTTTCCACTTTCCAAAACTTGTTGCTTGACTTTCAAACTAGCCGCTTGACTTTTCAATTTAGGATTTAAATAAACCCTTTATTTTGGACAGCGAGTACACTTAGTACATGTTGCAATCATTCCAATATGTAATGACACATTCATGTACCCTTCCCCCTCCGGTGTGCCGGACATTCCGGGACCTTCTAGAATGTTCCCAATGAAAACACCTAACCATTCCCCAACTCCAAACGGGACTTTCCTTATATGAATCTTATTCTCCGGACCATTCCGGATCACCTCGTGATATCCGGATCCCATCCGAGACTCAACAACATCCGGTCTCTTTCTCATAATACCATAACTACTCAAACAACGTCAATCCTTAAGTGTGTCTCCCTACGGTTCGTGAATTATGCGGACATGATCGAGACACTTCTCCGAACAATAACCAATAGAGGAATCTGGAAATTCATATGGCTCCCACATATTTCTCGATTACATTGCGTCGAATGAACCACTTACATATGATACCAATTTCCCTTTGTCTCACGATATGTTACTTATCCGAGGTTATGATCGCCAGTATCTCTGCATACCTAGTTCATCCTCGTTCTTGATAAGTACTCTTTTCTCGTTCCGTGATATGTGATCCCTTGTGACCAAGTCACATGCTTGCAAGCTAATTGGATGACATTTCACCGAGAAGGGCCAGAGAATATCTATCCGTCATGTGGATGGACAAATCCCACTCTTGATCCATGTGTTTCAACCAATACTTTCCTAACACTCAATGCCACCTTTATAGCCACCACCTGTTACGGTGTGCTGTTTGATGACATCAAAGCATCCATCCAGTAAAGGTGATATGCATGATCTCATGGTCGAAGGAATTAGGTTACTATGTATCAGAAAGCATATAGCAATTGAACTATTGAAATGACTTGATCTTTATGCTACGCTTATCTATAGGAGTATGTCCACCATATCATTCTCCTAACGATATGATCTTGTTGTTAATAACATCTCAATGTTCATGATAGGGAAACCACAATCATCTATTAACCAACAAGCTAGTATTATATAGAGGCTTTACTAGGGACTTCAAATTAAGTTTACAATTCACACAAGTATTAATGTTTCCTTGTTGATACTATTATAGCATGAATATAAACATTTATCATAAACACAAAGATATATAATAATAACTACATTTATTATTGCCTCTAGGGCATATCTCCAACAGTCTCCCACTTGCACTAGAGTCATCTAATCTAGATTACATGGTAATATACCGAACACCCATGGCAGTTTGGTGTTGGTCATGTTTTGCCCTCGGGAGAGGTTTAGTCAACGGATCCGCCACATTCAGATCTGTGTGTACTTTGCAAATCTTTATATCCCCATCCTGGATATGTTCTCGAATAGCGTGGAAACGCAGCTTGATGTGCTTCAGCTTCTTGTGTGACCTTGGTTCTTGTGCATTGGCTATGGCGCCCATGTTATCACAGTAGATAGACATTGGGTCCAGCGCACTTGGAACCACACCCAGCTCTGTAATGAACTCTTTCATCCATATCGCTTCTTGTGAAGCCTCCGGCGACCATGTATTCCGATTCGCTTGAAGATCTCGCCACAACGCTTTGCTTTGCACTCCTCCAGCTAATCGCTGCACCATTCAAAATAAATACGTATCCAGATTGTGATTTAGAATCATCTGGATCGGTGTTCCAACTAGCATCGGTGTAACCATTAACAACGAGCTGTTCATCACCTCCATAAGAAAGAACCATATCCTTAGTTCTTCTCAAGTACTTAAGGATGTTTTTGATCATTGTCAATGATCCACTCGATCACTTTGATATCTGCTAGTTAAACTAACGATATGCAATGTCGGTCTAGTACATAGCATGGCATACATTAGAGATCCTATGGCTGATGCATAGGAGTCTTACTCATCCTTTCTCTATCTTCTGCCGATGTCGGACTTTGAGTTTTACTCAAGGTCGTATTAAACATGGGCAAGAACCCTTTCTTGCTATCTTCCATTCCAAACCTCTTTAGAACTTTGTCCAAATATGTACTTTGTGACAATGATATTTTGGCGTTCGATCTATCTCTATAAATCTTTATGCCTAATATGTAAGCTGCTTCGCCAAGATCCTTCATTGAAAAACTATTATTCAAATACTCTTTGACACTATTAAGAAGGTCTACATCATTCCCAATCAACAATATGTCATCCACATACGTATTAAGAATGCTACTGAGCTCCCACTCACTTTCTTGTAAATACAAGCTTCTCCATAAGTTTGTATAAAACCAAAACTTTTGATTACCTTATCAAAGCGTTGATTCCAACTTCGGATGCTTGCTTCAATCCATAGATGGACCGTTGAAGTTTGCATACCTTGTTAGCATCTTTAGGATCGACAAAACCTTTGGGTTGCATCATATACAACTCTTCATCAATGTCTCCATTGAGGAATGCTGTTTTGACATCCATCGCCATATCTCATAATCGTAATATGCGTAGATTGCTAACATAATCCTCACAGATTTTAGCTTCGCTCTTGGTGAGAAAGTCGCATCGTAGTCAACGCCGTGAATTTTTCGATACCCTTGTGCGACAAGTCGAGCTGTATAGACGAGAACATTACCATCAAGATCTGCTTTCTTCTTGAAAATCCATTTGTTCTCGACAGCCTTCCGCCATCCTAAGTCCACCAAAGTCCATACTTGGTTTTCGTACATGGATCCAATCTCGGATTTCATGGCTTCTTGCCATTTATTGGAATCTGGGCTCATCATTGCTTCCTCATATGTCTCGGGGTCATCGGTGTTGTCCACCAACATGACATTCATAACGGAATCATACCAATCGGGAGTGGTACGAGTTCTCGTTGACCTCCAGGCTCAGAGCAACTTCAACCAAGTTTCATGATCACCATCATTAGCTTCCTCTCTTATTGGTGCAGGCACCAGAACTTCTTCCGGTCTTGCGCTACTCGCAATTCGAGAGAAGGTTCGACAACCTCGTCGAGTTCTACTTTCCTTCCAGTCACTTCTTTCGAGAGAAATTCCTTCTCTAGAAAGGATCCATTCTTAACAACGAAGATTTTGCCTTCGGATCTATGATAGAAGGTATACCCAATAGTTTCCTTCGTATCCTATGAAGACGCATTTTTCCGCTTTGGGTTCAAGCTTGTCCGGTGTAACTTCTTTACATAGGCTTCGCAACCCCAAACTATAAGGAACGACAATTTAGGGTTCTTCCCACACCATAATTCAAACGGTGTCGTTTCAACGGATTTAGACGCTGCCCTATTTACAGTGAATGCGGCTGTTTCTAATGCATAACCCCAAAATGATAGCGGGAAATCTAAGTGACATCATAGAACGAACCATATCTAAGAGAGTTCGATTCGACGCTCGTACACACCATTACGCTGTGGTGTTCCCGGTGTCAATCATGAAAGTATTCCACATTTCTTCAAATGCTCGCCAAACTCGTAACTTAGATATTCACCTCCACGATCAGAACGTAGAAATTTAATCTTCTTGTTACGTTGATTCTCTACCTCACTTTGAAACTCCTTAAACTTCTCGAAAGTTTGGACTTATGTTTCATGAAATAGATATACCCATATCTACTCAAGTCATCCGTGAAGGTAAGAACATAACGATAACCACTGTAGCGATGCTACACTCATTGGACCACACACATCGGTATGTATGATTTCCAATAAGTCTCGTAGCTCGCTCCATCATACCGTAAAATGGAGTCTTAGTCATTTTACCCATCGGACATGCTTCAGATCTTTCAAGTGATTCAAAATCAAGTGATTCAAGAAGTCCATCGGAATGGAGTTTCTTCATACGCTTCACTCCAATGTGACCAAGGCAGCGGATGCCACATATAGGTCGAGTTATCGCTGATTTCAATCGTTTAGCTTCAATGTTATTAATATGTGTATTTCTACTATCGAGATTCAACAAGAATAGACCATCTATCAAAGGTGCATGTGCATAAAACATATTACTCATATAAATCGAACAACCATTATTCTCGGATTTAAACAAGTAACTGTCTCGCAATAAACAAGATCCCGATATAATGTTCATGCTTAATGCAGGCACCAAATAACAATTATTTAAGTATAAAACTAATCCCGATGGTAGATGAAGAGGTAGCGTCGAGCGATCACATCAACCTTTGATCCGCTTCTACGCATCGTCACCTCGTTCTTCACTAGCTTCCGTTTATTCTGCAGCTCCTGTTTGAGTTACAAATATGAGCAACCGAACCAAGATCAAATACCGTGCACTACTACGAATACTAGTGAGATACACATCAATAACATGTATATCAGATATACCTTTCTTCTTGATGTTGCCGTTCTTCAAATCCGCCAAGTACTTTGGGCAATTCCGCTTCGAGGACCTTCTCCCTTGCGGTAAAAGCACTCGATGTCGTGCTTGGGTCCAGCCTTGGTCCTCTTCGTCGGCGTGGCAGCTTTCTTACCACCCTTCTTAAAGTGTCCCTTTTGCTTAGACTTGCCTTTCTTGAATTTGGTGGTCTTATTGACCATCAACACTTGGTGCTCTTTCTTGATCTCCACTTCTGCAGATTTTAACATAGCAAATAGTTCGCAACTCTTTGTTCATGTTCGCATGTTGTAGTTCATCACAAAGTTCTTGTAACTTGGTGGTAGTGATTGGAGGATGCGGTAGACCCCAAAGTATTAGGAATCACTATACCCAAGCTTTGAAGTTTATTCGCGTGCCTGCACATTTTAAGCACATGCTCACCGACGAGCTGCCCTCTTCCATCTTGCGCTTAAAGAACTTTTCAAGCTTCATAACTTTCAATTGCCGCATGAGTCTCAAAGATTAATTTGAGATCCTCGACAATATCATATGGATCGACTCTTCAAACCTTTTACGAAGCTCGATTCTAAACCATACAAGATAGCACACTGAACTATGGAGTCTTGATTCTTCCGGCGAGGTAAACATTCTTTACTTCATCGGTAGCATCACCGCAGTGGGTCACCTAGCGGTGCATCCAGCACATAGGTCAAATTACCATGTGAGGACAATCCTCAAATTGCGGAACCAATCCATGAAGTTGCTTCCATTGTTTTTCAACTTTTCTTTCTCTAGGAGCATTAAAATTGATGGTAGGGCTGCCATTGATCTACAACATATTTGCAATAGTTTAGACTAAGTTTATGACAAATTGAGTTCAAATTAATTAATGAAATTAAACTAGGTGAACTCCCACTCAAAACAACATCCCTCACATTGTTTTAGTGATCACACGAACCAAATCCACTACATCAACACCGATCATCACGAGAGTTGATATAGTTTCAATGGCGAACAATCATCATGTTCATCATATCTACTATATGATACATGCTTTACCTTCGGCGATCCGTGTTCCCGAGGCCATGTCCGTACATGCTAGGCTCGTCAAGATCAAACCTTAGCTACCGCATAAGCAAATCTGGCTTGCTTACGTTGTATTCACCATGAATCAAAGACACCCGATCATCACGTGGTGCTTCAAGCGGCAAGCTTTGGCAACGGTGCATACTAAGGGTGAACACTTTAGAACTTGAAATTTATGTGCATGAGGGATCATCTTATAATGCTACCGCGTCTACTAAGCAATACAAGATGCATAAAGGATTAACATCACATGCAATTCATAATATGTGATATGATATGGCCTTTCTTCTTTGTGCTTCCGATCTCCATCTTCAAGCATGAACATGATCTCCATCATCACCGGCATAGCATCAAGGTCAATGACGCTTCTTCATGGTTGTCGTCCACCAGCTTCAACTATTACAACTATTTTGAATAGACACGCAGGTCTTAATGTAAATTAAAGACAACCATATGGCTCACGCGGTTGCCAACTTACAATAAGGAACATTGCATACATCAAATATAATCACAATCATGGCCATATCACATCATCGCACACCCTCGCAAAACAAAGTTAGACGCCTCTACTTTCTTTGCATATTTTACGTGGTTTGGGGCTTTCAATAAGTGTCGTTCTAACTTACGAACAAGAACCACAACATTGATACTAGCATTGTTGATCACCCGCTGTAAATTGGATCTTTACTATGCTAGGAGAAACAGCACCATAAAGCCACTTATGCAATACGAGTTGCATGTTAAGCGTGGAGCAAGTCTCATGAACGATGTCATGTAAGGTTAGCGGGCTTCATCCCAACATACCGCAAGATGCAAAGTACACAAAAGCAATCTACAATAAAAGCATCAACGCCCAATGACCATTGTGTTCTACTCGTCTGCAAGATCTACATATAGACACGGCTCGATACCCTTTGTAGGGGTTCGTAGCATGGAAAACAAAAATTTCTATCGCATACAAACAAACAAGCCAAGATCTATCTACTAGATTGCAGCAACGAAGTCGATGGAATAACTCACCCTCAAGATTCCAAAGTGTTTAACGAGAGCGATTCTCGTGGGTGATGTAGTCGTACTCTTTCCGATCTCAAGATCGCGTGACGATCCTTCCAGCGCCACGTTCCTGCAGCGCCCCTTGATCGGTCACACGTTCGGTTTTCGACGAAGACCTTCCTCTCCTTGTTCCAGCAGGCAGCGGAGGTTGTAGCACTCTCCTCGCGATTCCTAAGACAGGCAGTGGTACCTAAGTAGAGGGAAATCCCGCAGGCTTCGCCTTAAGCCGGTGCAGTATGGTGGAGCTTATGAGAGAGGCTATTAGTGGTCTAGTAATTAGACACACCAATTAGAAGGCTCTAAACCAATTAGAAGGCTCTAAACTCAAATAGCTCTAAACCGGGGTTTAGGTCTAGGGTTTAGTTTAGAGGATAGGAACTTGTGTGTGTTAGGAGGAGGCCCTGCCCTCCTTTATAGGTGGGAGGGCGGCGGCCAAGGGAGGGAGGAGTCCCTCCCCAACTCGGCCTTGAGGTGGGCGCCGCTTGGGGAGGAGAATCCTCCCCAACTCGGTTTCCACTTCTCCTCCTCTTTCCACTTTCCAAAACTTGCGCTTAACTTTCAAACTAGCCGCTTGACTTTTCAATTTAGGATTTAAATAAACCCTTTATTTTGGACAGCGAGAACACTTAGTACATGATGCAATCATTCCAATATGTAATGACACATTCATGTACCCTTCCCTCCGGAGTGCCGGACATTCCGGGACCTTCTAGAATGTTCCGATGAAAACACCTAACCATTCCCCAACTCCAAACGGGACTTTCCTTATATGAATCTTATTCTCCGGACCATTCCGGATCACCTCGTGATATCCGGATCCCATCCGAGACTCGAACAACATCCGGTCTCTTTCTCATAATACCATAACTACTCAAACAACGTCAATCCTTAAGTGTGTCTCCCTACGGTTCGTGAATTATGCGGACATGATCGAGACACTTCTAACAATAACCAATAGAGGAATCTGGAAATTCATATGGCTCTACATATTTCTACGATTACATTGCGATCGAATGAACCACTTACATACGATACCAATTTCCCTTTGTCTCACGATATGTTACTTATCCGAGGTTATGATCGCAGTATCTCTGCATACCTAGTTCATCCTCGTTCTTGATAAGTACTCTTTTCTCCGTGATATGTGATCCCTTGTGACCAAGTCACATGCTTGCAAGCTAATTGGATGACATTTCACCGAGAGGGCCCAGAGAATATCTATCCGTCATGTGGATGGACAAATCCCACTCTTGATCCATGTGTTTCAACCAATACTTTCCGAACACTCAATGCCACCTTTATAGCCACCCTGTTACGGTGTGGTGTTTGATGACATCAAAGCATCCATCCAGTAAAGGTGATATGCATGATCTCATGGTCGAAGGAATTAGGTTACTATGTATCAGAAAGCATATAGCAATTGAACTATTGAAATGACTTGATCTTTATGCTACGCTTATCTATAGGAGTATGTCCACCATATCATTCTCCTAACGATATGATCTTGTTGTTAATAACATCTCAATGTTCATGATAGGGAAACCACAATCATCTATTAACCAACAAGCTAGTATTATATAGAGGCTTTACTAGGGACTTCAAATTAAGTTTACAATTCACACAAGTATTAATGTTTCCTTGTTAATACTATTATAGCATGAATATAAACATTTATCATAAACACAAAGATATATAATAATAACTACATTTATTATTGCCTCTAGGGCATATCTCCAACATTTAAAAGTAAAGGCTATACAATACTTGGGATTCAATTTAATGCAATCATGACTCAATGATGTAAAAATAATATAGAGGCATAGGTGCTATATGTATGAAAGCATGGAGAATTGCTTGCCTGTCAGCTTAGTAGTGGAAAAACTGGGATCCGAGTGGTACTCTTGGATCTCCTGATAAATCTCTTGCTCGGCGTCTATCCGAAATAAAAAATCAAACACACAAAGGACCATAATAAATAAAGTGCGCAATCATATGAATATATGCAACAAGCAAAACAAGATATGCCATGATGGAATGATGCACAATTGCATGGTATAACATAGCATGACATGGGTGAGGTCTGGGAACAATAATAAAGCACTTTAATTAATTATTTAGACATGTTTTACTTCCGTATACCTTGCTGTTTTTTAATATTTATATGATACATGCTTCAATTGATATCATGGAATCCATAATTGAAAAGGGCTCGTCGCGCTGATCGATTTAGACATATCATTTGTCAAATTCAGAATTTTAAATTAAAATTAAATTAAAAGTTGTGAATTAATTCGTGTTTAAATAGAAAAAGTCAAAAAGTTTAAGCCATTTAAGTATTTAGGATAATCCAAATTCGAAACAATTTTTATATTTGAATTCTCTAATCAATTATAATCTGGTTTGCTTTTGGAAGTTTTAAAGTCTGAACAAGGTTTGATATATTATACATTTATACACAATTTGAAACAACAGTTTTTTTTTTTAAAGATTCCAGATGCCGCAGGGACATATGCATATTTGACATTATAAAGTCAGGGCGCGCCGAGTAAAATCGCCACTGAAGTTTAACTGAACTTTCTGAATTTTCAACAGCCTGAACTTTATTTCTAGAGGGTTTGCACCGGAGCAATGACTTTTTTAAAATAAAAAATAAAAAATAAAGCGTCACCGAGGGGACTTGAACCTGGGTTCTCACATGACCGGAACCACTAGAACAGCTGCCTGATTGTTTAGAAGATAGAGGATTCACCCGTTTTAAACTTGGATTTGGGCTGAAACAGTTCTGACGAAACTGAACTAATGAAGTGTCATGTTAACTGAATTTGGCTCGTCGGAAAAACAGTGTTTCGGGCCGAAATTGGAAGATGAAAGCGAGCAGATCTGGACAAGGATTTGAGCGCGGCCTAGTGCGTTGGAAAGGTGGTACTAAGGAGAAGATGCACAAGCAGGGTATGGCGCCCAGGATCAACTGTGCAAGCCAGAATAAATTCGAGAACATAGCCGGAACACACTGCAGTGCACGTACGTTGACTGACAGGAGATAGAGCGAGAATCGGCAGACGATTCCGAGGGCTACGGTGGTCGGAATTGAGCATGGTTTCGACCTGCACAAAGAGGGGACAAAGGAGGGTGATTCTCATCAAGGCGCCGTCGGTGGAGGAGAATTGTAGCGCTCGGAAAACATCGATGAACAGAGGAGATCTAGTCGGGTTCAGACTGACGGAAATCTTCAGCTTCGACAGTGAAAACTGGCCATCTTCTGGAGACGATGGCGAGCGATCTAAGGCATCAAACGACCCGCGGTTTTCTCCTATCTCTAGCTGGATCTACCGAGCAGATATGCCGTGTTGTGGTTTCTGTCGAAGGAGGAACGGAAGCGCCGGGAATTCTAGTGGGATCAGGGGTGCTACAGCAGGTGCGCGCTGCTGTCTGCGTCGCGGCTTGAGTGTGCGCGCGCGGCGACTGGCCAGCAGCAAGCAGCACGGCAAGGATGGCGTCAGCACTAGGATGAATGAGAGGTACTGTGAAGGATGTGTTAGGGTCCAAATGGCCAGCTCACTGAATCTGGCAGTTGATACAAGGAATTGGTAGGCAATCTGGATACAAAGTAAACACGCAAGAAGGGGATTGAGGAATCAGAGCCGAGTCGGGAGAGAGGAAGCCGCCACCGTTCGTCCTAAACCAACTTGGATGGTCTTGGCGTTGTCAACTCCCAGGTACATGTAGCGTGACGGTCGGCGCCGTACTAGGCCCATGTTGGGGCCCAAGAGGCCAGCCCAGGTATGGGTATCGGTAGGATAGGTTCCTAACATCCCTCCCTCCTTGAAAATCGGCTTGTCCCCAAGCCGATGCCACGGAGAAACCACCCGGGTCCCATTGCAGCCGATGATCTGTGATTTGATTGGCGAAATGGAGGTTGTACTTGTGGCCAGCGGAAACTTGCTCAAAGACAGTCCGTACAGCTATGGCATCAAATTTTCCTTGTCTTCGAGTTGTAGTTGCACCTTCGGGGTCCCATGACAATCAGAGCTCTTTGTGTCGACCAAAAGCTGGCATACGCCTCCCTTCATAAAATGGCACTTGGTTGTCACATGTAGAGAGAACCAGTGACACAATGTAGAACTACCCGGATCCCATGTCAACTGTGTGTACTGCACCCCTTCATTCCGAATGTGATTCCACACTTCAAAACTAATCACAGCAGTGACCTCCAGAAATGCTAGAATCCGAGTCCAGGAAGATTGCCTACTGCTGTTGCACTTCACGGTGTCAAGAAGAGCATATGCCGCTGTTGGCCTGAATGTGGTAGCAAACACAGACCAAGTAACGACGGCCCCATAGCGTGTAATTATGAAGTTGGCATGAATGATAACCTCACCCACGTCAAGGACAAGGAGCCAGCGTCCTTTTAAATCTGCACTAATAATTTCAGAGCACTTCCGGTGACGTGACCATGCAGTCTTCCATAGGAGCAGTGCACAACCCCACTGGGTAGCCTGTTTAATAAACCGGGAGAGAAACCAATTTTGCAATAGAATGGCATTCAACAACCCCAGTCCAAAACGATTCCAAGTAGAGAATGAATTATACCTCTGCAACCATAAAGGATCAGTTCGAAAGCTTATTTTGTTGGCAGCCAATGCAAGAATCTGAACCCTTGATAAGTGTAGCCATGTGACCAGAACATTGAGAATCCCAAATCCCAACCTACTGTGATGATCCAGAAAAAGGCCAGGAGTGGTGTCAGGCTGTTTGGCTTCGATATTTTGGCAAATTCCAGCTTCTTCTAGAATTTCTCTAGTCAAACTTTGAGCTCTTTTCGTACACTGCGACTGATTTGCACCCTCTAGTAAATCAAGTAACTGCAGCATTTGTACCATCAGAGTGGCAAGCGTTGTTCCTCTGGGACCCTTGGAGATACAATGTTGGAACGTTTGGCAGCATGTATCAAGAATATACTGATAAGTGAAATAATGCTCGTAGAGCTGCCATCGGCAAGTATACATGGAAGAGAGAATTATTAACCGTGTGTATGCTGAAGGTGTTAAACCAATGCCTGGTTCCCAGATCCTCTTAAGCTGCATACGGAAGGACTGTGTACATGCTTCCTAGACATGGCAATTGAGAAAAAACGTTGATAGTTGATGTTCCCACATGCTGATCAGGACAGTTTCATGACTGCACGTCAGGACACTAGCATGAGATTCAAAACTTCCTTCTGAATTAGATCTCTCGTCAACTGTATCGCAAACCTTGCGATAGATGGTCCCCACGACAGTAACTATATAATCTTCTTGACCAGAGAAATTAACCCTCATAAGTTGTTGGATGATGTACTGCATAAACTGACAAAGCCTGCTTTCTGAACAGAACAGAAAACCAAAAGGTGATGAAAGGAAAACCAAATAAGAAGTTGCAGTAATATAATTTGGTTGCTCATTTTTTACCACCAATTCAATGCACACAGCATGGAGGTTCACATATGCTGCAGTATTGCTGTCCTCAAGGAAAAATGCTACTACACATGTTATGGCTGAACCACTCGAAGGAATTCTTGATACTGAATAAGCAATAGTCAACTGCAAAGGTACTGCCTGAATGGGGTGTTCAGCATTACGACACACAGTCAATTGGTGTTCATCGGCCCTAAGCATCCCACTGGATACCTTGCTCGCTGTTGTTTCCTGAACATACAAATCAGAAGCCAAGGCAAGCAACTTATACCCAGAATATGATCTAGTCGTCACCAAGACATAAGTGAGATTATAGCAGTTAAGATGTGCATTGTTCTGATCCAGAGATGAGCACTGGCTAGACATCGTGGGTGACAGCATAGGGTCATCGTTGTGATCGGTCGTTATGCTGAGGACGGACACCACAGAGCAGGGAAAGGCATGGACAGAGTTATCGTCAACGTCAACGCTGAGGACGGACACCACAGAGCAGGGAAAGGCATGGACAGAGTTATCGTCAACGTCAACGGAAGCGGCATCAGTGGAGACCATGCTGTTAACCTCCCTGAACGACGGCCATGACAAGGGCCGTGTCCCCCGTCCATCAACATGTACAACAATGAAAGAAGGCCAGGGCATAGGACGATGTACAGGGACCTTGCTTCTGATGCGCTGACTAGAAGTTGTCATGAAGAACTCAGTGTCGTTGTAGAGTTGTTGCATCTGAACCGTAGCTGTGTAAGTAGTAGGCACCAGAACTGCCGAGAAATCGCTCCTGATGGCCAAGCGCCCTGCTGCAACATGGACACTGTTGGCGTCGAGGACACACACGGCCGGAGTCGGTGGCGAGGATACAACCAACACCGGGGCGGCCATTGGGTGTCAGGGCAGACAAACCATCGAACAGGTGGTGGGCAGCGATGCAGCACTTCCGATTGCTTGGCCTTCGAGGATGCCTTCACTTGCTGTAGCTGCAGCAAGCATGGGAATGATGTCGACGGTGACAGTGGGTGTCGTTGGCGGCATCCCTGCAGCCGATACCGACCTCAACTTAGTGGAGTTCATGGCTTGAGCATTCCGTCGAACAGAACACGGACGCCATGGAGCTGGTGTCACCGGGAATAGCTGGGGCTACCACAAGGGACTCCTCGGCGATGGAAACTGTAGCCGGGGGCTCATCCAGTCCTGCTAACACGGTGACGAGCTTGGTCGTGGCGGAACCAGCCTGAACGGGCCCGACGAAGCCGTCGGTGGCGATCGCGGGAGTGGAGTTGTTGTGGTCGACAGGGCTGGGAAGTGCACCCACGAGGGCCATAAGGTCGTCGAAGTCACGCTCGCGGCTCGAAGCCATGCATCCAGATACTCCTTGAGCTCGGAATCCATGGCGACGTGGGGTGCAAAAAGAAATTTGGGAAAAAAATGGGAACGGTGGGGACTGACCCTGATACCAGATGTTAGGGTCCAAATGGCCAACTCACTGAATCTTACAGTTGATACAAGGAATTGGTAGGCAATCTAGATACAAAGTGAACAAGCAAGAAGGAGGTTGAGGAATCAGAGCCGAGGTGGGAGAGAGGAAGCCACCGCCGTTCTTCATGATCCAACCTGGATGGTCTGGGCGTTGTCAACTCCCAGTTACATGTAGCGTGACGGCCGGTGCCGTACTAGGCCCATGTTGTGGCCCAAGAGGCCAGCCCAGGTATGGGTATCGGTAGGATAGGTTCCTAACAAGATGGGTAGAGGGAGAGGAGCTCACTGTGATGCCATTCTGCAAGGTGGCGAGGCCAAAGGAGCTCAGTAACGGTGGCGAGGTGACAGGGCCAGCGATGGTGAGCACTGGATGCACAGGGCGTCCAGCGGCTCCTTCTCCTTGCTCCATGTACTACTCTACTCCACCTCAGCTAGGTCGACGCCGATCTCTTTCTCGCTTGCGGTGGCTTTTGACGGCGAGGTCCAGCGGGGTGGTGACGGCCAGGCAGCGGCCATGGCACAGTTTAGGCTACAGTTTGGCATGGAGACAAAGAAGAATAGGGGTTGGGGATGAGATCCAGATGGGGAGGATGGAGTTGGAGTGGTTGAAGAGAGGGAGCCTAACTCTCTGCTTGCTTTATGGCCTGGGGTAAAGCAGGGGAGAAGTGATCACGCAGCTGGAAGCATGAGCATGTGAACACCAAGAAAATAAAACATGAGTTTGGTCCGCCGGGAGGTTCAGGTCGTTAGCAAGGTTGGTTTTGTCAGGTGCTGGGTAGTGTAGGTTAGATAGCTAGGTTAATCTGATTCAAAAACAAAAGGCTCAAATTAAAATTAATGGGTTTTTCAAACACAACTCCAAAATAGAAATAGAAGAGAGATGTGAAGGAGAGATGGTCAAAATAGAAATAGAAGAGAGATGTGGAGGAGAGATGGTTTTATATAGCATGTGACCTTCATGGATACACATACATGCATGGGTGGTCATTTTTGTGAAAACAAAAATGATTCATGTAAGTGAGATACAACAAAAATCCAATATCAATAAAAATAGAAAAAAGATATTCTTATGGCATTTTCTAGATTTGGTTTGGATCAAACCATATTGCCATGGGTAGGGAAAAAGAAGATCCATGCATATGCATATGTGGCTTGAATAAATACCAAAGAAAATACAAATGTCACATATATATGACTTTGCTAACGACATAAAATGACTCAATGCATATAAAAATACGACATAAAATGCATATTTTCTATGTATTTTACACTACAATGACTCAAAAATTGTATTTTTATGTCGATTTTTTTGCATTTCTAATAAATATGAACATAATTATTAGCATACAAAACATAAATATTCTGAATGTGAGAAGATAAAAATATGTGGAGTGCAAAATAACTATTCTGCACCCTGGGTGCTGAATAGGGTTTCTATATATATATATATGTATGGTTCGAATGGTAGATAAATGGTATCATCAAGGAAGTTGGCATTGTCAAGTTAGTAGGTGAAAGGATTTAAGAGAGATGCCCTCAACTCCACTTGGGCATTTAACATATATCAAAAACCAAATACAATTTATCAAGAAGTAACAATAATAATAATATGCAAAAACAAGATGCAATATGACTATAAGAACCAAATACAAATGTCTTAATATGATGCTCAAATGCAATATAGCATGATAACATGAGCATGATATTATGATGATACATTAAAGACAAGAATATGGTAGCATTAATCTTTATTTATTATGTAGCATAACAATGTTAGACAATTGGGATGCTACACCAGGCGATGCTCCACAAAAGCCAGGGGAACACGACGCCACATCTCTCATGTTTCACGCCGGGCTGCTGCGACTTCGACCCGCTCGGTGGTTTCGACTCCAACTCCTTCACCACGGGCTGCTCGCTGACCCACCGTCGCCATTCCTTCAATGGCGGCGTGCCCCCACCGCGCGCTGGCTTCAACCAGTTCGCCGTAGGATGCAATAGCTAGAGCACCCCCGACCTGTTCGGCGGAACGCACAACGGCGACTCCATCATGGCCGACATCATCAACGGCGGATCGTCCCATGCCTTCACGCAAGAAGAAGCCAATGCCTATGCCGACGAAGATGATGAAGGAAATGAGCGTTGGGAAGACGAGGCCTACGTCTATGCGGAGGTCAAGGATGAGGTGGTGGAGGTTCTGGTGTCCATAGCTACTGACCCGAAAGGGAAGCACAAGGCGGTGTCCATGGAGAAAAAGAAGAAAGGAGGCGGTGGCCGCGGACCCAAGTGGAGCTCAAGGGTGGAGAGTGCCTCACTGAAGCTTGGAAGATGGTCAGCATTGAGCCCTTCACCAGCGCCAACCAAAACTCAGAATACTATTGGAAGATGGTGAATGCTTGGTCCATGATCGCGGCGACTCCGGCATATCTCACCGTTGGGCCATGATCCAACATGCTTGCAACAAGTGGCATGGCATCGTGGAGGAAGTACACCGAGTCCATGTTAGCGGCACCAACTTCGATGATCAAGTAAGCGACTAAAACTAGCCGATGGCCATTTGAAATTGTATCCCTCTGTTGCTATTGTAAATTGCAGATGCGTGCCATGATCACCGCCTACCGAGAGGACAACGACGACACCGAGTTCAAGTTCATCCACACTTTTGCATGGATCAAGGGGTGCGACAAGTGGATGAAGATGTGGACCGCCTTCACCAAGGACAAGGCTGCCACATACGACCCTGGCGTGGCGCCATCGGCGGCCTCGGAGGTTCGCCTCGTTGGCTACAAGAAAGCCAAGGCTATGAGGGACATGACGCCAGCCATCGAGAAGCTGCACTCATCCATCATGGCCTATATGGCCGACGCCTCCGCACATGCTGGGATGGAAGAAATCGCTGCAACAAGGTGGGCGTCGATCATTGAGAGGCAAGACAACAAACTCGGCCTCATCAAGGCCAACGTGGCGGCTAAGAAGAGGAGAGAGGACTTGGCGATCTTGATGGTCGACACGAGGGAAATGGACGACGAGGTGAAAGGCGTGGTGTGTTGATGAGCACGCCCTAATCTTGTCCGAGAGCCGGGTGACTCCGACCGCCAACCAAGACAGCACCCGACTCCGGCCACGATCGGTACCCAGACCAGCACTCCCACTCCGGCGATCACGACCCCGGCCACGATTGGTACCCACGCTAGCACCACTGTTCCACCGCCGGCTACCCCGAAGGTGCCTCCTACCATGGCGAATGATGTCGTTTGATTTCCATTGGCATGTTTATTTTGATCGCGGCGACTGGTGTATCCGGTGGCAGCAGCCCCCACACACACACACACACACCCACACACCCACCCACCCACCACACACACACACAAGGCCAGCCGCCAAACGCTGATTAGAGGTGAGGGGGGCGAGTGGAGATGCTCTAAAGCGCCGAAAATACCATCAATGACAAAAACCATACTAAATCAAAGCTCGTCAACCACACAAAAAAATCATAGTAAGCAACTAAAATTATTTTAATCTACATCAAAATTTGGATCAGATTCATATCACATCATTGATCATCTATAATGGCAAGCAGAATAAATTATGTACATCCTCTATACATCAACACATCACAGATTCAAATATAACATGCACAAGTCAAACTATATGATCAGCAATACGATCGTCATGCTTTTATTTGTAGCACGTATCGATTTGCTCCAGGTAGTGTGCTTAAGATCATAACTCATAACAAGCCATGTGCGTTGCAAGAAGATACACTATAAATACATATATTTAATCTAGTAATTTCACACTTTGGACAAACCTCAATGGACCTCATGACAAGAAGAAATTTTCCACACAGAGGGGGGAAAAGAATTTACAAAAGAATAGGTAGCTCGCAGTGCAGTTCTGTTGTCTAAAAAACAGAAGATGCACTATCCTCAGAAAATAATCTAGAGAACTGTGGTGTCAAACTCAATCCATCGCCAATAGCAAGTGAAGCACGGCAGGCATGCTTCAGCGCCAAGTCACAGCTTGCGTGTGTATCCGTTCTCTTTGGCAGTTGGCACACCGGCTGCATGGGGTAACTTACATAATTACACAGTTGCACTTGGATTCCAACTTCGGAGGCTTCATATTATCGGATGACCTTACAAATCCGGCAGCAGAACGTACAGGTGAAGGATCTTTAGAGACGGCTTCCTTTTCAGCGGTTTCTGTGATGGTCGTTTCACCTTCCAACCTTTTTCTTTTAACCTTACGATTAGGATTAGGCGTTCGTCTGTGAGGCAGCTTACGGAAACCATCCTCATTTGGTATCGACTTCCCTATGATGGTAACAGTTGGCCGAATAGACTCGGCCTGTTCTCGTTCCTGCTCGTGCTCCAGTGCAATCGTTGCTGCCTTGTATGCAAGGTCATGAACGATAGAACTACAGAAGAGAATTGTATCAGTAGCTTCTTCTAACGTGAAGCACCTCTGAATCTGTTTCATCGACCCTTCTACTGCCTCAGGTAATTTTTCTACAAGGCAGACAGTATGATTAGGTTGCATACATATACTCACTCATGTAAAAGAAATATTCACCGAAGAACATAATACTAAGAGTCCTAGGTTATGTCTAGAAGGAACATGGTGCGTGCGTGTAACTGCACCTACAGATTGGTATCATAAATGCAACTGCATATTGGATGTGAAAAATGTATAAAGCTTTGTGTCACTAATACTTCTAGTCGCTCATTAGATCTTTCATGTTTCTCCAGACCAGAATACATTCACCAAAGTGCACTACTTTTTCTCTCATAAATTTCTGTTAAAGCATCATCCAGACATTTTTACTTAAGCCCATAGTTATTTCCACCATCGATTATTTTCCTTGGCTTTAAATTATAATCAAATCCTAAACAAATGTTCTCGGATACGGCCTCCGTTCAGAAATAGATGATGTTTTAGCAAAGGCTACAGTTAAATTTGTATCTTAGCATAACATAAGTAACGGTCAACCTTTGCACGTCGGAGACCATGCTCATGTCTAAAGCGTAGCATATAAACAAGCAGAGTATATCACCAGCTACTTTAGGACACCTAAAAGTTTTTTTTTTTTGAAACGAGGCAAAACCTTTGCCTTTCATTGATATAGTAGAAAAAGAGTTGGCCCGTTTATGAGGAAAACTGGCCGAAAAACCGATACAACACAACACTACACGCCAGCCCCGAGGCTGCGCTCCCAACGGGTCGACGACCAAACAGGTCGACATCACACCTCAACGCAACAGGCGGAGGCGAAAGACCGGAGCCACCGCTCCAACTACCACGCCGGCCCCAGGGCCGCGCCCCTCCCGGCCGAAGACGAACCCGCCTCCGCCAAACCACCAAAACAAACCACAGGTCCCTCAGTCCGGTGGACGTCCAAAGCGAGGCCCCAAGAGGCAAAGCGACACAAGAGCGCCGCCCACGCCCGATCCCGCGAAGGATCTAGGGTTTCCCCCAGAGAGCCCGGGCGGAGGGGCAAGGAACACCCGCTTTGACGACGACTTCAAGAAGGATGCGGCGCCCACAGGCGTCACCGTCGTCGGTCCCGACTAGCTGCCAGGACAAGGCTTTCGCCCAACGGAGTCCCAGACCACACGCCCGCCCAACAAGGACCGGCACAAACCACCCCACCTCCTCTCCCACCTCACGCTCCTAGGTGATCAACAAGCAAAAACCTCCCGCCGCCACGCCTAGACTTCCCGTCGCCGCGACAAGAGCCGCCGTCCGGATCATCACCACTGCCCGCGAGATAGTTGTCGAAAACAACCAGAGCGAACCCGGGCAGCCGCCACCGCGAAAGGGCCAGAAGATCACCGCTACCATAGCACCTCCTTGGCGGCTCAGATCGAGCCACGGACGAGCCTGCGCCGCCATGGCGAGCCCACCGCACACGCGCCGCCCGCCAAGCGCCACCAACCCGAACCACAGCCGCCAGATTTCGCCGCCGCCTCAGGCCTGGACGACACCACCGCTCCACCTTCCGCGCATCCCCGACCTCCTCGCGCCGGCAGCACCAGCGCCACGCCCAGCATCCTCCCGCTCCGGCGAGGCCCCCACCTGCGCCACGCCCTCGCCAGCAAGCCCGGAGCAGGCCCTCGCGACCCAGATCCGGCCCGCCTGCGCGCGAGCCGCCCCGCGCCCCAGCCGTCGATGCGCCGCCGCGCCCATCCGCCTCCGCACGGCCACCACGCGGCACAGCGCCGCCGCGCAAGCCACTGCCCCGACGTCACCACGCACCGCCTGGAGAGCTCCCGGTCGCCATGGATGGAGCCCGGGGGGAGAAGAAACGCCCCCGCCGCCACCTTCCCCGGGGCGTGCGCGGCTTCGTCGGCACCCCTTCCGGCGGCGGCGAAGCGTGGCGGAGCGGGTGGAGGCCTCAAGAAGTGGCGGCGGCTAGGGTTACCCCCGTGTCGCCAGAGGAGGGCGACGCGGGGGTCGTTGTTTTTTCTGCAGCCGATTGTACGACTGTACTAGGACACCTAAAAGTGATTCTCAGAAAGAGTAAGAAAAGAGATTCTCAAAAAGACTAACTAAAGTGGTTCTCAGAAAGATGAGAGGGGCAACACACATCGAAGGATGAAATTTTTGAACTTGATTAAGCTGATTGAAAATTGGAACGGTGCAAATACATACCATCATTTGGAAGTTCCATTATGCTAGTTCCTGTTCTAGAAACCAACACATCGTCCTCTGAGATGGCAGACACACAACAATCATCCAAGGTCTGTTCCTCAATTGAAGCATGCACTGCTTCAGACTGCAATAGAAGATTGTCAGAGTTATCCTTAACTGGATCCGGAGTGCCAACTAAATAGCACTGAGTTGTATCAGAAGTATCTTCATCTGGTTTTCGCATGGAACTTCCCTCGGCAGCTGAAGACTCTCGGACATTACTTGGCATTTCGGTATCTGAGAAATACATAATAGTGCTGGAATGATCATTGTCAGCCATCCTACCCATACGGTTCTGACTTATTACCTCTGCTGTCTCACCCAACCTATCAAAGCTCGAGGAATTTAAGTCAACAATGATGTCATCACTGACAATAGGCCGTGAAGTAGACGAACACTCCATAGCACTTGACAACGCATCCTTACTAGAGCCATCTTCTTCAGTAGATACCACAGCACTGCTATCCAAAGTGCCAATTCGGGAACAAGTGTCTTCAATTGCATCACTCTGATGGCAAAGTGAAGCTGAAGAACCACTAATTGACATATCTGACACCGAAGCAATGCTTTGACAACTCATGGTACTGCCTAGTTGAACCTTCTCAGAGTCACCCTTCTTACCACTCCTACGGCGCTCAAAGCGTACATCTGATTGCCTTGAAGATCCTAGATCGATGGAAGAAGAAGCTGAAGAGCTGTCACGTCCAAAGCTACGCTTCATCATATTTATACTATCTCTTGTATAATATGGTTCAGAACAAACAATATTTGTAGCAGCCAGGGCCCTCCCTTCCATGACAGGCCATTTGTTGCTGCTTGATTTCTGGTGTAAGAGTACTGATATCCCAGTGCCTTCAGCACCTTCAACCTTAGGGCTCGGATGTGCAGATAATCCCAATTGATGAGAATTATCACCAGATGCAGTTGCAGATACAGCTTCATTATGTTGGGAGTCTGATTCATTAAGGCACTGGGGTAATCCATGATTGCGGTTATTCATTTGGTCTCCGTAATTGCCATGCTTCACTGATGTCAGTTCTGTTTGTTGACGGTCACTTACACTAGATTGATTAAACGAAATATTACCATCATTTCCCAGTAAGGAGTCAGATACAAGATATGGCCTTGTATTTTCCTCATGATTCACTACCTCCTGTCCCAGCAGCATGTCCTCATCTGTATCCACCATCAACTGACCTGGAGGACATTTTTTTGTACAACCAGCTAGAGGTTCATCGTTCACTGTTTGATGATCAAGAGAAGCTTGTTTGCTGTAGTCTACATTATTTGTGGCCATATAAGGTTCAGATTCAACGGAAGGCCCAGACTTTGAAATGTTATCATCATGTTGACGCGCTTCTTCTGAAGTCCGTAACATAGGGTCTGCAGAAAAAACTCCAACCTTTGACCCACATCCTTCACAACAGTCACCCTTTTCATCCAAATCCATCGCATTGAAAAACTTACCACACCTACTGCAAGTAACCATTTCACCATGTACAACCTGAGAACTATTTGGACCATCATATGCCATTTGATTAGCTGCCCCATTTCTTTCCATGTCAAAGTCCTTTTTTTCACTTTTGACGTATTCCACTGGGATAGGTGAATCTTTTACATATTTTGCACTCTTGTCGTAAATGGTTTCTTCATTCAATTCATCCAATTTATCAAACATAAATATGTCCTCGTGAACTCGAAAGCCATCATCCGCTTCCCATTCACCAATCAGATCGTGTTGCTCTTGGTCACTGTCTATGTGATGGCTAAAAGTGGCACCATGCTCAGAGCTTGCATTACTGCTAGTTGTCACAGAGGAATTGTGTGAGAACATAGTCTTGTGCACATTAATTATTTTGCCAGCACCAAATGTGGTGACAGGGACACTTGATAGAAGTGGTCGGAACCTATCTTGAGGAGATTTCCGATGATCCTAGAAAAGTAAGAACACATTTATTATCTTAGTTACAATTTAAGGAAAATCTAGAACACTGAAGAATAGTAGGTAGAGACACATGGGATGAATCAAGCAAATAAACTATGCAACAGCCAAGGAGTAAATATGTTTAGTTGAACAAGCTGCAGTTATTTGGTAAAGAAGGGATAAGAGAGCAAATTACTGGATCATACGATATCTAATGAAATGAATAAGCATTTCATGAGTTAAGCAACTCAGTCATAAAACAGGTATAAGAACCTAGTAACTGGGGCATTTTCCAATCAAATATTCGGGATGAACAAATGTTTTCCTTTTAAGCTACTCTCTGGCTATGAATTCACAGCAGCATCCATCCAAAGCATTTCACCACTAAAACAGTTGATGTAACTGTTATTTTCTTGCCATAATATAACATTTTTTTATTTTGTGGAAATCACTGGACCTGCAATGGGAAGCTGCAGCGGCTAAGAATCAAAAGGGAATAAAACCAGGATAACTGAGTAACTGATTGAATAAATTATTAAACATGCAAGTAATTCAAATCTATAAACTGGTTTGCCAATCGAATACAAAGGGCAGTACTGTAAAACTCAAGTGGAAATAATCCATCATCCTAACAGAAAAAACAGGGCAACACTTACCATCAACCAAACTGCAGAATCAAATGACCTCTTTGGGGCTAAACTAGGGGAGAAATTTTTGGACGGCTTCTTTGATGATGCAATAGTTCTTGTCTTCATCACTGCCAAGCTCTTTTTTACAGCTGGGCAGCTGGAATAGCCAATTGATATAGACTGCATGGAGTCCAGATCATCTTCACCAGAAGATGTTGCAGAAGCTTTGCTGTACATGCTCAATCGATCTCGTTCAATGCTATGTGATGAACTAGCTCTTCTAGTTGGAGTAGGAGACATTGATTGCCTTCTACCTCTTGAACCTGTATCTAGCCCACTGAAAGATGTAGGGGACCCACCCCTTGAACGGGATACTGAGCGATCTGGTAGAGATGTACGGAGGTTTGGAGGTGCATCATAAGAGAAACCAGGATCACTGGACTGCCACCCTTGAGGTTTTGGAGAAGAGGATCTGTGGTTAGTTTTAGCTGGAGAAGCTCCCCTTGTTCCATTTAATGCTGGGCCACCTGAACCAGTACTCATCCTCCTAGATACTGGACTTGGAGTCCTTCGGGGAGGTGCTAATACCTTAGCAGCTGGAGGAGTTGAAGGTCTTCGTGATGGCGTTGGTGGTTGAAGAGAAAGTGGTGGGCTAGCGCGAGAAGCTGAACTAGGCGACCTTGTCCTTGGCATAGAGTGTGGTGACAGGCTAAGCCTACTTGGGCTTGCACTGCTTCTACTAGACCTTTGTGCATTATCCATCTGTTTACGAGCAATAAACAATAGAACTGGTAGGTAACTATTGCAAGCTCGTGTTTAAAACTACAGTGCAAAAACTATGCCAGATATAGCACTCACCGTGGATGACCTCGAGAGTTGCATATCCTTACTCTGAGCTCTTCCCCTGGAAACATGAACGGCAGACTGTTCTTCTTCATCATCTAACGAGCGGAAAAGTGGAGTCTCTGGAGGAGTCAACAGCCTGTTGATTGAACAGATACAAGGCAATCAAGTCATTTGCACAGACAAAAGATATATATGCTCCATTACAGTGAGTGTAAGTATGACCTGAGCGAAAGATATATAAAGTAAATAAATTTGTGTACAAGCATGGCAGCAACATATTATGCTCAGTCATTAACTCGTTATATGTTTTAAACACGAAAACAGGAGTAATCCATATTGTAGATCCGCATCCGAAGCATTATATAAATAGGGATAGGGCATTCTTAACATGCTTTAAGCATGAAGGTATTACTATGTGCTTGGCTTGCCATTTTGCAATGCATCCTACTACTGTAGTAAACAGTGACCATCATTCACGCCTTCAGCTAATAACTCACTACTTACAGGGAAGCACTGAATGTAATATTTAGTTTTTTACAGATATGGGCGCTTCAGTAACTGTTACGAAGTCACTGCACAGTGCACACCAAGAAAAACGGTTTTAAACTACTAAGTATACAAGTTGATAATTCAAAAATTATCAAGAATGGATAATCATTAAGTATGCCTTCTATATTTAGTCTTCGCATGCAACATAAAACTCGAATACAGCTACAGGATGATTAAGAGAGCATTTTTTTCTTCACAAGTTTGTCGTCGATAACTTTATGAGCTATAAATGGGGGCGCAGTGGCATCTCCATGCCCGCCTGGGTTCTAACCCTGTGAGGCGGATTAAATCTAGCTGATTTATTTCATGGGGGGAATAAACTAGTGTATCTTTTTGTCTCCTCAATAATATGGAAGGTGGAAGGTGCTAGTATGCTCGGAATCATTATTTTACCATGTGAGCAACGATAATAAAGGTTGTATGCATCAATCCGATAATAAAGGTCTCATCCTCCTTTTTGAAAAAAAATGCTAAAAATCTATATAGCAGTTCTAGCATTAGAACTTTTATTAGAATAGATCTGGCATTTGACCCACACTACCCAAATGCCATGGATTATGAGATTATCTTGATGGTCAAACCACTAAAGTTACACCATTCTTTTTTTATTTAAGGTTGCAACAAGTCCACATACCTTACAATGAGGGATGAGTTAAAATTGACTTAAGTCGTTGTGACAACAAATTATTTTTAGTGCTCAAACTGATATATGGAATACTGCGGTGCATGAAATTTACACAAGAAATTAGGCTCCAGAACAGCTTTAGAGAAAGATAAATCACATATGTCCATGACAATTGTAAAAATATTTTCTTCATTAAAAACATATAGATATTTATAATTGAAAATGCACTCATGCTGTTCAGGTATAGGATGCTGAGACAACCAAATAACAGGTTGTCGAAATGTTCTCACCATTTTCTCAATTGACTAATGAAGTAGAATACCATGTCATCTCGAAGCAACATAACAATTACATGATACAAACTCACAACAAAACAAAGATGATAAAACTGCCTCGTTATTACAAAGCTACACTCATTGAACACATTATACTGTGAATAATGCTACCAAACTTTAATAAAACCGAGACATGACACTAAGGACAAATTACATCGACAGAACAGAGGCTAAGGAGTTCATCATGAAGAGACTCATCTCATCTACTAGACCACCTAATTCACACAAGTACTGCACAGCTACAATTACGGACCCAACAAGGCTGAAAATGCCCACTGCTCATCGGATTTGAGGTACCATCTACTGGGCACATGACCGATGATTGCTATTTTATGGTATTGTTCTTCATTAAGTTAGGGCAGCTAGTTATCAAGGCACTGAACATGAAGTGTGAATAGTGTGAAGCCGTAATTGCAACTTGATTTGTATTAGTTCCCTTGTGCTGTGCACACCAGGCTATAGGCCAAATCAAGTGACGCAAGGGGCAGCAGCTTTACCATATCTCTCTTACCATCAATTTTGTTTGTTTAGCCAATCTTCTCGAATTAAGATGGTTAGACAGTAGGGGCTTGTTTGATTCGTAGGATTCACAAAACACAGGAATAGAAAAACCACGAGATTGGAGTGGTATGTCCACTTAAGTCCTACAGGATTAGATAACTACAGGATTTTGGATCAAGTAGTGTTTGATTCCACAGGAAAACCAAAGGAATTGTACAAAGAGGTTTGAGTGGATGGAAATTTTCCACCAAAATAGAGTGCAAAGGAATCCTCATCATTTATAGGAAAAAATCCTAAAGATCCAAATCCTACACAATTCCTTTGAATCAAACAAGCCCTAGAAGTTAGGGCTATGTCCAAGAAATTTATCCACGCAGATGGCAAACCAAGCAATGAGACAGACAATATTCCAAATATATCTCTTCTACTGTTTCACACATTCCATTTGCTCCTGTTGAAACCTATGCATTTCTCTGCCCAGCTGATCTGTTTATCATTTCATAGATGAGGTGTGCCCCTTCCCCATGCACTGTATCTCTTCTAGTTCTACTACCCCCAATGAACTAAGGTTCCTCACTAAATAAGAACTCCACAATCGATATTAAGTATATTATACTATAAATAAGACAAACATAAAAAAAAGGATATAAGCCAGATGGCAGAGCATATAAAGCAGAAGATGTTCATAACAAGCACGTGCTATTAAGTATCCGTACCACTCATAATCGTTTTTATCACCATCCACCTTAAGAAAATCATGGCTTTCTCCTCGTGCTGGGACGTTGATACCAAGCTTAACATCTGGGAAAAAGCTCAATTTTGCTAATATACATGAAAAAAGAGTAAGTATTAATAGTGTATCAACGTTAACACAAGGGAATTCACAAAAGTCAAAGTAAACAAAAGGATATCACAAAAATAAAAATAGAAGTACATGAATGTATAAAGGAGGAGGATGTCTATGAGAATTACAGATGGATTCATCAAAATCCTCGGATGGCTCCAGTAAGAAGTTCTCAATATCAGTTTTCTGCATATCAGCGAATAATGTGAGCTCGTCATCTTTCGGTTTAGCAGGCAATGCATTCCCGAAACTATTGATCCTCTTGTGAGAAGTCTCCCTTGAAGGAGATCTCCTCCGTGAGGGTGAAGGTGGCATCGTTTATGGCCAATTAATCTCTCCAAGTGCTTCTATGCTTCCGAGACATCAGGCTGAAATCATAGCCCGTCCAGAATACTTCAGCAAGCAAATTATGTATCACGAGCTGCAATATAAAAGAGTGTTATTCAAAAACTGCACGAACCAAAAATGCACCAAAACAAAATGGAAAAAAATGGTAGCCATGAAGGAAATTACAAGAAAGCGGCAAAGAAAAAAGATGTTTCGATTTCATCATGAATTGCCAAAATAAACAATCCATCACACAGACAAATGAAACTATCCACCCAATTCAAAACGAAGCTATCATGCTACAAACAGAACGAACCAACTAAAAAGGTACTGATAGCACCAAAAAAGTTGGACTTGCAGTTTCTCCCACTCAAGTACCCAAACTGCCAAGCGTCACATCTATGGATGAATCACGTTGGTATCTAAAGCCTACAGAACCAGACAATCTAGTTACTTCTTGCTCAAAGCATCGTATGAATAAAGTGCCCAGTTCAACTATATACAAAGCCTACATATGCCAACCCTTACTCGTCTCTACTGTTAGAGTATTAGGTATATACGGTTGTTATGGTAGTTTAGATAGAGTTAGGATCTGTTTACGTACAGTTCTAACTTGACTCGTACTCCAAGATAATCCTCTGTACGCCTATATATACTCGCCCATGAGGCTCAATAATATATCCATCATATTCCGCCAAACTCATACTCTTTCATGGTATCAGAGCGGCAAGATCCTTGACCTAGTCAAGACACGCTCAGCCGCGCCTTCGGGAGGTCGATCTCCATGATCTCCGCCGGGGGCCGCGCAACCCGTACGCAGGGTTCGTCCACCGATCCGTGATCGGCTGTCCTGTAAGTCTTTTTTTCCGATCTCTTGATCGGTTTTCTTTTTTGGTTTACCGATCTTAGATCGGATTGAGTCGCCCACCGCCGTCGTCATCGCCGTGCCTCTACTCCGACCATCGGCATCGAGGATCTGCACCGCGCCCGTGCGCCTGCCTCCTCCGCTATTGCGCCTGCCTCGGCAGGTTGTCGCGGCCTCAGGGCAGGCTGCCGCGCACCGCAGACGGCTGGTACGCCTTCCATTGGAAGGCTGCCACGGCCACCCCCCTCGGATCGTCTTCGTCGTCATCGTCCAGGACTTCACCGACAACGCCGCCATCGACTCCGATCTACGCGTCGTCCATGCCATGGCGCATACGGTGCACCGTCGGTCTGATCAACCAATCCCGCGCCTGTCTACGCCAGGCACGTCCCCGAGCACGTGCTTACCACCGATCGAGCTACGGGCTGCCGCTGTGTCACCTCGTCGGGTCGCAGCGCCGCCGCCTTTGGTCCACGCTACCGGCTTCCAACGCGTCTTCCTTGGCGTGTACGTCGCTGGTGGTCTCCCAGCCGCTGCACCGACTTGCGCCCTGCAGCTATGCCGCCCCCTCGGGTCGTAGCGTGGCTGCACTCAGTCTAGTTCGTCGTCCTCGTGCATTGATGGCCTCGGCTTTCACCGCGCCATCTCCTACGGCGCGGATCGCCGCCGTCTGCACATGGTCTTCGTCACGTCGTCGGGTCTTCCTCGCCTACTTCGAGCACCGCCGCCGCGCTTCACAAGGTAACCTGCAGGGCGCCCTCTCGCCGTCGCAGGTCCTGCCGACTACCCCATCGCCACTCTAGGCATCCAGCATGACTAACTCAGGTCACCGCTGGTTTCGCCGCCTTCTACGTCTTCGTCCACTACAACTTCGCCGCCAGCGTCATCGCCTCATCCCCGACTACACCACCTGCTACTCTACTCCGACAACCGCGAACAGCGCCGGCATCTCTCCCTTCGCCGCTTTGCGCGTCGCAACCGTTCTGGAGGCTTCCTCTGCTAGTCTTTCTGACATGGCCACAAGTTCATGATGGTCCCTGCCCCCGCACGCCTGGTACTGGCAACACCGGGAGTGCCTTCTTCCTCGGCACATTTCCGAGTCTGGCAAGCTCGGATCGGGGCCTCGTCTTCATCGGCTTCGACATGGTCTTCTTCGGCATCGACCCCTCTACGACTGCCTCGACCGCGTCACCGACGAGTTCTTCTTTGCATACTTGGTTCTGACAAAACCGAAGCGTGCGTTCGTCCCCGACGTGCGCCTAGTTCTGTCAAAACTAGGGCCGCACCTCATCCTCGACGGCTCGAACTGCATCGGCTTCGGCATCGACACCCTCGACGACTGCCTCGACGCGTCTCAGTCATCCTCCTCGCGCACTATACGAATGCGGCTTCACGTGCGGCTACCTCGACACCGGCATCCCCGACCACGACATCGACCACGGCGACCCATCGCACGGCTACCTCGACCATGGCTCCGCCTCACGCTCTCGGCTCCCTCGACATCGGCACAAAGGCTACCACCTTGCTTGAGCATCACCAGCTTCCTCTACAGTCCAAGCAACCGCGACGCGACACCATCCACGACGTTCCTGTTACGACTGCGGGGGGATGTCAGCCTACTGGATGCTACTTCGGTTTATGTCCAGTCTGACCGTCTGCGACGTTCCAGTTGTTCACGACGCTACCGCTATGACCGCGGGGGGATGTTAGAGTATTAGGTATATACGGTTGTTATGATAGTTTAGATAGAGTTAGGATCTGTTTACATACAGTTCTAACTTGACTCGTACTCCAAGATAATCCTCTGTACGCCTATATATACTCGCGAAGCTCAATAATATATCTATCATATTCTGCCAAACTCATACTCTTTCACCTACATACCTGTGGTGTTCCGAATTAGAGCCAGATAACAGCACAAACTGATGAAACACAAGAACACAAGCAGTTTTAATCAAATTCAGACAACGGTGAATAAAAAGGAAAATTTTAACCGAAATTCAACAGTTTACCACCGCTCATCACCTAGACATGAAACTGCATCAAGCCATGACAAATTAAGTTTCTCAGATAGCAACCGTGAAAAAAAATCCCCAGATAACAATTTATCCAGAATGACCAGCACTAAATCAATAGGGAGTAGAAGCTCGAGATCGATGCTAAACAAAGCAAACATAAATTAAAAACCGGAATCCAGCCCCATACAAAACGAAAATTCAACTACAAAACTAAAGCAAGCAAGTCCAAACTACTGGTTGCCGGAGTCGTTTTCTCATCGAAATGACCACAGATTATGTGGACTGAGCACAAGAACACAAGCAGCAAGAAATCATGGACAATAATTGGCTAACTTTTGCCACATTTCACAGCTAAAACCACCAAATTGGATCCAACAAGCCAGTAAAATCAACGAGAAAAACAAGACTATCAAAAGGCCACCAATTATTAATAAATCTTACCCACATCCCCCGCATTCCACCCCGACCCAACCAACCACGCACACGAAACCAAATTCAAGAACCAAATCAACGAAACCAACGCAGCACGATGCTTCCGAGACAAACAAAAAGGAAGGAAGAAAAAACAGCAGCAATTCGAATCACCACTCCACTCCACTCAGCCACATTCCAGCACCCGCAGACCGAATCGGCGGCCTGGGACAGCCCTGAACCCAACTCACCAAGCGTCGTCGTCCCCCGATCTCCCGGCCGTAGGCGCGAGCTCCGAGGCAGATCCGAGGGCAGCCCCAGCGGACCCCACCGCGGGAGGAATGGATGAGAATTCTAGGGTTTTGCCTCCTAGCACCTCGAGCTCCTCTTGCTCTCCCTCTCGGCTATTCCTTTCCCTTTTGGGTTCGTTGTGCTGCGCTGTATTGCTGCGGGGAGAAGCAAGCTTTGCTTTGCTTCGGTTGCTGTTGTCTGCGTCGTCCGCTCGCAGGAGGAGGTGGACCGGAGAAGAAGTGGGTTTTTCCTCTCTTTTTTCTCCTTTTGTTTTCGTTCATCCTCTTTCTTTCTTTTTGGTTTTTGTAGGGCAATGATGATTTCTTTTAGTAGGAAAAATAAACAAGGAAAGCAGGATTAGCTGAGGATTGGGATGGTGGTGGGATGACACACGGGGCCAGGTTACGTGTTTGCCCCTTGAAAGGACTTCAAATTACAAGGCCGGGACTTGTATCTCGATGTGTCTGTATTGGGACTTGTACAAGGTTGATGTGTTTGTTTTCTTTCCGAATTCAGAGAGCTTTCGACAGGATTACAGTAACCGGCAAGAAAATCTAGGTTCAATTTTGGAAAAAAAAATCACAGGTTGGCGTGACGACTGCTATGTTCTCGACAATATTGATTCGTACTTTCGGCTCTTCAGCGCGACTAGACATTTTGGTTATTTTTTCTATAATACTGGTGTTGGTACTCTTGTAGATGTTGGTTACTTTAATAGTTGTGTGCGTGCACGTAGTCTTGATATTGCGGTTCAGATTAAAATTATGGGAGAACTCCCATACTCTCTCTGGTCCGTATTAATGTTCTCAACTTTGTCTAGATTCGGATGAATCTAGTCTAAATCATTAACTAGATACATCCAAATTTTAAAAAAGTTGAGAACAATAATATGGGCCGGAGGGAGTAGGTATTTACAAGTTTATGACTTGATATCCATGTCATTTGTCTTCAGCTGCCGTAAGAAAAAGTACATGATTATATGTCATAAAAGAAGAAAGTAGGGGTGATGGATTTGCCCTCGTGCTCGAGGTTACAAAGTGTTTACCTAAGATAGCGCACGCGTGCCTGTTGGTTGTCGCGAAAGATAGTGTCGATGTGTGTCCATGTAGACCGTGGTGGTCTCCTCCATGACCATGTCGATGATGTTTGGGGCGATGGATCCATAGTGGAGTCGAGGCTAAGCCACTCCTCATCGTCCGGAAGTGTGGCCATGTCGAGGTGATAGGTGAGGGCGTACGCGGTGGCGGTGATGTTGATCATGTTGCGCCACATGGAGAAGTTGAACACCTTTAGATCGAGTGTGACGGGGATAGACATGTTTAAGCTCTGGATAACGGTGGCAGAATCCTAGAGGGCAGCTAGAGAATTGGTGTTGGGAAAGGATCATGGCATGGGTGAGGAAGAACCTTAGGACACCGATGGTATGGTAGACGAGGGGTATGGAAGTGATGAAATGTTTGGTTGATATCATGTAGAAAGATAGGGTTGGATGAATTTGGTCACAATTGTGACCTCCTCCTATCTCATATATCGATGCGGATTTGTTGCCCGGGGTGGTAGCTGTTGGATTTTCTCTATCTAAACTGCCATCTAACGCCCACTTCACGGTGAGCCCCTGAGAAAAGATGGGCCCGCCATGCTGCTAGCTGTACGCGTCCCTAGTGTGTAAGAAAATGAAGACCGAGTGTGAAATCTGGTAAGTAGTAGACCCTAACCAGTTTTTTTTGGCCGACTGCAAAATCTGGTAAGCTTTATTTGCACAGCTCGGACAGCAAGGTGAAGAGCCTGAGCTTCAGCCTGCAGATGTAAGAGACAGCTCAAACAGACTAACAAGGAGTTTGACCTTCCTTGCTGGATCAAACAAGTAAACTCCCAGGCCTGAGACATTTGCGTCTATTGCAGAGTTGTAAGCCGCATCAAACAACGCAACAGCACCTGTAGGCAAAGTGAATTGTTTTTCCAAAGTATTTGTTTTTGTCATAACAGTGGGAGAATGCATATGACCATCAGGTAATAACTGTTTCTCAGATTTGCCTACAGAAAGGAGAACCTGTGCAACACAATGAGCTTGGGAAAAAGACCAGGTTTTGTTGTTAAAAAGCAAATCATTGGGAGCTTTCCAAATCATCTAAAGAGTTGCCAAAATATGCTGAATCGAAGATTGGTCCTGTTGGGGCCACGCAGAGAAAAACAAAACTTTTTTCTACGCGGTGAACCCAAGATCTAGCTGAGGTAGAAGGCCACGAGAATTACCACTAGACGCGCGGTTGCGGAATCGATGAAGCACGTCGCTTGATGCAGTACAGTCCTCACGATCCATTCCGATCAACGGTCGTCGAAGTGTTGAACGGACAGTACCTCCGCTAGTATTCACACGTACGAGGAGGAGCGTCGGCGATGGACTGCTAGGTCCGGTACGGCGGCGACAGGACAAGACTGGACTGGAGCTAGGGTTTCCAACACATGGAGTGACCTAACCGTGTGCTTTAAGCACCTGCGCCCCAGCTTATATAGGGAGTGAAAGTGGACTTCACTCACTTGTGGCCCATTCACTAAAAGGACCTATATTAGTCACTGCGAGTCCAACTCACTGACTCTGTCCGTTTCCTTTTCGGGTCCAACCCAAATATGCTCCCGCTCTTAAGTGTGTGACCCGACAGGCTCATGGTGACCCGGACACGATCCGAGTCTCACTCGTGACCGATCAGTTGGTAGCGCCCAGCGTAACGTACAACTCCCAAGTACCAAAGAGTCATAATGACATACCTTCCAATGCGACTTTCGTCTCAGTCCATTTTGCCTCACGATATACCTTGTCGAACTATAGGTGAATAATCGTCATCCCTTAAATAGTTCGACTCTCTTTCTCGATCCGAGATAAGTGATTTATCCGACTAACTCTTAGTCTGTCGCCTCGGTTAACACTTAACCGAGTCACGCATGGCCATGCTTTCCGAATCATATCTTCCGAGAGGGCCCAGAGAATATCTCTCCAGACGGAGGGGCAAAATCCCATCTCGGTTATTAACATCACGCAGCTTGATTCTCAGTCGACCCGAACTCCGCCTTTATAACTACCGGATTTTAACAAGATTTGGATGTAACCTAAGTCGGTGATCCTCAACTCGGACTGTGCAATAACCTCAGGTCTAAGGATTACATTGATTGAGACATGCAAATGACGACTTGTTTGTTGCATCTCAATATGGGTCAGTTTGACTCGCTAAACTCTTTAGCCGAATCCATGTAAGTCGGAATAGCATCTCCATGCCCATGACAAGTGGAACCGAATCATCTGCCGACTTTCACATTAGTCTAAGTTGTGTGTCCAACACAACCTCAACAACCAAGGACAATTAGTATGAACAACATGAATATGCAGTTCCACAATCGAATCTCATATTCAATGATACATATCAGTAGTTCATACATGGACAATAACCTTATGAATACATTGGGAATAACATCATACATGATTGCCTCTAGGGCATATTTCCAATAGTCTCCCACTTGCACTAGAGCCAATCATTCGATATCACATGTCTAGACATCTAATGCCCATAGCTCTTAGGTGCGCCTCATGCTTCGGCTGTGGAAGTGGCTTTGTCAACGGATCCGCAATGTTTGCATCTGTGTGTACCTTGCATAACTTGATATCACCTTGATCCACGAACTAGCGAATAAGGTGGTACCGCATGAGTATATGTTTGTTCTTCTGGTGTTGTCTAGGTTCCTTGTCTTGTGCGATAGCACCATTGTTGTCACAATACACGTCTAACGGATTGGACGAGCCCTGAACCACACCAAGATCCATGAGGAAATTCCTCATCCAAACGGCTTCTTTTGCCACCTCCGAGGCAGCAATATATTCAGCTTCTATTGTAGACGCAGACACCGTCTCTTGCTTGGAACTCTTCCAGCTCACAGCCCCTCCGTTTATCACAAACACATATCCAGATTGCCAACGAGAATCATCCGAGTCAGTGAGATAACTCGCATCCGTGTAACCCTTTACACTGAGTTCATCCTCACCTCCATAAACCAGGAACATATCCTTTGTCCTTCTCAAGTACTTGAGGATATTTTTAGCCGCTGCTTAGTGGATCTCTCCAGGGTCAGCCTGGTATCTGCTCACAACACTAAGAGCATAGGAAACATCCGGCCTAGTACAAATCATAGCATACATGATGGATCCGACTGCATAAGCATACGGAATCGCACTCATCCGACTTCTCTCATCAGTTGTCGAAGGACACTGAGTCTTGCTAAGTTTTACGCCATGGGACATCGATAAGAACCCCTTCTTAGACGATTCCATGTTGAACTTTGATACATTGCAAATGTATCTATATTTTTTTATGTTCCATGCTTGGTTTTATCTACTTTCTTATGTTTTGTTCCAACTTTGGAGTACTTTTCATATGATTTCTTGGACTAACCTATTAACAAGAGCCACAGTGCCAGCTGCCTGTTTTTGGTTCCAGGAAGTCAGAAAATGAATATTCTCGGAATTGGACGGGACAAAAGCCAAAGTTACTATTTTCCCGGAAGACTCACGGAGCCAGAAGGAGAGTCGGAGAGGGGCCACAGGGTGGCCACATCCCCCCTTGGCGCAGGCTAGCCCAGGCCGTGCCAAGGCATGGTGTGGGCCCCCTGGATGGCCACCGACCTTAGACTCCTTCGCCTATAAGAGCCTCCCGATGCGTAAACCCTAAATCATCAATCATCCTGCCACGAAAAGTTCCGAGCACCGCCGCCACCGAAGGGGAGATTCGAGGACGAAAGTCTCTGGCAAGACTCACGGACAGGGAAGTGCCCCCGGAGCGATCTTCATCGATCTCCACCACCATCTCCATCACCATTGCTGATTCCCATGACGAGGAGGGAGTAGTTCTCTCTCGAGGCTAAGGGTTCTACGGGTAGCTATGTGTTCATCTCTCTCTATGCATGATCTTATTGAGATCATGAGCTTGTAATCTATAGATCTATCTTGCTACTCAAGTGCTTTAATAGATCTCTGCTCTCCCCATGTGTGTGAAAGTGACAGTGTGCACACCATGGTGGCACTTAGGCTAGAGATTACAAATACTTGTTATGAGTTATATTTGGAGTTGGATGTCTTTATGAAATTGTGGTGTTTGTTGGACTCATCTAGTACTCAAGGTGACAGTGTGGGGTTATCTAGATGGGAAAGGCTTACTTTGAGGTGTGCTGTTATAGCCCTACCATGGATTTGAGTGTCCAACCGGAGAGTAGTTCGGCGTAGTATCATAAAGAAGAATATATTTATATGAGAGTGTTAACTAGTGAAAGTATGATCCCTGGGCCTTGTTTCTAAGCATTGATACACCGTTTTCTATTAGATCTATTACATGTTTGCTTGCTTCCTTCTTTATTTCAGTTTTTCTTTAGTCTCTTCCACGCTATCAAGCTATTTTCTATCACCATACCACTTGTATTTCACTATCTCTTCGCCGAACTAGTGAGCCTATACACCTGACAAGTGTATTGGGTGTGTTGGGGACACAAGAGACTTCTTGTATCTTGATTGCAGGGTTGCTTGAGAGGGGATACCTTTGACCACTTCCTCCCTTAGTTCGATAAACCTTGGGTGATCCACTTAAGGGAAAACTTGCTGCTATTCTACAAACCTCTGCACTTGGAGGCCCAACAACTATCTACAAGAATAGAAGTGCATAGACATCAAGCTATTTTCTGGCACCCTTGCCGGGGAGGTAAGGTAAAAGGTATTTACACCGGAGGATTAAATAAAAAGAACCTTCCACGACAAACGCCTATTTTCTGGCGCCGTTGCCGGGGAGGTAAGGTAAAAGGTACTCATATCCTCCGGTGTGAGTGCTCGAAGTTATTTCCTTTAGGTTCTGCAATTTTGTATTTTTGTTTCTTGTTTTCACTAGTTAGGCTTAATGGAAAACAACAACAAAATTAGAGAGCTTTATAGTATTTATCTTGAGTTAGGACATGAAGTGTTTGAAGTGAAAATTAAAAAACCTATGGAACTTTATTTGCATGTTAATAGCAATGTTGTTAGTATGAATTCTTTGGACACCATTATTGCTAATGCTATGGAAAAGTCTAAGCTTGGGGAAGCTAGTCTTTATGAAAATGATCTTTTTATTTCCCCAGCTTTGGAAGATAGCTATTCTATTGCTTATGATGATACCAAACCTCCAATATATGATGATTACAATGATGAATATGATATTTTCAGTCCACCTACTATTGAGGAGAAAATTAATTATGACTACAATATGCCTCCTATATTTGATGATTTTGGTGACGAGAATAATAATGATAGCTATTTTGTTGAATTTGCTCCCACTATGATTAATAAGAATGACTATGCTTATGTGGAGAGTATTAATTCTTTTATGCATGTGGCTCATGATAAGAATGTTTCTTGTGATAGTTAAATTGTTAATTTCATTCATGATGCTACTGAAAGTTATTATGAGAGAGGGAAACATGGTTTTATGCATCTCAATAATATTAAGTTTCCCCTCTTTATGTTGAAAGTCTTGAAGTTGCACTTGTTTTGCTTTACTATGCTTGTTGCTTTGTGCTTTCATGACTTGTTTATTTACAAGATTACTATGCATAGGAAGTGGGTTAGACTTAAATGTGCTTTGAATTTGCTTCTTGATGCTCTCTTTTCCTTCAATTTATATTTCTTATGTGAGCATCTTCTCAAACTATCATGCCTAACTTAAAGGCGTTAAAGAAAAGTACTTATTGGGAGATAACCCAAAAGTTTTAGATGAGTCTTGGAAGTTATTACTTCAGTAATAACCACTTCTTATCCTTTTTATTTGCTTTTTGTGCCAAGAGTAACCTCTAATGAGAGAGAAATAATGATTGGGAAAGTTGCTGTCCCGAAATAGATTTTTGTGCTTCACCGTAAAAATTCGTGTAAAATCTCTGTACGTCCTTTTGAGGCATGAATTTTTGTGCTTCTGCCCCAGGTTGTTATCTAACTTTCGTTAGTTCAACACTTTTTGATTTGAGCAACAGAAAGTCTTCGAAAAAATTCGTATTTACCTGCTGGTCTGTTTTGACAGATTTCTGCCATTTTCTGCATTTGCTTCTTGTTGGTTCCTTTTTGAGTTCTTTTGGGGAATTGAGATTTTTGAGGGAAGTGCTACAGTAGCTTGTGTTTAGTGGAAGTTTTATTGGTGTTGGAACTGAACCTGAAGACTTATTATCTTGAGTGCACTAATGTTGCTAATAAAGATTATGTGAAGTTTTGTATGAAGGAAAAATTTCAGGTGTATGGAAGAAATGAGTAATAAGATGAAGGATGGACTAAAGCTCAAGCTTAGGGATGACACACGTGTCACCCCAAGAAATATCCAAGAAGTACAAGCGTCAAAGGTTGGAGATGCCCAAGGCATCCCCTTCTTCATCAATAAAAATCCCAGGTTTCTTCCAAACGCTCCATTTTTATTGTTTCATGCACAGTTGTGTTGTTCTTGGAGCGTCTTCTTTTTCGTTTTCGTTTTGGTTTTTCGTTTGCTTTGTTTTCTTAGTTGGCTGAATAAATTGGTTGGACCCCCTCTTTCATACATTGGTTTGCAAATAGTTTGGTTTGGTTTGGAAAAGAGTAGGAAAGTTCATACTTATGTGGTAAAAAGATCTTGTTTTTGACTGTGGCCTATGATTTTTCATGCCATGCTTGATATTTTTTGGCTTTATGCTTAGTATTCTTTGTTGTAGCATGACTTTTTATAAACAATTGATATTGCTTAATGTGCCTTGGATGAATCATGCGTTGTTTTAGCATATTAAAGCATAGTATAGTGGTATTCTCCTTTGATGCTTTATTTGGGTTGACTTGGCGCATGCTCACACCATGTTATGACTATCCAAAAGTCACCATAACCTTTATGATCCTTTAGTTTTCAACTTGTAGTATCACTTTATTCTTTGATCAATGATGTTTTGTCGCTCTGCATGATTATGGCCATTATTGCTCTCTTAGTTTGTCCCCCCCAGTCTTTTGCTAGCCTCCGCAACCAAGTATGAGTTCCACTCATGCATCCAACTCCCTAAACCAAGTTATTACAAAGAGTCCACCATACCTACCTACTAGCATACGCTATTCCAAGTATATTTATGTTTTTATCTATCTTCCAAATTAAACTTGTTATGTGAAAATTAGTGATTAAAGCTCTCACGAACTTGATGGCACACTTTACTTTTCTTGCACTTAATAAACTTGAACCATTGGGTCCTTCTTTGTTGCGTATATGCTTGCACTTTATAAGTTGAAATTAGCAGAACCATGTATCATGGGGAACGCTTTCAACATTGCACTTGTACTTTGTACCCCGTTGATATCATGTTCTTTTGCTTATGGATCCCAGCGGTGTGAAATAAAAGTGGAACTTGTAAGATCATGGAGTTTGTATGTGTGTTAGAGAAACGCCTGGGCCGCTAGCCTAAGCCATGCCTAATCATGGTGGAAACTTGCAACATCACCATAATGAGCACTCTATGAAGCATCCTTAATAAAAACCTATGCAAATAGCAAATAAAAAGATCGCTAAGATGCTCATTGTCTGCTTGCCTTGTCATTTTGATTATGGGATAGCTCCTGTATCATGTGCAAGGGGTACCCGTTGGCGGTTCTTTATGATACATATGTACTTACAATGACAAGAGCTTACTTGTGACTAAAGTTGAGTAGCATGAGGTTCGGTCTTCGTAAGTAAGGGGCATGAGATTTCGGCTTATAACTTGTCAAGCATATCCTCTTAGTTGTGTCACTTTAACCTTAATCACCTAAAGATGCTTATGATAGGGGCAATGAGAGCTGAAAGCTAATAAGTACCATAATTTTTGGAAGCTCTTTATGAGACTTGAATCCTTGCTTCCTTCTATGAAGGCCTTTCTTTTACTTTTTATGATGAGTCTCCACCTTCTATCTTTATGCACCTACTTTGAGAGCATAGTGGCCATTCTTAGTTCTGTGTGCATTGTCACAAGACTTATTGATTGATGCATATCTTTGATATTGCTTGTTTTAAACTATTTGTATCTAGTCACTCTTATAAACTTTGAAGGTGTCCTATGCATTTATATTTGCTACTCTATGAGGGACAAGCTGAATAATACTATGCTATGTTTTCTTTATGTGAAACAAACAAACGTCTTGCAAAGCATTGTTATTCATGAATCTTTTGTTTGTGCCTTTTCATGTTGCAACATAGTTTCTTTGTCTTATTGCTAGAACTTTGTCTTTCATGTTATGATTGAAGTACTATGATCCCAGCTTTGAATGTTTTACAAATACTTTGATCAAGTTTATGATGGTGCACCTCAAAAATTATTCTTTCTTTTTATCACTTACCTACTCGAGGACGAGCAGGAGTTAAGCTTGGGGATGTTGATACATTGCAAACGTATCTATAATTTTTGATGTTCCATGCTTGGTTTTATCTACTTTCTTATGTTTTGTTCCAACTTTGGAGTACTTTTCATATGATTTCTTGGACTAACCTATTAACAAGAGCCACAGTGCCAGATGCCTGTTTTTTGCTGTTTTTGGTTTCAGGAAGTCAGAAAATGAATATTCTCGGAATTAGACGGGACAAAAGCCAAAGTTACTATTTTCCCGGAAGAATCACGGAGCCAGAAGGAGAGTCGGAGAGGGGCCACAGGGTGGCCACACCGCCCCTTGGCATGGGCCAGCCCAGGCCGCGCCAGGGCATGGTGTGGGCCCCCTGGCTGGCCACCGACCTTGACTCCTTCGCTATAAGAGCCTCCCGATGCGTAAACCCTAAATCATCAATCATCCTGCCACGAAAAGTTCCGCAGCGCCACCACCACCGAAGGGGAGATTCGGGGGACAGAAAGTCTCTGTGCCGGCACCCTGCCGGGACAGGGAAGTGCCCCCGGAGCCATCTTCATTGATCTCCACCACCATCTCCATCACCATTGCTGATTCCCATGACGAGGAGGGAGTAGTTCTCTCTCGAGGCTAAGGGTTCTACCGGTAGCTATGTGTTCATCTCTCTCTCTATGCATGATCTTATTGAGATCATGAGCTTGTAATCTATAGATCTACCTTGCTACTCAAGTGCTTTAATAGATCTCTGCTCTCCCCATGTGTGTGAAAGTGACAGTGTGCACACCATGGTGGCACTTATGCTAGAGATTACAAATACTTGTTATGAGTTATATTTGGAGTTGGATGTCTTTATGAAATTGTGGTGTTTGTTGGACTCATCTAGTACTCAAGGTGACAGTGTGGGGTTATCTAGATGGGAAAGGCTTACTTTGAGGTGTGCTGTTATAGCCCTACCATGGATTAGTGTGTCCAACCGGAGAGTAGTTCAGCGTAGTATCATAAAGAAGAATATATTTATATGAGAGTGTTCACTAGTGAAAGGATGATCCCTAGGCCTTGTTTCTAAGCATTGAAACACCGTTTCCTATTAGATCTGTTACATGTTTGCTTGCTTCCTTCTTTATTTCAGTTTGCCTTTAGTCTCTTCCATGCTATCAAGCTATTTTCTATCACCATACCACTTGTATTTCACTATCTCTTCGCCGAACTAGTGCGCCTATACACCTGACAAGTGTATTGGGTGTGTTGGGGACACAAGAGACTTCTTGTATCTTGATTGCAGGGTTGCTTGAGAGGGGATACCTTTGACCACTTCCTCCCTTAGTTCGATAAACCTTGGGTGATCCACTTAAGGGAAAACTTGCTGCTGTTCTACAAACCTCTACACTTGGAGGCCCAACAACTGTCTACAAGAATAGAAGTGCGTAGACATCAAACTTCTTCAACACTTTGTCCAAATATGTACTCTGACTCAATCCAATGAGCCGCCTTGATCTATCTCTATAGATTCGGATTCCTAGTATGTAAGTCGCCTCACCCAAGTCTTTCATCGAAAACCTCTTTTCCAATGATTCCTTGGTCTCTTGCAACATCTGGACATCATTTCCAATCAGTAATATGTCATCCACATATAGGATCAGAAAGTTTACTTTGCTCCCACTAAAATTCTTGTATAAACAAGAATCATGATCACTCTTGATGAAGCCAAACGATTTGACTACCTCATCAAAGCGAATATTCCAACTCCGAGATGCTTGCTTCAACCCATAAATGGATTTCCGAAGCTTGCATACCTTGTCAGCATTAGCCGGATCGACAAAACCCTCGGGCTGTATCACATACACGTCCTCGGTTAAATTTCCATTAAGGAAAGCCATCTTGACATCCATCTGCCATATCTCATAGTCGAAATAGGCTGCTATAGCTAACATGATCCGAACTGATTTAAGCATCGCCACGGGAGAGAAAGTCTCATCATAGTCAACTCCTTGAACTTGTCGGAACCCCTTCATGACAAGCCGTGCCTTATAGATAGACACATTTCCATCCATATCAGTTTTCTTCTTAAAGACCCATTTGCACTCGACGGGTCTTGCACCGTCTGGCAGATCAACCAAGTTCGAAACTTGATTTTCATCCATGGACTTTAACTCGGATCTCATGGCTCCAAGCCATGACTCAGAATCAGAACCCACCATCTCATCCGAATAAGTTGTCGGCTCATCACTGTCCAACAGTAACACATCACGAACACTTCGCAATCTGGCCGATCTTCGCAGTGTTTGCTTCCTAGCTCGGTACCACGACCGCTCAACCTCCAAGGCTTTTGCCGACTCGCCATAAAGCTACCTCTCGAATTTCTTCGAGTTGCAAATGCTCCCACGACTTCGACTGAGAAACTCTTTCTCAAGGAAGACACCGTTCCGAGCGACAAACACTTTTCCCTCTTCTCGGTTGTAGAAGTAGTAACCCAAGGTTTCCCTCAGATACCCCACAAAAATACACTTATCCAATTTAGCTATAAGCTTGTCCGACTGAAGTCGCTTGACAAAAGCTTCACAACCCCAAATCTTAAGAAAAGACAAACTCGGTTTCTTGCCAGTCCACATCTCATGTGGTGTCTTCTCTACCGACTTTGATGGTACTCTGTTTAGTGTGAACGCTGCAGTTTCTAGACAATAACCCCAAAATGATAAAGGTTGATCTGTCCGACTCATCATTGACCGTACCATGTCCAACAAGGTCCGATTCCTCCTTTCCGACACACCATTTCTCTGCGGCGTTCTTGGAGGAGTGAGCTAGGGAACTATTCCACAACTCTTCAGATGGTCATCAAACTCATGGCTCATGTACTCGCCTCCTCGGTCTGACCGAAGAAACTTTATTTTCTTGTCGAGTTGATTTTGTACCTCATTCTAGAATTCCTTGAACTTTTCAAAGGCTTCCGACTTATGTTTCATCAAGTAGATATATCCATACCTACTTAAATCATTACTGAAGGTAATGAAGTACTCATAACCACCTCTGGATGTCATGCTCATTGGTGTTGGGGATCGGTGTGGAAAACAAAAAAATTCCTACGGTGTAACCCCAAAACTTGCCTAGGATCTATCTATGTAGTAATACGGTAACGGCCGATGCATAGAGAATACATACCCTTGTAGATCAGAGGCGTTAACGCCATGAGGAACGTGGTTGAAGTAGTCCTACTCGTAGTCGACCAAGGTCGCGAAGCTCCTCGCAGTCACCCCTTGCTCCTTCGTCATCTTCATCGCAACAGCTCCGGCTCACATTTACATTCGCCCCAAGTGTTGCGCTCGTGTCTTCGTACACATCCGGCACGATGAAACCTTCGCCCCGATCCCGCCGGAGTGCGGAAGTTGATATCCGGCTAGGAATCTGCCAAGAATCTGCAGTGTGCTGCAGGTGTGCCTCGATCGCACATCCCAAACTTGGGGCCATGGTCACAAGGGCTAGAGAGAGAGAGGGAAGGAGGAAGTCAACCAAAGGACTTCTCCAAATATTGTGTGTTTAATCCCACCCATGGGCACCCCTTTATATAGGGGGAGGGGGTGTGCCCTCCCCTTTGGGTTTCCCATGTGGGACTATTCAAGGGAGAGGGGGAGGCGCATGGGCCTCATGGGCCAGCCGGCCAGGGGTGGGCCCTACCCCGTGCACAGCCCTAGGCTGGCCGGGTGGGCCCCCTTGAGGCGCCTGGGCCTTGGCCCTTTGGCCCTTGGCCCTTCCCCCCTTCGGTTTTCCCTCATGGGCCTTTATTCCCTAGGAAGTTTGGCCCATTAGTGGAATACCCCTTCAAATTAGATTTAAATATTATATTTAATATTAATTACACTAATTAATATGTAAATACATATTACAAAACTTGATTCAACCCGAAACACCTTTCGGTTCCCTTTCGGTTTCCTCCGAACGACTTCGGATCTTTCCCGGAATGATTCCGGTCCTTTATTCTTTCTCCGAACAACTTTGGATCTCTCTGCAGAACGATTCCGGCTTCCTCTTTATCTACTGTGATTCCATCTTACGAATGATCGCTCTCATCATACCCTTAAGTGTATCCTCTCACGACTCGGGAATGCTCTAGACATGATCTGTATCAATGATCAACAGAGGGACCAGGGATATCCATGTGACCCCTATGCATTCCTGATGACAATGTCGTTTGAACCGTCTAAATGTAGCATCCTCTTCCTTTTGTTTCTCGATACAACTTGTACGAGATCCGATCACTGGTATCCCATACCTTGTTCAATCTCGTTCACAACAAGTTCTGTTTTCTTGTTACCGTGATATTACATCCCCGTGACCTAGTCACATGTTGCAACATTTATAGATGTAATCTCACCAAGTCGGCCGTATGTATCTTTACCCGTCATGTGGGTGAACAAATCCTGGTCTTGCAGTCACATGTCATCTATTGTTCCTTCGGAATACCCAACGTACACCTTTATGGCCACCATATTACCAGATGACGGTTGATGCAGTCTAAGCAGCCTAGGGAAACAGTGAGTAATATGAGCTCACGGTCTAAGGAGAAGGAGTCTAGGTATAGCTGTTGCAATAATGAACTATATGACTTGATCGTGTTGCAATCCTTCGAGGAATGTCCAATCACATCATTCTCCAATGATATGATCTCGTTGTCAGTCGGCATAAATGCCCATGATCTTAAAACCCAGATCATCTTCATGACCAACGAACTAGTATGAATAGAGGCTACTAGGGACTTGGTTGTTTCATACTACACTTGTACCAATGTTTCTACTTGGCACAGTTATAGCACAATATGAAACTATTATAAACTAATTGAGATATGACAATAAAAACCTATTTATTATTTTCCTCTAGGGCATATCTCCTCCAGTCTCCCACTTGCACTAGAGTACAAATAATCCAGCTTGCATTTTACTCGTATAAACCATATACCATATGCATTTACAGATCATGCATGCTCATGGGAAACGTCATGTCCATGTTCTGTTTTACCAGATCATTATGTCTTTTGCAAATCGTTAATGTCTTCCTAATTTGACATTCACACCATTATCGTATAATGGGTCGAAGTATTTGTTTGGCAACAAAGTGAGACTTTGTTTCTAGTGTTTATGATGACAGTCATTTCACTGTTGTCATCTAAACTTCGAAACACACTTTGCTATTCTTTGTGTATATACTATAGTCATGGTAGCAGAACGAGGCCGGATTACAGGAGCTTACAGTGACTTTAGATCAACCTTGAGGGCTTTCTCATGGGCACTGGGCCCTAGGACACATCATTCTACGTTAAAAGCAAACTAGCCCCGCCATAACATTATACATCACATCAGATGTAGCCTTTATACTTCTATATCTATGTAGATCCTAGTGCATGAAATGGAACTATGCCACTTACATTGCTTCTTGCTACTTAAGTACAAACTCAATTCAGGTTCAGTAATCAACTCAGGAATCACTTAAAGACATGTTCTTACAGTTAAGAGCTAGTCCTTCCAACCAGAACCTTGGGTCACATTATGTCGAGTATACAACATGGTTATGTGGAAGAACCTATGACTGAGGCATAGGAGATGCAACGCATCTCTTTCTTTCAACCATAGTTGCAATACTCAATTCAATGCTTCATACAGTAAGAACTTCTTTCTTACCTTGTTCCGTTCTGAGCTACTTTAGAATCTTGTCTTAGGACATTCTGAACATCTTTTAGAATCATGTCCAGGAAGCATTCGACATTCAGTGTTTATTAAACTCACCAATCTATCTTGATAGATCTTATTGTTTAATAACTTCAACTTCATCCTTATTTATCTAACTTAAACGTTATTAACACCAATCACATCATTCATATATGTTGTCCACATATCCCAGAATGATTTCACGCACCCATTCAAATATGACATTCATGTTTGAGATCCAGGGATTTCACTTAGCTCCCACTCAAAATATGTCAGCTACATATTATGAATTAGCCAAGCTAATTTGCTCCCACTCAAATCTAGGTCCTCTTGATAATCTTGGACATTCCAAAATTCTTTGATCATTATCAATTTGAGAATTACAATTACAAGACTTCAATATCCATATATTTCTAGTGTAAATCCAAAAGACTTAAGCATCACTACTGTTGTAGTCAACTCCTTGAATTTGTCCAAACTTGTGACAAATCGAGCTTTTGTCATTCATTAAGTTTCATTTCCTTCTTATGACTTTGCAGTCAATCAGAAATATCAAGTAAACTTCTTTACTTTAATAAGATCAAGTAACATGTTACTTTGAAATCTTAAATGTAACTTAATATAGGATTTTATGACTCCTAGTCATTTCTCGCACTCAGGTCCATCACGCTTCTTTGTAATTTGTAGGTATGTCTTGTTCAAAACATGACAAGTGAATCAATAATATAATTTCCACAAACTTGTAGAATATATAGATGAATCCTACCTTCTTTAGTAAAAGTATTCGATGAAACTTTATGATCATTATCATTGGTTTCTCCTCTATTTGTAGAGTTTGGTTTCACGAAACAAATTCCGCTGCGCCACTCAACAATTCGGAGGTAAGGTCAAATACCTTGTTTCGATATTTTACTTTCTTCCATATGTATCTTCATCAAGACACGTCAACTTTGGAAAACAACAGGTTTGCCCCTTTTGTGGAAGATGCATTCATAGCTTCCTAAGAATGCTCTAAAAAGACTTATTTATTCGCCACGACTTCGACTTATCAAAATCTCCAGAAACTCGAACTTGCCATAACACGTATGGTGTTGTTTCCAAGAATCTTTTAGATGTTCCTTTGTATTTCAAATGAGTGTTTGCTTATTTCGATCTTTAACTCTAAACTATAACCCTGATAAGAGATAATATGATATCATATGTATCTAATACAAAATGTTTATGATGTTTAGACATTTCAACAAAGTTTGAATTCATCCAATTATCATAATTTGTGAAACATCTTTCACAAGTTCCTTTTATGCTAAACTTTAACTTGAATACTTTAGTCATGTTGATCAAATCAAAGAGACTTGTTAATTCAATATCCTCTTTGTTGTTGAACTCATTTGAACAATTCAAATCGTTTCAAACTTCATGTTTCATTAAATAAATACACTTATTCACTTAAGTCCACAATAAATGATTTCCACTACTTGTTGAAAATGTGATACATCACTATGTATAAGATTCAACATTTCTTCGCATATCACCGTTTTACCAAAATACGGAGTTTTCGTCATTATGCCCAAGAGGCATGGTTTTGCAAAGTCTCTAGATTAAGCATCTAGGACCCCGATTTTTCATAAAGAACATGCAATAACCAAAATGACTTAAACTATAGTGTCATTTCATTATTAAGCTTTGGATATCTTTTAGCATTCTAATCCTTTATAAATGTTTAGACCATTATCATTAACATAGTGATGATAATAACTTATTTATAATCATGATATGACCATAAGGCATTGTTCATAGGAATAGTACAAACTGGTTTGTAACTTGTTCATATGAATAATCGTCTTGCCAAAAGCAAGACACACAAACAAGGATTACAAATCTATATTCAAGTCCACTAATCCAAATGACAAACTTTGAGAGAAGAGGTGATGTCGGCAATCAACTGTTTTTCTTGCTGTCATCAAGCCATATTGACTCAAATCCAGCAATTCTCAAGCAGATCATCCTGTTTTCACAAAATGGGACAAGTATCAAATACTTTGCAAACTATAATGAGTTTTGCAAGAACCACATTTATAATTTTGTATATCTAACATATAACTTTTCATCCATGACCTCCATTCACAATCAATCCCTTCTAAGAGTTCTTAACTCTCATGCAAGATCGCTAAGTGTTTTTCCAAACAATCTCTTTTCATCCATGATGGAGGAAAACCCATCCAATGGGTCATACTCTATGTGCCTTATTCTGTAGAATACAAAATGTAGCTCAACTCTCCATCGAATGGAGAATGGCTTATTGGAGGATTATGGAGAAAAACACAAACATTCCGGAGTCATCCAATTATCTCCTAATGGTTCTTGTATCAAGAACAGAAGATCACCTTTTACGAGGATATCCCTCGGGCGTGGGTATTAATCTATGAAGTTGGACCCTTTTGCTAAGTTCCAAATTAAGCAATATATTCCCATGGTCACAAAGGACCTCAACGGGATAGGCCATGATCTACTAAGATATTTGCAAACAGACATCTAGACTAAGTTTATAATAAGAGATCAATTTATAATTGGTCTCCACTAAAATTGTCATCCCCTGGACGATTTCAGTGAACGCATGATCCCTATCCTCTACACCTCCCCCGTGTTACACAGCCATCAGTGCATTATCAAAGTTAGACATTAACTAATGTCAATCACATCATCCATGTGACTCATGCTCGATCTTTCGATCTCTTGTGTTCCGAGGCCACGCTTCTCTAACGTGCTAGGCTCGCCAAATCTAACTTGTGTGTATTCGCTATGCAACATGGCTTACACCCACTATATGCGAACGTAGATATGTCTGACACCCAAGCCTGTAACCTTGGATCGCCTCATACCGAAGAACTTTCTTGGTGGTGCACACATAAGGGGAACACGGAACATTGGAATTCAATAGGGATTATCTTATTTGCTACCATTGAGTATCTAAATACTAGCACACAATAAGATATAAAAACTAGTATCAACATCATATGTATAATGTGATATGATATGGTCTTTCTTGCGCCTTGATCTCCATCGAGCGCTCTGGCATGATCTCCATCCTACCCTTGGTTTGACGCTAAGTCCACGACGCCTCCACCAGGTCGTTCATCGGAATGATGACTATCACTATAGTACTTAGTAACAAAAAAGTAAACTACTTTACCTTCGTAACGACCATTGCCATATCATAATCACATGCCCCCTGCAAAAAAAAGGTTAGACGCCTCTACTTTATCTATTGCAAGTTTTACGTGGTTGTTAGGGTTTTCGCACTAGAACCGTTTCTAAACTACGAACTTTCCAACCACAATACGGATCCGACAGTTGTCTCTACTACACCCCTTTCGGGGCCCTCCGTTGTAAATTCTATATCAACTATCGAATGAGAGACAAACACCCGCTAGCCACTTATACGGTACAAGCCGTATGTTGAGCGTGGAACCAGTCTCGCGTACGAATACGCGTAAGGTCGGTCCGGGCCGCTTCATCAAACAATACCGCGATATAAACAAGTACACGTTAGAGGGTAACAACTAAGGGATCAATGCCCGCACAAAACTTGTGCGTAATGGCCGTACAACACTCCTACGCATAGATCGACTCTGATACCACTGTTGGGGATCGGTGTGGAAAACAAAAATTTCCTACGGTGTAACCCCAAAAATTGCCTAGGATCTATCTATGTAGTAATGCGGTAACGGCCGATGCGTAGAGAATACATACCCTTATAGACCGTACGCGGTTAACGTTTCGCGGGGAACGTGGTTGAAGTAGTCATACTTGTAGCCGACCTCAAGGTCACAAAGCTCCTTGCAGGTCACCCTTTGCTCCTTCGTCATCTTCATCGTGCAACAGCTCCGGCTCACGACATTCAAGTGCCCCAAGTTTTGCGCCTCGTGTCTTCGTACACATCCAGTGCACGATGAGACCTCCGGCTCCCCGATCCCGCCGGAAGTGCGGAAGTTGATATCCGGCTAGGAATCCCTGCAGCGCAATGGCGTGCTGCAGGTGTGCCTCGATCGCACAGCCCAAACTTGGGGCCATGGTCACAAGGGCTAGAGAGAGAGAGGGAAGGAGGAAGTCAACCAAAGGACTTCTCCAAATATTGTGTGTTTAATCCCACCCATGGGCACCCCTTTATATAGGGGGATGGGGTGTGCCCTCCCCTTTGGGTTTCCCATGTGGGACTATTCAAGGGAGAGGGGGAGGCTCATGGGCCTCATGGGCCAGCCGGCCAGGGGTGGGACCCACCCTGCGCACAACCCTAGGCTGGCCGAGTGGGCCCCCTTGAGGCGCTGGCCTTGGCCCTTTGGCCCTTAGCCCTTGCCCCCTTCGGTTTTCCCTCATGGGCCTTTATTCCCTAGGAAGTTTGGCCCATTAGTGGAATACCCCTTTAAATTAGATTTTAATATTATATTTAATATTAATTACACTAATTAATATGTAAATACATATTACAAAACCTGATTCAACCCAAAACACCTTTCGGTTCCCTTTCAATTTCCTCCGAACGACTTCGGATCTTTCCCGGAATGATTCCGGTCCTTTATTCTTTCTCCGAACAACTTTGGATCTCTCTGCAGAACGATTCCGGCTTTCTATTTCTCTACTGTGATTCCATCTTACGAATGATCGTTCTCATTGTACCCTCAAGTGTATCCTCTCACGGCTCGGGAATTCTCTAGACATGATCTGTATCAATGATCAACAGAGGGACCAGGGATATCCATGTGACCCCTATGCATTCCTGATGACAATGTCGTTTGAACCGTCTAAATGTAGCATCCTGTTCCTTTTGTTTCTCGATACAACTTGTACGAGATCCGATCACTGGTATCCCATACCTTGTTCAATCTCGTTCATAACAAGTTTTGTTTTCTTGTTACCGTGATATTACATCCCCGTGACCTAGTCACATGTTGCAACATTTATAGATGTAATCTCACCAAGTCGGCCGTATGTATCTTTACCTGTCATGTGGGTGAACAAATCCCGGTCTTGCAGTCACATGTCATCTACTATTCCTTCGGAATACCCAACGTACACCTTTATGGCCACCGTATTACCAGATGACAGTTGATGCAGTCTAAGTAGCCTAGGGAAACAGTGAGTAATATGAGCTCATAGTTTAAGGAGAAGGAGTCTAGGTATAGTGTTGCAACAATGAACTATATGACTTGATCGTGTTGCAATCCTCTGAGGAATATCCAATCACATCATTCTCCAATGATATGATCCCGTTGTCAGTCGACATAAATGCCCATGATCTTGAAACCCAGATCATCTTCGTGACCAACGAACTAGTATGAATAGAGTCTACTAGGAACTTGGTTGTTTCATACTACACCTATACGAATTTTTCTACTTGGCACAGTTATAGCACAATATGAAACTATTATAAACTAATTGAGATATGATAATAAAAACCTATTTATTATTTGCCTCTAGGGCATATCTCCTTCAATTGGGCCACATACATCACTATGTACTAGTCCCAATAAGTCGGACGCCCTTTCACAACTCTTTGCAAAAGGTGTCTTGGTCATCTTGCCGAGTAGGCAGGATTCGCATGTCTCGAACGACTCCAAGTCGAACGAAGTTAGGAGTCCATCATCATGGAGCTTCTTCATGCGTTTTCAACTTATATGACCAAGCCGACAATGCCAAAAGTAAGTCATATTCAGATCATTTCGTTTTAACCTTTTCACATTTATATTATAGACAGATTCACCATCAAGATTCAAAATAAATAACTCTTCCCGGACGGGTGCAAAGCCGTGAAAGATATCATTCAAATATAAAGAACAACCATTATTCTTAATATTCGACTCATAGCCTTGTCTCATCAAACATGAGGCAGAAATAATGTTTCGACTAAGCACTGGAACATAATAACAATTATTCAGCTCCATTAAGAATCCGGAAGGTAAATGAAGTTGCATCGTGCCGACTTCCAACGTAGCGATTCTCGCTTTGTTGCCGACTCGAATGTCAACCTCGCCTCTCGCCATGCTCCTAGTTCTTACCAGTCCCCCAGGTGCATCAGCAATATAAATGTCTATAAGATTGCAAACAAGCGTACCTGAGCCAGAAGTCACACCCCCACTCTTGGCTTTGTCAGCCAGATACTTGCTGCAATTCCTCTTCTAGTGGCCATCCGCCTTGCAGTAGAAGCAAGTGGATCCGGCTACAGGAGATGGCTTAGTCCCTTAGGAAGCGCTTTGGACCGGGTCCTCAGCCTTACCTCCCGACTTTGCCTTCTTCTTCTTAGTCCAAGAACTCTTCTTGAATTTAGCCTTATTCTGCACCATCAACACTTGACTGGTACCTTTCTTGAGATCTGCCTCAGCCTGCTTGAGCAGCCCATGTCATTCAGTGAGCTTCTTATCCATACCATGCATGTGGTAGTTCGATATGAACTAGCCATACGCACTAGGAAGAGAGTTAAGAATTATGTCCATAGCGAACTCTTCGCTAATGGGGTAGCTAAGTTTTCAGACTGCGTAACCAACCATCTTGATCACATGCACTCTGGATCGCCATCCTTAAGCTTGCAGCTCAACAAAGCCTGAGAGACTTGATACCTCTCGGTCTTTGCCCGAGCTGGAACATACTTTTGAGGCTTTCGATCATATCGTAGGCCTCAACATTCTCGAACCTGCCGCAAGTCCGGTTCCATGTGAGCAAGCATAAGATGCCTAATCTCCGTGGATTCATCACAAATCCGACGGTAGGCATTGGTGGCTCTGCGATGTATTCTCATCCGTCTCAGCTGGAAGTGGGTTGTCTAGGACACGGTCCCTTTTTTCTTGTTTGAGAACAATTCTCAGATTACGATACCAGTTGGTGAAATTAGTTCCATTCAACTTATCTTTCTCTAAGATTGTTCTCAAAGCAAAACCGGAAATCTGAGGAAGACTGCTAGGTGCCATTGATCTACAACAGAAAAATATGCAAAAACACTTAAGACATGTATCCATAAAAGAGCAAGCATATTAAACATTTTAATATTTATGCTCCCACTAGAACCAACACCCCTCTAATGGTTACTTAGTGATTCAGGACCCTAAATAAGCAAGTCGACTAGTGAGCTTTAGCATCACCGCTAGCCATCAAGTGATCTAGGTAGACAACTCCTTGTCAATCGTATCTCATACGACTCCTGTTGGATGGGTGGCATCACATGCCCCGGCTCCCATCCGACCTTTCCCCGAGTCCCACAACCGTTGTGATAGACCCGTCTAGATTACCGAGTGCTTTCGCTGTAAGAGTCCGACTCAAACCCACCTAGTCGGAAAGAATTGATAGCACCTCAATTTTATGAGCCCACTACCAAAAATGTCCGACTTGTGATGGTGCAGCACTGGCGGGGAAACCGACTAGACCTTCTTTGAGGGATTAATTTCTACCAACTATCTAATAGAGGTAAAATAGAGACATAACAATAACATAAAATAAAGCAATTATAATGTGAAATGGTATGGCTCTCTTCATGGCGATCTCCATCTCCACAAAGCTTGTAATTCGACTCGTGTCAACTCTTGTCACGTGCCGCCTTACACCATGTAGCCGACTTGTACATCGACTTGCATGCCTTCCGGATTCTCCAAACAGCTACACTAGCTAGTAATGTAAATTACATAGAGAATCCGACACGCAGGTCGTTATACAATAAGATGACAACACCTAGGCTCCAGCCGGCTGACAAAAAACCGTGATACGCAGATCACGTATGGATTACACACATCACATGCACATAAGCCATACCATTCACAACATCATCCTGCAAAAACAAGTTATGCATAGATACGATATCTACCGGTGTTGTGAAACTCACAATGACATCTAAGGCGCTACGACAGGGCAAAGCCGGCGGTTAGGACATGGATTTTTCTGAAAACACAGATCTCATCTGCATTCCGGACATGGATTTCTTCATCGGATAAAACAATTTTATCCAAATCTGATCCGGACTCCGATTCGACCAAACTCTTTGATCTTCGATCACCGCATCCGGATTTATGTGTCATAGTCTACCCCGATGGCGGAAGCCGGTTGATAGGGGTACGTCGTTCCACGACCTTAGCAGTTAGATCACGGAAACCAGATCATCCATTTCCCGAGTATAGTTGATCGAATCAACTTCGTACAAAACTGATCTATCTCATAGATCGACCACCAAAACTGCAATTAGATCCAATCTAACGCCAACCGCATATCACATATGCACGATCTCGAGCCTAAAACCAGAAGCTAACGCTCTGATACCACTGTTGGGGCCACACAGAGAAAAACAAAAAAATTTCCTACGCGGTGAACCCAAGATCTAGCTGAGGTAGAAGGCCACGAGAATTACCACTAGACACGCGGTTGTGGAATCGATGAAGCACGCGCTTGATGCAGTGCAGTCCTCACGATCCGTTCCGATCCACGATCGTCGAAGTGCTGAACGTACAACACCTCCGCCAAAGATTCCACACGCATTTAGGAGGAGCGCCGGCGATGGACTGCTAGGTCCGGTACGGCGGCGACAGGACTAGACCGGACTGGAGCTAGGGTTTCCAACACATGGAGTGACCTAACCGTGTGGTCTAAGCACCTGCCCCCCAGCTTATATAGGGAGTGAAAGTGGACTCCACTCACTTGTGGCCCATTCACTAAAAAGGCCTATATTAGTCACTGCGAGTCCAACTCACTGATTCTGTCCATTTCCTTTTCGGGTCCAACCCAAATATGCTTCCGCTTTTAAGTGTGTGACCCGACAGGCTCATGGTGACCCGGACACGATATGAGTCTCACTCATGACCGATTAGTTGGTAGCGGCTCCTAGCAGAACGTGCCAACTCCCAAGTACCAAAGAGTCATAACGACATACCTTCCAATGCGACTTTCGTTTCAGTCCCTTTTGCCTCACGATATACCTTGTCGAACTATAGGTGAATAATCATCATCCCTTAAATAGTTCGACTCTCTTTCTCGATCTGAGATAAGTGATTTATCCGACTAACTCTTAGTCTGCGCCTCGGTTAACACTTAACCGAGTCACGCATGGCCATGCTTTTCGAATCATATCTTCCGAGAGGGCCTAGAGAATATCTCTCCGCATTTAAGGCAAAATCCCATCTCGGTTATTCACATCACGCAGCTTGATTCTCAGTCGACCCGAACTCCGCCTTTATAACTGCCTAGTGACGGAACAGCGTTTGGCAGAACCTAAGTCGGTGATCCTCAACTCGGACTGTGTAATAACCTCAGGTCTAAGAATTACATTGATTGAGACATGCAAATGACGACTTGTTCGTTGCATCTCAATATGGGTCAGTCCGACTCGCTAAACTCTTTAGCCGAATCCATGTAAGTCGAAATAGCATCTCCATGCCCATGACAAGTGGAACCGAATCATCTGCCGACTTCCACATTAGTCTAAGTTGTGTGTCCAACACAACCTCAACGACCAAGGACAATTAGTATGAACAATATGAATATGCAGTTCCATAATCGAATCGCATATTCAATGATACATATCAGTAGTTCATACATGGACAATAACCTTATGAATACATTGGGAATAACATCATACATGATTGCCTCTAGGGCATATTCCCAACAGATCCCACATTTTTGGACTGGGATCAAGTGACATGCCTACAACATGTCACGCTGTAACATGCGCCCTCCCATCTACCGTCCAAGCGCCATCCAACGCACTGCATCAGACCTAAGGCAAAAGCTGCTCGGGCTTCAGACTTAACAGTTCTGAACACTAGAAACAATACGCTTCAAACTTAACATTTTTTATATCAGCACATAATACAAATAGTAATATTTCAGTCCGTAGACTGTACAAACAAGAGCTTTGAACAGTACATAATACAAACATCATGCCGACATGCATCAGAAGCAAAGCTTCGGTTTTTTCTACTCTCGGGTTCTATGCGTAGAATACACACAAATACACAACTAGTAGCTACTTCTACTTTGCTCCATCGATGAATGTATTAGGAAGTACCCCCTCCGTTTTAAAACATAAGATGTTTAGGGCATCTCGACCAGGGCGACCCAACCCGTCCGAGCGCATCCGAACTAGTCCGAGCGGACGGGTGGACCGCTGCACGGCGTCCCAGCGGTGCGGTCCATCCGGACAAACGCGCGCGGACCGACCCATTCGTGCATCTAATTTGGATAACGCTTGGGTCGGCCGGGACAACGCGCTCGTCCTCCCGCTTGTTCGCGGGGTCCGTGGCACAAAAGACACTCCTCCCCTAAACCCTCATCCTCCATATCCCGTGGCCAGAGCGTGCTCAACCGTCGCCGTCGCCACCTCCGCTGTCGCCGTCGACCCTACAATATCGAGCAGCTCCACCGCAGGCCACGCGCGTTGCCAGAGTTGACTGAACGCGCCGCCCGCACCGGCGGAGACGGATGTGTTGGCGACGTGGCCCGACAGGTGATCGACCAGCCAGCGCTTCCCGCACCCGCACCCGTACCGGCTCCAGGATTGCCTCCTGCCCACCTCTGGACGCCACCAGAGTATATCGACCTTGATCCATAGATGGACGGGGCGGCGTCGACGACAGGGAGATCATCAATAGCTAGGTCTAGGGCGAGGCGAGGAGCATACGAACTTTGCTAGTTTACGCGCGAAATGCCTCAGTTTGAAATTTGAAAAAAAAAACGACGTGGCCCTATTGGCCTGACGCGGACAGATGTTCGCGCCGCTGGGCGCGGCTGGGCGGACAGACTAGACCGCGACCCCAAGGCGACCGTCGCCCGACCCAAACGGACAGAAACGGACCGTTTAGGTCACCTGTTTGGGTCGGTCCGGTGGAGATGCCCTTACTCTAGATACATTTGTTTCACAAAAGGTTGTACACTAAAATAGTCTAGATATATTTGTTTTACGAAAAGGTAAAATATCTCATATTTCGAAACAGAGAGAGTACTAGTTGAGATATAGAAAAAGACAGATTCTAACTCCACTAATTTTATTGCATGCACAGATTAACTTCCACCTTAAACATTGGTGATTAGCCAAAAAAAAATCAAATTGTTTAGAAGCTAATCATGTCTAAAGCGGAAGCATTTTTACCTTAGGTCGCTGCAGTGCGTTGGATGGTGTTTGGATGGCAGATGAGAGGGCGCATGTTACAGCGTGACATGGTGTAGGCATGTCACCTGATCCTAGTCCCACATTTTTATGTTGAAAACGGTAATACATCAGTGAATTATAGCTTGCCAAATATAAAAAGACTTTGATTACTGCTCCCAATTGATTGACGGGCAGCACAGGAGGATGAAATCAAGATTATTATGGGATGGGAAAAATTCATGGATAAATCTTTGACCCAAGAAGAAAAAGTCAAATCACACCTACGAGAGATAGACAGAACATGAAAAAAAATAAAATCGCATTAGCTTCAGTGTGGTCGCCATGGAATGCTCACATTAATATCCAAATACTGACATCCATCAAGCTAGCTTCTAAAATTCTACAGACTGAGACTCGTCAAAAATAAATAGAACTAATCTATCTGATGAAACCAGTAAGCAAATCCAACTCAAATATATGTGCTTAATCACACAGCAACCCTACAGTCTAGCAGAATAATATTAGAAAAAAAATTGCAAGTGCAGATCAGAAAAAAGGGAATGCATCACAAAGGCAAGAGAAAAAAATTAGCTTCTATGAAACGCAAATCACAGATTCATCAACGCAGCAGCAATTGAAGCATTGATTTTTCCTATCAGCCACAAATCCAACAACAGGGGAGCACGGGTAGCCCCATGCCCGCTAGGTGGACCGAGACTTCCGGCTCGAGGATATTGCGACGAGCTCGTGATAGGCCGTGGCTCGGTTCGTGCGGCGGCCGCTGGTGAGATTCCGGTAGGGGAGAAGCAGGTACGGCACCTCCGCTGCTTGGTCTCCTGCCGCGCACGCCAGCGTGCTGTGCGATTGGAAGGGGCGGCAGTGCCTGCCGACAACGGACCCTTCCTGGACCGGGCCATCGTGTTCAGCTTCGGCCTGACCTGGACCGAGGCCACCGCGTCCGGCCTCGCCTGGTCCGACGACGGGGAATAGAGAGCCCGTCCACAGCGACCACGCACGGGGCCATCGTGTCCGGCCTCGCCTGGCCCGGCGACGGAGAACGGAAAGCCGTCCACGGAGACCACGACGTGCCACCACGTCTGCCAAGCCTAGCCCGGTGGCAGGAATAGAGAGCCCATCCACAACAACCATGACCGCGTCCGGCTGTGCCCGACCCGGCGAATGGGAATGGAGAGCCCGTCCAAGGCGACCACGACCGGGAGATGGGTTACACCGACGTGCGCCCTCCTCTCTGTGCCTACACCCTGCTTGGAGCACGCCGCCGTGTCTACTCTGCTAGCAGATCGAGGAAATCGATTTGGAAACGGGCGGGGGCTCCGGGAGATGGGACTGGACGGGGTGGGGAAAGTGGGGTGCGGGAGACAACCGGAGTAAGAAAAAGACATTGGGTCACGTTAACACAGTCAGTTTAGATGGAGGGTCAAAAATAGGTTAATCCAATGGTTGAACACGTGTGCACAACTACCACCCTAGTCATCCCACTATTTTGCTCTCATATATATATATAGAGAGAAAGATGCAAAATACAAAATGCAACAAACCGAACGCAATCCTAACCATACTGGCCTGAATCAGCTATAAAGGGTAGACACAAGATATGATTGGATGATGCACTAGATATACTTTAACACCCCAGGCACCGTAGACCCAGCGGCAGTTACCCCTAGCAGCTCTCTAAGATCTCTAGATTATCCTCATATACCAACGCTAGTATTTTCTACGCGTTTTATCCTTTATCCTCACTCGTGCTTACCCGGGAATAACTTTTCGGTCGGTCGCCATCTTTAAATTGCTCACGGCCAAGCACTCTTAACCTAGAGGTTCTTCGGGATGAGCTCAACTTGTTGGTATGAGTATCCTATCAATCCTATCCTTGCACCTACACATGATCTCACATACACTCATCCTTAGAAGACCAACATCTTCGTCGATTAACAACCTAGACTAGGAACGTCCCTTCTTGGCACACATTTGTGCGTCCAGTGCGCCGACATGTGGCTGCTATGTGCCACAACAGGCCACCCACATCATGTGCCACATGTCCGTACCCCTAACCCGCACACGGCTGTGTGATCGCGAGGATTGGCTCTTATACACCTGTAACATGTCGACCACCCTGGGCCCAGTGGCTGTTATCCCTAGCAGCTCTCTAAAATCTCTAGACGTGCCTCACATATCAATATTAGGCTTTTCTACGTAGTTTGTGCTCACTCATGCCTACCTAGGAATAAATTACCGGCAGGCCAAGCACGCTTAGGTTCATTGCGATAAACTTTCGAGAAAAAGTTGCAACTTATTGGCACGAGATATTTAGCCCTGCACGAGGATGTGATATTCGACTGACTAACGTGGTCATCGGAGAACGGCCCACCATTGAGTCGACTGTTGCAGACACATAAAGGGAAAAAGGGAGGGCAACTAATTTACTAGCACTATACCGAATATACAAATTACGATGAGGGAGTAAGAGAAGAAAAAAATCTCCATAACATACATGCATTTTGGCAACTCAGTCAGCAGAAAAACTAGGTGCAGGCACTCTAAATTCAAACAAGCACATTAGTGATTAGTGGACATGAATGCGATTAAGTATTATGAGATTGAAAGAAAAATGCTCTATTACTAGAATGGCTAATGATTAAGCTCTCCACTAAATGTAACTTTCCAAGGTGCTGGAATGATCAAAAGATTTTGTTGATGGAAATGCACCATCTTAACTTTGTTGGTTCTCACTACAATCAGTCAATACCCCAAGCTTTGAGCATGTTCTAATTGTGTTATTCTTCACACGCATTTGAGTCACCATAAAGTACTACCACTGTTGCATAACATAAGACGTTCTATAGGCTAATTAATCTACCTAAAACGTCTTATATTTTGACAAGGAGGTAATAGTATAAACTATGACCCAACGGTCTACTTCTGCTTTTGGCTTTCCTACGTTAACTGGTTAGCCAGTCAGTGTCAAACTATACATCCAGAACACCAATGGTCTTCAAGCTGTGCGAGAAGAAACTTTTTGTTTTGTTTTGCCTTTTGACTTTGTTATCTACTGTCATGTTCCAGAATTATTTTGATATTGTTGATTCTTAGTATGTAGTCCTCAGGTAAAGAGAGTAGTTCCTTGATGCAGCTAATAAGATTCTTAGTGTCCTGGTTATCCTTCATGGAGTTCCTCTGATAGGTGAAGTATATTCAAAACTTAAGTTTATCATATAAGTATATATTTATGATGAGGTCCCCCTTATGTACAAACACAAAGGGAGCATAGTTTGAAAGTTAGCGAGGTGCTACAAGGATTGAGGTAAATTTCTTATTACCTCTGAAGACCACAGACCGTCATTTTTGCTATGGGAATGATGTGGACATGAGTCTGCAACAAAAACTCAAGAAAACTCATGTCGAGTATTAGACATGTAAAATTCAAGGTCACGTGGCTTAACAACATTAGATGATTACTCACATGAAAAATGATTTGCCCTGCTTCCTCTCCATTGTTGACTAGCACATTGAAAGCATCTGTATTCGAAAGATTCCATTATTCAAAGAAAAGTAATATATACAATGGTAAGTTGAAAATACACGTATTGAAAGGGCATTTTCTTCCCTAAGTGGTTTTGATGTTTGATGATAACACACGTGTCGGTCTAATCGTTTGCTAAGTGTTTTTCAAGCTATTTATGTTTACAATGCATTCGGTTTCCCCTCTAAAGGGTCAATAGCAAGACGTTGTTTTTCTTAGATCTCTTGTTTGAGTCATAGGAAAACCGTACTATTAAGAGGGGGTCCGTGTTGGTAAGTTTGTGCGGAATCAACTCTACTTTGTTTCCCTTCGTAGGTTTCCTCAATGGACGAGTCCTTGGAGAATTATGTCCCTATTGCGATAGCCTACTCATTCTGTATCCTCGGGTAGTACCGGAACTTTTTCCGGTACTACCGCTTGACACCGTTACTACCTCTTGGCAGTACCGGACGACTTTGAATGCTTCGGCGAGCCTCGTCTCCTATTCAGAATCACCTGGTACCTCCGGGCCGGTACTATCGCCCCATCCGGTAGTACCGTTGATACTTCCGGTACTATAGCTTCGCGGTTTTGTGGCCCGAAAGTTGAGGCGCCCAGGCAACGCGGTATCCAAGTTGCCTGTAATCAGCCGCGATGACCACAGTTGGCGTGCCAAATACTCAGAGGGTCTTTTTCGACATGAATTCAACTTTATATTTGAATACAAAATATCAGGCTAACGGCCGTCAGGTTGGGCCTCCTGTCAATTTTCGCCGTTATGCCGCTCCCGTCATGACTGTCATGTAAGCTGGCAGGATTGGCGCCTACATCCATTACGCGTCTTCTTCTTCCCCAGAGCAGCAATTTGTGGTGGCGTCACTGTAACACCCCAGCATTAGGATTCGACGAAGGGTAGAATTAGGAATCCAAGTTTGTGCATGCATGCATCTGTAAAATCAGGGTAAATTTTTCGCCAAACAAAACGCTAAAGGGATCAGAGTTTCTTTCGCTAACTGGAGGTAGGAATAGCTCTTGTTAGTGATTGCTATGAACTTAGACATGACCTTTAGGCATTATTAAGGTTTTGGGGAAGTTACTTTGAATTCAAATTCGAAATTTAAATCAATTTGAAAGAATTTGAAAATTAGAAGTTTGTATCATTGGTTTGATTTCCAAAATTCCTTATTAATATTATTTGGTTAAATTATAGATAATAGATAACAATAAGGATTTAAGACAAGGAAAATTAAATAAGAAATGGAATCTTATTTCCTGATTAAATAATAATAACACAAATAGTGTTAAGTACACCAAAACACTGAATATTACAGAAACAAACTTTATTAACTTATAATCACATCTTTACAAGATTCTTTACAAAAAGAAATAAAAAGAAGATTACAATTGAAAAATATACTACATATCTACTCCTATACTAGATCTTGTATGTCCAGATCTTGTTCCTTCAATTAAGAAAAACAACTAAATGAAAGAAAGGGTTAGTGGTTAGTTAAGTTTACTCTCAGTGGGGAACAGTGAAGTGCACTGTTCATATTACATCATTGAGTAAATAATAAAGGGGCAAGTTTCACCAAAAGTGCAGTATCTGTTCTTGACATGGGTATACCCTATAGGTGCTCGAGCTTGGTATATACGGTCCAAATACATACAGTCCCACGGTGTCGCCAAGGCCCGGATGGAGGGACTCGAGTAACCTACGGACTCTCGATTGCTTGAAGAACAAGAAGAAGCTAAAGATAGAAAGTTTGAAGGGGAAAACCCTAACCTGTAACCGACTCGACCTGCTACCTGAGACCTAGCCTATCTATATAAAGGCTAGGAGGGGGCAGCGAGGAACACACACGCAACCCTAGTTTCCACAACCCTTGCCAGATTGCATCTGCGCACCATTGTAACTTTCGACTCCTTCGATAATTCCATGAGAAGACAAGCAGGAGTAGGGACCTCTACAAGGCCTGAACCTAGGTAAATCCTTTGCCTCCTGTGTTCTTGTTTGCTAGCCGATAGATGTCTCCAGCGCTCCCTCCTTCTCCAAAACCCAAGTCCATAACAATGGGCATTGACGAGTTAAACCCTCGTCAATTGGCGCCGTCTGTGGGAACTGGGAGTGCTGATGTTGCGGCTTCTTCGGCCCCATCAAACGCGATCTACAACTCCGCAACAGCGGAGATTCGCCAGCTTTTCGGCGCCTTCGACTTCATCGTCCACACGCCGGCTACTCACCCGGCCTTCGAGTCCGTGGGCGACGGAATCAGCCTGGCGATCGGGAGCTTCCGCTTCCAAGTTGGTCAGATGGGCACGCTTCGCATGCCCGATCAGCCGACAGCACCGGCGATTGCCCCAGCATCATGGTTCCCTCCATCGATCGGCACCCTCAGTGAGCTCAATGCTCCGGCGGTAGTTGGGAACATGGTCAGCGACAGCAGTCGCGACTCCGATCTAAGCGATTCCACATCAAGATGGAACCCACGGTTCCGGATCTGAAAGTTGTGGAAGCAACAGCTTCCCAAATCACTTCATGTGCGCCGTCATCAACACAGGCGACACCTCCGCCAACCGCGGTAACGGTGGTAACACCGGCAATGGCATCGACCCGCCCAACACCGCCAACGGCGGCAATGTCGGCAATGGAGGAGCAGTCGAACCTCCCAGCATAATCAACGAGCAAACCAGCGAACGCGTCGTGATCAGGCTCAATGAGCAAGAGTGGGAACGCTGCCGCGAAGCCCTACGAGGTGCACCTCTACCCTTCGGGTCCCCGTAGGAACTGCTGATGGGCTACCACTGGCTCCTAAAAGAGGAATTCAAGCGCCAAAAACAAGCAATCGCGCAACTTGAGGCGCGTAAAAAGGCGGCGGACGAGTCAAGCCTTCGTCGCGCTGGGCTCTCCTCCTACGGAGGATCCTCTTCAAGAGGCAACGAGCATCTCGCCAGGAAGAGGCAATCGCGGATGGCTCACCTCACCGAGCAAGAACGCATAGACGCCGCGAAAGTCCTTGACTTTGGCTCTATGACAGTCGACACAAGAGGCAACGTGGTTCCTAGGACACCACAGGCCGCGGTGACAGTAGCCACCATGTACCTTCTCAATAACCAGGCACCAGCTGGAGATCCCCGAACGGCCATGCACCGATCTACGATCGCGGGCCTGGGGCTAATCGAGGCCTCCCTCGACAAGGAACCAGTACCAGACCCGAAAAAGGGCAAAGCATTAGCAAAGCACTACTCCTCGCCCTCGTCCAGCGATGACAGTCATGACCTGTCTAGGCGCCGCCTCTCACGGCGACACGATCGCGACTACGATGCACGCGATGAACTCACACAGCGCAAGATCGACAAGTCAAGGGCACGACGTGCTCGGTCGACTGATTCGGAAGAAGAAGATGGGGAGCTCTGCGGCGCTAGATGCTTCAGCAGATCCATCAGGCAAAAGAGAATGCCTAAAGGGTTCAAACTCCCATCGGAGAACCCAAAATTTGACGGTCTGTAGGACCCCAAGATCTGGCTGGAGGATCACATCTCCTCCGTCAGACTACATGGAGGCGATCAATCTTGCCATGCAATGCTTGCGCCATACAGTGCAGGCGCCGCCGCATGGCTCAATAACCTCCCACGCGGATCCATTCGCAGCTGGGATGAGCTGGTCTACAGCTTCGCGGCGCAACTTTAAGGGCACGCATAAACGCCTCAATCGAAGAACTGAGATGCTGCCAGCAAAGATCTGGCGAATCGCTGCGCTCCTACATCCAAAGGTGGTCCATCATCAAGAACTGCGCGGAGAACATCTCGGAAGACCGCGCGATTGATGCATTCAACGGTGGTGTCCGCTGCATGGAACTCAGGGAGGAGCTAGGCCGCTCAAAGCCCCAAACCATCGACCACCTGATGGAGATCGCGAATCGGTGGGCTGATGGAGAAGATTTGGTGAAGAACCGCGTTCACTTTGACGAGGAGGCAGAACTGGAACGAAGATGCGACCGCCAGAGTAAGCATCGCATGCGCGTCTACGACGATCGCGATGACGTCAACATGGTCGCATCCGGCTACGCCGATAGACGCGACGATAACCGCAACAGCGGATACCGCAGCGGCAGGTACCGTGACTCCGGGAAAACCACGCAAGTGTGGCAACGCCGCACTCACGATGAAGCACCCGCGACCTCCATCGAGGACAAACTGTCTGGGCCATGCACGGTGCACTTCTACATCGACAAGCATGATGGCAAGAGAAAGTCCAACCACCTCCTCAAGGACTGCCGTGAGTTCCTCAAGCTACATGAGGGATTGGTTCGGATGAACCGCAATGCAGTCGAAAGAGGCTACGGAGCCGCTCCAGGCGCCGTGGCACATGGCGCACCACCACCACCACCTGGGCCACCCCCGAACGGAGCTGCACCGGACCAATACCATGGAGGCGAACCGTACCCACGGGCCATGGGTACCATGATGATCCAAAAGGGGCACCCCTCCAATAGGGTGCAGAAGGCCATCACTCGCCAAGTCAATTTGGCCACGCACTCGCCACCATCCACCACTGAGTACCTCAGTGGCAGTGAGTCGTGCATTACTTTCAACAAACGCGACCACCCGCCTCAAGTACCTCGCCCAGGTCATTGCCCCCTCGTACTCGAGGCGCAAATTGGAGGTTTCGACATGAGTCGCGTCTTCATGGATGGCGGAAGCGGCATCAACCTCATATTCGCGAGTACCTTGCGAGCAATGAGGATCCCTCTAACCTGCTTGGAGGCATCGGACACAACGTTCCACGACATCGTCCCAGGGAAAGGCACATACCCCCTGGGCAAAATCAACCTCGACGTCATATTCGGCATGCCAAGGAACTTCCGGCGTGAGCGCATCGACTTTGAGGTTGTCGACTGGCCCTCACAATACCACTGCATCCTCGGACGCGTCGTGTTCGCTAGGTTCATGGCAGTACCCCACTACGCCTACCTGCAGATGAAAATGCCAGGTCCCAACAACGTCATCACGATCAACGGGAGCTTCGAGCGTCGGCGATGTGGAATTCAGAATCTCCCAGTCCTTCTAAGATGCAGGAGGAGCTCACGCAATTGAAGGAAATGATGCATGACAACCCCGAAATAGGCCAAGCTCACCTGACCTCTCCTTCGACTCATCTGTGCACACAAAGAAGGTGCAGGTCCATCCATCAGACTCCGCTAAAACGGCCCTCATCGCCAACAACTTGAGTCTCGCATAGGAACTCGCGCTCGTCGAATTCCTCCGTGAGCACTGGGAAATTTTCGCCTGGTGTCCTACGGACATGCCAGGAGTTCCCAGGGAATTCGCCGAGCACGCACTCAACGTCAACCCCGACGCAAGGCCGGTCAAGCAAACAATCAGGCGAATGTCTGAGCCACGGGCACATGCAGTCGGAATGGAGATCAACAGACTCCTCGAGGCCAAATTCATACGCGAGATCAAGGAAAGCACTTGGCTCGCCAATACGGTGCTGGTGCCAAAAAAGGACACGGATATCCTGCGGATGTGCGTGGACTTCACTTCTTTAAACAAGCACTGCCCAAAAGATCACTTCCCGCTATGACGGATCGATCAAATCATCGACTCCACCGCTGGATGCGAGCGCCTCTGCTTCCTCGATGCCTACTCAGGCTATAACCAAATTCGAATGAAGGAGGAGGACCAGGAGAAGACCGCGTTTACAACGCCCTTCGGCGTGTTCTCACATAACACAATGCCCTTCGGGCTAAAAAACGCAGGAGCCACGTACCAGCGGTGCATGTAGGCTTGCCTCAAAGAGCAACTAGGTCGCAACATCCAAGTCTATGTCGACGACATAGTAATCAAAACCAAGGAAGAAACCTCTCTAATCGACGACTTGCGTGAAACTTTCGCCAATCTCGATCGTTACCGGATAAAGCTCAATCCGGACAAATGCGCCTTCGGCGTACCCTCTAGGCAGCTGCTCGGGTATCTCATCTCCGCAAGAGGGATTGAGGCAAATCCGAAAAAGATAAAGGCCATACTGGCCATGGAGAAGCCAAAGAACATAAGAGGCGTTCAGCAACTAGCCGAGAGAATCGCGACCCTCAGTCGATTTATCAGTCGAATGGGAGAAAAGGCGTTGCCCTTCTATCAGCTCCTCCGCAAAGCTGACAAATTCGAGTGGACCAACGAAGCGCAAGAAGCATTCGAAGACCTCAAGCGCCTGCTATCCACCTCGCCAGTATTGGTAACTCCACGAGAAAGGGAACCACTGCTGCTGTACATCTCCGCCACCAACCAAGTGGTTAGCACAGTGCTCGTCGTCGAACGGGCCGAGGAAAACAAGGTCCACGGCGTACAACGCCCGGTATACTACCTCAGCGAGGTCCTCACGGCAACAAAACAGCGGTACCCGCACTACCAGAAGCTGGCGTACGACGTCTTTATGACCGCCCGGCGGCTGCGCCATTACTTCCAGGAACACCCAATCGTGGTAGTCAACGACGCCCCATTGGGACATATCCTCAATAACCCTGACGCCACAGGGCAAGTCGCACTTTGGGGAATCGAACTGTCTCCACGAGACATCACATACGAAAAGCGCGGTGCAATCAAGTTGCAAGTTCTCCCTGACTTCCTCGTCCATTGGATGGAAAACCAACTCCCGAACAAGCCAGATATGTCCTACCTCTGGACAATGCACTTCGATGGGTCCAAGAGGAAAGATGGAGCAGGAGCAGGTGTCATACTGATATCGCCTCAAGAGGACAAGCTGAAATACGTCATGCGAATGCAGTTCACAGCCTCAAACAACGAGGCTGAATACGAGGCCCTGTTGCACGGGATGATGATGCCAAAAGCCTGCGGCGCAAAGAGGCTAATCATATATGGCGACTCCAAGCTGGTCGTCAACCAAACAATGCACGAGTGCGACACACTGAACGACAACATGATCGCATACCGCGACCTCTACGACACACTTGAAGGAGACTTCAATGGTTGCGAGTTGCGACACATAGGTCGCGAAAGCAATGAGGAGGCGGACGCACTCGCCAACATAGGCTCCACCTGCGCACCCATACCACCTGGGGTATTTCTCGAGCGCATATGCGAACGCTCCATCAAGCCAAAGGCCACAGAGAAGAAAACGAGCGTAGCAACAGACTCGGGGGCTACGCCACCCAATGAGTCAATAACATTCGATGACTTGGAGCTCGACATAGGACTCGAGGGACCAATGAGCGTCATGATGATTGAACAATCCTAGACGCAGCCGTACATTACGTACCTCCTCGAGAAGCGCCCTCGGACGACCTCGACAGACGCCCACGACATCGCGCGATGCTCCAAGGCATTCGCCGTTATCAACGGCGAACTGTATAAGCGCAGCATCACAAGTGTGTTACAACGATGCGTCTCCCTAGCCGATGGAAGAGCAGTCCTCCTCGACATCCATGAAGGTACCTGCGGGCACCACGCCGGCAGTCGCGCCCTTGTTGCCAAAGCTCTACGAGCTGGATTTCTTCGCCCACCATGCGCGACGCCAAGGATATAGTCCAAAAGTGCAACGCTTGTCAGCGATTCGCAAACAAGCCACACGCACCAGGCGCAGAACTCCGGCCTATTCCATTGGCCTGGCCCTTTGCCCAGTGGGGAATCGACATGGTTGGCAAACTTCCAAGGTCCTCACAAGGAGGCTACGTCTACCTCTTGGTCGCAGTCGACAAATTTACCAAGTGGATTGAGGCCATGCCGGACCAAGCAATCGAGCACAGGCGGTCAAGTTCTTCGAGTTCATCGTCTCACCGCTTGAGTGCCACACAACATCATCACCGACAACGGACGAACTTCACATCCAAGGAGTTCCAAGAATTTCGTGAGAACACAGGGATCAACATCAGCTCGCCTCGCTGGCACACCCACGCACCAACGGTCGGTGGAAAAACAAACGGGCTCTGCAGCGGCATCAAGCGACTCCTCGACCACTCGAACAAGCCGCTGGCTGCTGGCCAAACGAATCGCAATCCATACTCGGAGCTGCATACAACTCCAAACAGCGCCACCGGCTACACACCATTCTTTATGGTACACGGAGCGAGGCGAGACTACCCGCCGAGGTGCGGTACAAAGCGCCACGCCGTAGTCGCCACAGCGAGTGAGTCATCCTCGCATCAAGACTCGTCGACCTCCTTGACGAAGCAAGAGAAATCACCGCAGAAAGATCTACGATCTACCAAAGTAACTCGCCAACTACCATAGCAGAAGGCTTCGCCCTAGATGCTTCGTCGAAGGTGACTTAGTCCTGCGACTGAAGCAGCAGGGGCATCTCAAGCTCGAGTCCCCCTAGGAAGGACCGTACATGATTACAGAAGTAATCCTAGGTGGCGCCTATCGCCTTCAAGATTTAGAGACAGGAGTTGCACACTGCAACCCTTGGAACGTCGCACAACTGCGACGCTTCTACCCTTAGTCGTTTTCTTTACTTTTGCATCGCAAATAAGGCTATTCAGCCAAGGCTACTTAGCCGCACATTGTACTTCGTACTGTTCTTCAAATAAATAAAAGCTAAGTGCCCCAAAACTCCGTGTTCTCCTTTACTTTGTCAATTTTCATACTCGAGGGCTACGCCACCCTATACACATATGTTCTTCGAACAATAACGCGACATCCTGAGTAGCTGGCACATCAATCGAACCCCTTAACACAAACTCAACCCAGCTGCAACGCACCTGACAGGTTGACAAGGGAACGGTACAAAGATGGCCAGGCTAACGAAAAGGACTCGCATAAGTGCAACGCACCCCACGCTTAAAGCTATTTGTACACATTCAATAGTAAATTATCTAGAAATGTATACGAGCTTTACAACACTAGTAAACTTATGTGCAGGATACATATTTGGCTACCCTTGCAACAGAAGAACATTAGTCTGTTCCTTGAAGAAGTCGACGACCTCCTCGGCTGGACGGTCCACCGCCTGATAATGCGGCACCATGTTCCAGGAAGATCCTTCTGGTGGCACCGGTTGCCCAGAGGTAATGGCGGCGACATCCACGTTAGGCCTGTGCAAACGCACCATGGAAAGGGCAGCCTTGGCACCAGCCACCAACTGCTGCCTCACGCACTCGTGAACCACGGACATATCTTGAAATTTGGTCAGGAGAGCCAACAGGCTTGATGGAGTATCATCCAGCAGGAACATCGCCCGATAGATGTTCTTGAAGCACGACTGCGACTTCTTCAGAAAGAGCAGCACTCGTGAGGCGCGATCCTGCAGGGTCGCCAACGCAGTCGCACGATCATGATCTACCCAGAAGTATCCACTCTCCTGAAGTTGCTCTTGGGTGAGATCATGAAGACGGATGGCAATCCTATCCCTCTCCTCCTGCGGATGGCGTGCGCTAACAACTACACGAAGCAGCATCAACAGCATGAGTACAACGTACCATCGCAATTAACTACAAAGGAAAAGACGAGGATGAGCAAACTAACACTTAAACTGGTCGCCCGGCTTCGCACCTGCCAAGCAGATATTGTTTCGCAGCGGCGGCTTTTTCAGCCTTTGACTTCCCTGCGTCAAGGCCACCGGATCACGGGCAACTCACGCTCCAATTGCTTAACGCGATCACGAAGTCATGAAAGCAAGGACAGCTCCTCTACCCTGGAGCATGGTGGTGCCATTGTATCCTCAAGAGATGGCGAGTCCGGTGTTCTCCCCACAGGACCACTTGATGTGCCCTACCAAAAATCAAGCCAGAGGCAAATAACGCGACCAACTTAAAAGTCAAAAGTAACAGATGCATTCAGGATCAATAAAAGTATCTACAAACACATTCGCCAACAGGCATGTTCTCCAATCAAAAGAGCAAGTTCATCAGCTATTACAAGAAACTAACTACAGAGCAGCTGGCTTCTTCGACTTTGATGACCTCGGCTTCATCAAGTCCGTGGCAGTATCAGATGCCACTGACTTTCCATCGGCCCCTGAGGCCGAAGTTTTCGCCGCCTTCTTTGCACGATTGAGCTCCTCCGAATACTTGGCAACAGTGTTTATCAAGGAATGGCCATATTTGGCATAGGCAGTCGCAAAGGGAGCGAATACTACCTACTGACCATCCGCGCCAACAGGCATCGTCTTCGACACCGCAGAAGGATCTACTTTGACTCTGTGGGCTTGCACCATGGCAAGCGACATGGTCGCCGCACCTGGAGGAGTTCTTGCGTGGCGTGCACCCCCAGAGAGCGACTCCACCAGCTCTTCCACATTGTCGACCAGCTCCGCCTTTGGCATCATCTCCTCCCGGAGGCGACTCAGGGTGGCCTTGGCCTTGGACAGCGTATTTTGGACAGCGGCGCTACTATCCTCGACCGCAGATACTGCGCCCGCCAGAGCGTCATCACGACAAAGGGCTTGTGGATCAAAACTCAAGCCGCCAGCATCTACACCAAAATACACACATGGATCAAACTTCTAGTGCCACCGACACTACAGAGGAAGAGAAGAACATCAATAAAATATCTACCAGTAAAGGTACCTGAGAGGGCCTTGGTGACTGAGAACAGTTGCTCTTCGAACAACTTCTCCCTGGCCGCAAAGGAGGCGCGCAGATCCTCTTCGCGCTTCTGGGCTTCATCACGAGCCGCGATTGCCTCGTCACGCCCCTTCACAGCTGCGGCTAGCGTCTTCTCCAATGTGGCGACATCGCGCAGTAAAGCGTTATGCTCAGCTACATGGCAGTTAATAATTGGCTGTCAGTCGATTATACCAAAATATAGTGAAGACGATAAGAATAAGTATAGAACACTCACTCTCGACCACACGGTGGCGCGTCTCCAGCATGGCATGCTGGTGACCCATCGCCATCACCTGCTCCGCCACCTGCGCGACTTCCTTTACAAGGAGCTGTCGCACAAAACAAGGAGTCAGCAGAGGGCAACAAAAGGCGTTGACTGCCAAATTACAAAAGAAAGAAAGATATACTTACATGGTCCTCTAGCGACTCCGAAGAAGATTGCTGAACCGTCATCCGAGCAACTACTCGATGCTCCCCTACGTGAGGAGAGCTCGAAGAATTGTGCCTGGAGTGGGCCGCCACTGGAGGAGAAGGAGCCCGCTCGACCTCTACCTTGGACCTTGAGGTCGTGACTCCTGATTCTTTCAAAAACTCGACGTCACCAGAAGATGACGACGCCTCTTGACTGCAAGATAAAATCCGCACTCAGAAAAGGCAAACTCTAGGGCAAAGCCAACAAGAAGAAAACAAGAGAAGAATGAATGCTTACCAATCAAATTTGTCAAGATCAAATGTGGCCTCCGTCGACTCCGACAAAGACTCCTTGGGCAATCGCATCTTCTTACGAGAAGACGGTGCCACAACCTTCACAGGAACGGCGGGAATAGGCGACTCCGCGCCAACAGCCGCGCCTCCTAGAGTTGAAGGAGTCGATGCGTCAGAATCCCCGCTACGCGAACGCTTGCGAGTATCTGGGATCTCGGACTCGGGGGCTTCCTCTTCCACATCGGAAGGGACAGTCGACTCAGACTCGTCCTCTTCCAAAGCTTCAAGAAGAATAATCCCCTCAGGAAGGGGAGGCATGCAAGGCAACACCGCCCACTCCTGCATACAAAAAGTAAAACAGATAAGCAACAGAAGACGCAATTGAGAAAATAAGCTACTACGTAGCACAACCATACCTCAGGAGGAGGATTCGAAGCATCGAAAGGAGGAACGACTGGCTCGTTCGGAAGCACATCCTTGAGGGTGTACTTCGTGACCAGTCGCACCCTCTTATCTACCTCACTCGCGGACATGCCATCAGCAGACACGCGAGTGGGATCATCAGCGCCACCCCATTGGAACATGGGATGGACCCTGGCCTGGAGAGGCTGGACGCGATGACACAACCAAGTCCTGACAAGGGCGCAGCCTCCCTCTTCTGCGCCTATGCGACTCTCGAGGTCGCAGACGTGCTGATATAACACGCCTGCTCCATGAAGTTCGAAGGCATGATCACGTTCTTCCAAGAACGCATCTTCTTGCAGGGAGTCGCGGGATCGAAAGGCGTGAGTCCAAAGTGCTCGTCCTTGGCCTTCTGGTCGCGAACATAGAACCATTTGTCCCTCCATCCCTGGACGGACTTGGTAAGCTTGATATCGAAGTAGGTGGCGGATGGGTCGACGTGGATTCCGCAACCACCTACGTCATAAACTAAAGAGCCAGATGCGGACTGACGCTTCAATTTAAAGATGCGCTTGAAAAGACCAAAGTGTGGCTCGATTCCGAGCCAGCACTCGCAGAGAGTGATGAAACAAGTGATGTGGAGGAGAGAATTTGGGGACAGCTGATGGAGCTGGAGCCCATAGAAACAAAGAAGACCCCAAAGAAAGGGGTGAAGAGGCAAGAAAAGACCGCGAATGATGAATGCAAGAAACATCACTCGATAACCAGCGGGAGGCATAGGAATGGTCTCACCGATGGGGACGCGCGAATCGGTGACTATTGCAGAAATAACTCCGTCTTGGCGAAGAAGACGGAGATCCGACACCTTGATGATAGAGGGGCGCCATGCGCCATTGGTCACGCGGGTGCCCGCGACCTTCTTCTTCCCGACGGCGGCGGCACTGGTGCCCACAGCAGCGGAGCTACCTTTCTTCTTCGCTGCATCGAGGGTGGCCGTGGAATCAGCGGCAGCGCCTCCCTTCTTCTTCCCCATTGCGCGGCGGCGATGTGAGCGAAGGAAGTAGCTTGGGAACGAACGGAGCTGGTCCAGCGTCGTGGAGAAGATGGGCGCATGGGAAAGCAGAAAAGCAACATCAATGGCGATGGCAGCAAGGAAGAAAGAGCACATATGGGAAATTACCGCCGCAGCATCGCTACTTAACCCCTGGGAGATGCAATCCAATGACTGACAAAAACCCTATTGGACGCGTGGCACGCATCGCGTTGGACACGTGGAGAAGAGGAAGCGCGAACCGTCCCCCCACTTCTACCATTACGCACGGAAATCGAGGAGGCACAGTTAAAAATAAGATTACGCACGCCCAGTCAAATCAAAGTCAGAAAGTGGGACCCATCGCTCGTCACATCCCGTCAAAATCGCTCACGCGGGCAACTAAGGTCATACAAGCGTCAGCACTGACGTCATCAAGGCTATGCAGTGGAAATCTTCGACTATTTTTAGTCCTTGCTGGAGTCTTTGACTCCACCAAGCACTCGGGGGCTACTCCCATAGGAGGCCGGCACAAGCACCCTCGACTTTTCTTTTTCTTGTTGCAGAACATGGACAATCACAAAAGCAAACCCAACCACCAAACACAGTTCGATTATGGACATGGGTTACTCCCATAGGGCGCTGAAACAAGCAGCAAAAAGACGACAATGATGAAAAGTATTTTAGTACCGCCTAAGTCATCGATCAAACAAGTAAGCAAAAGACGCTAGCATGCAAAAGTTCTTTAGTCCTGCCGAGTCTTCGACTCCACCAGGCACTCGGGGGCTACTCCCATAGGGAGCGCTGGTCGCGCACCCTATGATTATTTGTACAAAAAACTGTGTGTTGATAACATCCACACTCAAAACTCATGGCGACACCGCCTCATAATTTTTCCCCTACAAAGAGACTGCGTCTCCTGGGTTACCCGAATCGTCTCCGCGATGATAAAATTCGGATGCCGTGCCTACGGCGTGAAGGTTACAACCTGAATAAGGCCTGGCAACGCATTTAACTGCGCACTACTAGAAACATATCCATGCCTACAGGCACGATGAACATGCCTTGACGGACGCGTCAAGTGCTCACACCCATATAACTGGAATTCGACTCCTGTAAGACCTCCGCGGCCTGAGTCGAATTACACCAAAGATTTTTCTGATTCGAGTCCGGGACTCGAATTTGAGTAGATGCGTTGTTTCACCCTAAGGTGGTTAACTGATACCGATACTTTTGTTATATCATTCACGTATATCAACAATCCCTATGACACAAATAAAAGCAATCGAAATGTACTCATTTAGGCACTCGAAGGCTTCAAAAAGTCCCCAGTCGAATCTGCGATTCCACTGGACACTCTGGGGCTACTGACATGGGTATACCCTACAGGTGCTCGAGCTTGGTATATACGGTCCAAATACATACAGGCCCACGGTGTCGCCAAGGCCTGGATGGAGGGACTCGAGTAACCTATGGACTCTCGATTGCTTGAAGAACAAGAAGAAGCTAAAGATAGAAAGTTTGAAGGGGAAAACCCTAACCTGTAACCGACTCGACCTGCTACCTGAGACCTAGCCTATCTATATAAAGGCTAGGAGGGGGCGGCGAGGAACACACATGCAACCCTAGTTTCCACAACCCTTGCCAGATTGCATCTGCGCACCATTGTAACTTTCGACTCCTTCGATAATTCCACGAGCAGACAAGCAGGAGTAGGGACCTCTACGAGGCCTGAACTTGGGTAAATCCTTTGCTCCCTGTGTGCTTGTTTGCTAGCCGATAGATGTCTCCAGTGCTCCCTCCTTCTCCAAAACCCAAGTCCATACAATGGGCATTGACGAGTTAAACCCTCGTCAGTTCTTTTAAGTAAACAGCCAGATGCCACATTAGAAGCCAAGTGGAGAGAGGTAAGTTTCACCAGGACAACAACAAGTAATTAGGTAAAAGTAAAAGTCAGATTACTTGAGCTGATCCACATGAACAACTCACACAGACACACAGGTGAGTCACCTAAATGCATGATATGTGCTGTCCAAGCAGAAGTAGCAGTACTAGCACACAAGTAGAGCACGCAGCCAAAGCTCATCCATAGCCAGCATCACTCTCATTCTCTAGCACACGCTCTGACTTCATCGAGCTCACCAAAGCATCCACAAAATCACCAGCCACTACATCAAATTAATCACTACTTCACCTCAACATGGTGACATAAGGAGGGGGTGGTGCAGAAAGATAGCAAGGGCAACATCCTAATCATAGGAGAAGAGGAGGAGCAGGCGCAGAACCAGGAGGTGTAGGCCAAGATCCAACCAGCAGAACAGGCTAGCAAGATCAAGCCACCAGATCATCTAGCAACAACATCAACCACTCCAATATTGTGGTAAGTAAGATAAAACCTTCACATGATCCAATTATCTTATCTAGATAAGAAGTCATGTGTTTTTCTATACTAAATCTCTCAGAAATCACCCAAGTGGGGTGTATCCATCATAGAGGAATCAGAGTTAAAGCCAAGCAATACATCAGTGCAAATAACACTAGGATCTCAGACCAGCATCATTGATCCTGGATAAAAGCTATATTCCAGATTAAATTAGCCCAAGGTATGGATTCTGGGCACATCTCTTAAAGGAGTAGCACCCTAGAATCTACATATCTACTGAATCCAAGATGAGTAGCTGGTATCAATACCAGAAATCATCTATTAGAGACAACAAGTTAGGAAAACTAGTCCTATGCCTCAGACCAACATCATAGGCATGAAACAGTTGTTGGATATCATAAATCAACATATATATAGCAGGAGTTTTCAAAGCAATTAAGCATTAAGCATTAAGCCATTCTGGAACATTTCTAGACCAAAACTAGTACTAGAGCAAATCCTGTGTACCATTCCAAGGAAGGTGTCACTAGGATTTGTTCTAATTAAGGCAATCCTACCAAAGATCACATAGTCCAGGGCAATTGAAAGGGAATAATTAATCATCTTCCCAATATACTAATTAGGAATCATTCTTTGGCATCTAAAAAAAACTATCAACGGAGAGCATCCCAACTCTAGCATAGCAGTGAGTTTCAATCCAATATAATGAACCCATCATAGATACAACAAGGATAATCACATAAATGTATAGTATACTTTCACAGAAGGTTCTCTAACAGAGAACAAGGTGGCAGCAACATATTCTGCAAGGTATGAACCCTAGGGTTTAGAGATGAAGCCTAGACAGGGGGATTACTCATGTTCGTCATGCTAAGGAAGTAGCTAGAGCACAAGAGAATAGCACAGAGGGGAAGTATTCAGAGTTACTCAAGGTCCTCGCAAAATTAACTAAAGAGGAAGAAGAGGAATGGCCGGCGGCAGAGCGGAAGCGGCAGCACGGGGAGCACCCCGAAGGGGCGCTGCAACCCACGCCTACAACACTTCAGAAACCGCCAGAGATGAGGGGAGTACACTGTGGGAAACCCCGACGCACCATCGCCGAAGCTCTAGGGCGGCCAAACCCTAACCCTAGCCTCGGGCAGGGGTCAGCGCGGCTAGGAGAGAGCACCATCGGCGGATCTGCTCGGATAGAATGGAGCTGCGTCGTCGACTTAGCCATCCTGCACCGTGGTGGCGGCAACGGCGGCCGGACCAGGCTGGAATCATGCGCGGCGGCGGCAGCGAGCGGAGGAGGTGACCGCGAGGGCGAGAGACAGAAAGGGGAGAGGAGAGAGTGTGCGTGGGGGGGGGGGGGTACTAGGCCACTACTGTGGGCTTAACCAGTCAGAGTGGGCCGGTAAGGTTGGGGGCCCAGTGGGCCAGGCCCATATGTTAAAAGGGTTGTTTAAAAAGAAATAATTACAAATATGCCCCTAAAACAAAAAAACTATAGAAAAATAAATAAAAATCTTAAAAATATATATAATATATCTATGAACTTACAAAAATATTCTCTATTGAGTAAAAATAATCAATAGAATTTTTGGCAACTAAAATTTAGGTCTATTATTAATATGGTGCCAATTACTTTTGAATTTTATAAAAATATATGAAACACTTAAAATTGAATAAAATTCATCTTTAAGATCCTAAATGAATATACTATTAAAAAAATATTAGTTTGTATTTTTTTTAAAAAAATCCAGTGTGATAACAATAAAGTCTTTAAAAAAAGAAGTTTAGTAAATATTTAAAAGAGTATTTTTTTTGAATAAGTTCATATTTTTAACTCTTAGAATGATACTTGTCTTTTATTAACTAAAGAAAATAGTAAACTTTTACTAAGAGGGTAAAACATACAAAGAAGCAAATAATAAATCATTGCATGATATTACTACGCATTTCATATTGCTTCTTTAAATATTGCCCTTACCGGGCAATAATGGTTCTTTGTAGAAATCGGAGCTCAAGGTCAAGTGGAAGCATCCGACTTCACTACCTTGCAGTCACAAGGCAAGTTCATAACTTGCTCATGTCCTTTGAAGAGTCTTTATCAAAGATATTGCAAATTGTGTGTTATCATCTATGATCTGGAGAAAGAAAATGTTATCTTCGCTAATAATAAGATGTAGTTATCATCCTAAGTGATGATAAAGATTGGCAATGGAACTTAGGGTTCCAATTGCATAAGTCACATAGGCTTAACAACCCATGACATCAGAGATTCTAGCACCATATATTACGCGTTAACCATGAGATTTGGAATGGGACGGAGAAGTTAGTTGTATCTTCTTCCTTTCATATGGAGGCAAGATGACCTTATCGTGACGCTGGGATTCCTTGTGTGGATCCAGCATATGGGTGGGCACCCTTAGGCCCCACGATTTTGGTGTCAAGATTATCTATGAGTGGCTGCCGGAGGTATAGTCAGACCTTTATGGAGCTTGCCAGGGGCATCACCAGCTCATAGAGTCTCCGGGAACTCATCAGGGTTATAACTTGCCCTAAATTGGGGGCTTAACGGAGATGGAGCTGGGCCCGGAGGATCGTGCAGACATATGGGATCGCGGAGAGGGCAGTGATTGGCTTGGATCACCTACTAGGCCCCACATCACAGAATTGTGGATGGGAAAGTACGCCCGGTTGTGCAACAAGGAGTTGATCTCTCATGGATAAAGCAATGCACCTCTACAGAGTGTAAGAACTGTAACTTGTTACTCCCTGTTCCGGGAAGGAGCTACGAACGCGGCAGGAAAGGAACTCCATGAAGTTCTGGTCAACCTGTGAAGGCTGATGGGCTTAGTTTTTGATAATAAAAATCAATCTTTGAAGAAATGTTTACGAAAATTGCATATCTCCAAGGACTTATAGTCCGAGGTGGTAGATAGAGCATCAAACTTCCCACCTTGCATATAATGAACTTGCTGGGTAACGCTGTTACTCACTCTTTCCTTCGAACCCCTGCTTAGACTCTGAGAATCCAGAAGACCGTTCAATGTACGCAGCTGAAGGACAAGAGGATGTCTACTATGAAGAGCCAGACCTGCCCCGAGGAGTTGAAGGGGTGGACTATGAGATACGCTATGGAGTGAAGGGCAACAATTCCGAGTAGTTGCCTTAGTTATTAGTAAAACAATTGAGCCGAGCAGCATAACCTTATAGAATAAGTTGTTGGGCTTAATTTGGAATATGAGTTTGGATTTTATATCTTCCGCTGAAAATACTTAAGTTTGGTTTGTAATTTTGTAACACTTGAAGTTGGAACTTCTGGTTTGTAATAATAATGAAGTGTCTATGTTTGTAATATGGACCCGCAATGTTTCTGTTGTACCACTCTGAGGGATGTGATATTTATGGAACGGTGTTCTGTAGATGTCATGTCAACGACTATAGTGTACTACACATGAAGTGGTATGCTGGGTCACCGCAACTGGTATCAGAGCAATTGCTTTGACCTTAGGTTGGAAACCTAGTAAAGGGAAATAACTGTAGGAGTCTAGGAGCAACGGTAAAGAGTTCTCTAGATTATATGATGAATATTCAATTGGGAATATTTTGTTATATTTTTTAGTGTGATAATTCTTTATTATGATGCATCATTATAATTAATGCATACTAATTATATTCATTTCTGTTATTTATATGCAGTGGAAATGGCACCAAAGTTTCCAAAACAGACTTTGGCAAGGAAAGAAGAGACTCTCGATGACTATCAGGGGGCTTTAACTAAACAGCTTCGAGAACTTCTAAGGGTTTTTGGTTGCTCAACTAATATCCCAGTCAATACCATGACATACCATGATGGGCAAATGTTAGCCAAATATCGTGTTAGCATCCAACTACCAAAGAAACTTGGTTTATATCACAATTTACCTATGGGGGAAGGTAGAAGTCACCTAGCAACATATCATGTTGCTATTATGGAGGCGATAGACAATGTTCGGGAACACAAAGCAGAAGAGTTAGCTGGAAGCACATATTCTGTGATCCCTCATGACTCTATAGACGAGGAACCTGAACCGGATCATCTTACATTCGTAAAGAAGCATCCAAAACTAGCTTCTAAGTTTATGGATCTGTATCGACTGTTGGTTGGGTCTTTATATAAGACACATCAGGTTATTGTAGAAGATCAGGTTGATATGCTAGAGGATTTAACGAATCCTGAAAGAAGGGAGAAGTTAGCATCTAAACTGGAGAATGAAGCAGTGGATAGGGTTAACCCAGTTTTCAAGGATATACCTATAGATCCAGCATCTTTTACACCATATCCTTACTCACCTATACCAGAACCTACTAGATATCCTGATGAGGGCACTAGTCATCCAGTACCATAGAGTTCTTGGGGAACTGAAGACTCGAAACTACCTATTGGAAATTCCGAAGGATGGAGGTACAGATCGATGGATGGATCTGCTAGGAATCCTATTCCTGTAGAAGATTCAGTTGGAGATGTCGGACAGACTAGTCGCATGGGCGTGAGATCTTATTCCGTTGATGGAACATATGTTCATGTGGAAGATGTAGAGTCCGATGAGGAAGATCCTGAAGAAAGGGTGTTTGAGTCATTAAAACATTATCCAACTCCAGATAACATGCACTATCCAATCATAGCTGAGGACTATCATATCTAGCAGAGTACTTGGGGGGCACCGGAAGGGGAATATTCTATTGATTCCTCCAGAGTCGGGATACAAGAGATGGATGAAGAAGACAGTGATGAGGATGCCTCGGTAGATGCTTCAGATGAATTGGAAGGCATGGATGCACTTCAGTTGAATGATGTGTCAAGTTCGGAAACTTCTGATACTGAGTATCATCCATCGAAGAGGCAAGTCATTCCACATACGGTGCGTCGTACTTCACGTTAGCACGGTTGTACTCCGGGTATGTACGATGAACAACGCAACTTCTAGGGAGTGTGACTTTGACTAGGAGTATCTCGCAGGAGACGAGAGTTAGAGTCGGAGGAATTGATGTAAATAAATAAGTGGGATAGTACCCACATGAGTTTGTAATACTTATTTAGTAAGGGTTTGTAATCACGTTGTATCAACTATGTGGCTTGTAATATATAGTATGTGTGTAATGCATATTTGGTTCTTATTTGGATATTGTTTTCCATTGTGTGACTAGTTCTGTGCATGAAGTTGAGCTCAGAACACATATGCATGATGTAGTTATGAGTGTTCGCTTTATGTTACAGGACTAGGGGGGTATGGAAACGGGAGTAGAAAACGAGACTGAGCAGCAGTGCATGGAGCGCGAAGCCAAGGGAAAGGCAGATGAAGACGCCAGAATGCAGGAAAATTTACCACCACCACCACCAATGAGGTCATTAATGGAGCAGAACTTTATGCAGTACATGCAAATGATGCAAGAGTCCCAAAACAAATTCATGGAGGGTTTGGTAGATCGAGTGGGATGATGGCCCAAAATATATCGAGCTCGTTGGGGAACCCCAAGAGGAAGGTATGATGAGCACAACATCAAGTTTTCCCTCAGTATGAAACCAAGGTTTAATCGAACTAGTAGGAGCAAGGAAACAACCCAAAGGTGTTGCTAGCTGAACATTGGCAGGGCGCACTACCGGTGCCAGCAGCAACATGGATACCTACACAACACAACCACAGAACTCTGTCCCCAACTTGCGACGAGGTTGTCAATCTCACCGGTTTTGCTAAAAACAAAGGATTAAACATATCGAGTGGAAGAAAGTAATAGTTTGCAGAAAGTAAACACAAAGCAGTAAACAGTTGATTGTAGATTGAAAGTAAAAGAAAGGACCGAGGTCCATAGTTCACTAGAGGTGGCTTTCCTTAAGATAGATAACATGGTGGGTGAACAAATTATAGCGGGGCAATTGACAAACATCGAGAAAGCATACACGCAGATACTAATCATCTTGACTCCTTTGAGATTCGATTGGGCATTACAACATTATACATAGACCGCCATCCAAGTGCATTTATGACTAATAATCCACCTTTAGGTTATCATCCGAACCCCCTCCAGTATTAAGTTGCAAGCAACAGATAATTACATTACGAATTGCGTGTAAAGTAAACAATACGATTGTTCTATGAACAAAGGATTGTTGTTTTCTCCCTAGTAGCAACAACACATCTAGTACCTTAGAGATTTCTGTCACTTCCCCAGATTACCATAGGCATGAACCCACTATCGAGCATAAATACTAACTCTTGGAGTTGCTAGCATCTACTTGGCCAAGATAGCTACTAACAACGGAAAGCATGCAAGATCACAAATAACAAAGACATGATAGAATCAATAATCAATCTGAAATAGCATCTCAATATCCATCAGATCCCCGCAAACACAACATGCAGAATTACAAATAGATGATCTTGATCATGAACGGATCTCACAAGATCTAAACATGATAGCACAAAGGAGGAGAACCAGCCATCTAGCTACTACATGGACCCGTAGTCCAGAGATGAACTACTCACGCATCACACCAAAGGCTTGCATGATGACGAAGAAGGCCTCCATGGTGAATTCCCCCCTCCGGCAGGGTGCTGGGAAGAGCTTCAGATCCCTCCCGATCTAGGGATGGAGATGACGGCGGCTACAGACTCTTTCGTGGAATTTTGATCGGGTACTTAGGGTTTCCGTATCAGAGGCAACTTATAGGTGGAAGGAGAGGCCGAGGGGGTTCCTGGGGCGGCCAGACCACCCCCTGGCGCGAGCTAGGCCTGGCCACGCGGCCAGGTGGTGTGGCCGGGCCCCAGCCCCTCTCCGTCTCGTATTCTGGCTCTAGGTGGCCCTCGGTGAAAAACTGACTTTGGCTTTTGTCCCATCCAATTCTGAGAATATTCATTTTCTGACTTTCCTGGAACCAAAAACAGCAGAAAATGCAATTGTATCGTGGCTCTTGTTAATAGGTTAGTCCAAGAAATCATATGAAAAGTACTCCAAAGTGTGGACAAAACACAAGAAAGTAGATAAAACCAAGCATGGGACATCCAAAATTATGGATGTGTTTGCAACGTATCAACATCCCCAAGCTTAACTCCTTCTCGTCCTCGAGTAGGTAAGTGATAAAAAGAAAGAATAATTTTTGAGGTGACATGCACCATCATAAACTTGATCAAAGTATTTGTAAAACATTCAAAGCTGGGATCATAGTACTTCAATCATAACATGAAAGACAAAGTTCTAGCAATAAGACAAAGAAACTATGTTGCAACATGAAAAGGCACAAACAAAAGATTCATGAATAGCAATGCTTTGCAAGACGTTTGTTTGTTTCACATAAAGAAAACATAGCATAGTGGCATTCAGCTTGTCCCTCATAGAGTAGCAAACATAAATGCATAGGACACCTTCAAAGTTCATAAGAGTGATTAGATACAAATATTTTAAAACAAGCAATATCAAAGCTATGCATCAATCAATAAGTCTTGGGACAATGCACATAGAACTAAGAATGGCCACTATGCTCTCAAAGTAGGTGCATAAAGGTAGAAGGTGGAGACTCAACGTAAAAGTAAAATAAAGGCCTTCATAGAAGGAAGTAGGGATTCAAGTTTCATAAAGAGCTTCCAAAAATTATGGTACTTAATAGCTTTCAGCTCTCATTGCCCCTATCATAAGCATCTTGAAGTGATTAAGGTTAAAGTGAACAAACTATGGTGTATATGCTTGACGAAGTATAAGTTGGAAATCTCATGTCCCTTGAATACGGGGGTCACTCCTCATGCTACTCAAGTTTAGTCACCGGTAAGTTTTTGTCATCGTAAGTAGATGTGTATCATAGAGAACCGCCAACGGGGTACCCCTTGCCCGATGAAACGGAAGAATCCCCATATCAAAATGACAAGGCAAGCTTACAACAAGCATCTTAGAAATCTTCTTATTTACCATGGGAATATGGTGCTTTTTTCTCTCTTTCCTCTTTTCTCATATCTCTTTTTCCTTTTTTTCTCTTTTTTTCTTAATATCTAACTCTTTTTTTATAAGAAGAATGCTTCATAGACAGCTCATTATGGTTACGCTGCAGGTTTCCACCATGTCAGCACGGATTAGACCAGCGACCCAGGCGTTTCTCTAACACACATACATAACTTCATGGACTTACAAGCTCCCCTTTCATTTCACACCGACGACATCCATAGACAAAAGAGCATGATATCAACTAGGTACAAAGTACAAGTGCAATGTTGAAAGCGTTCCCCATGAAAGCATGGTTCTGCAAATCCCCAACAAATAAGTGCAAGCCTATACAACACAGACGACACAATGGTTCAAGTTTATTAAGGGCAAGAAAAGTAAAGTGTGCCATCAAGTTTGTGAGAGCTTTAATCACTAGTTTTCTCATAACAAGTTTAATTCGAAAGGTAGATAAAAAAATGCATATACTTGGAATAGCATATACTAGTAGGTAGGTATGGTGGACTATTTGGAATAACTTGGTTTAGGGAGTTGGATGCATGAGTGGAACTCATACTTGGTTGTGGAGGCTAGCAAAAGACTGGGAGCGACAAACTAAGAGAGCAATAATGGCCATAATCATGCAGAGCGACAAAACATCATTGATCAAAGCATAAAGTGATACTACAAGTTGAAAACTAAAGGATCATAAAGGCTTATGGTGACTTGGGATAGTCATAACATGGTGTGAGCATGCGCCAAGTCAACCCAAATAAAGCATCAAAGGAGAATACCACAATACTAAGCCTTAATATGCTAAAACAACGCATGATTCTTCAAAGGCACATTAAGCAATCTCAATTATTTATAACATGTCATGCTACAACAAAGAATACTAAGCCTAAAGCCAAAACAATATCAAGCATGGCATGACAAAGCATAGGCCACAGTCAAAAACAATCTCTCTTTACCACTTAGGCATGAACTTTCCTACTCTTTTCCAAATCCAAACCAAAATATTTGAAAACCAATGTATGAAAGAGGGGGTCCAACAATTATTCAGCAAACTAAGCAAACAAAGCAAATGAAAAAGCAAAACGAAAACGAAAAAGAAGACGCTCCAAGAACAACACAACTGTGCATGAAACAATAAAAATAAAGCGTTTGGAAGAAACTTGAGATTTTTATTTATGAAGAGGGGGATGCCTTGGGTATCCCCAAGCTTTGACGCTTGTACTTCTTGGATATTTCTTGGGGTGACATGCGTGGCATCCCCAAGCTTGAGCTTTAGTCCATTCTTCATCTCATTACTTATTCCTTCCATACATCTGAAAATTTTCCTTTATACAAAACTTCACACAATCTTTATTAGCAACATTAGTGCACTCAAGATAATAAATCTTTAGGTTCAGTTCTAACACCAATAAAACTTCCATTAAAACACAAGCTACTGTAGCACTTCCCTCAAAAATCTCAATTCCCCAAAAGAACTCAAAAAGGAACAAACAAGAAGCAAATGCAGAAAATGGCAGAAATCTGTAAAAACAGACCAGCAGGTAAAGACGAATTTTTTCGAAGACCTTCTATTGCTCAAATCAAAAAGTGTTTAACTAAAGAAAGTTAGATAACAACCTGGGGCAGAAGCACAAAAATTCACGCCTCAAAAGGACGTACATATATTTTACACGAATTTTTATGGTGAAGCACGGAAATCTGTTTCGGGACAACAACTTTCCCAATCATTACTTCTCTCTCATTAGAGGTGACTCTTGGCACAAAAAGCAAAATAAAAAGGATAAGGAGTGGTTATTACTGAAGTAATAACTTCGAAGACTCATCTAAAACTTTTGGGTTATCTCCCAATAAGTACTTTTCTTTAACGCCTTTAAGTTAGGCATAAGAAGCAAGAAAAAGAATCAAGTGTTCTTGAATGAAGAAGCATTAAGAGCAAATTTTGTTTTCATAGGAGAGGCAAAAGAAATCTTCTCTATCTTCTTAGGGAAGTGTTCTATACCTTTCTTGAGTGGGAGTTGATATTTAATGGTGCCTTCTTTCATATCTATAATGGCACCAACAGTTCTAAGAAAAGGTCTTCCCAATGTAATAGGACAAGAAGCATTGCATTCAACATCCAAAACATAGAAATCAATGGGGACACAGGCATTGTTAACCATAATAAGAATATCATTAATACTCCCCATGAGTTTCTTTTTAGCATTATCATCAAGTGGGACATTCAAATAACAATCTTCAAGTGGTGGAAAATCAAGCATATCATAAATCCTTCTAGGCATAATAGAAACACTACTATCAAGATCACATAAAGCTTTGAAATCAAAATCATTCACTTTCATATTGATGATGGGTTCCCAACCATCTTCTTGTTTTATAGGAATAGAAGCTTTATGTTTCATCTTTTCTTCTTTAATCTTTATGAGAGCATCAGTAATGTGTTTTGTAAAGGCCATGTTCATAGCACTAGCATTAGGACTTTTAGCAAGCTTTTGTAGGAACTTAATAACTTCAGAGATGTTGCAACCATCAAGATCAAAATCATAATTATCATCTAAAGTAGTAGAGCCATTACTAGCCTCAACACTAGTGGTAGTGATAGTAGCAACACTAATGTTTCTAGCAATTTCATCTTCTCTTTCCCATTTAGCATGCAATTTAGCTAATAGTCTAACATTTTCATCAATTCTAACTTGTATGGCATTAGTAGCTACAAAGGGATTATCAATAGTCTCAGGTTTAGCGTCCATTTTATTCAAAGAAGATTGAGCTTCAGCCAGTGATGCAATATTTATTTCAGCATTAGAGAGTTTTTCCTCAATAGTTTTATTGAAAGCAGTTTGTTTACTAATAAAGTCCTTAAGCATAACTTCAAGTTCAGAGGGAGCACTCCTATTGTTGTTGTAGGAATTTCCATAAGCATTACCATTGTTTGGAGGATATGGCTTATAATTGTTGTTACCAAAATTATTCCTGTAGGCATTGTTGCTAAAATTATTATTTCTTATAAAGTTCACATCAACTTGCTCTTCTTGAGCAACCAAAGAGGCTAAGGGAACATTATTTGGATCAATATGGGATTTCCCATTAACAAGCATAGACATAATAATATCAATCTTATCACTCAAGGAGGAGGTTTCCTCAATAGAATTACCTTCTTACCTTGTGGAGCTCTCTCAGTATGCCATTCGGAGTAATTAACCATCATATTATCTAGAAGCTTTGTTGCAACACCCAAAGTAATGGTCATAAAGGTACCTCCAGCAGCTGAATCCGATAGGTTCCTTGAAGAATAGTTCAATCCTGCATAAAAAGTTTGGATGATCATCCAAGCAGTCAGTCCATGAGTGGGACAATTCTTTACCAAAGATTTCATTCTTTCCCAAGCTTGAGCAACATGTTCATTATCAGATTGTTTAAACTTCATTATTTCACTTGTCATAGATATAATCATAGCAGGAGGATAGTATTTCCCAATGAAAGCATCTTTGCATTTAGTCCAAGAATCAATACTATTCCTAGTTAGGGAATTCAACCATTCTTTAGCTTTTCCTCTCAAAGAGAAAGGAAACAATTTCAGCTTAATAATATCTCCATCTATATCCCTATGCTTTTGCATCTCACAAAGTTCAAAAAAGTTATTTAAATGAGCAGCAACATCTTCATTACCAATACCAGAAAATTGTTCTCTCATAACAAGATTGAGTAAAGCAGGTTTTATCTCAAAGAAAGTAGCTTCAGGAACAGGTGGAGCAATATGTGTGCTCATAAAATCATTATTGTTGGTGCTAGTGAAGTCACACAACTTAGTGTTTTCTAGGGTAGCCATTTTTTTGTGCTTTTAATAAAGAAAGCAAACTTGTAAAACTAATTTTGTGTGTTTTTGATAAAGAAACAAGCAAACAAAGCAAAAGTAAACTAAGCCAAACAAAAATAACAAAGCAAAGATATTGGTTATGAGGGACTCCCCTTGTGAAGATGTCCTTGACTCCCCGGCAACGGTGCTAGAAAAATAGCTTGATGGCCCAAAATATATCGAGCTCGTTGGGGAACCCCAAGTGGAAGGTATGATGAGCACAACAACAAGTTTTACCTCAGTATGAAACCAAGATTTAATCAAACCAGTAGGAGCAAGGAAACACCCCAAAGGTGTTGCTAGTCAACGCTAAGCGGGCGGCGCCTTGGTGGGTGCCAGCAGCAACGTGGAGACCTGCACAACTCAACCACAAAACTCTGTCCCCAACTTGTGATGAGGTTGTCAATCTCACCGGTTTTGCTGAAAATAAAGTATTAAACGTATCGAGTGGAAGAAAGTAATAGTTTGCAGAAAGTAAACACAAAGCAGTAAACAGTTGATTGTAGATTGAAAGTAAAAGAAAGGACTGGGGTCCATAGTTCACTAGAGGTGGCTCTCCTTAAGATAGATAACATGCTGGGTGAACAAATTATAGAGGGGCAATTGACAAACATCGAGAAAGCATACAAGCATATACTAATCATCTTGACTCCTTTGAGATTCGATTGGGCATTACAACATTATACATAGACCGCCATCCAACTGCATCTATGACTAATAATCCACCTTCAGGTTATCATCCGAACCCCCTCCAGTATTAAGTTGCAAGCAACGGATAATTGCATTACCAATTGCGTGTAAAGTAAACAATATGATTGTTCTATGAACAAAGGATTGTTGTTTTCTCCCTAGTAGCAACAACACATCTAGTACCTTAGAGATTTCACACTTCCCCCAGATTACCAGAGGCATGAACCCACTATCGAGCATAAATACTAACTCTTGGAGTTGCTAGCATCTACTTGGCCAAGATAGCTACTAACAACGGAAAGCATGCAAGATCACAAATAACAAAGACATGATAGAATCAATAATTAATCTGAAATAGCATCTCAATATCCATCAGATCCCCGCAAACACAACATGCAAAATTACAAATAGATGATCTTGATCATGAACGGAGCTCACAAGATCTAAACATGATAGCACAAAGGAGGAGAACCAGCCATCTAGCTACTACATGGACCCATAGTCCAGATATGAACTACTCACGCATCACACCAAAGGCTTGCATGATGATGAAGAAGGCCTCCATGGTGAATTCCCCCCTCCGGCAGGGTGCTAGGGAGAGCCTCAGATCCCTCCCGATCTAGGGATGGAGATGACGGTGGCTACAGACTCTTTCGTGGAATTTTGATCAGGTACTTAGGGTTTCCGTATCAGAGGCAACTTATAGGTGGAAGGAGAGGCCGAGGGGTGCAGGCGGCAGACCACCCCCTTGGCGCTAGGCAGGCTAGGCGACCGGTGGTGTGGCTGGTGTGGCCCCTCTCCCCTCCTCGTATTCTGGCTCTAGGTGTCCCTCGGTGAAAAACTGACTTTGGCTTGTGTCCCGTCCAATTCTGAGAATATTCATTTTCTAACTTTCCTGGAACCAAAAACAGCAGAAAACAGGCAGCTGGCATTGTGGCTCTTGGTAATAGGTTAGTCCAAGAAATCATATGAAAAGTACTCCCAAGTGTGGACAAAACATAAGAAAGTAGATAAAACCAAGCATGGAACATCAAAAATTATGGATACGTTTGCAACGTATCATGGGACATCAGAGGGCACCTCAAGGACGTGGTGTTAGTCTTTTGGATTTCCAGGATACCAGGCCTTTACCTTTTGCATCTGCTCCAGAACCAATGGATGCAGAGGATTGGTTAGCAGATACTGAAAGAAAGTTGAAAACTGTAGGATGCAATGAGGAAGAGAAGTTGAGATATGCAACACATCTATTGATCGGACCTGCAGCAGCATGGTGGGAGGGTCAATTAGCTATGCAACCTCCAGGAAGAGAGTACAACTAGAAGGAGTTCAACCAAAGATTCCGTGAATACCATGTTCCGGAAAGTATCATTGAGCTGAAGCGTAGGGAGTTTGAAGAGCTGCAACAAGGTTACTCCAGTGTCATGAAGTATATCCAAGAGTTCAGTGATTTATCTCGTTACGCTACTGAAGAAGTTAGCACGGAGGCAAAAAGGAAGAAGAGATTCATGCGTGGACTAGATCCATTTGTGAAGATGCAGTTGAGGCTTGCCAACACTCAAACTTTTCAACAGTTGCTTGATGCAGCTATAACTTTTGAAGATGATTACAAAAATGTCCAAGAGGAGCGCATGAAGAGAGCAAAGAAGGAAACAAAGAGGATTCAGGCAAGTAAACCCAAAACCAACTTGGAATTTAAACCAAGAAATAGACCCTACAATAACAACAACAGGAGTAGCAACAACACTGGAGGACAATTCAATCCTAGAAGGAATGTCATATGTCATAATTGCAAACTTCCGGGACATATCAGCAAGGATTGCCAGAAACCAGTGATTATTTGTATTGGTTGTGGTTAAAAGGGTCATATCAAGCCAGAATGCCCAAGTAAGCCCCCCTGTGGTTGGCCCACCAAGAGTGGAGGCCAAGCCAGTGGAGGAGGTGGTGGACCGCTGAACAGAGGTGGAAGCTATGGCCAAAATGATAATGGCAAGAGAGGTAGACCTACTGGAAAGCTAAATTGCGCAACCTTGGAGGAGGTGGATAACTCGGATCAAGCGGTGATAGGTACGCTCAATATTCTCACAAATCCCGGAAAAGTTTTATTTGATACCGCTGCAACTACTTCTTTCATATCTAAAGAATTTTGTGACAAATTTGGGATTAGAAGGGCACTGTTAGATAAACCTATGACCGTAGTTACTGCCAGAGGGATTGTGGTAGTTAGAAAATATTAAACCAAACCAAGTCATCTCCATCTGTGGTCAAACCTATTATGAGGATCTTTATGTGATCCCATTAAAAGGAATAGCAGTAGTGTTGGGAATGGATTGGATGACGAACTATGGAGCTCAGATCAATTGTGAGGATAAAACAATTTCAATCAGGTCTCCAAGTGGAGGAAGGATAGTCTATCAAGCGGATAAACATACTCATATCATGGTAGATCTATAGTTGAACTCAATGAAGGAGGTCAAGTTAGAAGATATTCCGGTGGTGAAGGAATTTCAAGATGTTTTTCCAGCAGAGTTACCAGGAATGCCACCTGATTGGGAAATAGAGTTCACTATTGACCTGATACCTGGTACAACACCAATAGCTCAAGCACCATATAAGATGGGGCCAAAAGAATAAAAGAGCTTAAGGAGCAAATTGATGAATTAGCCCAGAAAGGACTCATTCAGGAAAGTGTATCTCCGTGGGGAACTCTAGTGATCTTTGTGGATAAACGGGATGGAGGACAAAGAATGTGTGGGGATTACAGAAATCTCAACAATGTCACCATCAAGAACAAGTATCCATTACCAAGAATTCAAGATCTATTTGACCAAGTCAAGGGAGCTGGAGTATTCTCCAAGATCGATCTAAGATCAGGTTATCATCAAATAAAAATTAAACCTGAAGATGTTCCTAAAACAACATTTGTATCAAGGTATGGACATCATGAGTATTTAGTGGTACCTTTTGGTCTGACCAATGACCCAACAATATTCATGAATTTGATGAACAAAATCTTCATGTCTTACTTGGACAAGTTTGTCATAGTATTCATTGATGATATTTTGATATACTCTAAAGATAAAGAAGAGCATGTAGAGCATTTGAGAATAGCATTGCAAATCCTAAGAGAACATAAGCTTTATGCTAAGTTCAGTAAGTGTGAATTCTAGTTGGACGAAGTAGAGTTTCTTGGTCATGTGATCAGTAAGGATGGAATTGCTGTAAATCCATCCAAGGTTCAATCAGTACTGGAATGGAAGGCACCAACCAATGTTAAGCAAATCCGAGCTTTCCTAGGTATGGTCGGATATTATCGGAGGTTCATTGAAGGTTTTTCCAAGATAGCTGGACCAATGACCAAAATGTTAAGAAAGAACACACCGTTCATATGGGATGAGAAGTGCGAAGCGAGTTTTCAGGAGCTAAAGACCAGATTAACTACCGCACCAATCCTAGCAGCTCCAGAACCAGGAAAAGATTACATCGTATATTGTGATGCCTCCAAGGAAGGATTAGGTTGCGTGCTTATGCAAGATCGTAAGGTGATTGCGTATGGATCTAGGCAGCTAAAACCACATGAAGTGAATTATCCAACCCATGATTTAGAGTTAGCAGAAGTAGTCTTTTCTTTAAAAGGATGAGGACATTTTCTCTATGGGGCAAGATGTGAGTTATACACTGACCATAAAAGTCTCAAATATTTCTTCACTCAAAAGGAATTAAATATGAGACAGAAGCATTGGCTGGAGTTAATTAAAGATTATGATCTAGCAATCAATTATACCCTTGGAAAAGCAAATGTTGTGGTAGATGCTTTAAGTCAAAAAAGCACAGATACGCAACCCATGAATAGAGAATTGCCAAAAGAATTACAGATGGACTTGGAAAGGTTGGAAATACAATTTATAAGTACAACAGGTCTTGGAGGATTAGCTACCATGTGGGTAATTGAGGAACAGAGTAGTGATCTTCGACATGAAATCTTTAGACATCAAGATGAAGATCCTTTTATTGCTAAAGAAGTTCGAAGAATTTCTCAAGGTCAAACATCAGCTTTTCACCTAGGAGATTATGGATCTTTATGGTTTCAAAACTGTAACTACCTCGGTGAATGACGCTCTAAGTTACTTGCCTGGATGAGCGAAAGTGGTTAAAATAGTACGGTGGGGCCCAGGGGCCACTCATAGGTAGACCTGTCGGTCGTCCTAACCACTTCCAGAACATCGGGACAAGAACGAGCGGCGTAATCTGGAGGCGAAGGGATGAACTACATACACAAGTGAGTATGTATGCAAGCCACCATACAACAGTTTTCAGAGCCATTCCATCTAAAAGAAATAGAAATATTGCAACACCATACGGCAAGATCCAAATATCCTAGATAGAGATAATAGTTTAGGATAGCTCCTCATACATCAAACATCAGAGTATCAGGCGGAAGCGGAAAACAAGATCCGAGTACGGATAAGAAGCAAATCGGCATAAGATGCCACATAAATAAACACATCCCGCCCACAGATCCCGCGGATCCCCATCCTCGGAATCTCTACACCAAGTGATCGTTGCCAACATCATCTGTATCCTCCACCCAGTATCCATCTTGTGAGTACACCTGTTCATTTGACTCAAACAATTTATCGTGTGAGACCCTAGGGGTACTCAGCAAGTCTTTATGCCTCTAAAGGGGACATAACTTGGGGTGATGCAATTGCAGCAAAAGATAATAACTAACAAGTCTATAGATACTCGCTAACCATCCGCCTAACCAAAGATAGATGGATGTCCGTTAATTAGTAACAACAATTATAACAGTATAATTAACAGATCCATCCTCCTTCTCGCTTACCAACGAGAAAGCGGACGAACAACCCATCCGGTGGCAGTTTGATTAACCATTCCATGAGTATTGCACTACTTACTAGTCAGGTACTTAGTCAAATTAAAAGCGGTACTTTAGTTATACTTGTCTATGATCGAGAAACTGTGCCCCAAGTCGTCCATAACCGCGGACACGGCTTTCAGAAAGATTTACCCTGCAGGGGTGGACAAATAGCAATACACACTTGATCAACCTCGGAAAAACCAAATCAAAACCCAACGAGGCATTCACGACAAAACGCTCACAGGATTCAGAAATATTTCAGGGGGCCACCCCAATAAGCTACCCGCAACAAAGTTGGCCGGCTCCGAGACGGACCCAGGGTTTGCGACGATGGCTGTAAACGACTGGGAACCCGAAAGTGTGACTGGGCTTGTCGATACCGCGAAAACATGGCGCGGTCCAAAATAGTACAGGTGCTCCACGCACAATCTTAAATAAAGCAGTAAAGCATGGCATAAGTACAAGATAGTAATAAAGCCCCAAACTACTTTGTGGCCCCAAGAAATAGGAATGAATCAAGCTCTGGCTCAGGGGGGGTCCATAAGGCCTCCCGGATGTGGATAGTGCGAATAGTCAAGGAACAGGAATCAAGTACTCGGGGTCCTACGGGACACAAGTGAGTAGGAAAAACCAAATAGCAGATATTGCTCACCGGTGCCACTTTCATTAGTTATCCCATTACTACTCAGGTTAAGTTGTTTAGGTACCTCATTATCCATCGAACACTCACATACCCTACACATGCTATTCTATGACTCGCATGGCTCAAACAACTCCTGTAGTAATGGCTCATGGGATGGAGGAACAATCTTCGGTGGAAAGGCTATGCAGTACTTGGGATTCAATTTAATGCAATCGCGACTCAATGATGCAAGAATAATATAGAGGCAATAGGTACTATATTTATGCAAGCATGAGGTAGTGCTTACCTGGCAGCTCAGTTGAAGCGAGAGAAGGATCTGGGTAGTACTCCTGGGGTTCCTGGTATTTCCCTGCTTGGCGTCTATTCAACGAAGAACCAAACAAACAAGGGACAACATAAATAAAGTGCACAAGCATATGAATTAAAATGCGACAAGCAAACAAGCATGCCATGATGAATGATGCACAATTTACATGGCAATAATGTAGCATGGCATGGGTGAGGTGTGGGGTACAAGAATAAAGCATTTTATTGAGTTTTAGCCATGTTTTGCTCCCATATAAGTTGCTGTATACTTTATATTTATATGATGCATGCTGCAGTTCAGAACATGGAATGCATAGTTAGAACGGGCTCGTCGCGCTGATCGATTTAGACATATTATTTGTCAAATTTGGAGTTGTAGAATTAAAGTTATTAATTATTTAAGAAAAGGCATTTTTGTTGCTTTTAAACAATTTCGAAAATTTAATTTGCCCAAAAGATATTTTGAAAGGCATATTTGTAATCCTCACATTTTTCTGATTCCAAAACATATATTATTTGTGTTATTTGGATTTACAAATTAAAAGTTATTTAAAACAGAAATTAATTTATATTAAAACATTTCTAAAATTGTTTTATTTAAACAGATGAACAGCCAGACTTTTTATACCCAGAGACAGCTAGCCCTAGACGCTGACGGGTGGGACCGAGCTGAGCTGGTGGAAAAACTGCGCGCGAAACCTTTTCTACCGCGAGGCAGTCTAGCCCGTGAGACAGACAGGTGGGTCCTGCGGGCCAACGGACCCACGCGACAGTGGCTGAGCGAGCGGGTGCCACGCGGCAGAGCCGGGGACCGCGGGTTGAGGTCCAGACTTTGCGGGTGTTTCTTTGTAAAACAACCACGGTGGCTGACAGGTGGGGTTAGGGTGGAGCGCGGGTTGAGAGACAAAAAGGTGGGGCGGGTATCTGCAAGATAGCCACGGCTACTGTTTTTCTTCCCCCGATTAACTGACGGACACGCTGCGCTGGCCTTGTGGGTTCGAACCGAGCCTTCGCTTCAGAGGGCGGAACCAGTGCGGTAGAGAGGGATGTTGACAGGAGGGCGGTAGGCGGCTAGGTAAGCTTCTACGGCACGACGACGAGCAAACGCAAGCGCGCACGCTAGCGCACAGAGGGTGTTCGGCACGTGGTCCGGCGAGCACAGGCGACCAAGGGGAAAAGGAAGGTGTCAGGGAGGGAGGTTGGCTCACCGCGAGTGCGTCGGTGGGGTTGGTTCGAGTCGGGGAGCGGCGGATCGGCGACGAGGCAGACGGCCGGCGGATTAGGGTTTCGGTTCGGCGTCGACGTGCAGCGGGTCGCAGGGGCTTCTACTCCTTGCTGGCGTGCACCGGGGTGATGCAGAGACTGCCTCGGTCATCCCCGACACCCACACGCCACGCCCGCCGCCTTGCTTCGAGGGGACGGTGATCGACACCGACGGTGGTCGTCGAGGTGGAGAGGGGTAGCGGGGAAGGAGAGGGGTAAGGCACGGCCCTGGTTGGATCTGGGCGATGCCAGGTAGAGAGGAGGGAGTAGATAGGGACGGGAGAGGAGAGGGAGGTGCCGTGGGGAATCGGTGGAGAAAAAGGTGGCTCGGCCACCTTTCTACTCCTTCTCCTCACGTGCTCGATGTGGGAAGGACAGGGCAGGGGCATGGGCGGCTGCAGCTGGGCCAGGGCGCAGGGAGGTGAGGTTCGGGTGTGGGACCTGGCTGGTAGAGAGAAAGAGAGAGAGGAGGGTAGCTAGGGAGGTGTTCGGCATGGAGCTAGGGTGGGGCTCGGATAGGGTTAGAGTTAGGGTTAGAGGGGGTAGCTCGGCAGGTTGGGGTAGATGGGGTGGGTCTTGGTTGGCAGAGAGAGAGAGCATCTAGGGGGATGCTCGGCATGGTGAGAGTAAGGTAGAGGGTTAGGGTTTTGGTTTAGAGAGAGGGGTGATGGTGGTTAGGGTTTGAGCATGGACAAAACAAGATCAAGCAAGGGTTTAGGGTTTGTTGTGATCCACAAGATCAAGCATGATGGGGTGAAAGGGTTTTGTTGGACCCATGGGGATGGTGGAGAGAGAGATGGAGGTGGAGCTCAACAAAAGAAGATCCACTCAAGAACAAAGAAAAACCAAAGGAGATAAGATGGTGGTGATTTGCATGGCCCATGCATAGTAATAGATGCCATGTTTATCCTTGTAAAAACAATAATAAATTCCCATGACATTTATTCTTGTGCATTCCAATTTATGGGAGTAAAGGTCAAGCAAAAGGAATTAAAAGTAGGTCCCATGTGGAATAGATGGAGATGATCATATTTGAATATAATTTTGGACATGCTAGTGTGTGTGTTCCACTAGGTGCATAATATCCCCAATAATATTCCAACATGAGCAAATATTCCAATACAATCCATATGGAAGCTAGAAAGAGGAATGCCACTCAAAATGCATGCAAAGGTGGCTCCACATACCAATAATGTGAAAACAACATGATGCTAATATGAGAGCATGTGGAGTTAGAAGTGGATCCATCCCAACCCACATGAGCTAGATTAAATGCCAAAGGAAAGTGTAAAAGCTCCTGGATAATTAGGATGGTGGAATTATAAGGTGGTGACAAATAAAAGGTGATGGGGTTGAATAAAAGATATGCCCCCAACTCAACTTGGGCATCAAGCATTTATCAAGAACCAAATACAATATATCAAGAGCCAAATACAATTACCAATGCATATGAGAGAAGAACCAAATGAAAAGGGTTTTATATGATGCTCAAATGCAAGGTGGCATGATGACATGAGCATGATATAATTATGATGCAACAATTATATGTAGGAAGTAGCAATTATATTACTAGACCATGTAGCATTACATATGTTAGACAGATGGGATGCTACAACTCTCCCCCACTAAACAGGAATCTACTTGAGATTCTAGGAAGAAGAAGAAGACTCGAAGAGGGTAGGATACTTGGCACGGAGCTCATCCTCGCGTTCCCAAGTGGCTTCATCAACGGACTGGTGCGACCACTTTGCGTAACTTGATGGACTTGTTGCGAGTCCTTCTTTCTGCGACTTCTAGAATTTTTATGGGGTGTTCTTGATAAGACAGGTCTTCTTGGAGATTGATAAGCTCATGGTCCACGATCCTACCGGGGTCCTTGAAGCACTTCTTGAGTTGAGAGATATGGAACACATCATGGACCTTGAGTTTTTCAGGGAGCTCAAGAGCATAAGCGACTTCTCCTCTTCTTCCACGAACTTTGAAAGGACCGATGTATCTAGGAGCCAGCTTTCCTTTGATACCAAAGCGGTGCGTGCCTCTCATGGGAGTGACACGAAGGTAAACGAGATCACCAGGGACATACTCCATGTCCGTGTGCTTTCTGTCATAGTTGCTCTTCTGGCGACTTTGAGCAGCCTTCAGATTTTCAAGAATGATGTGAACCTTCTCCTCCGCTTGAGTTACAATGTCGGGGCCAAACAATGTTCTTTCACCTGCGCCCGACCAACCAATCGGAGTTCTGCATTTGCATCCATAGAGAACCTCAAATGGTGCCATCTTTAGACTTTTCTGGAAGCTGTTGTTGTAAGAGAACTCAGCATAAGGAAGGCATTCTTCCCACTTCATGCCGAAAGAGATAACGCAAGCACAGAGCATATCTTCTAGAATCTTATTGATCCTTTCAACTTGTCCTTGCGACTGAGGGTGGTAAGCTGTGCTGAAGTTCAATTTTGTTCCCAAAGCCTTTTGGAAACTTCCCCAGAACTTGGAAGTGAAGATGCTTCCACGGTCTGAACTGATCTCAAGAGGAACCCCATACAGAGAGACAATTCTGTTGATATAGAGCTCAACCAACTGAATTTCAGAAATTGTTTCCTTGACGGGAAAGAAGTGAGCCACTTTAGAAAGCCTATCGATGACAACAAAGATTGCATTGTTGCCCTTCTGCGACCTTGGAAAACCAGTTATGAAGTCCATCTCTACTTTCTCCCATTTCCATTCTGGAGGTTTCAATGGCTGTAGAAGACTGGAAGGTTTCTGATGGACAGCTTTAACTCGGCGACAGACATCACACTCCGAGACATACCTGGCACAATATCGTTTCAACCCTGGCCACCAATACTGTGTTTTCAAGTCCATGTACATCTTAGTGCTACTAGGGTGGATAGAAAGAACAGAATCATGCGCCTCCTTAAGAACTTGCTCTCTTAAACCCGGGTAGTTCGGAACAAACATCCGGTGTTGAAAGAAAAGAGCGCCTTGGTCGTCGACGTGGAAGGACTCATACTTCGGAAGCTGAATGTTGGAGATGATCTTTTTAGTGTAAGGATCACCAAGTTGAATGGAGTGAACTTTTTCTTCCAAGAGAGGAGTTGCCAGAAGGTTCATAAGATACCCTTGATCCCCAATTTCAAGGTTGAGCTGACGGAATTCCTTTCACAAGAGAGGCTGTTTTTCTTCCACCATGAGGTTGTTGACATAAGCTTTTCGGCTGAGGGCATCGGCCATCACATTAGCTTTGCCCGGGGTGTAGTTGATGGTCAAATCGAAATCATTGATTGCTTCAATCCACCTCCTCTGACGAAGGTTGAGATTAGGTTGTGTGAAGATATACTTGAGACTCTTGTGGTAAGAAAAGATTTCACAACGGTTGCCAAGCAAGTAGTGCCTCCATACTTTCAAAGCAAAGACAACTGCTGCGAGTTCAAGGTCATGTGTTGGATAGTTGAGCTCATGAATTTTCAACTGACGAGAGGCATATGCAATGACTTGCTTTTCTTGCATGAGGACCGCACCCAATCCTTGCAAGGAGGCGTCACAGAATATCTGGAAAGGCTTTGATGTATCTGGAGGAATCAAGACGGGTGTGGAAGTGAGCTTCTCTTTGAGTGTTTCAAAGCTTGCTTGACATGCAGGAGACCAAAGGTATTTCTTGCCTTTCTTGAGGAGATCGGTAAGAGGCTTTGCAATCTTCGAGAAATTCTGAGCAGGCGGCAGCGAGAATTAGCCAAACCAAGGAAACTCCGGACTTCTTTGACATTTATGGATGGAAGCCAGTCAACAATTGTCCGAACAGTTTCTGGGTTGACGGCAATGCCCTTGGCAGAGATAACGTGACCAAGGTAGGTGACTTCAGGCAGCCAGAACTCACACTTGGAGAACTTTGCATACAGGCGGTTCTCACGAAGCTTGTTTAAGACACACCGAAGGTGTTCTTCTTGTTCTTCTTTTGACTTAGAATAGACTAGGATGTCATCCAGATAGACCACAACGAACGTATCAAGATACTCCATGAAAACCGAGTTTATAAGCCTCGAAAAGGTGGCAGGTGCGTTGGTGAGACCGAAAGACATGACCGTGTACTCATACAGGCCATAGCGGGTGGTGAAAGCTGTTTTGGGAACATCTTCCTTGCGAATCTTGATTTGATGATATCCACTTCTCAAATCAAGCTTAGAGAATACCATAGCTCCAGCTAGCTGATCGAAGCGGAAGGGGATATTTATTCTTGATGGTTTTAGCATTGAGAGCCCGATAGTCAACACAAAGTCTATCAGTCTTGTCTCGCTTCTTCACAAAGATGGTTGGGCTACCCCAAGAAGAAGTACTGTGCTGAATGAAACCCAACTTCTCTTGTTCATCAAGGTGACGTTTGAGTTCAGCCAACTCAGCAGGACCCATTTTATAAGGCCGCTTGGAGATAGGAACGGTACCAGGTTCAAGCTCAATCACAAACTCGACCTCACGATCTAGAGGCATACCTAGCAACTCTTCAGGAAAAACATCTGGGAACTCACAGACCACCGGAACACTCTGAATAGCTTCCATAGCATCATCATTTAGAGACGCCAAAGAGAAAAGCTGAATTGCAGGAGTCAAACTTGGAGAATAGACTATATGGCCTTCAAGAATTTTCAAAGAAACCGAGCGTTCAGCACAATCAATCACAGCTGCATTTGCTGTTAACCAATCTATGCCCAAGATAACATCAATGTCAGAATTGCCCAGAATAATTAAGGAAGCCGGGAACGAAGAACCACCAATCTCAATTTGATTGCCATGGATGATTTTAGAAGCCCTCATGTTTCATCCAGGAGATTGCACCATGAGGCGAGTTGGTAAAGCATCAGAAGGTAACCCATTACTCTCCGCAAACTTGTATGACACGAATGAATGTGATGCACCAGAATCAAACAAAACTCGTGCAGGAACTGAGTTAACAGGAAGCATACCCATCACAACTCCAGGAGCATGCTCAGGTTGAGCGACGTTGACACAGTTGGCACGAGCAACCGTAGACCCGGGCTTGGTGTTGATGTTGAGAGCCCGAGGTGGAGGTGCACGAACCACAGAAGAACTTGCCACGGGTCTTGGAGGTGGTGGAGGAAGAGCTTTGTTGTTCATGGGACAACTCCAGTGTTGATGCCTAGTGTTCCCACAAGTGTAACAAGCACCAGGTGGACGTGGAGTAGCATAGCCAGGGACTCCGCCAGGCGCTCCAGGGTAGTTGTGGTTGTAGCCCCTGGGAGCAGTAGTGAAGGAGTTTGGTGGCCTTGCCGCATAGCTTGATGGTCTTGGTGGAGCCGGGAGCGACGATGGGGTGTTAGGAACCCACACACGACGCTTAGAAGGAGCTGTCATAGATGAAGAGCTTGCTGCGTCATGGCTGTGTTTCTTGGACTCCTCGAACACTTGCCTACTTGCTTCCTCCTGCAGAGCTGTATGTTGGAGTTCCAGAAAAGACATCGGCCTTGCATGAGTGATTGCATATTTGATTGATGCATTGAGCCCTTGTCTGAACCTCTTTTGCTTCTTCTTGTCATCAGAAATCCCATCGCCACCATACCGAGAAAGGTTCATGAAGTTCCTGATATAGGTATTGACATTGTCATTGCCCTGCTTGAGGTTGAGAAACACTTCCTTTAACCTCTCCATGACAATTGCTGACAGATATTGCTCTTTGGAAGCTCTAGTGAACTATTCCCAAGTAGGCTGAAACTCAGAGTGGTTTGCCTTCAGGTAATTCTACCACCACAGAGCTGCATCTCCCTTTAGAAGGTGAGTGGCACATTTTACCCATTCTTGCTCAGGAACATCAGCAGTCATCAGTAGCCTTGACATCTCACGCAGCCAATCATCTGCGTCCAGAGGCTGATCAGACACCTCAAAGTGGCGCGGGTTGAACTTCAGAAAACTCTTGATGTCTCCTCGCTTGGGAGGTGGAGGTAGCAGAACAAACTCATTCCTCCTGACACTTTCTTCAAATCGCTGCTGTTTCTGCTGCATTGCTCCCAAGGCATTAGCAATACTTGCCAACGCAGCCCCAGTTCAGGTGGTATGTCCTCCTCAGAACGGCGTGGTGGTGCCATCCTGTGATTGATATAAAACTCAAGTCAGTACCAAAATGGAGAATAATAATAATCCAAAATAGTACCAAAATGGAATTAACCAAGATTAAAGGATGCAAATTACTAAGATGATATTAAAATATCAACAAAGTTCAAAGCACCTAGAAAAATATCAAGCATAACGCACACGACTGAACAAGGAGTGTGGTACACAAGCTAACAAAGAAAAAAATTCCGCAAATTTCGGCATTAAAATACCACTATATGCGCAAAACCACTTAACGAATCAAGATTATTAACCCTACCAATTCAATATACAAGAGCGAATGATAAAAGTAGTGGTATGGTCGTGACTCCATCCCGCACTCAAATCATTACTCCGCACATGAATAAGTAAAACACATATCCCAACACCTTCTTCTTAAGATGAACCTAAAGATTAGTAACTACGGAAACGAACACCCCAACAAGATAACGTCGGATAACAAAGAGTAAGACAGATCGCACCGGTATACAACAAATCAGATAGATCGTGTCGGTTTACAAAGGCCTGTTGGTATGGAATGTACCAACAGTTGATAACCCAAAAGGCAGATAGCGATAACAAGTTGGATGCAATAGATAGACAAGAAATTACACACACACAACCTATGGTATTACGGATACCCAGAACACGTGAATCCTAGTTTGAATTTTAGAAGAGGATTGAAAACGTTACAGTTCCTTACTAGAAAAGGGTGGGTGGGTGGGTATGAAGAAAAAATGGAAGCAGTCCTACTCTCACATTTTGTTTTTCCCTAGAATACATAGCGACCAAAATATTTGCTAGACTGACAACGACCATTTGGCTGAGACCCTGAAGGGCGGGATGACTCTAATACCAATTGTAACTACCTCGGTGAATTACGCTCTAAGTTGCATGCCTGGATGAGCGAAAGTGGTTAAAATAGTACGGTGGGGCCCAGGGGCCACTCATAGGTAGACCTGTCGGCCGTCCTAACCACTTCCAGAACATCGGGACAAGAACGAGCGGCGTAATCGGCAGGCGAAGGGATCAACTACATACACAAGTGAGTATGTATGCAAGCCACCATACAACAATTTTCAGAGCCATTCCATCTAAAAGAAATAGAAATATTACAGCATCATACGGCAAGATCCAAATATCCTAGATAGAGATAATAGTTTAGGATAGCTCCTCATACATCAAACATCAGAGTATCAGGCGGAAGCGGAAAACAAGATCCGAGTATGGATAAGAAGCAAATCGGCATAAGATGCCACATAAATAAACACATCCCGCCCATAGATCTCGCGGATCCCCATCCCTGGAATCTCTACACCGAGTGCTCATTGCCAACATCATCTGTCTCCTCCACCCAGTATCCATCTTGCGAGTACAGCTGTTCATCTGAATCAAACAATTTATCGTGTGAATCCCTAGGGGTACTCAGCAAGTCTTTATGCCTCTAAAGGGGACATAACCTGGGGTGACGCAATTGCAGCAAAAGATAATAACTAACAAGTCTATAGATACTCGCTGACCATCCGCCTAACCAAAGATAGACGGGTGTCCGTTAATTAGTAACAACAATTATAACAGTATAATTAACAGATCCATCCTCCTTCTCGCTTACCAACGAGAAAGCGGACGAACAACCCATCCGTTGGCAGTTTTATTAAACATTCCATGAGTATTGCACTACTTACTAGTCAGGTACTTAGTCAAATTAAAAGCGGTACTTTAGTTATACTTGTCTATGATCGAGAAACTGTGCTCCAAGTCGTCTATAACCGCGGACACGGCTTTCAGAAAGATTTACCCTGCAGGGGTGGACAAATAGCAACACACACTCGATCAACCTCGGAAAAACCAAATCAAAACCCAACGAGGCATTCACGACAAAACGATCACAGGATTCAGAAATATTTTAGGGGGCCACCCCAATAAGCAACCGGCAACGAAGTTGGCCGGCTCCGAGACGGACCCAGGGTTTGCGACGACGGCTGTAAACGACTGGGAACCCGAAAGTGTGACTGGGCTTGTCGATACCGCGAAAACATGGCGCAATCCAAAACAGTACAGGTGCTCCATGCACAATCTTAAATAAACCAGTAAAGCATAGAGCGTCCGACTATGGACAAGATGCAAATGGGGCTAAGAGCCCTGAAGAATAACCAATGGCGTCCATAACCCCGCGCATGCCAAGCCGGAAGGGTAACCCTGCTAACGACGTCGATCTCAAACCTGCTAAAACAAAAGGGGTGCCGACAAAGGGCAAAGGAAAAAGAGGAGCCTCAGTACTGAGGCTAGTACACGGCGAGTCTAGAATTCGGCGGCTCTCGCCTACATAGGTATGGTGGATTGAAGCGGCAGCGCAGTATGCACTAAACAACCTATAGAGACTCGATGCAACTGTCGGCTATTAGAGAGGGATAAGAGAGACCTCTTCAGGACCAACCTGATACTAACAGCAATCATACCCATCCTGGTATTCCCCCTCGAGACCAAACGAGGAAGTCAAACCAAGGAACTCACACAGTTGGCAGTTTTATTCATTCCATTATAGTTGAAGCACTTACTAGTCAGATATAGATAGCATGAGTCATCCTGATAGCACTAGTAGTGGGCAGTTTTAGTTAACCATTCAATTGTAGTTGTAGTACTTACTAGTCAGATATAATTAGCATGTGACATCCCAAACCCAGCAGTTGTTGGCACTTTTATTTCATTCCATTGGAGTTGCGATACTTACTAGGCAGGTATAACATGACACGATACACCCCAGTTCCACCAGTTGTTGGCACTTTTATTATCCATTCCATTGTAGTGAAGCTGATTATTAGTCACATATTAAGTCAAATTTATAGCACTACTTTAGTTATGCTTGTCTATGATCGAGATACTGTGCTCCAAGTCGTCCATAACCGCGGACACGGCTTTCAGAAAGATTTACCCTGCAGGGGTGCACAAATAGGAACACACACTCGATCAACCTCGGAAAAACCAAATTAAAACCCAACGAGGCATTCACGACAAAACATTCACAGTATTTAGAAATATTTCAGGGGGCCACCCCAATAAGCTACCCGCAACGAAGTCGGCCGGCTCCGAGACGGACCCAGGGTTTGCGACGACGGCTGTAAACGACTGGGAACCCGAAAGTGTGATTGGGCTTGTCGATACCGCGAAAACATGGCGCGATCCAAAACAGTACAGGTGCTCCACGCACAATCTTAAATAAAGCAGTAAAGCATGGCATAAGTACATGATAGTAATAAAGCCCCAAACTACTTTGTGGCCCCAAGAAATAGGAATGAATCAAGCTTTGGCTCAGGAGGGTCCATAAGGCCTCCTGGATGTGGATAGTGCGAATAGTCAAGGAACAGGAATCAAGTACTCGGGGTCCTACAGGACACAAGTGAGCAGGAAAAACCAAATAGCAGATATTGCTCACCGGTGCCACTTTCATTAGTTATCCCATTACTACTCAAGTTAAGTTGTTTAGGTACCTCATTATCCATTGGACACTCACATACCCTACACATGCTGTTCTATGACTCGCATGGCTCAAACAACTCCTGTAGTAATGGCTCATGGGATGGAGGAACAAGGTTCGGTGGGGTTTAAAAGTAAAGGCTATGCAGTACTTGGGGTTCAATTTAATGCAATCGCGACTCAATGATGCAAGAATAAGATAGAGGCAATAGGTACTATATGTATGCAAGCATGAGGTAGTGCTTGCCTGGCAGCTCAGTTGAAGCGAGAGAAGGATCTGGGTAGTACTCCTGGGATTCCTGGTATTTTCCCTTCTCGGCGTCTATTCGACGAAGAACCAAACAAACAAGGGCCAACATAAATAAAGTGCACAAGCATATGAATTAAAATGCGACAAGCAAACAAGCATGCCATGATGAATGATGCACAATTTACATGGCAATAATGTATCATGGCATGGGTGAAGTGTGGGGTACAAGAATAAAGCATTTGATTGAGTTTTAGCCATGTTTTGCTCCCATATAAGTTGCTGTATACTTTATATTTATATGATGCATGCTGCAATTCAGAACATGGAATGCATAGTTAGAACGGGCTCGTCGCGCTGATCGATTTAGACATATTATTTGTCAAATTTGGAGTTGTAGAATTAAAGTTATTAATTATTTAAGAAAAGGCATTTTTATTGCTTTTAAACAATTTCGAAAATTTAATTTGCCCAAAAGATATTTTGAAAGGCATATTTGTATCCTCACATTTTCTGATTCCAAAACATATATTATTTGTGTTATTTGGCTTTACAAATTAAAAGTTATTTAAAACAGAAATTAATATATATTAAAACATTTCTCAAATTGTTTTATTTAAACAGATGAACAACCAAACTTTTTATACCCAGAGACAGCTAGCCCCAGACGCTGACGGGTGGGACCGAGCTGAGCTGGTAGAAAAACTGCGCGCAGAACCTTTTCTACCGCGAGGCAGTCTAGCCCGTGAGACAGACAGGTGGGTCCTGCGGGCCAACAGAGCCACGCGACAGTGGTGGCGCGAAGGGTGCCACTGGCGCCAGGGACCACGGGTTGAGGTCTAGACTTTACGGGTGTTTCTTTGTAAAACAACCACGGTGGCTGACAGGTGGGGTTAGGGTGGAGCGCGGGTTGAGAGATAAAAAGGTGGGGGGGGGGGGTATCTGCAAGATAGCCACGGCTACTGTTTTTCTTCCCCCGATTAACTGACGAAACCGACGGACGCCAGGCGCTGGCGGGGTTCGAATCGGGCCTTCCGCTGCAAGGCAGAGGGTGGAACCAGTGCGGTAGAGAGAGGGATGTTGACAGGAGGGCGGTAGGCGGCTAGGTAAGCTTCTACGGCACGACGACGAGCAAACGCAAGAACGCACGCTAGCGCACATAGGGTGTTCGGCACGTGGTCCGGCGAGCACAGGCGACCAAGGGGAAAAGGAAGGTGTCAGGGAGGGAGGTTGGCTCACCGCGAGTGCGTCGGTGGGGTTGGTTCGGGCTGGGGAGTGGCGGATCGGTGACGAGGCAGACGACCGGCAGATTAGGGTTTCGGTTCGGCATCGACGTGCAGCGGGTCGTAGGGGCTTCTCCTCCACGCTGGCGTGCACCGGGGTGATGCAGATGCTTCCTCGATCTTCCCCGACACCCACACGCCACACCCTCCATCTTGCTTCGAGGGGACGGTGATCGACACCGACGGTGGTCGCCGAGGTGGAGAGGAGGTAGCGGGGGAGGAGAGGGGTAAGGCACGACCCTGGTTGGATATGGGCGATGCCAGGTAGAGAGGAGGGAGTAGATAGGGACGGGAGAGGAGAGGGAGGTGCCGTGGGGAATCGGTGGAGAAAAAGGTGGCTTGGCCACCTTTCTCCTCCTTCTCCTCACGTGCTCGACGTGGGAAGGACAGGGCAGGGGCATGGGCGGCTGCAGCTAGGCCAGGGCGTAGGGAGGTGAGGTTCGGGTGTGGGGCCTGGCTAGCAGAGAGAAAGAGAGAGAGGAGGGTAGCTAGGGAGGTGTTCAGCATGGAGCTAGGGTGGGGCTCGACTAGGGTTAGAGTTAGGGTTGGAGGGGGTAGCTCGGCAGGTTGGGGTAGATGGGGTGGGTCCTGGTTGGCAGAGAGAGAGAGAGCAGCTAGGGGGATGCTCGGCATGGTGAGAGTAAGGTAGAGGGTTAGGGTTTTGGTTTATAGAGAGGGGTGATGGTGGTTAGGGTTTGAGCATGGACAAAACAAGATCAAGCAAGGGTTTAGGGTTTGTTGTGATCCACAAGATCAAGCATGATGGGGTGAAAGGGTTTTGTTGGACCCATGGGGATGGTGGAGAGAGAGATGGAGGTGGAGCTCAACAAAAGAAGATCCACTCAAGAACAAAGAAAAACCAAAGGAGATAAAGATGGTGGTGATTTGCATGGCCCATGCATAGTAATAGATGCCATGTTTATCCTTGTAAAAACAATAATAAATTCCCATGACATTTATTCTTGTGCATTCCAATTTATGGGAGTAAAGGTCAAGCAAAAGGAATTAAAAGTAGGTCCCATGTGGAATAGATGGAGATGATCATATTTGAATATAATTTTGGACATGCTAGTGTGTGTGTTCCACTAGGTGCATAATATCCCCAATAATATTCCAACATGAGCAAATATTCCAATACAATCCATATGGAAGCTAGAAAGAGGAATGCCACTCATAATGCATGCAAAGGTGGCTCCACATACCAATAATGTGAAAACAACATGATGCTAATATGAGAGCATGTGGAGTTAGAAGTGGATCCATCCCAACCCACATGAGCTAGATTAAATGCCAAAGGAAAGTGTAAAAGCTCCTGGATAATTAGGATGGTGGAATTATAAGGTGGTGACAAATAAAAGGTGATGGGGTTGAATAAAAGATATGCCCCCAACTCAACTTGGGCATCAAGCATTTATCAAGAACCAAATACAATATATCAAGAGCCAAATACAATTACCAATGCATATGAGAGAAGAACCAAATGAAAAGGGTTTTATATGATGCTCAAATGCAAGGTGGCATGATGACATGAGCATGATATAATTATGATGCAACAATTATATGTAGGAAGTAGCAATTATATTACTAGACCATGTAGCATTACATATGTTAGACATATGGGATGCTACAAAAACCATCTTTGTGTACCAGATGTGCCAGAAATTCGAGAAGTGATACTTCGGGAAGCCCATGAAACACCATATTCCATACATCCAGGAAGTACCAAGATGTACATGGATTTAAAAGAGTTATTTTGGTGGAATAATATGAAAAGAGATGTTGCAAAGTACGTAGCTGAATGCCATACTTGTCAAAGGGTTAAAGCAGAACATCAAAGTCCAGCAGGACCATTACAACCTTTGGAAATTCCAGAATGGAAGTGGGAAGAAATTGGAATGGATTTTATCATAGGGTTACCCATGACACCGAAGCGGAAGGATATGATATGGGTGATTGTCGATAGACTCACAAAAGTGCTCATTTTATTCCAGTAAATCAGAAGCATAATGCCGAAAAATTAGTAGAAATCTATATCAAAGAAATTGTAAGTAAGCACGGGGTACCTAAGAGGATTGTATCAGACAGAGGATCTCTGTTCACATCAGCGTTTTGGAAACGATTACATGAAGCACTTGGTTCAAAGTTGGATTTCAGCACAGCTTATCATCTAGAATCTGGAGGCCAGACAGGAAGGACCAATCAAATTTTAGAGGACATGCTTAGAGCTTGTGCATTAGATTTTGGAGGTTCATGGTAAGGTCATCTACCATTGGCAGAATTCTCCTACAACAATAGCTATCAGAGTAGTCTGAAGGCAGCACCTTACCAAGTACTATACCGAAGGAAGTGTAGATCACCTATATGCTGGTATGAACCTGGTAGTAGCAAGGAATTTGCACCAGACTATATCAAGGAAAAGCAAGATATCATCGATATTATCAGGGATCGATTAAAGATAGCTCAAAGTCGACAGAAGAGTTATGCTGATCAAAGCCGAAGATCATGGCATCCAGAAGTGGGGGATATGGTATATCTCAAAGTAAGTCCAATGAAGGGAGTAGAGAGATTCAGAGTCAAAGGAAAACTAAGCCCAAGATATATTGGACCATTCAAGATACCGAGTCAGAATAGATCAATAGCTTATGCTTTGGAGTTACCAAAAAGGCTAGCTCAACTTCACAATGTTTTCCATGTTTCACAACTTTGGAAATGTCTTAAAGTTCCCGATGATGCCATCACATATCAAGAGATTGAGTTACAAGCAGATTTGACTTATGTCAAGAAACACTGTAAGATTTTAGAGGAGAACTGGAAAAGGTTGAGAAACAGGGCAATCAAATACTGCAAGGTACAATGGGAGCATCACCTAGAGCGAGAAGCCACATGGGAGAAAGAGGATGACTTAAGGGAAGCATATCCAGAACTATTCAGGTACATATCCACAAACTTCGGGACGAAGTTTAATTTAAGGGGGAAAGTCTGTAACACCCCAGCATTAGGATCCGACGAAGGGTAGAATTAGGAATCCAAGTTTGTGCATGCATGCATCTGTAAAATCAGGGTAAATTTTTCGCCAAACAAAACGCTAAAGGGATCAGAGTTTCTTTAGCTAACTAGAGGTAGGAATAGCTCTTGTTAGTGATTGCTATGAACTTTGACATGACCTTTAGGCATTATTAAGGTTTTGGGGAAGTTACTTTGAATTCAAATTCGAAATTTAAATCAATTTGAAAGAATTTGAAAATTAGAAGTTTGTATTATTGGTTTGATTTCCAAAATTCCTTATTAATATTATTTGGTTAAATTATAGATAATAGATAACAATAAGGATTTAAGACAAGGAAAATTAAATAAGAAATGGAATCTTATTTCCTGATTAAATAATAATAACACAAATAGTGTTAAGTACACCCAAAACACTGAATATTACAGAAACAAACTTTGTTAACTTATAATCACATCTTTACAAAAAAAAGAAGATTACAATTGAAACCTATACTACATATCTACTCCTATACTAGATCTTATATGTCCAGATCTTGTTCCTGCAATTAAGAAAAACAACTAAATGAAAGAAAGGGTTAGTGTTTAGTTAAGTTTACTCTCAGTGGGGAACAATGAAGTGCACTGTTCGTATTACATCATTGAGTAAATAATAAAGGGGCAAGTTTCACCAAAAGTGCAGTATCTGTTCTTTTAAGTAAATAACCAGATGCCACATTAGAAGCCAAGTGGAGAGAGGTAAGTTTCACCAGGACAACAACAAGTAATCAGGTAAAAGTAAAAGTCAGATTACTTGAGCCGATCCACATGAACAACTCACACAGACACACAGGTGAGTCACCTAAATGCATGATATGTGATGTCCAAGCAGATGTAGCAGTACTAGCACTCAAGCAGAGCATGCAACCAAAGCTCATCCATAGCCAGCATCACTCTCAATCTCTAGCACATGCTCTGACTTCATCGAGCTCACCAAAGCATCCACAAAATCACCAGCCACTAAATCAAATTAATCACTACTTGACCTCAACATGGTGACATAAGGAGGGGGTGGTGCCGAAGGATAGCAAGGGCAACATCCTGATCACAGGAGAAGAGGAGGAGCAGGCGCAGAACCAGGAGGTGCAGGTGTAACACCCTTGAATCGACCCTATGCAGATTTCAGCGCTTCCCGCCAAACCCACATAGAAACGATTCAAGGACGCCCACCAAGCACTTGCGTGCGGGTGGAAATCAAAGTAATATCATTACACAATAGTCCACGATGGAACCCACAGAACACACACATATATATATAACACCTCCATGAGTCAAGAATACAGATATACAATAGAAAGATCCAAATCACCTTGAAAACGATAGAGCGTCCGACTACGGATAAGATGCAAATGGGGCTAAGAGCCCTGAAGAATAACCAATGGCGTCCATAAACCTGCCCAGGCCAAGCCGGAAGGGTAATCCTGCTAACGACGTCGGTCTCAAACCTGCTAAAACAAAAGGGGTGCCGACAAAGGGCAAAGGAAAAAGAGGAGCGTCAGTACTGAGGCCAGTACACGGCGAATCTAGAATTCGGAGGCTCTCGCCTACATAGGTATGGTGGATTGAAGTGGCAACACAGTATGCACTAAACAACCTATAGAGACTCGATGCAACTGTCGACTATTAGGGAGGGATAAGAGAGACCTATTCGGGACCAACCTGATACTAACACCAATCATACCCATCCTGGTATTCCCCCTCGAGACCAAACGAGGAAGTCAAACCGAGGAACTCACACAGTTGGCAGTTTTATTCATTCCATTATAGTTGAAGCACTTACTAGCCAGATATAGATAACATGAGGCATCCTGATAGCACTAGTAGTGGGAAGTTTTAGTTAACCATTCAATTGTAGTTGTAGTACTTACTAGTCAGATATAATTAGCATGTGACATCCCAAACCCAGCAGTTGTTGGCACTTTTATTTCATTCCATTGGAGTTGCGATACTTACTAGGCAGGTATAACATGACATGATACACCCCAGTTCCACCAGTTGTTGGCACTTTTATTATCCATTCCATTGTAGTGAAGCTGATTACTAGTCACATATTAAGTCAAATTTATAGCACTACTTTAGTTATGCTTGTCTATGATCGAGATACTGTTCTCCAAGTCGTCCATAACCGCGGACACGGCTTTCAGAAAGATTTACCCTACAGGGGTGCACAAATAGCAACACACACACAACCAACCTCGGAAAAACCAAATCAAAACCCAACGAGGCTTTCACGACAAAGCAATCACAGGATTCATAAAATATTTTAGGGGGCCACCCCACTAAGCTACCCGCAACGAAGTTGGCCGGCTCCGAGACGGACCAAGGGTTTGCGTCAATGGCTGTAAACGAATGGGAACCCGAAAGTGTGACTGCGCTTGTCGATACCGCGAAAACACTCCGCATCCAAAACAGTACAGGTGCTCCACGCACAATCATAAATAAAGCAGTAAGGCATGGCATAAGTACAGAATAGTAATAAAGCCCCAAACTAGTTTGTGGCCCCAAGAAATAAGAAATGAATCAAGCTCTGGCTAAGGGGGATTCATAGACTCTCTCGTATGTGGATAGTGCGAATAGTCAAGGAACATGTATCAAGTACTCGGGGCCTACGGGACACAAGTGAGCATGGAAGAACCAAATATTAGCTATTGCCCACCAATGCCTCTGCATTAGTTATATCTATTCTCAGCATTTTAATTATCAGTTGAAATTAAAGTCATGATCATCTCTACCATTAAGCATGCGCCAACCTTCCAATAACGGTGGAACAACAACGACGCGAAGCGGCACCTGAGCAAGCAACTATGACTCGCAAGGCCGACTATCTATCAAACAACAGGCAATAGGATGTGTCCAAGGCAATATAAAGGCTGCACGGAATATATCTGGTACGGAACACTAAAGCATCGCGACACGGATAGCAATAGATCAACAGGAGGAAATAAAGACTATAAATGCAAAATAGGTAGAAAGGGGGAGAATGCTCGCCTGGGAAACACTATCGAAGGTTCATCCGAAGATCGAATCAACACTCGCATCAACTCATCGGCCTAGTCCGTGAAGAAGCAAAGCACTAGAAGAAACACCGGATACACTATTTAATACTATGGCAGAAGATCGAGCATGATGCAGATATGGTGCACGACATGGCAAAGATGCGATGCAATTAGGCAATATTAAGCGGAACCGGGGTCATGACAATTAATTAGGAGGTTCATGTTATTTAGATACCCCGCAATTTAAATGTTGATTTAACAAGGCAAAACATGGTATCGGTTCGCTACACAAATTTAAATGGAGCCAATATAAGACTAGAAAAACCCGCATATGGTCCCCATATTTAATTATTAGGTAAATCGACAAAGTACCTCCAGACAAATAAACATGTATGCGAGTATGTATCAATTGATATGCAACAAGTATATGTCAATATTATAAAAATAAGGGTCTCAGATAGGGAATCACATATTTAGGGTCGAAGATCTTGAGGGCTCGAAGAGGTTCGGGTTCGGTCTCTGCCTTCGAACTCCGGGGTCTCGGGGTTCGACGGTGATCGGTCTTCGGATCCGCGAAGGAGAGCTTGACGTGCCTAGGGTTCGGTCTTCAGATCCGTGTACGCGATCTTATCATCGATGACAATCTCGGGTATGTATTGTTGGTCTTCTATTTGTTGGTCTTCAGAAGATCTTGGCAAAAACCGGGGACGAAGAGCTTCGCGGGGCTACGGTACTCTTCGGGTGGCATCACGTATCTTCGCATGGTCGTCATCCACGCCACAACCCACTCGTAGATCATCTGGACAGATCTTAGGGGCCACTATGCCAACATAGGTACATCACATCATCAAGACGCGAGCGCAAGACACAGAAAATAAAACGCAGATCAAGATCAAAGTACTACGAGGCAACATATCCCGAGTGGACATTTCCTCAAACACCTTGTCGGAACTAGGCGTTGACTGCAGGGGCATTGTCGGTTCGTTGCAGGACAAGCAGCTGCTGGCATGCATGCTGTGGGGAGGCGAGGTGGGCACGGCGAGGAGCTCGGGTGAAGCGGTCTGTCGTGGCGTTGAGGAGGTAGAGCCCCGGTCAGCGAGGCCCTGGCAGGGCAGACACGCTCGAGGCGAAGAAGGGCCCGCGGGTGACAGGGTGCTTGCCGGGCTTGCAGACGACGAGTGTGGAGATGTCGCCACAGGCACTGGGCTCTAATAGGACAACGACACAGAGGGCTTGCCGGAGGGTCGATGGCGGCGGCAGTTGCGCAGAACTCGGGGTCGTGGGCAAGCTCTGGCAGAGGAACGACGAGGAGGAGGGCGCAGTCATCGATGGCTTGCAGGGCGACGAGGAGGACGACCGTGGCGGCAAAGGCCAGCAGAGGAGGGAGGCGGCCAAGGCGAGGCCGCAGCACGACGGCAGCCGGCTTGGGGCGGAGTGATGGTACGGAGGAAACCTGGCCGGGCGCAGGTGGCTGGCGGCGTCGGGAGCTGGGTGAAGGGGGCGTGGCGGCGGAGCTCCTAGCGAGCTGGCGGTGGAGGGGCACCATCGAGGGCAGAGACGAGCCGCGACCGAGAGAAGAGCCAGCAGAGGAGACGCTGGCCGACGGTGGCCTACAGAGGAGAGGCGACGCGAAGATCGATCGGGAATGGGGGGATGGTGGCGATGGTGTGGGAGTTAACCGTGTCGGGGAAGAGAGAGAGGGGGGTAGGTGGGGATTCGGTGTGGGGCTGGGCGACGCGGTCACGCTCATGACGTGGCAGGGAGCGCGCGTGGGTGGGGTCGTGTACGGGAGCGAGGTGGTTTCGGTGTTACGTTGCGGCATGCTAGGAAGTGGTGCGGCGACTCAAACCTGTTGCGTGCGTGTACGAGTGTAGCGGCAGCAACTAGGGTGTGGTAGGTGGGATGGTCGGCCGCACCGCGCGCGTGCTGTGTGCTTGCACCGCGGGTGAGTGCGTGCTAGGCTAGGTGGTGGCGGCAGCACATGTTGAAGGGATTAGGGTTTGGTTAGGTGGGTTTAGACTAGGGCCTTCTTTTGGGCCGGTGGTAGGCGGTTTTGCCAGTTGGGCCTTTGGCCTGACTAGCTGGACTGCCTCCCCGGACAAAATATTTTTATTTAATTAATTTTAAAAGACTTTTGCAAAAGTGTTTTTAGACAAACAAAAGATCGGTAAAATACCAGGGTTTTGATTTGAAATAAAGATAGGGATATTTAGAAAACAAAGATAGACTTTTAGAAAATAGTTTTAGGCAAACAAATGCATGATGATGATGATGCTCAAATGCAATGTGGCATGATGACATGAGCATGTGGTCATGATGATGCACAAAACAAAAGCACAAGGATTTTCTAGTAGTGGTTTTACCGGGGTGTTACAATTCGACACCACTAACAATGGATCTCGCCCTCGAGATCCGCCTCATGGTACGGGGAAGAAGGCCGACAATCTGAATCTTCTCGCTTTGTGTAGATCCTCGCGATACCACTAACAAAGATCCCGCTCCATCTTGAATTTGGCGACATCACCAACAAGGGGTCGTTGCTCACGTTCACCGAGAGAACTCTCCGGAGAACAAAGGGCGAAGGTAAAGGCATCAAAAGGTAAGGCCACCTCTATCTTCAGTGGAAGGAGTAATTGCAGATCCACCGATTCTATGTACAAGAGCGAATGATAAGAGTAGTCAAATGGGGATCAGTCCATCGTGCACCCAAAGCATTACTCTACACATGAATGGAGAATTATGCAACCAACTCTCAGAATTCAGACTGAAGATCTTGAAAAATAATGTTCAGAAGCTTCGGAAAATAAAGGAGTGATGCATGACCTTTATCGGAGCTGAGGTAGCTAATGATGATGTCGTCTTGGAAACACCGGGAGATACAAAGAAAGGTTTTAGTGAATTTTGGTCCACTAAAAGGTACATAGAAGGAAATTCTCAGATAGCATGAAGACCGGATGTGGAAACACCATTGCAGAAGGAATCGAAACCCTGAAGGTACGACGGAAACCCAACCATGAGAATTCCTATACTCGAAGAAAAGATGAGAGGGCAGATTTAAAACACGCATAGGTAAGAGGAGAAGAGCATAGAGGTAAGGAGTAAAAGTAGACCTAATCAGATCTATACAACCGATTTTGTAAAATAGATTTGACACTCTACATCGGCCGTTAGCTAGGTTATCCTACAGGCTGGACCAGTGGGGTATCGCAACTGCTGAGCTCTGATACCACTCTGTAACACCCTTGAATCGGCCCTATGCAGATTTTAGCGCTTCCCGCCAAACCCGCATAGAAACAATTCAAGGACGCCCACAAAGCACTTGCGTACGGGTGGAAATCGAAGTAATATCATTACACAATAATCCACGATGGAACCCACAGAACATATATATATATACAACACACCTCCATGAGTCAAGAATACAGATATACAGTAGAAAGATCCAAATCACCTTCAAAACGATAGAGCGTCCGACTACGGGCAAGATGCAAATGGGGCTAAGAGCCCTGAAGAATAACCAATGGCGTCCATAACCCTGCCCATGCCAAGCCGGAAGGGTAACCCTGCTAACGACGTCGATCTCAAACCTGCTAAAATAAAAGGGGTGCCGACAAAGGGCAAAGGAAAAAGAGGAGCGTCAGTACTGAGGAAAGTACACGGCGAGTCTAGAATTCGTCGGCTCTCGCCTACATAGGTATGGTGGATTGAAGCGGCAGCGCAGTATGCACTAAACAACCTATAGAGACTCGATGCAACTATCGACTATTAGAGAGGGATAAGAGAGACCTCTTCAGGACCAACCTGATACTAACAGCAATCATACCCATCCTGGTATTCCCCCTCGAGACCAAACAAGGAAGTCAAACCAAGGAACTCACACAGTTGGCAGTTTTATTCATTCCATTATAGTTGAAGCACTTACTAGTCAGATATAGATAGCATGAGTCATCCTGATAGCACTAGTAGTGGGCAGTTTTAGTTAACCATTCAATTGTAGTTGTAGTACTTACTAGTCAGATATAATTAGCATGTGACATCCCAAACCCAGCAGTTGTTGGCACTTTTATTTCATTCCATTGGAGTTGCGATACTTACTAGGCAGGTATAACATGACACGATACACCCTAGTTCCACCAGTTGTTGGCACTTTTATTATCCATTCCATTGTAGTGAAGCTGATTACTAGTCACATATTAAGTCAAATTTATAGCACTACTTTAGTTATGCTTGTCTATGATCGAGATACTGTGCTCCAAGTCGTCCATAACCGCGGACACGGCTTTCAGAAAGATTTACCCTGCAGGGGTGCACAAATAGCAACACACACACGATCAACCTTGGAAAAACCAAATCAAAACCCAACGAGGCTTTCACGACAAAGCAATCACAGGATTCATAAAATATTTTAGGGGGCCACCCCACTAAGCTACCCGCAACGAAGTTGGCCGGCTCCGAGACGGACCCAGGGTTTGCGTCAATGGCTGTAAATGACTGGGAACCCGAAAGTGTGATTGGGCTTGTCGATACCGCGAAAACACTCCGCATCCAAAACAGTACAGGTGCTCCACGCACAATCCTAAATAAAGCAGTAAGGCATGGTATAAGTACAAAATAGTAATAAAGCCCCAAACTAGTTTGTGGCCCCAAGAAATAAGAAATGAATCAAGCTCTGGCTAAGAGGGATTCATAGACTCTCCCATATGTGGATAGTGCGAATAGTCAAGGAACAGGTATCAAGTACTCTGGGCCTACGGGACACAAGTGAGCGTGGAAGAACCAAATATTAGCTATTGCCCACCGATGCCTCTGCATTAGTTATATCTATTCTCAGCATTTTAATTATCAGTTGAAATTAAAGTCATGATCATCTCTACCATTAAGCATGTGCCAACCTTCCAATAACGATGGAACAACAACGACGCGAAGCGGCACCTGAGCAAGCAACTATGACTTGCAAGGCCGACTATCTATCAAACAACAGGCAATAGGATGTGTCCAAGGCAATATAAAGGCTGTACGGAATATATCTGGTATGGAACACTAAAGCATCGTGACACGGATAGCAATAGATCAAGAGGAGGAAATAAAGACTATAAATGCAAAATAGGTAGAAAGGGGGAGAATGCTCGCCTGGGAAACACTGCCGAAGGTTCATCCGAAGATCGAATTAACACTCGCATCAACTCATCGGCCTAGTCCGTGAAGAAGCAAAGCACTAGAAGAAACACTGGATACACTATTTAATACTACGACAGAAGATCGGGCATGATGCAGATATGGTGCACGACATGGCATAGATGCGATGCAATTAGGCAATATTAAGCGGAACCGGGGTCCCGACAATTAATTAGGAGGTTCGTGTTATTTAGATACCCCGCAATTTAAATGTTGATTTAACAAGGCAAAACATGGTATCGGTTCGCTAAACAAATTTAAATGGAGCTAATATAAGAATAGAAAAACCCGCATATGGTCCCCATATTTAATTATTAGGTGAATCGACAAAGTACCCCTAGACAAATAAACATATATGCGAGTATGGATGAATTGATATGCAACAAGTATATGTCAATATTATAAAAATAAGGGTCTCGGATAGGGAACCACATATTTAGGGTCGAAGATCTTGGGGGCTCGGAGAGGTTCGGGTTCGGTCTCGGCCTTCGAACTCCAGGGTCTCAGGGTTTGACGGGGATCGGTCTTCGGATCCACGAAGGAGAGCTTGGCGTGCCTAGGGTTCGGTCTTCAGATCCGTGTACGCGATCTTATCATCGATGACGATCTCGGGTATGTATTGTTGGTCTTCTATTGTTGGTCTTCAGAAGATCTTGGCAAAAACCAGGGACGAAGAGCTTCGCGGGGCTACGGTACTCTTCGGGTGGCATCACGTATCTTCGCATGGTCGTCATCCATGCCACAACCCACTCGTAGATCATCCGGACAGATCTTAGGGGCCACTATGCCAACATAGGTACATCACATCATCAAGACGCGAGCGCAAGACACAAGAAATAAAACGCAGATCAAGATCAAAGTACTACGAGGCAACATATCCCGAGCGGACATTTCCTCAAACACCTTGTCGGAACTAGGCGTTGACTGCAGGGGCGTTGTCGGTTCGTTGCAGGACAAGCAGCTGCTGGCGCGCATGTTGTGGGGAGGCGAGGTGGGCACGGCGAGGAGCTCGGGTGAAGCGATCTGTCGTGGCGTTGAGGAGGCAGACCCTCGGTCAGCGAGGCCCTGGTGGGGCAGACACGCTCGAGGCGGAGAGGGGCCCGCGGGTGACAGGGTGCTTGCCGGGCTTCAGACGACGAAGGTGGAGATGTCGCAGCAGGCGCTGGGCTCTAATAGGGCAACGACACAGAGGGCTCGCCGGAGGGTCGATGGCGGCGGCAGTCGCGTAGAACTCGAGGTCGCGGGCAAGCTCTGGCAGAGGAACGACAAGGAGGAGGGCGCAGTCATCGACGGCTTGCAGGGCGACGAGGAGGATGACCATGGCGGCAAAGGCCAGCAGAGGAGGGTGGCGATCCTAGGCAGAGGCCAGCACGACGACAGTCGGGCCCGGGGTGCGTCTGCGTACGGAGGGCGCAACCGATTTGCCGGCAGGCGGCGGCGCGGGAGCTGGGTGAAGGCGTGGCGGATCTCCTGGCGAGCCGACGGTAGAGGGCGCCATCGAGGGCAGAGACGAGCCGTGGCCTAGAGAAGAGCCAGCAGAGGAGACGCTGGCCGACGGCGGCCTACAGAGGAGAGGCGGCGCGGAGATCGATCGGGAATGGGGGGTTGGTGGCGATGGCGTGGGAGTTGACCGGGTCGAGGAAGAGAGAGAGGAGGGTAGGTGGGGATTCGGTGCGGGGCTGAGGCTGGGCGACGTGGTCACGCTCGTGACGCGGTAGGGAGCGCGCGTGGGTGGGGTCGTGTACGGGAGCGAGGTGGTTTCGGTGTTGCGTTGCATCGTTCCATGCAGTGGTGCGGCGACTCAAAGCTGTTGCGTGCGTGTACGAGTGTAGCGATAGCAACTAGGGTGTGGTAGGTGGGATGGTCGGCCGCACCGCGCGCGTGCTGTGTGCTTGCACCGCGGGTGAGTGCGTGCTAGTCTAGGTGGTGGCGGTGGCATGGGTTGGAGGGATTAGGGTTTGGTTAGGTCGGTTTAGACTAGGGCCTTCTTTTGGGCCGTGTGGTAAGCGGTTTGGCCAGTTGGGCCTTTGGCCTGACTAGCTAGACTGCCTCCCTGGACAAAATATTTTTATTTAATTAATTTTAAAAGACTTTTGCAAAAGTGTTTTTAGACAAACAAAAGATCAGTAAACTACCGGGGTTTTGATTTGAAATAAAGATAGGGATATTTAGAAAACAAAGATAGACTCTAGCATAGTAGTGAGTTCCAATCCAATATAATGAACCCATCATAGATACAATAAGGATAATCACATAAATGTACAATATACTTTCATAGAAGGTTCTCTAATAGAGAACAAGGTGGCAGCAATATATTCTGTAAGGTATGAACCCTAGGGTTTAGAGATGAACCCTAGACATGGGGATTACTCATGTTAGTCATGCTAAGGAAGTAGCTAGAGCACAAGAGAGGATCACAAAGGGGAAGTATTCAGACTTACTCAAGGTCCTCGTAGAAGTAACCGAAGAGGAAGCAAAGGAATGGCCGGCGGCGGAGCGGAAGCGGCGGCAAGGGGAGCACCCCGAAGGGGCACTGCAACCCACGCCTACAGCACGTCAGAAACCACCAGAGATGAGGGGAGTACACCGTGAGAAACCCCGATGCACCATTGCCGAAGATCCAGGGCGGCTAAACCGTAACCCTAGCCTCGGGCAGGGGTCAGCGCGGCCAGGAGAGAGCACCATCGGCGGATCTGCTCAGAAAGAATGGAGCGGCGTCGTCGACTTAGCCATCACACACCATGGCAGTGACAACGGTGGCCAGACTAGGCCGGAATCGTGCGCGGCGGCGTCAACGAGCGGAGGAGGTGACCGCGAGGGCGAGAGAGAAAGGGGAGAGGAGAGAGTGTGCGTGGGGGGTACTGGGCCAGCGGGCAGCCTAGCACTACCCTGGTGGGCTTAACTAGGCCGTATGGGCTGGGTCAGGTTGGGCCAGCCTAGTGGGCCAGGCCCGTATGTTAAAAGGGTTGTTTAAAAAGAAATAATTACAAATATGCCCCTAAAACAAAAACAACTCTAGAAAAATAAATAAAAATCCTAAAAATATAAATAATATATCTACGAACTTACAAAAATATTCTCTATTGAGTAAAAATAATCAATAGAATTTTTGGCAACTAAAATTTAGGTCTATTAATAATATGGTGCCATTTACTTTTGAATTTTATAAAAATATATGAAACACTTAAAATTGAATAAAATTCATCTTTAAGATGCTAAATGAATATACTATTAAAAAAATATTAGTTTGTATTTTTTTAAAAAAATTCAGTGTGATAACAATAAAGTCTTTTTTAAAAGAAGTTTAGTAAATATTTGAAACAGTAATTTTTTTGAATAAGTTCATATTTTTAACTCTTAGAATGATACTTGTCTTTTATTAAGTAAAGAAAATAGTAAACTTTTACTAAGAGGGTAAAACATACAAAGAAGCAAATAATAAATCATTGCATGACATTACTATGCATTTCATATTGCTTCTTTAAATATTGTCCTTACCGGGCAATAATGGTTCTTTGTAGAAACCGGAGCTCAAGGTCAAGTGGAAGCATCTGACTTCACTACCTTGCAGTCACAAGGCAAGTTCATAACTTGCTCATGTCCTTTGAAGAGTCTTTATCAAAGATATTGCAAATTGTGTGTTATCATCTTTGATTTGGAGAAAGAAAATGTTATCTTCGCTAATAAATAAGATGTAGTTATCATCCTAAGTGATGATAAAGATTGGCAATGGAACTTAGGGTTCCAATTGCATAAGTCACATAGGCTTAACAACCCATGACATTAGAGATTCTAGCGCCGTATATTACGCGTTAACCACGAGATTTGGAATGGAACGGAGAAGTCAGCTATATCTTCTTCCTTTCATATGGAGGCAAGATGACCTTATCATGATGCTGGGATTCCTTGTGTGGATCCGGCATATGGGTGGGCACCCTTAGGCCCCACGATTTTGGTGTCTAGATTATCTATGAGTGGCTGCCGGAGGTATAGTCAGACCTTTATGGAGCTTGCCAGGGGCACCACAACTCATAGAGTCTTTGGGAACTCATCAGGGTTATAGCTTGCCCTAAATTAGGGGCTTAACAGAGATGGAGCTCGGCCCGGAGGATCGTGCAGACATATGGGATCACGGAGAGGGCAGTGATTGGCTTGGATCACCTATTGGTCCCCACATCACAGAATTGTGGACGGGAAAGTACGCCCGGTTGTGCAACAAGGAGTTGATCTCTGATGGGTAAAGCAACGCACCTCTGCAGAGTGTAAGAACTGTAACTTGTTACTCCCTATTCCGGGAAGGAGCTACGAACGCGGCAGGAAAGGAACTCCATGAAGTTCTGGTCAACCTGTGAAGGCTCATGGGCTTAGTTTTTGATAATAAAATCAATCTTTGGAGAAATGTTTACGAAAACTGCATATTTCCAAGGACTTATAGTCCGAGGTGGTAGATAGAGCATCAAACTTCCCACCTTGCATATAATGAACTTGTTGGGTAACACTGTTACTCACTCTTTCCTTTGAACCCCTACTTAGACTCTGAGAATCCAGAAGACCCTTCAATGTACGCAGCTGAAGGACAAGAGGATGTCTACTATGAAGAGCCAGACCTATCCCGAGTAGTTTTACGGGTGGACTACGAGATACGCTACGGAGTGCAGGGCAACGAGTCCGAGTAGTTGCCTTAGTTATTAGTAAAACAATTGAGCCGAACAGCATAACCTTATAGAATAAGTTGTTGAGCTCAATTTGGAATATGAGTTTGGATTTTATATCTTCTGCTGAAACTACTTAAGTTTGGTTTGTAATTTTGTAACACTTGAAGTTGGAACTTCTGGTTTGTAATAATAATGAAGTGTATATGTTTGTAATATGGACCCGCAATGTTTCTGTTTTACCACTCTGAGGGATGTGATATTTATGGAATGGTGTTCCTTAGATGTCATTTCAACGACTATAGTGTACTACACATGAAGTGGTATGCTGGGTCACCGCAGTCATGGCCATGGCGTGGAGCTAGGACGTGGATGAACCTGCTCGGCCCCGCTCTCCTCCTTGTAGGCTTGCAGTGTTGGCGTTTGCATCCATTACATGTCTTCTTCTTCCCCGGAGTGGCAGTCTTTGGTCGTGGCCATGTCGCCATGTCGCGGAGCTCGGATGTGGATGAACCTGCTCGGTCCCGCTCTCCTCCCCATCTCGAGTCGGAGATCTCCCTCACCATATTTGCACCCATGGCACGGTGCAGGGACGAGAATTGGTTCCCGGTGAGATCTGTCACTATGTCGACCATGCTCGGTCTTGTTTTCCTCCTCTAGAATTCGAGCTCACCGTCACCGTGGTCGCACCCGCACCAATTTTGCCACCCCTGCCAAGGTCTTTGTGGTAGCTCAAGTTCTGCCATGTTGAACCTGTAAGCAAATTTGGAGCTGGGCGGCGGCAACCCGTTGTTTAACCTGTAAGGAATTTGCTGAAGACTGCGTGCCGCACCAAGATCTTCGGCTGATGCCTTCGGCTGATGCCTTCGGCTTCTGCCAACATCCACCGCCGATGTGAGATCATTTAGTTACTTTAATACAAAATTTCGACCAATTTAACTTGTTGATGTATTCCTTGACAATTATAATATAATCGAGCACTAGAAATATTTTGTAGTGTGCATGAGCATGATTAGTAATATAATTGAACACTAGATATTTTAATACACTCTATATAAAGGAGTAGATTAGTATATATATATAGAAGGTTCACCAGAGACACCAGGGATATATTGTCTTACATGCCACACACATGTAATAATTAACTAAAACAAAATAAAAGCAGGGGCAGCAGCAGGAGGCCGGGACACGAAGACGCCTAGCAGGGCAGGGGCATTAGTAGAAGGCAGGGACAACCTAGTCGAGGGGATATATGCCAGTCCTGACATAATCCTGGAGGAATTTGCCGAAGGCTGCGTGCCATGCCAAGGCAATTGGCCTATGCTTACATCTCGCCTCGGCAACACCCACGCGTCTTTGGATCATCTTGTCGAGGTCCACGTTGATTGCTCTGCCACAGAATGGGCAAAACAGCCCCCCCTACTATAGAAATGGATTAGCCCACACCGTAAATGCCTCAGCACGTAGCGGCTCTTGTTGTCCCTGGATTCCTTGCTAGCGTCCACGTCATCATCATCCTCCTGTTGATTTTTAAGAATATAACTTAGAACTCATACATATGATTGAATTGTATTACAACTCAAGAATTGACAACATGTATATGTAAGACAATATATCCATGGATATAAAAGAGAAAGCATCTCAGCAATAGTTTAATTAGTTTATATATCATTTCATCTCAACACAATGACAATCAATTGCATCAGAGTGTATGTAGAATAAAGATTACAACCTCATAAGTTTCTTCAGGGATGGCGTGAGCGAACCAAATAACAATTGCACAACCTATATTGTTCTTGTACATCAACCTAGGTTCGCTAACTCATCCCTGAAAAAATCTGACACAAATGTGTCTGCCTCTCTTTTGGGGCAAATTTGAATCATTTTCCACAATAAGAAATTGAAATGTAATCCTACAAAACAATATTCAGGGATATACATAGTCAGGTACAAAAACAATCCTAAATATTGTAATTATAAATAAAAAACCAAACAATTAGTCTTCAGGTACATGTTAAAAATAGTTATGATCAAAACCATGCATATACATATGCATCATACCAATCATTCAAAGATCAGAAACAATTCAAGGATCATATATGTAGTTCCATATGAGAATAAATCAAGGGCCTCATAATTTTTTCCAGAGATGGAGTTGGAGAACCAAAGTACCAATAGCACAACCTATATTGTTTGTGTGCATTGCTGCCTCAGGTTCACCAACCCATCCCTAAAACACGACACCATCATATGTGTCTCCCCTTAAACTCTTTTGGGGCAAATTTCAATCATCGGCCTCGATGACAAACTGAAATGTAATTCTTATACACTATGAATGCAAGCAATATATAATTCAAATATCATAGTTCTATGAATGTAGAATAAAGATTGTGGCCTCATAAGTTTCTTCAGGGATGGCGTAAGCGAACCAAGCAACAATTGCACAACCTATATTGTTCTTGTACATCGCCCTCGGTTCGCTAACTCATCCCTAAAAAAATCTGACACCATTGTGTCTGCCTCTCTTTTGGGGAAAGTTTGAATCATTGGCCACAATAAGAAATTGAAATGTAATCGTACAAAAAAATATTCAGGGATATACACATGCATCATACGACTCATTCAAAGATCAGAAACAATACAAAGATTATATATATAGGTTCCATATGAGAATAAATTAAGGGTCTCATTTTTTTCAGAGATGGAGTTGGAGAACTAAGATACCAACAACACAACCTATATTGTTTATGTACATTGCAGCCACAGATTCACTAACCATCCCTAAGAAAACGACACCATCAGATGTGTCTCATTTGCACATTTTGGGGCTAAATTGAATCATTAGGCTCAGTAAGGAACATAAATGTAATGTTATAGGCATGCTGTGTATCGAAATCAACACTCAACTAGCAAACCCTAAAACCCCTAAATCAAATGTTAATCGATTAAATTTACAGCACAAGAAGAAACGTATGAACAACAACGAGTTAAGCAAATGTAAATTTACTAGATGGTAGATGAGCAGATTGGGGTTTTGTGACTAGACGGATTGGGGTTTTGTGACTAGATGGCAGATGCATCAATCGGCCATTTGAACCATATATATACTACCCTACTTCAAGAGCAAAAAAATCTATACACGATTGAGCAAATCCTATGTACGAATAGTAAAATCTGCGGTTGCGACTAGAGAAGCTAGCAATGTAGTATCTCAGACTCCTCATCAGGGACCTCCTCCTCGAACTCGTCATTCTCTGCGATTACGTCGAAGATTTCTTGGACGGCGATGGGGTCGTTGATGTAGAGCACCAGATTGCCTCCGGATGCCGCATGCCCTCCATCCAGATCTGCCACTGGCACCACGATGTTGTCGGCCACCTGCTGCTCGACGCTGACGGCTACTGGCTAGACGGATGAGCTTGAACCCTCGATGGTGCAGCGACGAGCGGCGTTCGTTCCAGGAGAAGACGCCTCCGCCTGCTTGGCGACGATCGAGCCATCTGCTGCTGCGCCTTCAATTGGCTTCACCTCCAGCTCGTCTCCACGCGTACGCTTCATGGCGCACCTAGGGAAGGAGGTGGTGCAAATGGCGGTAGGTATAGATTGGGGTTTTTGGACTAGGCAGATTGGGGAAAATGACACGAGCTCATGGAACAAGAAGGTCGAGCGGGTTTATAAACACTGGACCATTCATAGTCCTCGAGTGGACATGTGTGGTGGGCAGGGGGATGGGGCTACCACGATCTCCACTTTTTTGGGTTCCTTTTTTTGAAACAACCACGATCTCCACTTCAGAACTGCATTGAAAACACGCTCATGGCAGACCTCGATTCCACTGCATGCAAGTGGCGCAGAACCAATTTCTAGCAATGTTAGGTCTACTCGAGGGCCCCCTTAATGCATGGAAGTTACTTGCGGTAGGGCCTAGTTGGAAGTGAGATTGAGAGCGCTGCGTAAAAATGGGATATGTCTTATTAAAATCAAGTGGCAATAAATAGCAGCGTCCCGTCGACAACTGTGCACTCGATGACCCAGTTGCCCTGTGCATGTGTTATAGTAGTAGTAGTAGGATTTTCAGACTTTATTAAACATGACATGACCACTCGATGACTTTTTCCATGGACGGCTTCATGTTCCTTCTTGTATAAGTCTCGCTGAGGGAGACATCTGTCCTATCTCACACGGTACTGTGAAGGGCACGGCGTGTGCAATGATCCTCGTTGGATCACACAAGATCAACGGTAGGTGCGCACGATCCGCGTGACAACTGTGTCAACCAATTAGGCCGTAGCAGACAAAGTGAGCATAGGTTTGGGCTTCTACGAAAGAGAGAGAGGGCAAAACTGAGTAGTATCAAAAACTCAAGGGTTAAACTAAGTAGTATAAAAATGGAAAGTGAGTGTCTTGTACAATGAAATACATCATGGCATACATCAAATTATGCCAAGATGGATCCACTAGAGTTCATTGGATGTGTGTTCTTCTCTTAAACCACATGGATCCACTAGAGTTCATTGGATGTGTGTTCTTCTCGTAAACCACATGGATCCACTAGAGTTCATTGGATGTGTGTTCTTCTCATAAACCACATGGATCTACTAAAGTCATTGCATGTGTGTTCTTTTCATAAACCACAATTGGATCCACCAGAGTCATTGCATGTCTGTTCTTTTCACAAACCACATATGGATCCACCAGAGTCATTGCATGTATGTTCTTTCCATAAACCACATATGGATCCACTAGTGTCATTGCATGTCTGTTCTTTTCATAAACCACATGGATCCACCAGTGTCATTGCATGTGTTTTTTTAATAAACCACAACTAGAGTCATTGGATGTGTGTTCTTTTAATTAACCACAACTAGAGTCATTGCATGTCTGTTCTTTTTCACAGACCACATATGTATCCACCAGAGTCATTGCATGTCTGTTCTTTTCATTAACCACATAAGGATGCACCAGAGTCATCGCACGTGTGTTCTTTTCACAAACCACATATGGATCCATCAGAGTCATCGCATGTCTATTCTTTTCATTAACCACATAAGGATCCATAGTGTCATTGCATGTCTGTTCTTTTCATACACCACATGGATCCACAAGTGTCATTGCATGTGTGATCTTTTCATAAACCACAGCTAGAGTCACTAGATGTGTGTTCTTTTCATAAACCACAACTACAGTCATTGCATGTGTGTTCTTTTCACAAACCACATATGGATCCACCAGTGTCACTGGATGTGTGTTCTTTTCATAAACCACAGCTAGAGTCATTTCATGTGTGTTCTTTTCACAAACCACATATGGATCCACCAGAGTCATTGCATGTGTGTTATTTTCATAGACCATAACTAGAGTCATTTCATGTGTGTTCTTTTCACAAACCACATATGGATCCACCAGAGTTCATTGCATGTGTGTTCTTTTCATTAACCACAACTAGAGTCATTGCATGTCTGTTCTTTTCACAAACCACACAAGGATCCATCAGAGTCATTGCATGTTTGTTCTTTTCATAGACCACATATGGATCCACAAGTGTCATTTCATGTGTGTTCTTTTCACAAACCACATATGGATCCCCTAGTGTCATTGCATGTGTGTTCTTTTCACTAACCACATATGGATCCATAGTGTCATTGCATGTATGTTCTTTTCATTAACCACATATGGATCCCCTAGTGTCATTGCATGTGTGTTCTTTTCATTAACCACAACTAGAGTCATTGCATGTCTGTTCTTTTTTTATAGACCACATATGGATCCACCAAAGTTCATTGCATGTCTGTTCTTTTCACAAACCACATATGGATCCACCAGAGTCATTGCATGTGTGTTCTTTTCACAAACCACATATGGATCCACCAGTGTCATTGCATTTGTGTTCTTTTCATTAACCACACATGGATCCCCTAGTGTCATTGCATGTGTGTTCTTTTCACAGACCACATATGGATCCACCAGAGTCATTGCATGTCTATTCTTTTCATTAAGAACATATGGATCCACCAGTGTCATTGCATGTCTATTCTTTTGATAAAACACATGGATCCACCAGTGTCATTGCATGTGTGTTCTTTTAATAAACCACAACTAGAGTCACTGGATGTGTGTTCTTTTCATAAACCACAACTAGAGTCATTGGATGTGTGTTATTTTCGGAAACCACATATGGATCCAGCAGTGTCATTGCATGTGTGTTCTTTTTATTAACCACATCTAGAGTCATTGCATGCTTGTTCTTTTCACAAACCACACAAGGATCCACTAGAGTCATTGCATGTCTGTTCTTTTCATAGATTGTATATGGATCCACCGGTGTCATTTCATGTGTGTTCTTTTCACAAACCACATATGGATCCACCAGTGTCATTGCATGTGTGTTCTTTTCATTAACCACATATGGATCCCCTAGTGTCATTGCATGTGTGTTCTTTTCATAAACCACAACTAGAGTCATTGCATGTCTATTCTTTTCATAGACAACATATGGATCCACCAGAGTTCATTGCATGTCTGTTCTTTTCACAAACCACATATGGATCCACCAGAGTCATTGCATGTGTGTTCATTTCACAAACCATATATGGATCCACCAGTGTCATTGCACGTGTTTTTTTCATTAATCACATATGGATCCCCTAGTATCATTGCATGTGTGTTCTTTTAATAAACCACAACTAGAGTCACTAGATGTGTGTTCTTTTCATAAACCACATATGGATCCACTAGAGTCATTGCATGTGTGTTCTTTTCACAAACCACATATGGATCCACCAGTGTCATTGAAATGTGTGTTCTTTTCATTAACCATAGCTAGAGTCATTGCATGTCTGTTCTTTTCACAAACCACATGGATCCACCAATGTCATTGCATGTGTGTTCTTTCAATAAACCACAGCTAGAGTGGTAGGCAGGGGGATGGGGCTACCACGATCTCCACTTTTTTTGGGTTCCTTTTTTTGGAACAACCACAATCTCCACTTCAGAACTGCATTGAAAATATGGTCATGGCAGACCTCGATTCCACTGCATGCAAGTGGCGCATAACCAATTTCTAGCAACGTTACGTCTACGCGAGGGGCCGCCTTGATGCATGGAAGTTACTTGCAGTAGGGCCTAGTTGGAAGTGAGATTGAGAGCGCTGCGTAAAAATGGGATATGTCTTATTAAAATAAAGTGGCAATAAATAGCAGCGTCCCGTCGACAACCGTGCACTCGATGACCCAGTTGCCCTGTGCATGTGTTGTAGTAGCAGTAGTAGGCTTTTCAGACTTGATTAAACATGACATCACCACTCGACGACTTTTTCCATGGATTACTTCGTGTTCCTCCTTGTAGAAGTCTCGCTGAGGGAGATGTCTGTGTTGTCTCACACTGTACTATGAAGGGCACGACGTGTGCAATGCTCCTCGTCGAATCACACAGGATCAACGGTAGGTGCACACGATCCGCGTGACAACCGTGTCAACCAATCAGGCCGTAGCAGACAAAGTGAGCACAGGTTTGGGCTTCTACGAAAGAGAGAGAGGGCAAACCTGAGTAGTATAAAAAACATAAGGGTTAAACTGAGTAGTATAAAAATGGAAAGTTAGTGTCTTGTACAATGAAATACATCATGGCATACATGAAATTATGCCAAGATGGATCCACTAGAGTTCATTGGATGTGTGTTGTTCTCATAAACCACATGGATCCACTAGAGTTCATTGGATGTGTGTTCTTCTCATAAACCACATGGATCCACTAGAGTTTATTCGATGTGTGTTATTGTCATAATCCACATGGATCCACTAGAGTTCATTGGATGTGTATTCTTCTCATAAACCACATGGATCTACTAGATTCATTGCATGTGTGTTCTTTTCACAAACCACAATTGGATCCACCAGAGTCATTGCATGTCTATTATTTTCACAAACCATATATGGATCCACCAGAGTCATTGCATGTATGTTCTTTCCATAAACCACATATGGATCCACCAGTGTCATTGCATGTCTGTTCTTTTCATAAACCACATGGATCCACCAGTGTCATTACATGTGTATTTTTAATAAACCATAGCTAGAGTCATTGAATGTGTGTTCTTTTCATTATCCACAACTAGAGTCATTGCATGTCTATTCTTTTCACAGACCACATATGGCTCCACCAGAGTCATTGCATGTCTGTTCTTTTCATTAACCACATATGGATGCACCACCGTCATTGCACGTGTGTTCTTTTCACAAACCACATATGGATCCATCAGACTCATTGCATGTTTATTCTTTTCATTAACCACATAAGGATCCATAGTGTCATTGCATGTCCGTTCTTTTCATAAACCACATGGATCCACAAGTGTCATTGCATGTGTGTTATTTTAATAAACCACAGCTAGAGTCACTGGATGTGTGTTCTTTTCATAAACCACAACTACAGTCATTGCATGTGTGTTCTTTTCACAAACCACATATGGATCCACTAGTGTCACTGGATGTATGTTCTTTTCATAAACCATAGGTAGAGTCATTTCATGTGTGTTCTTTTCACAAACCACATATGGATCCACCAGAGTCATTTCATGTGTGTTATTTTCATAGACCATAACTAGAGTCATTTCATGTGTGTTCTTTTCACAAACCACATATGGATCCACCAGTGTCATTGCATGTGTGTTCTTTTCACAAACCACATATGGATCCACCAGAGTTCATTGCATGTGTGTTCTTTTCATTAACCACAGCTAGAGTCATTGCATGTCTGTTCTTTTCACAAACCACACAAGGATCCACCAGAGCCATTGCATGTCTATTCTTTTCATAGACCACATATGGATCCACTAGTGTCATTTCTTGTGTGTTCTTTTCACAAACCACATATGGATCCCCTAGTGTCATTGCATGTGTGTTCTTTTCACAAACCATATATGGATCCACCAGTGTCATTGCACGTGTGTTCTTTTCATTAACCACATATGGATCCCCTAGTATCATTGCATGTGTGTTCTTTTAATAAACCACAACTAGAGTCACTGGATGTGTGTTCTTTTCATAATCCACATATGGATCCACCAGTGTCATTGCATGTGTGTTCTTTTCATTAACCACAGTTAGAGTCATTCCATGTGTGTTCTTTTCACAAACGACATATGGATCCACCGGTATCATTGCATGTGTGTTCTTTTCATAAACCACATATGGATCCACCAGAGTTCATTGCATGTGTGGTCTCCTCATTAACCACAGCTAGAGTCATTGCATGTCTGTTCTTTTCACAAACCACACAACGATCCAACAGTGTCATTTCATGTGTTTTCTTTTCATAGACCACATATGGATCCACCAGTGTCATTGCATGTGTGTTCTTTTCACAAACCACATATGGATCCACTAGTGACATTGCATGTTTGTTCTTTTCACAAACCACATATGGATCCCCTAGTGTCATTGCATGTGTGTTCTTTTCATTAACCACAGCTAGAGTCAGTGCATGTGTGTTCTTTTCACATACCACATATGGATCCACCAGAGTCATTGCATGTATGTTCTTTTCATTAACCACATATGGATCCACCAGTGTCATTGCATGTCTGTTCTTTTCATAAACCACATGGATCCACCAGTGTCATTGCATGTGTGTCACAACTAGAGTCACTAGATGTGTGTTCTTTTCATATACCACAACTATAGTCATTGCATGTGTGTTATTTTCACAAACCACATATGGATCCACCAGTGTCATTACATGTGTGTTCTTTTCATTAACCACAGCTAGAGTCATTGCATGTCTGTTCTTTTCAAAAACCACAAGGACCCGCCAGTGTCATTGCATGTGTGTTCTTTTAATAAACCACAACTAGAATCATTTCATGTGTGTTCTTTTCACAAACCACATATGGATCCACCAGATTCATTGCATGTATGTTCTTTCCATAAACCACATATGGATCCACCAGTGTCATTGCATGTCTGTTCTTTTCATAAACCACATGGATCCACCAGTGTCATTACATGTGTATTTTTAATAAACCACAGCTAGAGTCATTGAATGTGTGTTCTTTTCATTATCCACAACTAGAGTCATTGCATGTCTATTCTTTTCACAGACCACATATGGCTCCACCAGAGTCATTGCATGTCTGTTCTTTTCATTAACCACATATGGATGCACCACCGTCATTGCACATGTGTTCTTTTCACAAACCACATATGGATCCATCAGACTCATTGCATGTTTATTCTTTTCATTAACCACATAAGGATCCATAGTGTCATTGTATGTCTGTTCTTTTCATAAACCACATGGATCCACAAGTGTCATTGCATGTGTGTTCTTTTAATAAACCACATATGGATCCATAGTGTCCTTGCATGTCTGTTCTTTTTATAAACCACATGGATCCACAAGTGTCATTGCATGTGTGTTGTTTTAATAAACCACGACTAGAGTCACTGGATGTGTGTTCTTTTCATAAACCACAACTACAGTCATTGCATGTGTGTTCTTTTCGCAACCCACATATGGATCCACCAGTGTCATTGGATGTATGTTCTTTTCATAAACCACAACTAGAGTCATTTCATGTGTGTTCTTTTCACAAACCACATATGGATCCACCAGAGTCATTTCATGTGTGTTATTTTCAAAGACCATAACTAGAGTCATTTCATGTGTGTTCTTTTCACAAACCACATATGGATCCACCAGTGTCATTGCATGTGTGTTCTTTTCACAAACCACATATTAATCCACTAGAGTTCATTGCATGTGTGTTCTTTTTCATTAACCACAGCTAGAGTCATTGCATGTCTGTTCTTTTCACAAACCACACAAGGATCCACCAGAGTCATTGCATGTTTATTGTTTTCATAGACCACATATGGATCCGCTAGTGTCATTGCATGTCTGTTCTTTTCATAAACCACATGGATCCACCAGTGTCATTGCATGTGTTTTTTAATAAACCACAGCTAGAGTATTGGATGTGCGTTCTTTTCATTAACCACAACTAGAGTGATTGCATGTCTGTTTTTTCACAGATCACATATCGATGCACCAGAGTCATTGCATGTCTATTATTTTCATTAACCACATATGGATGCACCACCGTCATTGCACGTGTGTTCTTTTCACAAACCACATATGGATCCATCAGAGTCATTGCATGTCTATTCTTTTCATTAACCACATAAGGATCCATAGTGTCATTGCATGTCCGTTCTTTTCATAAACCACATGGATCCACAAGTGTCATTGCATGTGTGTTCTCTTAATAAACCACAGCTCGAGTCACTGGATGTGTGTTCTTTTCATAAACCACAACTACAGTCGTTGCATGTGTGTTCTTTTCACAAACCACATATGGATCCACCAGTGTGACTTTATGTATGTTCTTTTCATAAACCACAGCTAGAGTCATTTCATGTGTGTTCTTTTCACAAACCACATATGGATCCACCAGAGTCATTTCATGTGTGTTATTTTCATAGACCATAACTAGAGTTATTTCATGTGTGTTCTTTTCACAAACCACATATGGATCCACCAGTGTCATTGCATGTGTGTTCTTTTCACAAACCACATATGGATCCACCAGAGTTCATTGCATGTGTGTTCTTTTTCATTAACCACAGCTAGAGTCATTGCATGTCTGTTTTTTTCACAAACCACACATGGATCCACCAGTGTCATTCCATGTCTGTTCTTTTCATAGACCACATATGGATCCGCCAGAGTTCATTGCATGTATGTTCTTTTCACAAACCACATATGGATCCACCAGAGTCATTGCATGTGTGTTCTTTTCACAAACCACATGGATCCACCAGTGCCATTGCATGTGTGTTCTTTTAATAAACCACAACTAGAGTCATTGCATGTGTGTTCTTTTCATAAACCACATATGGATCCACAAGTGTCATTGCATGTGTGTTATTTTAATTAACCACAGCTAGAGTCATTCCATGTGTGTTCTTTTCACAAACCACATATGGATCCAACGGTGTCATTGCATGTGTGTTTTTTCATAAACCACATATGGATCCACCAGAGTTTATTGCATGTGTGTTCTTTTCATTAACCACAGCTAGAGTCATTGCATGTCTGTTCTTTTCACAAACCACACAAGGAACCAACAGTGTCATTTCATGTGTGTTCTTTTCATAGACCACATATGGAGTCACTGGATGTGTGTTCTTTTCATAAACCACAACTAGAGTCATTGCAAGTGTGTTCTTTTCACAAACCACATATGGATCCACCAGTGTCACTGCATGTGTGTTCTTTTCATTAACCATAGCTAGATTCATTGCATGTCTGTTCTTTTCACAAACCACATGGATCCACCAGTGTCATTGCATGTGAGTTCTTTTAATAAACCACAACTAGAGTCATTTCATGTGTGTTCTTTTCACAAACCACATATGGATCCACTAGACTCATTGCATGTGTGTTCTTTTCACAAACCACATATGGATCCACTAGTGTCATTGCATGTGTGTTGTTTTCATTAACCACATATGGATCCCCTAGTGTCATTGCATGTGTATTCTTTTAACAAACCACAACTAGAGTTACTGGATGTGGTATTTTCATAAACCACATATGGATCCACTAGAGTCATTGCATGTGTGTTCTTTTCACAAACCACATATGGATGCACCAGTGTCATTGAAATGTTTGTTCTTTTCATTAACCACAGCTAGAGTCATTGCATGTCTGTTCTTTTCACAAACCAGACAAGGATCCACCAGCGTTATTGCATGTTTGTTCTTTTCATAGACCACATATGGATCCACCAATGTCACTTCATGTGTGTTCTTTTCACAAAACCCATATGGATCCACCAGTGTCATTGCATGTGTGTTCTTTTCACAAACCACATATGGATCCACAAGTGTCATTACATGTGTGTTCTTTTCATTAACCACACCTAGAGTAATTGCATGTGTGTTCTTTTCACATACCACATATGGATCCACTAGAGTTATTGCATGTTTGTTCTTTTCATAGACCACATATGGATCCACCAGTGTCATTTCATGTGTGTTCTTTTCACAAACCCCATATGGATCCACCAGTGTCATTGCATGTGTGTTCTTTTCACAAACCACATATGGATCCACAAGTGTCATTACATGTGTGTTCTTTTCATAAACCACATATGAATCCCCTAGTGTCATTGCATGTGTGTTCTTTTCATTAACCACAGCTAGAGTCATTGCATGTGTGTTCTTTTTACATACCACATATGGATCCACCAAAGTCATTGCATGTATGTTCTTTTCATTAAGCACATATGGATCCACTAGTGTTATTGCATGTCTGTTTTTTTTCACAAACCACATGGATCCACCAGTGTCATTGAATGTGTGTTCTTTTAATAAACCACAATTAGAGTCATTGCATGTGTGTTCTTTTCATAAACCACATATGGATCCCCCAGTGTCATTGCATGTGCGTTCTTTTCATTAACCAAAGCTAGAGTCATTCCATGTGTGTTCTTTTCACAAACCACATATGGAATCACCGGTATCATTGCATGTGTGTTCTTTTCATAAACCACATCTGGATCCACCAGAGTTCATTGCATGTGTGTTGTTCTCATTAACCACAGCTAGAGTCATTGCATGTCTGTTCTTTTCACAAACCACACAAGGATGCACCAGTGTCATTTCATGTGTTTTCTTTTCATATACCACAGATGGATCCACCAGTGTCATTGCATGTGTGTTCTTTTCACAAACCACATATGGATCCACTAGTGACATTGCATGTTTGTTCTTTTCACAAACCACATATGGATCCCCTAGTGTCATTGCATGTGTGTTCTTTTCATTAACCATAGCTAGAGTCATTGCATGTGTGTTCTGTTCACATACCACATATGGATCCACCAGAGTTATTGCATGTATGTTCTTTTCATTAACCACATATGGATCCACCAGTGTCATTGCATGTCTGTTCTTTTCACAAACCACATGGATCCACCAGTGCCATGGCATGTGTGTTCTTTTTAATAAACCACAACTAGAGTCACTGGATGTGTGTTCTTTTTATAAACCATAACTATAGTCATTGCATGTGTGTTCTTTTCACAAACCACATATGGATCCACCAGTGTCATAGCATGTGTGTTCTTTTCATTAACCACAGCTAGAGTCATTGCATGTCTATTCTTTTCACAAACCACATGGATCCACCAGTGTCATTGCATGTGTGTTCTTTTAATAAACCACAACTAGAGTCGTTTCATGTGTGTTCTTTTCACAAACCACATATGGATCCACCCGTGTCATTGCATATGTGTTGTTTTCATTAACCACATATGTATCCCCTAGTGTCATTGCATGTGTGTTCTTTTAATAAACCACAGCTAGAGTCACTGGATGTGTGTTCTTTTCATAAACCACATATGGATCCACTAGAGTCATTGCATGTGTGTTAATTTCACAAACCACATATGGATCCACCAGTGTCATTGAAATGTGTGTTCTTTTCATTAACCACAGCTAGAGTCATTGCATTTCTGTTCTTTTCACAAACCACACAAGGATCCATCAGAGTCATTGCATGTTTGTTCATTTCATAGACCACATATGGATCCACCGGTGTCACTACATGTGTGTTCTTTTCACAAACCACATATGGATCCACCAGTGTCATTGCATGTGTGTTCTTTTCACAAACCACATATGGATCCATAAGTGTCATTGCATGTGTGTTCTTTTCATTAACCACAGATTGGATTCCCTAGTGTCATTGCATGTGTGTTCTTTTCATTAACCATAGCTAGAGTCATTGCATGTGTGTCCTTTTCACAGACCACATATGGGTCCACCAGAGTCATTGCATGTCTGTTCTTTTCATTAACCACATACGGATCCACCAGTGTCATTGCATGTCTATTTTTTCATAAACCACATGGATCCACCAGTGTCATTGCATATGTGTTCTTTTAATAAACCACAACTAGATTCACTGGATGTGTGTTCTTTGCATAAACCAGAACTAGAGTCATTGCATGTGTGTTCTTTTCACAAACCACATATGGATCCAGTAGTGTCATTGCATGTGTGTTCTTTTCACTAACCACAGCTAGAGTCATTGCATGTCTTTTTTTTACAAACCACATGGATCCACCAGTGTCATTGCATGTGTGTTCTTTTAATAAACCACAACTAGAGTCATTGCATGTGTGTTATTTTCACAAACCACATATGGATCCACCAGTGTCATTTCATGTGTGTTGTTTTTATTAACCACAGCTAGAGTCATTCCATGTGTGTTCTTTTCACAAACCACATATGGATCCACCGGTGTCATTGCATGTGTGTTCTTTTTATAAACCACATATGGATCCACCAGAGTTCATTGCATGTGTGTTCTTTTCATTAACCATAGTTAGAGTCATTATATGTCTATTCTTTTCACAAACCACACAAGGATCCAACAGTGTCATTTCATGTGTGTTGTTTTCATAGACCACATATGGATCCACCAGTGTCATTGCATGTGTGTTCTTTTCACAGACCACATATGGATCCACCACTGTCATTGCATGTTTGTTCTTTTCACAAACCACATATGAATCCTCTAGTGTCATTGCATGTGTGTTCTTTTGATTAACCACAGCTAGAGTCATTGCATGTGTGTTCTTTTCACATACCACATATGGATCCACCAGAGTCATTGCATGTCTGTTCTTTTCATTAACCACATATTGATCCACTAGGGTCATTGCATGTCTGTTCTTTTCACACACCACACGGATCCACCAGTGTCATTGCATGTGTGTTCTTTTAATAAACCACAACTAGAGTCATTGCATGTGTGTTCTTTTCATAAACCACTGTAACATCCCAAAAATTTTACCTAAAAATCATCATCATAGCATTCATATCATCATGGCATGTACTACTTTGCATTAGGATTGTCCTCCAAAAATTTGGTGAAATTTAGAGACTTTTTGGAGCACTTTTGCTAAATTCAAAAACCTAGAAAAGAAATACTAAAGGAAAAAGAAAAGGAGGGAAAATAGATTTTAAACAGCAAACAGTTTCTAGCCTTTTGGCCTAAACCGGACCAACCGGCGCACCCGGACCTCCCTCTCCCCCTCTCTGTCTTTTCGCACATCCCCACGGCTCACCCCACCCACTTACCTCCTGGCCCCACGCCACGTCGACGCCACCTCAGCGTCTTCCACGCGAACGGACGACACCCCTCCCCTCCTCGCCATTACCAAGTCCGTTTGAATACGAGCATTACCGCAAATTAATTGCCACCGCCACCGCCCCTTCTTAATCCTCTCCCCCTCCTCGACAGAATCCCCCAGCCACTGCCCCTGGAGAGCCCCAGGTTCCCCAATTGCCACCTCAAACCGCCGCCGTCCGAGGCAACTCCGGCGACAATTCCGGTGAGCCCCGGCCACGCCGTGCCCTCCTCTCTACCCTGTATTATTTGCCGTGACCTGGCACGTGTTTTAACCCTGGCCACATGCCTCCTTTTGCTCCAGGTTGACGGCGCAGGCAACTCCGGCGAACCCCCTCTGCCGCTGCCGTCTAACGCTTTTTCCGGTGAAGTTAGGGTTTCCGCTGCCCCTTTTTGGCCTCTGCTAGACTGATCAGTGCGCATCTCACTGACCCCCTTGTTTTCTTGTCCGAGCCCCAGGCCATCGTCTCCAAACCAAGAGCCGCGAGCTTCGCTATCAACGCAACTCCAGCGAGGAATCAAGGCCGAGCCAGAGCACCCCCACGCCACCGTAACCTCCATCAAGACCGCCATGACCTCCTCGACCTCCGGTACGTGTCCATGGACTCCCTGCCCCTGTAGAACCGCCGGAACGCCATCGGCTGACGCTTCGCCGCCGCTCGCAGCTGGTCAGCGCCGCCCATCTCCGGCCAGGCCACCAGGGACCGTTAGATTTATCGTCTGCGATTAGGATTAGATCGACGAGCGAAATGGTATGGGCTAATCAGATCCGTCTGTTTGTCACTTAAAATCCAACGGTCCACAGCAGTCGATCCGACCGAACCGGTATGGGCCAATGAGATTGCGCCACGTCGCCTAGGTTATTTGTTTAAATAGAAAATTAGACAGATTTTGTATTAAACTTAGAAAATCAATAACTTTTGATCCACAATTCAGAAAAATGCAAATTTGGTTTCTATGGATTCAGAAAAATAAGAGCTTTATTATAGAGGCCTTGTTTCACACTTTTGCTTCTGAAAAATTGGAATATTTGGCAGAACCTTTTTAGGAGTATTTTGCTCATAAAAATTATTCCATGAATTGTTTTGGGATATTTCTTATGCCTTTAGATGAGGTATTTTAAACTCTATACTGTAGACTCTGTAAGTTTTAGAGTTGTGATCATATCATAGCATTTTGCATGCATTCATATTTTTGAAATGTTTTATTGATTGCATTATTGTTGTTGTATTGTTCTTTGTGTAGATTGTGTGGATTGTGAAGTTTGTTGCTGTGAGGATTGTACCTATTCCCCTAGCTACCAAGGAAAGTGATATTTCATCTCATGTCCTATTATTTTCACTATTGCACTATTGTTATTTTGGTAGATCTTAGCATGATAGGATTATTCATATGTTACTATACTATGCTATGCTACCCCATAAACTATATCTTGGTAGTATCTCCTAGTTGAAAGAATTTGTATGCTAGAGTGCTTAGCCATGATATTAGAATTCGTGGGTGGAAAATACATATAAGATAGTATGGAAAGATATTATTTTGTTTGACTAAGAAAACAACTAATATTAATGAAACACCTGGGTGGAATGGGACTTGCTTGGATTATGTTGAGTGGTTACTCAGGGGCCATGTCTATGGTCAGCTGGTGTATCCCACTTGTGGATGGCCACCCAGGAACAAAGAGATTGGAGACGTTCTTGTCATGAAGCTTCCAGTGCAGCCACATGGCATATGGGCTCTGCCTTGACCAACTAAGTTGCAAGAACTTAGCCAGACGGACAGAAGGTGGTAGTTATGATAGGATGGAACGCGTCTGTGGTGGTCTGAGGGATTGCTTCTGAAAAGTCTTGTCTCGATGCATGTCGAGTCTTGTGGGGAAAGTGCACCACCTCTCGAGAGGGTAAAACTAAGTACTTAGCCGTATCCCTGGTTATGGACAATTTGTGAGCCTCAAGACTGTGAAGCAGTTCAATAATCTCCTCATCCAAATTTCTCTAAGTTAAAAACTTGTGGGTGAACATGGGTAGAGGTTCAGTGATGTCTATCATTGGTACCTTAGTGTTTGAATGAGAAAACTTACTCTTCAAAAACTATAAGTTAAACTAGCTTTTAGCAAAGTCAGCCAAAACCCCACTTAGCCATATATTCATGTAGTTGATGGCTTATACTGAGTATTTATGGTATCACTTGCCAATACAATTCCAAATGTATTGACCCTTTGTGGCTGTAACTTATTATGTTGCAGGATACTCTGATGATGAGTAGGGTTGCGGGTCTACACTCGACATGTTTGCCTATGGCGCATGAAGGCAAAAGACTCTATTATTATTATGCTATGTAATGTGAACCTTAAGTATCTTAGCCTTGGGCTAAGTGAGTTGTAAGAACCATTATATTCCTGGATATGCAATGTAATAATGACCTTTGTTTTTGTGTACTTCATCTTAAACTGTGGGTGCTAGCATTTCGATCTAGGGACTAGCACTGCAATCACAGGGATCTTACCTTATTATGGTGAGATCTTACAGATGGTAGCAGAGCACCGTGTTGCCTGTAGGTTCGTGACCCTAGAGTGGATTAGACTAAGGAAAACCCTTAGGAAAAATAACTTTACATTCAAACTTTACACTTGTCTTTTCATCTCATAAAACTTTCCCTAATCATCCTTTCTCATCTATTTTTGTAGATGTCCACCATCAATGAATCTGTCAAGAAGGGACCACTGATGACTATGACCCTGGAGTGTGAGATAGAATTTCCCAAGGCACTCAAGAACCTCATGATCGGCTTGGGAATGAATGGTGAAGCCTTGTACAAGGGATTTCCTGTGATAGATGAAGGACAAGAGTATTGGTGGGTGCAACTCCATTTGTACGAGAACAAGGAAGATGATCCCAAGAGTACGGGATTCTGCATGTTCACCAACTCTAAAATGCACACGTCATTCTTTGACTCTGCAAGGAATGCTGCATGGAAAGCTATTGAGGAACTTGGGGAAAGACTCAAGTATAGAATGCTCAATACTCAGGAGGATCTCAAGGAGGAGAAACGTCTTGTCCAAGACTCAAAGGCCACTGTGAAACGCCTAAGTAAGGATATCATAGGCCTAGCTTTGGAGCTATGTGACCAAGACAAGCAGATTGCTACCAAGGATGCCTAGATTGCTACCTTGGTTAAGAAGGAGTGAGATACTAGTTGGACCACCACCCTTGGCGTTTTATCACGTTAGTATTTTGATCATACCAACCTATGTGGTATGGCAAAAATAAGTTATGTCTGGAACCTTGACTGCTTGAGTTGAATAATGTATTGCTACTTGGGATGTTTTGTTGGTTGATTTTTATTTTGTGACTTGTGTTTTCTTCTCTAGATTTGTGTTGTTACTAATTATTTTCCATGCTATGCAAAATATGCCTAGTGTTATCTACAGCACGGCCGAGGACTTCAAGGGAACTCGTTTCGGGACTCGCATGTTGGAGCTAGTCCAGGTGCTCGCTCTTCCAATCCCTACCATATAGGGACTTCAGCTGAGGAAATTTCAGAGGAAGGACTTATGGGGATTCAGAGTTACCCAGCCAGGACGCGAGACAGAGCCCCAAACTAAGGAGATCGCCTTCAAGATACTCCATGATGACTTGGAGAGAGGGCTCGACGTCGCTATGCAGGAGCTGTTGGGGCGCCTATGTGGACATCACTCTTCCGAGATCAAGAGCCACTACTTTCACTTCTTTGGGAGACGCGACAAGGACGGAGAGCCTATTGTGCTGGACGAGGCCACTAAGGAGTCTATCAAGCCTGTGCGTCACCATATCCAGGATTTAGAGAGCCTTATCAGGAGCCTTAATACCGATAGGACTAATGTGATGCTTAGAAATGATGAACTACGAGTCTAGCTAAAAGAGAAAGACAAGGACTTCTAGGAACAGGAGAAGAGAATCAAGGAAATGGAGAAGTAGTTTGAAGATCAGGATAAGAAATTCAAGAATCAAGAGAAGAGGGTTCAGGAGAAGAATAAAAAGATCAGAGACTTGGAGGCCGAGTTAGAGCTTGAGGACATTGAGCTGGAGGCGGATCACGAGGTGATTGAGAGGCTACGCACATAGAAGAGAGATTTGCAGACAAAGATCGATGCTTTGACTACAAGCTTGGAGGAATACAAGACAGGATTCGCCGCAGTAGGACTTGCACTAGTGGAGGAGGAAGTTGACATGGAGGAGTAGCGATACTTATCCATCTATCTATCATTTTATTATTATCAAGTTGCATAGATCATACCGACTTGTGGGTGACTATGCTAGTATGTTTATTTTTGCAAACTCTGTTATTGTTGTGATGTTGAACCTACATGTGCTTGTTTGTTTGATGGTTGTTACTTTATTGGGTTATCTATCATTACTTACCCTTATTAAACCCACAGATGCCTCCCCGACGCAACAACGAGGATAACAATGACAATGGCAATGGGATGCAGAAGATGATGGTTGCACAGACACAATTGATGCAAATGATGACTCAATTCATGGCAAACCAGAATCAGAACAACAATAATAACAATAACAACAACCAGAACAATCCACCACCTCTGGATATGCTTACAAGATTTCTAAGGCTGAGACCTGCTAAGTTCTCTGGTACCACTAACATGGTAGCAAATGATTGGCTACGTTCTGTGAATAAGGACCTAGTCATAGTTGGATGCACGGATGCATAAAAGGTCAGATTCGCAGCACACTTATTGGAAGGTCATGCAGCTACTTGGTGGGACAATTTCCAAGTTACTCACCCTATTGAGGAAGTAACTTGGGCAATGTTTGAGGATGGATTTCGTACCACTCACATCTCTTCTGGAATAATGGGGTTGAAGAAAAAGGAGTTCCATAACCTCAAGCAACGCCACCGCAGTATTTTTGAGTACATCGAAGAGTTCAACAATCTGTCACGTTATGCACCAGATGATGTTGACACTGATGCCAAGAGAAAGGAGAAGTTCCTAGATGGGTTGAATGATGAAATTTCTATGCAACTATCTATTGCTTATGTTCCAACTTATCAATCTTTGTGTGATAAAGCTACCATCCTAGAAAACAAGATGAAGCAAGTGGAGGGTAGAAAGAGAAAGCACCATTTTGATAAGTTTGGATCAGGATCACCTCACAAGAGCTCTCATGGTGAAGGAAGTGGGAGTTCAGGTTTCCACAAGAATGGGAATCATAATAACCATCGTAACAATAACCACCACCATGATGGAAACAATCATCGTGGATATAACAAAAGTGGATTCAGGAACAACCACAATGGTCATGGCCATGGAAACCAAAATGGTTAGAATCGTCACAGTCAGCCAGCAAAGAAAGACATCAGTCAGGTGGAATATTTCAAGTGCAAGAAGACAGGGCACTATGCTAATGAATGCCTAGAGAAGAAGACTGATGGGGCTAAGCCGAACCCATTTCAAAAGGGTCACATGAATCACATTAATGTGGAGGAAATTCAAGAAGGATCTGATGCCGTGATCGGTAAGTTCAAGATTAATTCCTTTCCTGCACTCATCCTTTTCGATACTGGCGCATCGCATTCATTCATTTCAAGAGCATCTGTAATAAAAAACGAACTCTCCACTGAAACCATTGGATGCCCCATTAAGGTAAGCTCCCCAGGTGGAGAAATGATAGTAAATTCTGGGTGCCAACAGATAATCCTAGAAATTGGAAAGAACAAGTTTCCGGTTAATTTAATAATCCTAGAGTCCCAAGGATTAGATGTAATATTAGGGATGGGCTGGTTGACCCATTATGAAGGAGTGATCGATTGTGCCAAATGAACTGTTATGCTCACCACCCTAGAAAAGAAAAGGATCAGGTTCAAGTCTAATTTTGAACCCAAGGGGAGCAAGGTTAATTCTCTTAAGGGGGTTAGCCTAGACAGTGTGCCAATAGTGAAAGAGTACCCAGATGTGTTCCCCGAAGAATTACCTGGCATGCCACCTGATAGGGATGTGGAGTTTTTGATAGACCTACTGCCAGGAACTGGGCCTGTAGCAAAGGGACCTTACAAAATGTCAGTGGACGAGTGAAAAGAACTCAATAAACAGCTGGGAGAACAGTTGAAGAAGGGATTTATCCAACCAAGTTCGTCGTCTTGGGGAGCACCAGTTTTGTTTGTTGAGAAGAAGGACTGAAGTCAAAGGCTATGCATAGATTATCGTTCACTTAATGAAGTGACCATAAAGAATAAATATCCCCTGCCTAGAATAAATGGTCTCTTCGATCAGCTAGAGGGAGCATGCGTGTTCTCAAAAATTGATCTTCGATCAGGATACTTCCAACTAAAGATTAGAGAACATGACATACCCAAGACTGCATTCACCACTAGATATGGGTTGTATGAATATATAGTGATGCCGTTTGGATTGACTAATGCACCGGCCTATTTCATGAACATGATGAATAAGGTATTCATGGAATTCCTTGACAAGTTCATAGTGGTATTCATCGACGACATCTTGGTATATTCCAAGAGCAACAAAGAACATGAAGAACACCTACGACTCATTCTGGAGAAACTCCGGGAACACAAACTTTATGCCAAGTTCAGCAAATGTGAATTTTGGCTGAATGAAGTGGGTTTTCTTGGACACATAGTATCTGGTAATGGGACATCTATTGACCCAGCAAAAGTAGCAGCTGTGACAGAATGGGAACCTCCTAAATCGGTTAAAGAAATCCGTAGTTTCCTAGGCCTAGCAGGGTACTACCGGAGGTTCATTGAAAATTTATCTAAGATAGCAAAACCTATGACTGATCTGCTAAAGAAAGAGAAGAAGTTTAATTGGACAGAAGCTTGTGAAACCAGCTTTCAGGAGTTGAAGAAGAGACTAGTGTCAGCACCAGTGTTATGTCTGCCAGACCTTGAGAAAGACTTTCAAGTATATTGTGATGCATCTCACCAAGGATTAGGAGGTGTACTGATGCAGGAAGGTAGAGTTGTAGCTTATGCATCAAGGCAACTCAACAATCATGAAGTGAACTATCCTACTCATGACCTAGAGTTGGCATCAGTTGTACATGCCTTAAAACATGGATGCATTATCTTATGGGAAAACGTTGTGAAATGTTCACTGATCACAAGAGTCTGAAATACATTTTTACACAGAAAGAACTCAATATGAGACAAAGAAGAGGGCTAGAACTTATCAAAGATTACGACTTAAGTTTGCAATACCACCCTGGAAAGGCAAATGTCGTATCTGATGCTTTAAGTCGCAAGGTTTATGTAAATGGCCTTAATAAAGGAGAATTGCCGAAGGAGTTATGTGTTCAATTTAGAGAGCTGAGACTAGAGATAGTGCCTGAAGGGTACCTTGCATCCTTGGAAGTGCAACCCACCCTGATGAACAGAATTCAAGAAGCCCAAAAGATGGACAAAGAAATAGAAGAAATCAAAAGTAAGGTTAGTGAAGGCAAGGCAAAAGGATTTCATGTAGATGAACAAGGAATCTTATGGTACGAAAAACATATCTGTGTTCCGCAGGATCTTGAGCTTAAGAAGTTGATCTTACAAGAAGCGCACAACTCACCATATTCAATTCATCCTGGCAACGCCAAGATGTATATGGATGTTAAGGAAAGATTTTGGTGGAATAATTTAAAGAAGGATATAGCATAACACATTCCCTTGTGCAACGTGTGCAGTCGTGTAAAGGTAGAACATCAGAAACCGGCAGGATTATTACAACCACTACCAATACCTGATTGGAAATGGGATAAAATTGGTATGGATTTTATCACCGGACTGCCAAGAACTAAATCAGGATACGATTCTATATGGGTTATCGTTGATCGCTTGACAAAAGTGGCTCATTTCATACCAGTGAAGACCACTTATACAAGTGCAAAGGTAACCAAGATATACATGAATAGAATTGTATGTTTGCATGGGGTGACTAAGAGTATCGTGTCTGATAGAGGAACTCAATTCACTTTGCACTTTTGGCGACAACTTCACGAGTCATTGGGAACTCGATTAGAATTCAGCACTGCATTTCATCCGCAAACTGATGGGCAGACAGAAAGGACCAATCAAATATTGGAGGATATGCTAAGAGCATGTGCGTTAGATTATGGATCTAGTTGGGATGAAAGTCTACCATACGCAGAGTTTTCCTACAATAACAGCTATCAATCAAGCATAGAAATGGCTCCGTTTGAATTCCTTTAGGGAAGGAAGTGTACTACACCATTGTTGTGGAATGGAGTAGGAGAAATAAATTTGTTTGGGCCAGACCTAATCAAGGAGGCTGAAGAGAAAGTCAAGATGGTAAAGGATAGGCTAAAGGTAGCCCAATCTCGGCAAAAGAGCTATGCCGGTCCAAAACGTAGAGAGGTTACCTATGAGATTGGTGATAGAGCTTATCTCAGGGTATCTGAAGAGATTTGGAATCAAAGGAAAATTAGCAACATGCTATGTAGGGCCTTTCAAGATTTTGAGCCGTAAAGGAGAAGTGGCATACGAGATAGAATTACCAGAATCTCTGTCAGCAGTTCATAATGTATTTCATGTCAGTCAGCTGAAAAAGTGTCACCCAGAGATAGAAGAAACTTCGTTGAAAGACACTATACCATTAGAGGAAGTTCGGCTAGAGAATGATCTCACTTATGAAGAGAAACCTATTAAGATTCTAGAGACAGCAGAAAGAATTACCCGTACCAAGACAATCAAATTCTGCAAAGTGCAGTGGAACCATCACACTGAATCAGAAGCAACATGGGAGCGAGAGGATGAACTTCGGAGAGATATCCCTCACCTATTTGCTAGCCAACACGAATCTCGAGGGCGAGATTCATCTTAAGGGGGTTAGATTTGTAACATCCCAAAATTTTTACCTAAAAATCATCATCATAACATTCATATAATCATGGCATGTACTACTTTGCATTAGGATTGTCCTCCAAAAATATGGTGAAATTTAGAGACTTTTTGGAGCACTTTTGCTAAATTCAAAAACCTAGAAAAGAAATACTAAAGGAAAAAGAAAAGGAGGGAAAAGAGATTTTAAACATCAAACAGTTTCTGGCCTTTTGGCCCAAACTGGCCCAACCGGCCCACCCAGACCTCCCTCTCCTCCTCTCTGTCTTTTCGCACATCCCCACAGCTCACCCCACCCACTTACCTCCTGGCCCCACGCCACGTCGACGCCACCTCAATGTCTTCCACGCGAACGGCAGGCACCCCCTCCCCTCCTCTGCCGTTACCAAGTCCGATTGAATATGAGCGTTACCACGAATTAACCACCACCACCGCCCCTTCTTAATCCTCTCCCCCTCCTCGACAGAATCCCCTAGCCACTGCCCAGGAGAGCCCCCAGGCTCCCCAATTGCCACCTCAAACCGCCGCCGTCCGAGGCAACTCCGACGATAATTCCGGTGAGCCCCGGCCATGCCGTGCCCTCCTCTCTGCCCTGTATTATTTGCCGTGACCTGGCGCGTGTTTTAACCCTGGCCGCATGCCTCCTTTTGCTCCAGGTCGACGATGCGGGCAACTCCGGCGAACCCCCTCTGCCGCTGCCGTCTAACGCTTTTTCCGGTGAAGGTAGGGTTTCCGCCGCCCCTTTTTGGCCTCTGCTAGACCGTACTGATCAGTGCGCATCTCACTGACCCCCTTGTTTGCTTGTCCGAGCCCCAGTCCATCGTCTCCGACACAGAGCCACGAGCTTCGCCGTCGACGCAACTCCAGCGAGGAATCAAGGCCGAGCCAGAGCACCCCCACGCCATCGTAACCTCCATCGACACCGCCACGACCTCCTCGACCTCCGATACGTGTCCACGGACTCCCTGCCCCTGTAGAACCGCCGGAACGCCATCGGCCGATGCTCCGCCACCGCTCGCAGCTGGTTAGTGCCGCCCATCTCCGGCCAGGCCACCAGGGACCGTTAGATTTATCGTCTGTGGCTAGGATTAGATCGGCGAGCGAAACAGTACGAGCTAATCAGATCCGTTTGTTTGTCACTTAAGATCCAAATGTCCGCAGCAGTCGATCCGACCGAACTGGTACGGGCCAATGAGATTGCGCCACGTCGCCCAGGTTATTTGTTTAAATAGAAAATTAGACAGATTTTGTATTAAACTTAGAAAATCAATAACTTTTGATCCACAATTCAGAAAAATGCAAATTTGGTGTCTATGGATTCAGAAAAATAAGACCTTTATAATAGAGGCCTTATTTCACACTTTTGCTTCTAAAAAATTGGAATATTAGGCAGAACCTTTTTAGGAGTATTTTGCTCATAAAAATTATTCCATGAATTGTTTTGGGGTATTTCTTATGCCTTTAGATGAGGTATTTTAAACTCTATACTGTAGACTCTGTAAGTTTTAGAGTTGTGATCATATCATAGCATTTTGCATGCATTCATATTTTTGTAATGTTTTATTGATTGAATTATTGTTGTTGTATTATTCTTTGTGTAGATTGTGTGGATTGTGAAGTTTGTTGCTGTGAGGATTGTACCTATTCCCCTAGCTACCTAGGCAAGTGATATTTCATCTCATGTCCTATTATTTTCACTATTGCACTAGTGTTATTTTGGTAGATCTTAGCATGATAGGATTATCATATGTTACTATACTATGCTATGCTACCCCATAAACTATATCTTGGTAGTATCTCCTAGTTGAAAGAATTCGTATGCTAGAGTGCTTAGCCATGCTATTAGAATTCGTGGGTGGAAAATACATATAAGATAGTATGGAAAGATATTATTTTGTTTGACTAAGAAAACAACTAATATTAATGAAACACCTAGGTGGAATGGGACTTGCTTGGATTATGTTGAGTGGTTACTCATGGGCCATGTCTATGGTCAGCTAGTGTATCCCACTTGTGGATGGCCACCCAGGAACAAAGAGATTGGATATGTTCTTGTCATGAAGCTTCCAGTGCAGCCACATGGCATATGGGCTCTGCCTTGACCAACTAATTTGCAAGAACTCAGCCAGACGGACAGAAGGTGGTAGTTATGATAGGATGGAACGCGTCCGTGGTGGTCTGAGGGATTGCTTCTGAAAAGTCTTGTCTCGATGCATGTCGAGTCTTGTGGGGAAAGTGCACCACCTCTCGAGAGGGTAAAACTAAGTACTTAGCCATGTCCCTGGTTATGGACAATTTCTGAGCCTCAAGACAGTGAAGCAGTTCAATAATCTCCTCATCCTAATTTCTCTAAGTTAAAAACTTGTGGGTGAACATGGGTAGAGGTTCAGCGATGTCTATCATTGGTAACTTAGTGTTTGAATGAGAAAACTTACTCTTCAAAAACTATAAGTTAAACTAGCTTTTAGCAAAGTCATCCAAAACCCCACTTAGCCATATATTCATGTAGTTGATGGCTTATACTAAGTATTTATTGTATCACTTGCCAATATAATTCCAAATGTATTGACCCTTTGTGGCTGTAACTTATTATGTTGCAGGATACTCTGATGATGAGTAGGGTTGCGTGTCTACAATCGACATGTTTGCCTGTGGCGCATGAAGACAAAAGACTCTATTATTATGCTATGTAATGTGAACCTTAAGTATCTTAGCCTTGGGCTAAGTGAGTTATAAGAACCATTATATTCCTGGATATGCGATGTAATAATGACCTTTGTTTCTGTGTACTTCATCTTAAACTGTGGGTGCTAGCATTTCGATCCACAGACTAGCACTGCAATCACAGGGATCTTACCTTATTATGTTGAGATCTTACAACCACATATGGATCCACTAGTGTCATTGCATGTGTGTTCTTTTAATTAACCACAGCTAGAGTCATTCCATGTGTGTTCTTGTCACAAACCACATATGGATCCACCGGTGTCATTGCATGTGTGTTCTTTTCATAAACCACATATGGATCCACCAGAGTTTATTGCATGTGTGTTCTTTTCATTAACCACAGCTAGAGTCATTGCATGTCTGGTCTTTTCACAAACCACACAAGGAACCAACAGTGTCATTTCGTGTGTGTTCTTTTCATAGACTACATATGGATCCACCAGTGTCATTGTATGTGTGTTCTTTTCACAAACCACATATGGATCCACCAGTGTCATTGCATGTTTGTTCTTTTCACAAACCACATATGGATCCCCTAGTGTCATTGCATGTGTGTTCTTTTCATTAACCACAGCTAGAGTTATTGCATGTGTGTTCTTTTCACATACAACATATGGATCCACTAGAGTCATTGCATGTCTGTTCTTTTCATTAACCACATATGGATCCACTAGTGTCATTGCATGTCTGTACTTTTCATAAACCACATGGATCCACCAGTGTCATTGCATGTGTGTTCTTTTCATTAACCACATATGGAGTCACTGGATGTGTGTTCTTTTCATAAACCACAACTAGAGTCATTGCATGTGTGTTCTTTTCACAAACCACATATGGATCCACCAGTGTCATTGCATGTGTGTTCTTTTCATTAACCACAGCTAGAGTCATTGCATGTCTGTTCTTTTCACAAACCACATGGATCCACCAGTGTCATTGCATGTGTGTTCTTTTAGTAAACCACAACTAGAGTCATTTCATGTGCGCTCTTTTCACAAACCACATATGGATCCACTAGACTCATTGCATGTGTGTTATTTTCACAAACCACATATGGATCCACCAGTGTCATTGCATGTGTGTTGTTTTCATTAACCACATATGGATCCCCTAGTGTCATTGCATGTGTGTTCATTTAACAAACCACAACTAGAGTTACTCGATGTGTTATTTTCATAAACCACATATGGATCCACTAGAGTCATTGCATGTGTGTTCTTTTCACAAACCACATATGGATCCACAAGTGTCATTGAAATGTTTGTTCTTTTCATTAACCACAAATAGAGTCATTGCATGTCTGTTCTTTTCACAAACCACACAAGGATCCACCAGAGTTATTGCATGTTTGTTCTTTTCATACACCACATATGGATCCACCAGTGTCACTTCATGTGTGTTCTTTTCACAAACCCCATATGGATCCACCAGTGTCATTGCATGTGTGTTCTTGTAATGACAAACCACATATGGATCCACTAGTGTCACTGCATGTGTGTTCTTTTCATTAACCACATATGAATCCCCTAGTGTCATTGCATGTGTGTTCTTTTCATTAACCACAACTAGAATCATTGCATGTGTGTTCTTTGCATAGACCACATATGGATCCACCAGAGTCATTGCATGTCTGTTCTTTTCATAAACCACATATGGATCCACCAGTGTCATTGCATGTCTGTTCTTTTCATAAACCACATGGATCCACCAGTGTCATTGCATGTGTGTTCTTTTAATAAACCACAACTAGAGTCACTAGATGTGTGTTCTTTTCATAAACCACAACTAAAGTCATTGCATGTGTTTTCTTTTCACAAACCACATATGGATCGCCTAGTGTCATTTCATGTGTGTTCTTTTCATTAATCACAGCTAGAGTCATTGCATCTCTGTTCTTTTCATCGACCACATATGGATCCACCAGAGTTCATTGCATGTCTGTTCTTTTCATTAACCACATATGGATCCACCAGAGTCATTGCATGTGTGTTCTTTTCACAAAACACATATGGATCCACCAGTGTCATTGCATGTGTGTTCTTTTCATTAACCACGGCTAGAGTCAGTGGATGTGTGTTCTTTTCATAAACTACAACTAGAGCCATTCCATGTGAGTTCTTTTCACAAACCACATATGGATCCACCAGTGTCATTGCATGCGTGTTCTTTTCATTAACCATAGCTAGTCATTGCATGTCTGTTCTTTTCACAAACCACATGGATCCACCAGTGTCATTGCATGTGTGTTCTTTTAATATACCACGACTAGAGTCATTGCATGTGTGTTCTTTTCACAAACCACATATGGATCCACCAGTGTCACTGCATGTGTGTTCTTTTCATTAACCACAGCTAGAGTCATTGCATGTCTGTTCTTTTCACAAACCACATGGATCCACCAGTGTCATTGCATGTGTGTTCTCTTAATAAACCACAACTAGAGTCATTTCATGTGTGTTCTTTTCACAAACCACATATGGATCCACTAGACTCATTGCATGTGTGTTCTTTTCACAAACCACATATGGATCCACCAGTGTCATTGCATGTGTGTTGTTTTCATTAACCACATATGGATCCCCTAGTGTCATTGCATTTGTGTTCTTTTAGTAAACCACAAATAGAGTCACTGGATGTGTGTTATTTTCATAAACCACATATGGATCCACTAGAGTCATTGCATGTGTGTTCTTTTCACAAACCACATATGGTTCCACCAGTGTCATTGAAATGTGTGTTCTTTTCATTAACCACAGCTAGAGTCATTGCATGTCTGTTCTTTTAACAAACCACACAAGGATCCACCCGAGTTATTGCATGTTTGTTCTTTTAATATACAACATATGGATCCACCAGTGTCACTTCATGTGTGTTCTTTTCACAGACCACATATGGATCCACCAGTGTCATTACATGTGTGTTCATTTCACAAACCACATATGGATCCACAAGTGTCATTGCATGTGTGTTATTTTCATTAACCACATATGAATCCCCTAGTGTCACTACATGTGTGTTATTTTCATTAACCACAACTAGAATCATTGCATGTGTGTTCTTTTCATAGACCACATATGGATCCCCCAGAGTCATTGCATGTGTGTTCTTTTCATTAACCACATATGGATCCACAAGTGTCATTGCATGTCTATTCTTTTCATAAACCACATGGATCCACCAGTGTCATTGCATGTGTGTTCTTTTAATAAACCACAACTAGAGTCACTAGATGTGTTTTTTTCCATAAAGCACAACTAGAGTCATTGCATGTGTGTTCTTCTCACAAACCACATATGGATCCAGCAGTGTCATAGCATCTGTGTTCTTTTCATTAACCACATCTAGAGTCATTGCATGTCTGTTCTTTTCTCAAACCACATGGATCCACCAGTGTCATTGCAGGTGTGTTCTTTTAATAAACCACAACTAGAGTCATTGCATGTGTGTTCTTTTCACAAACCACATATGGATCCACCAGTGTTAGTGCATGTGTGTTCTTTTCATTAACCACAGCTAGAGTCATTCCATGTGTGTTCTTTTCACAAACCACATATGGATCCACCAGTGTCATTCCATGTGTGTTCTTTTCATAAACCACATATGGATCCACCAGAGTTCATTGCATGTATGTTCTTTTGATTAACCACAACTAGAGTCATTGCATGTCCGTTCTTTTCACAAACCACACAAGGATCAAACAGTGTCATTTCATGTGTGTTCTTTTCATAAACCACATATGGATCCACCAGTGTCATTGCATGTTTGTTCTTTTTACAAACCACATATGGATCCCCTAGTGTCATTGCATGTGTGTTCTTTTCATTAACCACAGCTAGAGTCATTGCATGTGTATTCTTTTCACATACCACATATGGATCCACCAGTGTCATTGCATGTCTGTTCTTTTCATTAACCACATATGGATCCACCAGTGTCATTGCATGTCTGTTCTTTTCATAAACCACATTGATCCACCAGTGTCATTGCATGTGTGTTCTTTTAATAAACCACAACTAGAGTCATTGGATGTGTGTTTTTTCATAAACCATAACTAGAGTCATTGCATGTGTGGTCTTTTCACAAACCACATATGGATCCACCAGTGTCATTGCATGTGTGTTGTTTTCATTAACCACAGCTAGAGTCATTGCATGTCTATTCTTTTCAAAAACCACATGGATCCACCAGTGTCATTGCATGTGTGTTCTCTTAATAACCACAACTAGATTCATTTCATGTGTTTTTTTTCGCAAACCACATATGGATCCACTAGACTTATTGCATGTGTGTTCTTTTCACAAACCACATATGGATCCACCAGTGTCATTGCATGTGTGTTGTTTTCATTAACCACATATGGATCCCCTAGTGTCATTGCATATGTGTTCTTTTAATAAACCACAACTAGAGTCACTGGATGTGTGTTATTTTCATAAACCACATATGGATCCACTAGAGTCATTGCTTGTGTGTTCTTTTCACAAACCACATATGGATCTACCTGTGTCATTGAAATGTGTGTTCTTTTCATTAACCACAGCTAGAGTCATTGCATGTCTATTGTTTTCACAAACCACACAAGGATCCACCAGAGTCATTGCATGTTTGTTCTTTTCATTGACCACATATGGATCCACCAGTGTCACTTCATGCGTGTTCTTTTCATAAACCACATATGGATCCACCAGTGTCATTGCATGTGTGTTCTTTTCACAAATCACATATGGATCCACCAGAGTCATTGAATGTTTGTTCTTTTCATTGACCACATATGGATCCTCCAGTGTCACTTCATGTGTGTTCTTTTCATAAACCACATATGGATCCACCAGTGTCATTGCATGTGTGTTCTTTTCATTAACCACATATGGATCCCCTAGTGTAATTTCATGTGTGTTCTTTTCATTAACCACAGCTAGAGTCATTGCATGTGTGTTCTTTCACAGACCACATATGAATCCACCAGAGTCATTGCATGTCTGTTCTTTTCATTAACCACATATGGATCCACCAGTGTCATTGCATGTCTGTTCTTTTCATAAACCACATAGATCCACCAATGTCATTGCATGTGTGTTCTTTTAATAAACCACAACTAGAGTCACTGGATGTGTGTTCTTTTCATAAACCACAACTAGAATCATTGCATGTGTGTTCTTTTCACAAACCACATATGAATCCAGCAGTGTCAGTGCATGTGTGTTCTTTTCATTAACCACAGCTAGAGTCATTGCATGTCTGTTCTTTTCACAAACCACATGGATCCATCAGTGTCATTGCATGTGTGTTCTTTTAATAAACCACAACTAGAGTCATTGCATGTGTGTTCTTTTCACAAACCACATATGGATCCACCAGTGTCATTGCATGTGTGTTCTTTTCATTAACCATAACTAGAGTCATTCCATGTGTTTTATTTTCACAAACCACATATGGATCCACCGGTGTAATTGCATGTGTGTTCTTTTCATAAAACCACATATGGATTGACCAGAGTTCATTGCATGTGTGTTCTTTTCATTAACCACAACTAGAGTCATTGAATGTCTGTTCTTTTCACAAACCACAGAAGGATCCAATAGTGTCACTTCATGTGTGTTATTTTCATAGAACACATATGGATCCACCAGTGTCATTGCATGTGTTTTTTTTTCACAAACCACATATGGATCCACCAGTGTCATTGCATGTTTGTTCTTTTCACAAACCACATATGGATCCCCTAGTGTCATTGCATGTGTGTTCTTTTCATTAACCACAACTTGAGTCATTGCATGAGTGTTCTTTTCACATACCACATATGGATCTAGCAGAGTCATTGCATGTCTGTTCTTTTCATTAACCACATATGGATCCACTAGTGTCATTGCATGTCTGTTCTTTTCATAAACCACATGGATCCACTAGTGTCATTGCATGCGTGTTCTTTTAATAAACCACAACTAGAGTCACTGGATGTGTGTTCTTTTCATAAACCCCAACTAGAGGCATTGCATGCGTGTTCTTTTCACAAACCACATATGGATCCACCAGTGTCATTGCATGTGTGTTCTTTTTATTAACCACACCTAAAGTCATTGCATGTCTGTTCTTTTCACAAACCACATGGATCCACTAGTGTCATTGCATGTGTGTTCATTTAATAACCCAGAACTAGAGTCCTTTCATGTGTGTTCTTTTCACAAACCACATATGGATCCACCAGTGTCATTGCATGTGCGTTATTTTCACTAACCACATATGGATCCCCTTGTGTCATTGCATGTGTGTTCTTTTAATAAACCACAGCTTGAGTCACTGGATGTGTTATTTTCATAAACCACATAGGGATCCACTAGAGTCATTGCATGTGTGTTCTTTTCACAAACCACATATGGATCCACCATTCTCATTGAAATGTGTGTTATTTTCATTAACCACAGCTAGAGTCATTGCATGTCTGTTCTTTTCAAAATCCACACAAGGATCCACTCAAGTCATTGAAGGTTTGTTCTTTTCATAGACCACATATGGATCCACCAGTGTCACTTCATGTGTGTTCTTTTCATAAACCACATATGGATACACCAGTGTGATTGCATGTGTGTTCTTTTCACAAACCACATATGGATCCACAAATGTCATTGCATGTGTGTTCTTCTCATTAACCACATATGAATCCCCTAGTGTCATTGCATGTGTTTTCTTCTCATTAACCACAACAAGAGTCATTGCATGTCTGTTCTTTTTATAGACCACATATGGATCCACCAGACTTCATTGCATGTCTGTTCTTTTCACAAACCACATATGGATCCACCAGAGTCCTTGCATGTGTGTTCTTTTCACAAACCACATATGGATCCACCAGTGTCATTGCATGTGTGTTCTTTTCATTAACCACATATCGATCCCCTAGTATCATTGCATGTGTGTTCTTTTAATAAACCACAGCTTGAGTCACTGGATGTGTTATTTTCATAAACCACATATGGATCCACTAGAGTCATTGCATGTGTGTTCTTTTCACAAACCACATATGGATCCACCAGTGTCATTGAAATGTGTGTTCTTTTCATTAACCACAGCTAGAGTCATTGCATGTTTGTTCTTTTCACAAACCACACAAAGATCCACCAGAGTCATTGCATGTTTGTTCTTTTCATAGACCACATATGGATCCATCAGTGTCACTTCATGTGTGTTCTTTTCATAAACCACATATGGATCCACTAGTGTCATTGCATGTGTGTTCTTTTCACAAACCACATATGGATCCACCAGTGTCATTGCATGTGTGTTCTTTTCATTAACCACACCTAGAGTCATTGCAAGTCTGTTCTTTTCACAAACCACATGGATCCACTAGTGTCATTGCATGTGTGTTCATTTAATAAACCACAACTAGAGTCATTTCATGTGTGTTCTTTTCACAAACCACATATGGATCCACTAGACACATTGCATGTGTGTTCTTTTCACAAATCACATATGGATCCACCATTCTCATTGAAATATGTGTTATTTTCATTAACCACAGCTAGAGTCATTGCATGTCTGTTCTTTTCAAAATCCACACAAGGATCCACTCGTGTCATTGCAGGTTTGTTATTTTCATAGACCACATATGGATCCACTAGTGTCACTTCATGTGTGTTCTTTTCATAAACCACATATGGATACACCAATGTGATTGCATGTGTGTTCTTTTCACAAACCACATATGGATCCAGAAATGTCATTGCATGTGTGTTCTTCTCATTAACCACATATGAATCCCCTAGTGTCATTGCATGTGTGTTCTGTTCATTAACCCCAACTAGAGGCATTGCATGTCTGTTCTTTTTATAGACCACATATGGATCCACCAGAGTTCATTGCATGTCTGTTCTTTTCACAAACCACATATGGATCCAACAGAGTCATTGCATGTGTGTTCTTTTCACAAGCCGCATATGGATCCACTAGTGTCATTACATGTGTGTTCTTTTCATTAACCACATATCGATCCCCTAGTGTCATTGCATGTGTGTTCTTTTAATAAACCACATATGGATCCACCAGTGTCATTGCATGTGTGTTCTTTTCACAAACCACATATGGATCCACAAATTTTATTGCATGTGTGTTCTTCTCATTAACCACATATGAATCCCCTAGTGTCAGTGCATGTGTGTTCTTTTCATTAACCACAACTAGAGGCATTGCATGTTTGTTCTTTTCATAGACCACATATGGATCCACCAAAGTTCATTGTATGTATGTTCTTTCAACAAACCACATATGGATGCACCAGAGTCATTGCATGTGTGTTCATTTCACAAACCACATATGGATCCACCAGTTTCATTGCATGTGAGTTCTTTTCATTAACCACATATGGATCCCCTAGTGTCATTGCATGTGTGTTATTTTCATTAACCACAGCTAGAGTCACTGGATATGTGTTCTTTTCATAAACCACATATGGATCCACAAGAGTCATTTCATGTGTGTTCTTTTCACAAATCATATATGGATCCACCAGTGTCATTGAAATGTGTGTTCTTTTCATTAACCACATCTAGAGTCATTGCAAGTCTGTTCTTTTCACAAACTAGATGGATCCACAAGTGTCATTGCATGTGTGTTCTTTCAATAAACCACAGCTAGAGTCATTGCATTTGTGTTCTTTTCATTAACCACAACTGGAGTCATTGCATGTCTATTCTTTTCAGAGACCACATATGGATCCACCAGTGTCATTTCATGTGTGTCCTTTTCACAAACCACATATGGCTCCACCAGTGTCATTGCATGTGTGTTCTTTTCACGAACCACATATGGATCCGCCACTGTCATTGCATGTGTGTTATTTTCATTAACCACAACTAGAGTCATTGCATGTGTGTTCTTTTCACAAACCACATCTGGATCCACCTGTGTCATTGCATGTGTGTTCTTTTCATTAACCACATATGGATCCCCTAGTGTCATTGCATGTGTGTTCTTTTCATTAACCACAGCTAGAGTCACTTGATGTGTGTTCATTTCATAAACCACATATGGATCCACTAGAGTCATTTCATGTGTGTTCTTTTCACAAACCACATATGGATCTACCAGTGTCATTGAAATGTGTGCTCTTTTTATTAACCACATCTAGAGTCATTGCAAGTCTGTTCTTTTCACAAACCACATGGATCCACAATTGTCATTGCATGTGTGTTCTTTTCATTAACCAGATATGGATCCCTTAGTGTCGTTGCATGTGTGTTCTTTTAATAGACCATAGCTAGAGTCACTGGATGTGTGTTCTTTTCGTAAACCACATATGGATCCACGAGTGTCGTTGAAATGTGTGTTATTTTCATTAACCACAGCTAGAGTCATTGCATATCTGTTCTTTTCACAAACCACATGGATGCACCAGTGTCATTGCTTGTGTGTTCTTTCAATAAACCACAGCTAGAGTCATTGCATGTGTGTTCTTTTCATTAACCACAACTAGGGTCATTGCATGTTTGATCTTTTCATAGACCACATATGGATCCGCCAGTGTCATTGCATGTGTGTTCTTTCCACAAACCACATATGGATCCACCAGTGTCAATGCATGTGTGTTCTTTTCATTAACCACATATGGATCCCCTAGTGTCATTGCATGTGTGTTCTTTTCATTAACAACAGCTAGAGTCATTGCATGTCTGTTCTTTTCATAGACCACATATGGATCCACCAGAGTTCATTGCATGTATGTTCTTTTCATTAACCACATAGAGATCCACCAGAGTCATTGCATGTGTGTTCTTTTCTCAAACCACATATGTGTGCACTAGTTTCATTGCATGTGTGCTCATTTCATTAACCACATATGGATCCCCTAGTGTCATTGCATGTGTGTTCTTTTCATTTACCACAGCTAGAGTCACTGATGTGTGTTCTTTTCATAAACCACATATGGATCCACTAGAGTCATTTCATGTGTGTTCTTTTCACAAACCATATATGGATCCACCAGTGTCATTGAAATGTGTGTTCTTTTCATTAACCACATCTAGAGTCATTGCATGTCTGTTCTTTTCACAAACCACATGGATCCACCAGTGTCATTGCATGTGTGTTCTTTCAATAAACCACAGCTAGAGTCATTGCATTTGTGTTCTTTTCATTAACCATAGCTATAGTCATTGCATGTCTATTCTTTTCAGAGACCACATATGGATCCACCAGTGTCATTTCATGTATGTCCTTTTCACAAACCACATATGGCTCCACCAATGTCATTGCATGTGTGTTCTTTTCATTAACCACAGCTAGAGTCAGTGCATGTGTGTTCTTTTCATAAACCACAACTAGAGCCATTGCATGTGTGTTCTTTTCACAAACCACATATGGATCCACCAGTGTCATTGCATGTGTGTTCTTTTCATTAACCATAGCTAGTCATTGCATGTTTGTTCTTTTCACAAACCACATGGATCCACCAGTGTCATTGCATGTGTGTTCTTTTAATAAACCACGACTAGAGTCATTGCATGTGTGTTCTTTTCACAAACCACATATGGATCCGCCACTGTCATTGCATGTGTGTTATTTTCATTAACCACAACTAGAGTCATTGCATGTGTGTTCTTTTCACAAACCACATCTGGATCCACCTGTGCCATTGCATGTGTCTTCTTTTCATTAACTACATATGGATCCCCTAGTGTCATTGCATGTGTGTTCTTTTCATTAACCACAGCTAGAGTCACTTGATGTGTGTTCATTTCATAAACCACATATGGATCCACAAGAGTCATTTCATGTGTGTTCTTTTCACAAACCACATATGGATCTACCAGTGTCATTAAAATGTGTGCTCTTTTCATTAACCACATCTAGAGTCATTGCAAATCTGTTCTTTTCACAAACCACATGGATCCACAAGTGTCATTGCATGTGTTTTCTTTCAATAAACCACAGCTAGAGTCATTGCATGTGTTTTCTTTTCATTAACCACAACTAGAGGCATTGCATGTCTGTTCTTTTCATAGACCACATATGGATCCACCAGAGTTCATTGCATGTCTGTTCTTTTCACAAACCACATATGGATCCACCAGAGTCATTGCATGTGTGTTATTTTCAAAAACCACATGTGGATCCACCAGTGTCATTGCAAGTGTGTTCTTTTCATTAACCAGATATGGATCCCTTAGTGTCGTTGCATGTGTGTTCTTTTAATAGACCACAGCTAGAGTCACTGGATGTGTGTTCTTTTCATAAACCACATATGGATCCACAAGTGTCATTGAAATGTGTGTTATTTTCATTAACCACAGCTAGAGTCATTGCATATCTGTTCTTTTCACAAACCTCATGGACCCACCAGTATCATTGCTTGTGTGGTCTTTCAATAAACCACAGCTAGAGTCATTGCATGTGTGTTCTTTTCATTAACCACAACAAGGGTCATTGCATGTTTGATCTTTTCATAGACCACATATGGCTCCACCAGTGTCATTGCATGTGTGTTCTTTTCACAAACCACATATGGATCTACCAGTGTCAATGCATGTGTGTTCTTTTCATTAACCACATATGGATCCCCTAGTGTTATTGCATGTGTGTTCTTTTCATTAACAACAACTAGAGTCATTGCATGTCTGTTCTTTTCATAGACCACATATGGATCCACCAGAGTTCATTGCATGTATGTTCTTTTCATTAACCACATAGAGATCCACCAGAGTCATTGCATGTGTGTTCTTTTCACAAACCACATATGGATCCACCAGTTTCATTGCATGTGTGTTCTTTTCATTAACCACATATGGATCCCCTAGTGTCATTGCATGTGTGTTCTTTTCATTTACCACTGCTAGAGTCACTGATGTGTGTTCTTTTCATAAACCACATATGGATCCACTAGAGTCATTTCATGTGTGTTCTTTTCACAAACCATATATGGATCCACCAGTGTCATTGAAATGTGTGTTCTTTTCATTAACCACATCTAGAGTCATTGCATGTCTATTCTTTTCACAAACCACATGGATCCACCAGTGTCATTGCATGTGTGTTCTTTCAATAAACCACAGCTAGAGTCATTGCATTTGTGTTCGTTTCATTAACCACAGCTATAGTCATTGCATGTCTATTCTTTTCAGAGACCACATATGGATCCACCAGTGTCATTTCATGTGTGTCCTTTTCACAAACCACATATGGCTCCACCAACGTCATTGCATGTGTGTTCTTTTCATTAACCACAGCTAGAGTCAGTGGATGTGTGTTCTTTTCATAAACCACAACTAGAGCCATTGCATGTGTGTTCTTTTCACAAACCACATATAGATCCACCAGTGTCATTGCATGTGTGTTCTTTTCATTAACCATAGCTAGTCATTGCATGTGTGTTCTTTTCATTAACCATAGCTAGTCATTGCATGTTTGTTCTTTTCACAAACCACATGGATCCACCAGTGTCATTGCATGTGTGTTCTTTTAATAAACCACGACTAGAGTCATTGCATGTGTGTTCTTTTCACAAACCACATATGGATCCGCCACTGTCATTGCATGTGTGTTCTTTTCATTAACCACAACTAGAGTCATTGCATGTGTGTTCTTTTCACAAACCACATATGGATCCACCTGTGTCATTGCATGTGTGTTCTTTTCATTAACCACATATGGATCCCCTAGTGTCATTGCATGTGTGTTCTTTTCATTAACCATAGCTAGAGTCACTTGATATGTGTTCATTTCATAAACCACATATGGATCCACTAGAGTCATTTCATGTGTGTTCTTTTCACAAACCACATATGGATCTACCAGTGTCATTGAAATGTGTGCTCTTTTCATTAACCACATCTAGAGTCATTGCAAATCTGTTCTTTTCACAAACCACATGGATCCACAAGTGTCATTGCATGTGTTTTCTTTCAATAAACCACAACTAGAGTCATTGCATGTGTTTTCTCTTCATTAACCACAACTAGAGTCATTGCATGTCTGTTCTTTTCATAGACCACATATGGATCCACCAGAGTTCATTGCATGTCTGTTCTTTTCACAAACCACATATGGATCCACCAGAGTCATTGCATGTGTGTTCTTTTCAAAAACCACATATGGATCCACCACTGTCATTGCAAGTGTGTTCTTTTCATTAACCAGATATGGATCCCTTAGTGTCATTGCATGTGTGTTCTTTTAATAGACCACAACTAGAGTCACTGGATGTGTGTTCTTTTCGTAAACCACATATGGATCCACGAGTGTCATTGAAATGTGTGTTATTTTCATTAACCACAGCTAGAGTCATTGCATATCTGTTCTTTTCACAAACCACACGGATCCACTAGTGTCATTGCTTGTGTGTTCTTTCAATAAACCACAGCTAGAGTCATTGCATGTGTGTTCTTTTCATTAACCACAACTAGGGTCATTGCATGTTTGATCTTTTCATAGACCACATATGGATCCACCAGTGTCATTGCATGTGTGTTCTTTTCACAAACCACATATGGATCCACCAGTGTCAATGCATGTGTGTTCTTTTCATTAACCACATATGGATCCCCTAGTGTTATTGCATGTGTGTTCTTTTCATTAACAACAACTAGAGTCATTGCATGTCTGTTCTTTTCATAGACCACATATGGATCCACCAGAGTTCATTGCATGTATGTTCTTTTCATTAACCACATAGTGATCCACCAGAGTCATTGCATGTGTGTTCTTTTCACAAACCACATATGGATCCACCAGTTTCATTGCATGTGTGTTCTTTTCATTAACCACAGATGGATCCCCTAGTGTCATTGCATGCGTGTTCTTTTCATTTACCACAGCTAGAGTCACTGATGTGTGTTCTTTTCATAAACCACATATGGATCCACTAGAGTCATTTCATGTGTGTTCTTTTCACAAACCATATATGGATCCACCAGTGTCATTGAAATGTGTGTTCTTTTCATTAACCACATCTAGAGTAATTGCATGTCTGTTCTTTTCACAAACCACATGGATCCACCAGTGTCATTGCATGTGTGTTCTTTCAATAAACAACAGCTAGAGTCATTGCATTTGTGTTCTTTTCATTAACCACAGCTATAGTCATTGCATGTCTATTCTTTTCAGAGACGACATATGGATCCACCAGTGTCATTTCATGTGTGTCCTTTTCACAAACCACATATGGCTCCACCAACGTCATTGCATGTGTGTTCTTTTCACAAACCACATATGGATCGCCTAGTGTCATTTCATGTGTGTTCTTTTCATTAATCACAGCTAGAGTCATTGCATGTCTATTCTTTTCATCGACCACATATGGATCCACCAGAGTTCATTGCATGTCTGTTCTTTTCATTAACCACATATGGATCCACCAGAGTCATTGCACGTGTGTTCTTTTCACAAACCACATATGGATCCACCAGTGTCATTGCATGTGTGTTCTTTTCATTAACCACAACTAGAGTCAGTGGATGTGTGTTCTTTTCATAAACCACAACTAGAGCCATTGCATGTGTGTTATTTTCACAAACCACATATGGATCCACCAGTGTCATTACATGTGTGTTATTTTCATTAACCATAGCTAGTCATTGCATGTCTGTTCTTTTCACAAACCACATGGATCCACTAGTGTCATTTCATGTGTGTTCTTTTAGTAAACCACGACTAGAGTCATTGCATGTGTGTTCTTTTCACAAACCACATATGGATCCGCCACTGTCATTGCATGTGTGTTCTTTTCATTAACCACAGCTAGAGTCATTGCATGTGTGTTCTTTTCACAAACCACATCTGGATCCACCTGTGTCATTGCATGTGTGTTCTTTTCATTAACCACATATGGATCCCCTAGTGTCATTGCATGTGTGTTCTTTTCATTAACCACAGCTAGAGTCACTTGATGTGTGTTCATTTCATAAACCACATATGGATCCACCAGAGTCATTTCATGTGTGTTCTTTTCACAAACCACATATGGATCCACCAGTGTCATTCAAATGTGTGCTCTTTTCATTAACCACATCTAGAGTCATTGCAAGTCTGTTCTTTTCACAAACCACATGGATCCACAAGTGTCATTGCGTGTGTTTTCTTTCAATAAACCACAGCTAGAGTCATTGCATGTGTTTTCTTTTCATTAACCACAACTAGAGTCATTGCATGTCTGTTCTTTTCATATACCACATATGGATCCAGCAGAGTTCATTGCATGTCTGTTCTTTTCACAAACCACATACGGATCCACAGAGTCATTGCATGTGTGTTCTTTTCAAAAACCACATATGGATCCACCAGTGTCAATCTAAGTGTGTTCTTTTCATTAACCACATATGGATCCCTTAGTGTCGTTCCATGTGTGTTCTTTTAATAGACCACAGCTAGAGTCACTGGATGTGTGTTCTTTTCATAAACCACATATGGATCCACTAGTGTCATTGAAATGTGTGTTATTTTCATTAACCACAGCTAGAGTCATTGCATAACTGTTCTTTTCACAAATCTCATGGACCCACTAGTATCATTGCTTGTGTGGTCTTTCAATAAACCACAGCTAGAGTCATTGCATGTGTGTTCTTTTCATTAACCACAACTAGGGTCATTGCATGTTTGATCTTCTCATAGACCACATATGGATCCACCAGTGTCATTGCATGTGTGTTCTTTTCACAAACCACATATGGTCCACCAGTGTCAATGCATGTGTGTTCTTTTCATTAACCACATACGGATCCCCTAGTGTCATTGTAGGTGTGTTCTTTTCATTAACAACAGCTAGAGTCATTGCATGTCTGTTCTTTTCATAGACCACATATGGATCCACCAGAGTTCATTGCATGTATATTCTTTTCATTAACCACATATAGATCCACCAGAGTCATTGCATGTGTGTTCTTTTCACAAACCACATATGGATCCACCAGTGTCATTGCATGTGTGTTCTTTTCATTAACCACATATGGATCCCCTAGTGGCATTGCATGTGTGTTCTTTTCATTTACCACAGCTAGAGTCACTGGATGTGTGTTCTTTTCATAAACCACATATGGATCCACTAGAGTCATTTCATGTGTGTTCTTTTCACAAACCATATATGGATCCACTAGTGTCATTGAAATGTGTGTTCTTTTCATTAACCACATCTAGAGTCATTTTATGTCTGTTCTTTTCACAAACCACATGGATCAGCCAGTGTCATTGCATGTGTGTTCTTTCAATAAACCATAGCTAGAGTCATTGCATTTGTGTTCTTTTCATTAACCACAGCTAGAGTCATTGCATGTCTATTCTTTTCAGAGACCACATATGGATCCACCAGTGTCATTTCATGTGTGTCCTTTTCACAAACCAGATATGGCTCCACCAACGTCATTGCATGTGTGTTCCTTTCACAAACCACATATGGATCGCCTAGTGTAATTTCATGTGTGTTCTTTTCATTAATCACAGCTAGAGTCATTGCATCTCTGTTCTTTTCATCGACCACATATGGATCCACCAGAGTTCATTGCATGTCTGTTATTTTCATTAAACACATATGGATCCACCAGAGTCATTGCATGTGTGTTCTTTTCACAAACCACATATGGATCCACCAGTGTCATTGCATGTGTGTTCTTTTCATTAACCACAGCTAGAGTCAGTGGATGTGTGTTCTTTTCATAAACTACAACTAGAGCCATTGCATGTGAGTTCTTTTCACAAACCACATATGGATCCACCAGTGTCATTGCATGTGTGTTCTTTTCATTAACCATAGCTAGTCATTGCATGTCTGTTCTTTTCACAAACCACATGGATCCACCAGTGTCATTGCATGTGTGTTCTTTTAATATACCACGACTAGAGTTATTGCATGTGTGTTCTTTTCACAAACCACATATGGATCCGCCACTATCATTGCATGTGTGTTCTTTTCATCGACCACATATGGATCCACCAGAGTTCATTACATGTCTGTTCTTTTCATTAACCACATATGGATCCACCAGAGTCATTGCATGTGTGTTCTTTTCACAAACCACATATGGATCCACGAGTGTCATTGCATGTGTGTTCTTTTCATTAACCACAGCTAGAGTCAGTGGACGTGTGTTCTTTTCATAAACTATAACTAGAGCCATTGCATGTGTGTTCTTTTCACAAACCACATATGGATTCACAAGTGTCATTGCATGTGTGTTCTTTTCATTAACCATAGCTAGTCATTGCATATCTGTTCTTTTCACAAACCACATAGATCCACCAGTGTCATTGCATGTGTGTTCTTTTATATACCACGACTAGAGTCATTGCATGTGTGTTCTTTTCACAAGCCACATATGGATCCGCCACTGTCATTGCATGTGTGTTATTTTCATTAACCACAGCTAGAGTCATTTCATGTGTGTTCTTTTCACGAACCACATCTGGATCCACCTGTGTCATTTCACGTGTGTTCTTTTCATTAACCACATATGGATCCCCTAGTGTCATTGCATGTGTGTTCTTTTCATTAACCACAGCTAGAGTCACTTGATGTGTGTTCATTTCATAAACCACATATGGATCCACTAGAGTCATTTCATGTGTGTTCTTTTCACAAACCACATATGGATCCACCAGTGTCAGTGAAATGTGTGCTCTTTTCATTAACCACATCTAGAGTCATTGCAAGTCTGTTCTTTTCACAAACCAGATGGATCCACAAGTGTCATTGCATGTGTTTTCTTTCAATAAACCACAGCTAGAGTCATTGCATGTGTTTTCTTTTCATTAACCACAACTAGAGTCATTGCATGTCTGTTCTTTTCATAGACCACATATGGATCCACCAGAGTTTATTGCATGTGTGTCCTTTTCACAAACCACATATGAATCCACCAGAGTCATTGCATGTGTTCTTTTCAAAAACAACATATGGATCCACCAATGTCATTGCATGTGTGTTCTTTTCATTAACCACATATGGATCCCTTAGTGTCGTTGCATGTGTGTTCTTTTAATAGACCACAGCTAGAGTCACTTGATGTGTGTTCTTTTCGTAAACCACATATGGATCCACCAGTGTCATTGAAATGTGTGTTATTTTCATTAACCACAGCTAGAGTCATTGCATATCTGTTCTTTTCACAACCCACATGGATGCACCAGTGTCATTGCTTTTGTGTTCTTTCAATAAACCACAGCTAGAGTCATTGCATGTGTGTTCTTTTCATTAACCACAACTAGGGTCATTGCATGTTTGATCTTTTCACAGACCACATATGGATCCACCAGTGTCATTGCATGTGTGTTCTTTTCACAAACCACATATGGATCCACCAGTGTCAATGCATGTCTGTTCTTTTCATTAACCACATATGGATCCCCTAGTGTCATTGCACGTGTGTTCTTTTCATTAACAACAGCTAGAGTCATTGCATGTCTGTTCTTTTCATAGACCACATATGGATCCACCAGAGTTCATTGCATGTCTGTTCTTTTCATTAACCACATATAGATCCACCAGAGTCATTTCATGTGTGTTCTTTTCACAAACCACATATGGATCCACCAGTGTCATTGCATGTGTGTTCTTTTCATTAACCATAGCTAGAGTCACTAGATGTTTCATAAACCACAACTAGAGTCATTGCATGTGTGTTCTGTTCAAAAACCACATATGGATCCACCAGTGTCATTGCATGTGTGTTATTTTCATTAACCACAACTAGAGTTATTGCATGTCTGTTCTTTTCACAAACCACATGGATCGACCAGTGTCATTGCATGTGTGTTCTTTTAATAAACCAGAACTAGAGTCATTGCACGTGTGTTCTTTTCACAAACCACATATGGATCCAACAGTGTCATTGCGTGTGTGTTGTTTTCATTAACCACATTGATACGCCCATTTTGCATCACTATTCTATGTCATAATTCACTGTTATTCATTGATATATTTCGTATTGAGAGGTGATACTTATGTTATTTCATCTGTTTTTGCATGGTTGATGACTTTTGGAGCATGGACCGCTGTAGTCAGGATTCTGATGGAAAAGGTGCTGTTTGGAGGCAAAATTCGCGAAGATGAGAAAATCCGGGAAAATATACGAAAAATCCTATTTTTCTAGAAGACGAAGGAAGCCAGAAGGGGGACTGGAGATGGGCCACAGGGGCCCACCACCTGGCCAGCCTAGGCGCCACCGGTGTGTGGCCCGGTCCACCCCTAGCACTCTCTTCTGGCGTATATTATCCTCTCGAAACCCTAAGACTCGGGGAGCAACCACAGAAAGATTCCGCCGCCTCTGCGGGGCGGAAAACACCGAGAGAGAAAGATCTCTCCGGCAGAAAGATTTCTGGTGGGGGAATTCCTTCCCGGAGAGGGGAGATCGTCGCCATCAACACCACCATCAAGATGGACTTCATCGGGATCATCATCATCATCACCATCAACACCCTCATCACCATCTCCATATTGCTCTAACAATTGAGTTGAATCTTGCATAGTTCATAGGGGAAACTTTCCCGGTGTTGATTACTCTTTGTAGTTGGTGCTATTGAGTGAACCATTGAATTATTGTTTATGTTCAGATTGTTATACATCATTATTCCATCTCTGATCATGATCCATATGATGTCTTGTGAGTAGTTCGTTTTGTTCTTGAGGACATGGGAGAAGTCATGTTGTTAGTAGTGGAGTTGTGTTGAGAAAGATTCAATAGTTTGATATTTAAGTTGTGGTGTATTTCTTCTAGTGGTGTCATGTGAACGTCGACTACATGACACTTCACCTATATGGGCCTAGGGGAATGCATTATGTATATGGCTACTAATCGTAGGGTTGTCGAGTTGTGTAACCTGAACCCCCGTTAGGAAACCATTGCACAAGGGACGTAAGGGTCTTAGAGTTTAAAGCTGTGGTTAGGTTTCTACCTTAATTACTTTCTTGTACTTACGGATGTTTGCAAGGGGTATAATCACAAGTATGTATTAGTCTTAGGAAGGTCGGTACATTAGCACAGGTTCACCCACACAACACTTAGCAAGCTAAAGAAGATTAATCAACTATATGAAGCGAAAGCACTTGACAGTCTTCCCATATGTCCTCAAGAACGTTTGGTCATCTTAAGTAATACAACCGGCTTGTCCTTTGCTGCATAAAGGATTGGGCCACTTGCTGCATTTATTCCTACTGTCTTTTATTTACTCGTACTTTGTTTATTTGCTTTATCGAAAACCCCTAAAAATCCGTTTGCTAAGTATTTGCAGAGAATTCCTGATCCATACTACTAGCTAGCACCTTTTGCTCCTCGTTGGGTTTGACACTCTTACTTATGGAAAATACTGCGATACACCCCCTATACTTGTGGGTCATCACACATATAGAGTCATTTCATGTGTGTTCTTTTCACAAAGCACATATGGATCCACCAGTGTCATTGCATGTGTGTTCTTTTCATAAACCACATATGGATCCACCAGAGTTCATTGTATGTGTGTTCTTTTCATTAACCACGACTAGAGTCATTGCATGTCTGTTCTTTTCACAAACCACAGAAGGATCCACCAGAGTCATTGCATGTCTATTCTTTTAATAGACCACATATGGATCCACCAGTGTCATTTTATGTGTGTTCTTTTCACAAACCACATATGGATCCACCAGTGTCATTGCATGTGTGTTATTTTCACAAACCACATATGGATACACTAGTGTCATTTCATGTGTGTTCTTTTCATTAACCACATATGGATCCCCTAGTGTCATTGCATGTGTGTTCTTTTCATTAACCACAACTAGAGTCATTGCATGTATGTTCTTTTCATATACAACATATGGATCCACTAGAGTTCATTGCATGTCTGTTCTTTTCACAAACCACGTATGGATCCACCAGAGTCATTGCATGTGTCACTACAAGAAAAGTTTCCTTCCGCAACGAATTGACTCGACGGTCGTCGTAGAAGGCGCGTCTTCCGCGACGAAATTCTTGGCTCGACCGTGGCTGATGGAAAACTTTTTTTTCTGCTTTTGCGGCCCTCTACTACGACGGATCTGCTAAAAACTTGGAGGAAGCTCGGCTGGCGCATGGTAGAAGCAATATTTTTGTTTCCTCGCACAATGTTGACTCACCGAAGTCTTTTGAGGCATGTGGGTCCTGGACGTCAGTGTCTCTAGCGGACCATACTTTTCGGTCGCGCCTCCCTTATTTGAACTCAATAACCTTGCTCAAGGCATCTACCGTTTAATCAAGCTGCTAGGTCCCACATGTCAGCCTCTCATTAGAACAAACGTGTGCATGATGGAATTTTTTCCTTCGCTTGCACTACCCTGTTCCAAAGTTGATAGCGCTACTCGATGCATCTACCGTCTAATCAATCTCCTAGGACCCACATGTCATCCTCTCATTAGAAGAAACGTGTGTATGATGGAATTTTTTCCTTCACTGGCGGTACCCCATTTCGAGTTGATAGCGCTGCTCGACGCATCTACCGTTTAACTAACCTCCTGAGCCCCACAGGTCATCCTCTCATTAAAAGAAACGTGTGTATGATGGATTTTTTTTCCTTGGCTCGTGCTACCCTGTTCCGAACTTGATAGCGTTGTTCCATGCATCTACCATTTAATCACGATGTTGGGCCCCACATGTCATCCTCTCATTAGAAGAAACGTGTGTATGATGGATTTTTTACCCTTTTTCACGCCTTCGTATTCCGAACTTGATAGCGTTGCTCGCTGCATCAATCGTTTAATCAAACTCCTGGACCCCACATGTCATCCTCTCATTAGGGGAAACGTGTGTATGATATAATTTTTTCCCTCGGCCGCGCCTCCGTGTTCTGAACTTGATAGCGTTGCTCGCTGCATCAGCCGTGCTGGTGGGTTCCTTATGTCAATCTCACATTAGAAGAATCGTGGGTATGACGGACTTTTTTTCCTACTCTAGTGCCACCCTGTTCCTAACTAGATAGCGTTGCTTGAAGAATCTGCCATTTGGTCACGCGGCTGGGTCCCACATCACAGCCTCTCATTAGAAGGATCGGTTGTATGATTGACTTTTTTCTCTACTCACGCTCTGTGTTTCGAACTTGATAATGTTGCTCGCTGCATCAGCCTTTTTTCAAGCTGCTGGGTCCCCCCATGTCAGCCTCTCATTAGAACAAACGTGTGCATGATGGATTTTTTTCTCGCTCGCGCCTCCCTGTTTCTAACATGGCAACGTTGCTCGATACAACATCTGTATAAGGCCGCACTGGTGGGACCCACATGTCAGTCTATCTTTAAATGAAATGTGTGTATGTATGATAGACCTTTTTTCGGCCGCGTCTGCTGTTTTGGACTTCCAATAGATTTAAACTGTGTGTGTTGCCACTACGCCAAAGATATTTATAGAAAATATATTATTAAACATTCCTTAGTACCTTCAAGTTATGTTTTAATGTTTTTAAAAACATGTCGTGTGTCCGTGTTTATATTTAAAAAAATAAAAGGGCAGCCTCCTGGCATTTCAATTTATAAAATGCCACATATATAATGGACTAGTTTCTTAAAAATATACCGGAGTTTTTTTCAAGAGGTGGAGGCGGAGTTTTTTTAAGAGGTGGGGGGCAATACTCAAAAGGCCGAATTAAAACATATTTTGGGCTATTCTACATGGTCCATCTACATGCGCTATACTCCATGGGCTCCTTTCTTAAATTTCACTGGGCTGTGCTAAGCAGTCCCTTAACCCTGATAAGGCCGAATTAAAATGTTCTTGCCTATGCTCCATGGGATCCTTTCTCAAATTTCACTGGCCTGTGCTTAGTAGTTCCATGACCCTGTGCTAAAAAAAATAGTTCCCTAGCCTCGAAAAGGCGTGTGTGTATGTTGGACTATTTTTTTAGGTCGAACTTGATAACGTTGCTAGGTCCTCCATGTTAATCTCTCACCACACTGGACTTTTTTCTCACTCGCGCCTCCCTATTTAGAACTTGGCAATGTTGCTCGATACAACATCTTTATAAGGCCGCGCTGCTGGGTCCCAGGTGTCAGCCTCTCTATAAATGAAACATGCGCATGATGGACTTTTTTTCAGCCTCGTTCGCTGTTTTAACATCGGTCTGTTGCTAGGTCTAAATATACATGGTACAAAGTAAAGGACCAAATATACACACATACTATATAGATGTCGATCAAATTATATATTTTTTGAAAATTATCTATTATAATTTTATATAGTGATGATATGTCATATGTCTATTATCTGGTTCTCACGTGAAGGGTACGTGGAACTTACTGTAATGTAGTAGTTTCAACAAAACAACATAGGTAGGCGGAGCTTTTTCTGGAGGGGGTGCTGGGGAAGGGGATGACCATAAAGGCCGAATTAAAAAGATTCTGGGATAACTGGGGGCGGACGCCCTATTCTTCATGGGCTCACTCCGAAACTGAATGCGCTATGGTCGGCAGCGACAAGACAATGAAAAGGTCGAATTGAAGGTTTTGGGCTATGATTGGGCCTGATAGGCTAATTTCTTGGGCTCGGGAATAAAAATTCCAGACCTCAACAAGGAAGAAAAAACAAGGGAGAAAATTTTGGCCGATATTTTCACGTGAAAATTGTTGACAACCAGGACACATACCCCGTGCATGCCAAAACTTTCCCACTCGTGCCTTCCAACTCGCGCCTTCACTCCAGCATCCAACTACTGTCTCTTTGCGCCATTCTTCTGGAGACGCGCAGGCGGTCAAAACCACAAGCCGCGCACCAAAACATTCACACTCCGTCTATCAGCCGGGGCGGCCGGACACCATTGCTGGCGGCGCCATTCTTTTCGAGACGCACACAAGCCGATGGTCAGCTGGTTGATCCCCACGGTACACTTATAATATCCTTAGTTCGCTCAATCATTCCCTAGAAGTAGTTTCGTACTCGATCTGCTCGTTTGACATTGTTCTGCACTTGATCTGTTTGTTCGAATTGGTTGTCATTTTGTTCTCTGTCGATCTCTTCTCTCAAATATGTAACATAGTTCTGCACTCAATTTCTGAAATAAGCTAAAATTATGTGACATTTATAGTTCTATATTCAATTAGGCTGCTCAGATATCTTGGCTTAATTAGATCTATAATCAACCTGTTCGGTGAAATATCTTGAAAGCTTCTGACCATGTCTATCCTCAACAGATGGACAGATATTGGATACTGAATGGAAAAAATCAACACCTTAATATTGGGAAGGTGTTAATGACTTCATGAAGTTTGTTAGACAACATAACGGCGACTCGAATGTGTTTTACCCATGCCGACAATGCCTTAATTATAAAAATCTGAGTTAGAGCATAGTCGCAGACCATACTTTCATTAATGTGATGCAACACACATATATTAGGTGGACTAAACATGGTGAACCATATGGTCAACATGTTCTTGATCCTCTAGCTGATGCTGATCCGCGTGAAGTTCATCAGATCGAGGATGAGGACCTTTCAGGTTTGTTAAGGGACCTGTACCCCACTGCAAGCAAAAAAGGCGCTCCTTCTCTTAAAAGATCAATTTTCTCTGACCTGATAGAAGATGCCAAGTGTTCAGTGGACCCTGATTCTGGTATCTCAAGATTCGAACTGGTAATGAAATTACTAAAGGAGAAGTCGTTCAACAAGATTACCAACAAATCTTTCGATTCAGTGATTAAGGTGCACATCGAGTCAATCCCTAGGGAAGGACTGCCAAAATCCTTTTATGAGATGAAACAGTACATCAAGGTACTTGGACTATCATATGAGAAGATCCATTTTTGTCCAAATAACTGTGTACTATTCTGGGAGGATTATGAAAACCTCGATGAATGCCCCGTATGTAACGTATCAAGATGGAAAAATGGTGATAAAAAGAAGAAAGATCCTTGTAAGGTTCTGAGATATTTTTCAATTATAGATAGATTGAAGAGGTTGTTTTAGTTAGAACAAACATCTAAGGAAACAAGATGGCACAAAGAGATTCTCAAGCCAGACGATTACTTACTCAGACATCCAGCTGATGGTGATGAATGGAAGAACTTTGACAAGGCCCATCTAGGATTTGCAGCGGATCCAAGGAACCCGAGACTTGGCCTAGCTACAGATGGATTTAACCCATTTGGCAACATGAGTAACTCGTACATCATGTCGCTAGTACTTGTTACAATTTACAACCTGCCTCCCTGGGCATGCACTAATCAATCGAACTGCTTGCTGGCTTTACTCATCCCAGGTCCCAAATCACCTGGGAAGGATTTTGATCTGTTCATGCAGCCTCTTATACGATACTTGCAGGAACTATGGAAGGGTGTCATGACTCCTGATATCCTTGCCAGCAACCATGAAGATGCCAAGTTCCCTATGCGTGCTGCTGTCTATTCTGCACCCATGATTTTCCATCTCTTGGCACTTTGTCAGGCAGAGTGACAATAGGTTATAACGCATGTGTTTGCTGTCAGACAAAACATGTCACAGTGAGGCTACAAAATAAGATAGGTTTCCTTGGCTACCGGGTTTTTCTTCCTCAAGGCCACAAATTCCGAAAAAACTTGAAAAAATTGAAGTTCTATGGAAAGAGGACTGAATATGGCACTGCACCACAAAAGTTCACTACAATTTGAGTTGCGTAGCATTTACAGAAGGTCAGAAATGTCAAACCAGGAAAACAACCAGCTGCTAGACGAGGTAAAAGAAATAATACAGAAGATGCACCGACTGTAGGAGCAGCATCCAAAAGGAAGAGAGCGGAAGAAGTAGCAGCAGATTCCCAAGGGAAGGAAAAGGAATCGAGAATATTTTATAAGCGCAGATCCACTCTATGGGACTTGCCGTATTGGGCTGGTAAGACACTTCGACATAACATTGATGTCATGCACATGGAGAACAATATATGTGACGGCATTATAGGCACATTACTCAACATTCCATCTAAGACAAAAGATAGCTATAATGCTAGGCTTGACTGCGAAAAAATCAACGTTAACAACAACTTGAAGCTGCATCCTGAAGATACGGTTGATAAGGGCGGTGAAAAACATTACAAATTTCGAGGTGCAGAATTTACCTTGCCGATGAATAAAAGGGTACTATTTTGTGACTTCCTCCGAGGTGTGAAGTTCCCATCTAGATTTGCTTCCAACATTGCAAATTGTATCAATGTAGAGGGGAACAAGCTCCATGGGTTGAAAACTCACGATTGCCACATCCTACTACAAAGGCTTTTAGCTCTTGGCATTAAAGGTTTAGTGAACAAGGATTTGCAGAACGTGCTTGCAGAGTTGGGAACGTTCTTTAGGGAAATATGTAGCAAAACTCTGGACAGAAGAGTTGTAGCGCATCTTCAGATGGACATAGCAAAAATCCTGTGCAAGCTTGAGCTGATATATCCACCAGCCTTCTTTGATGTGATGGTGCATTTGGCTGTTCATCTGATTGAAGATGCACTTTATAGAGGTCCCGTATAGTACGGATGGATGTACCCTATAAAACGTTGACTTTGCACTTTCAAGGGTATTGTCAGGAACAAGGCTAGAGCAGAGGCTTGCATTGCAGAGGCATACATTGCTGCTGAAGCATTTGCATTTTGCTCAAGATACATTCCTGATCGTAAAACAAGATCCAGTATGGGTGGCAGAATTGAAGAAGTTGAAAAATCTATTTTTAACCATAGTGTTCGCCTAGTAGGAAAGAAGGAACATAGAACATTAATGCAGCACGAATATGACCGACTTACTTGGTATGTGCTGAATAACACTGATGAGGCTAAAAACTTTGTTGCGTGAGCACTATTCATACATATCCTCACATATATGAAATGAAACTTTTAGCAAGATATGTTCAGATGTCTTACTTGAGTATCGTTTTTGTAGGTTATTTAAAGCAACCAAAGGAAAAGATTATGCTGCACCAGTATGTGGGGGGTGGATTTCAGGAATGGTTTAGGAATCATGTAAGATGGTCAATTGAACTTTGAATTTCATATGAATAGTGCACATGAGATGACCTCTTGATTATTTTGTATAACCGCAGATCATGAAGCTGCGTGAAGAGAATCAGGGCGATGTTAGTGATGGTCTCTATGCCCTATCATGTGGTCCAACAAAGAGGGTGCAGATAGCTTCAGCTTGCAATGACGATGGTATCCACTACGTCACTTATGAGCGTGAGAAACATCTGAAGACACAAAACCGTGGCATCACGAACAGTGGAGAGCACTTGACAGCCAAAATGAAGAAGTCAGATGACTATGATCATTATGGTCGCATAAAAGAGGTTATTGAGTTGAATTATAATGACAAGACTGGTGGTCGATCTATGGTTCTATTCAAGTGTTATTGGTATGACCAAGATCCGAACAACAAAAGAGGCCCCAAAAATGATGGGAATTTCATATCGATCAATACTACTACTGAGTGGTACAAGGAGGAACCTTATATTTTGGTAACTCAAGCTTCCAAGGTAATTCTCTTAGATGGCAGAGATAATAAGGACTGGCAATATGCGCAAAAGTTTGAGGCAAGGAGCACCTATGATGTGAATGAGTATGACGAGCCAATCACCACAGATGTTGCCCACCAAGATGATCCCAGTGGTTGTATGGTAACTGAACTGGCTGACATCGATGAAAATTTGATTGCCAGAGGCGGCTCTGCGCATGATGGACAAGTAGATTTCACTGTCGAGGTTAGTGTAGTCGACAAAGACAGGAATAAACTGGTTCTACCTGATGAATCTCAGGACATGTATGATGAATGGCAACGGGAAGAAGATCCAACCTAGTGGGAATATGTGGATCTAGAACGCGGCGGTGCAGAAAGCGATGATGGTGATGATGATTAGACTGGTGTTTCATATTATGCAGTGATATGATGAATAGTGATTCGTATTGGTTTTCTCTTTGTGAAATGTATGAGACATGATGAAAATTTCATGTTGGATTGTAATCCTAGACTAATTGTTTTCCGTGTCTAAATTGGATTAAGCTTAATTCGACAAGTGCAAACATATATAGAACATGTTCACTTGACGTGCAGCAGAAACATTGGTTTAGTACATTAATTAATTATCAACCACAGGACCAGTTTCATATAGAAAGGGGGCATATGCACCTCGTGTTAGTAGAGATGGGCGAGCACATTGTCTCGGCAGATAGGGCAGCTGGTGTTGGTCTCAAACCAAGTGAAGATGCACTTGCGGTGGTACAGATGGTTGCATCCCCGGAGACGCACCGTTGTGCGCTTCGATAGCGCCTGCATGCATATGCTGCAGTGGCCATCCTCCTGCTCAACCAGGTACCAATTGTCTTGAAGCGCCGGCAAGTTGACGATGAGCCGGAGATTCATGCTTAGGGTCAGGTCAAAGTGGAACCCATCGACCCACATACACGCCTCAAGCCAGATCTAGTGCAGAATGTCGTACAACATGATGATGTCCCACTCCTCCGCCGTGAGTTGCAGGTTCCTCAGCAGCCATACACGGCCAAGAACCTTGCGCATAGTTCCCACGACCTTGCTCGCTCTTCGCAGCTTACTGGGAGGTAGGATGAGATTCAACACTTCCTCTTTGTAGGGTGTGGTCGTGACATCGTCCTCCTCCAGAGGGGCTGGGATGGAGCCAGGCATCCTCCTGAGCTTGTACGTCCTCGAGAAGAAGATCTTTAGTGTCATTGTGTACGTCATCGCCTCGTTAACTAACTGCGGCTCGAAGACGGAGAAGTCGGTTGTGGCTGCGGAGATGCAGCAGGCACGGAATGATGCGGCCCATCCTACGGACGCTCCTACATCTACACCACCGAGTCCCCCAAGTGGACAGATGACCCGTGCCCGAGGCAAGCTCCTTCAAGATAAGGTGAATTCGCTCCTCTCATCATGTGACTTTGACATACACCTGGATGGCTTGCTATTTCATACCATTACTTTGTGCATCATCAGGTACGAACCACCGCCGCATCGACCCACGAGCCCTGAAGCTGCACCGGTCCTGAAGCTGACTGAGCTGGAGTGTCCGCTCGGAACCAGCCGGAGTGTCCGGCGCAGCCGGAGTGTCCGACGCGACTCGGCCAGAGTGTCCGGCCTGCCCCAGCCCCAACCTGGCATGGACATTCAGAAGGCCAGTTCGGACACTACCCGGAGTGTCTGGCTACCCCGGACTGTCCGGTCACTCCGACCCTGACAGTCCGGCCCAAGTGATGGGCCTGCGAGCCAACAGCTGGGCCCTTGGCCCATGTACCCCTCTATTTCGCACCAAACTCTAGTTTTATTCCCAAACTACCCCTGAACTTGTGGTTGGCCTATATATAGATCCCCCACCCCTCATTGTATCCCTTAGGCATAGATGATAGACTAAAGACAACCCCCTTTGTGGAATCTCTAGTTTTGCCTCATCCCCTTCTACCAAAGGGGATCGACTATCGTCACCACCTCGTTGGAGTTTGCATCGCGCCTCCCTTGTTGTACAAGGCCTTGGCATCAGTGTCCCTTTGCCAAGATGTCAAGACCCTCTCCAAGGTGTTCTTCCCTCTCCACGTGGGATCGAGGGAGCATGTTGACCGATCTTTCCTTGCGAGGATTCTATCGGACCGGTGGCCACCGGGGGGAGAAATCGGCCTTGTATCGTGTGTGTTTGGCGTGTGTTCATCGTGTTCTTCGCGAGGTGTGCGTCCGCTTCCGCTACCTTCTCCCTTTTCCATCGCTTTCCCATCGATTTAACCACGAGATCCGTGAAGATCGGGCCACCCACGGGCTTACCCCATAACATCTGGCATCAGAACCCAAGTTGCCACAGAATTCACCCTCGTTCTTCCCCACAAAATAGCCACAAAATTGAGTGGATCTTGTGTCAACCCATAACATCTGGTATCGGCAGCTTTTGGTTGCCACAGATTCCTCATCGATTTGGTCTTTTCCCCATAAATTCGAAATTTCCACCAAAAATAGCCCCAATTCGTGTTTTGGATCGATATGTGATTTGAGTGTTTTTCGTAGGTTTTGATCCGTGGATTACTTGCTAAACTTATTGATCTACCTTCCCCTGCATTCCTATGGCCTAATTCCTTGTTTCCCCCATCAACTTGAGGTTTTGGTTCGACTTTTTCCGCCAAAACTCGTCACGTTCGTGTTCTGGAAGTTCTGGTTCGACCGGACCGGACTGCCTTGCCAAAACAGACCGGAATATGCGCCCCACCGGAGTTTCCAGCGTAAACTGACTGGAATATCCGGCCCGGCCGGACTGTCTGGCCTATGCGCACCGGACTGTCCGCCCCCTGCTGACAGAAAAAATTGTTCTACCGTTTTGAGCATAACTTTTGCATACGAACTTAGATTTTGGTGTTCTTTAGCTCGTTTTGAAGAGAAGAAAGAGCTCTACATCATCATCTCCGTGGTTCATGCTATCTACTCCATCCAAATTTTGTGAGCAAGGCGGAATCCACCAATAAAGGGTGAAGATCGGCGAAGAAAGGTATAAAAATTCCGCGACTTCTCCCCACTTGCATCCCTTTGTGAGCCACACTATCTTTGCGTTCAACAAACACCTATTGAGACTAGTTCCTCATATGATTGCTTGGGCTATGCACATTTGATACCTTGTAGAATTCTGAGCAAAAGTTGTGATCGCGCTATTTCATATAGTTATCTTGTATAGTTGTTGGCACAAGGAAGGGGCAAGTGAAAAATAAAAGAAAAGAAAAGTGAAAAAAATAGAAAAAATAAAAAGAAAGAAAGAAACAAGTGCCTCATAGAATAGGAAGCACAAGCTCGATGAACATCAAATAGGTGGTACTTATTGTGCATATCTTGTAGCCCACCAATTTATTGCAATCGAACTAGTGTCTCTCCTTGCACTTGTGCGACAAGAGCTTATAGTCTTCGCTAGGTAATAATTTGGTTCTTAGCTCACTTTATCTGTCGCACAAGTCCCATTTATCCCACCGTGTGTGTTTCCTTGTACATAATTCCTATCTTGTGGATTGACTTGTTTTGCTTTGTGATCATTATGGTTCTTTACTTGCCATTACAACAACTTGACTTCGGATTGGTTCTTGACATGCCACCTTCCATACCTATCCACCATAAGCTTTGTTTGTGTGTTTTTTTAGTGGTTAGTTGGTTTTGGTGTTCCGCGTGAACTTCACTTTGCTTGGTTTTGATTTCTCTCAAGTGTTGCCACTTGCACGATACTATCTTCCAAGGTAAAGTAAGGTTTGACGTTGCATCTCTAACCCCTACCACTTCCATATACACCACTTGGTCTTGTGAATCATGTCTAGGGACTCCGGAACCGAGGATGATATCTATGAAGAATCCATGATGAGCCACCACGACTACGACTCCACAAGTATAGAGGACATGATGGAGCACTACACTGACAATGGCTCCGCATGCTTTGAGGACCCGGAGCATTGCACCTATGACTGCTCCACATGCACGGAAGACATGGAGCACGTCATTAACTATGGCTCCTCAAGCATGGATGACTTTGAGATCTACATCGACAATGGCTCATCATGCATGGAGTACAAGGAGCACTACACCGACAATGGCTCCACATGCATGGAGTACATGGAGCACTACACCGACAATGGCTCCACATGCTTGGGTGATATGGAGTACTACATCAACAATGACTCCCCAAGCATGGATGACTTCGAGTGCTACAACGACGACGCCTCACCAAGATGGAGGACATGGCGAGCTTCACCCACTTCGAGGGCTCTTCCATGAGCCATGAAGAATACCTCCACCGCTTGGAGATGGAGGACTACTATGCCAAGCTAGCGGAGACGCATCATCAAGATACCATGACCTTCAAGGCCAAGCGTGCCACACCAAAGGGCACCACCTACTTCGATGATCCACCTCCAAAGCGTCAAGTGCCACCACCTACATGGCGTCATGCACCACCATCTCCAAGGCGATGAGCACCATCACCTCCAAGCCGTCAAGTGCCATCTACTCCAAGAATAGTGGTGCCCAAACATCATCTTCCACACAAGGCGCCACAAGGCAAGAATCTTCATCGACAAACATCCTCTCGAGATTATCACCAACATCAAGAGGATACAAGATGTCGTTCAAGGCATCATCGCCATGAAGATGGAGAGTACATGTTGAGCACCATCCATAATGCTCAACCAAGCTCAAGAAGGCACCACCATGAAAAGAAGAGTGCCAATGACAAGGAGCATTGTCGCGAGCATCATGTGGATGACCAAATGCGCCATCTACATCAACCTTTGGCAAGGCACGCCAATGACCTCTGTCGACACCATCATAAGGCTCCTTATACGACTCGTGCCACCACCAAAATGGCACCAAGAGCAAGCTCTCCTCCACGCCATCAAGCTTCAACGCCCAAACTTGACGTCCTAGATGACGCATGCAACTTCATGGATGAGGAAGATGAAGACCTCTACTTTTCCAAGTTGGACGAGTACGCCAAGAGGATGTCTACCCAAGCCAAGGAGGCCATGCCAAAGGATGAGCAAGCTCCAAGACAAGGGCCTACACCACAAGATGGCGACGATAAGGTCAAGAATGGTGAGCATGGGATTTTCCCTTCACCAAAGGAGGCGCAAGGAGTTGAGAGAATCGAGCCTATCCCTATGTGCTTGAGTGATGATGTGGTGCCAATCCCATGTGAGTATGAGAGCCACTTAACCCACTTGAGTGAAAACAAGAGTGAGATGAGTGACTCCACCATACGTGAGATTGAGTGCTTCCATTTGGAGGGAATGAGTGAGTTGAGAGTGGTAGTTGATAGGTCATGTGAGACCACTTTGATTTCTAACAACTTACCCTCTACCTCTAGTGTGTTTCCTCATGATGTGCTAGGTTCCATGGATCAAGAAGCACCAAGCTTGGAGATGATGATGCCTCCAACCAAGAAGATGTACATGGTGGATGAAGGTGATGCCATCCCCATATTGGATGAAGAAGTCGCCCACATGGAGGCCAATACTACCACAACACGCACTTCATATGAGAGGTATGAACAAGGTAAGAATACGGGTGTTGATGATGCCATGATCCCACTAGTGGACATGATGACTTGTGATGATTGGCATGCTATGGATGATGTTTGTGATATCACATATGCTTCATTGATATTTCCATGTGTTACTTTGCCTTTGCATAATGTTGAGCATTTCATTGTGATGATGTTGCCATAGACGTGCCATGCTCTAAACATTACGTTGATGATATCATTGCTTGCACTTTGTTGAACAATTGCTCTTCCCAATGTTTTGCTTGTAATGATGTTACCAATGGTACCCCTCGAACCATGCTTTGTCATGAATGTTTTACAATCTCATAGTGACGGGGAATAAAATCGTCATAGATCTATGACGATTTCACACAAGATGGTCATAGGCCGTTTGGATAGGTCAAAACCCTGTAGAATTACGACGATTTGTGTCAAAATCGTCGTAATTTCTTCATATGAAATCGTCATAAACTACATGATCCAGCTGACAGACTTATTTATAGCCGATTATGACCAATTTAAATCATCATAATATATAGATCAAAATACATTTATAAATGATTAGAGGACCACATCAGCAATTCTGCCTACGTGTCAAGTATATGTGTCAATGTTTGCTTACACGTGTCTATTTCTGCCCACTTGGCATTCACCTGCCAGGCAGGCCCACCGACCTAACATAGGCCCTCAATACCAAAGGACCACCAGGACAAACCACGAGCGGGGAACGTAATTTCCAAAAATAAGTCCGGGCGGGGATTGAACCCGCGACCCCCAGACTCAGTAGTACCAAGCAATCTAACCACTACACCGAACGATCTTCTGTGTTCAACTACCGCGCTGACACTATTTAACCACTTCGGTGTTGGACCTATGCCCCGGTGGGCCGATTTCTTCCTGCACCGCTGTTGGGCCTGTGCCTCGCTAGGTTTTTGTAACTTACATCATTGTTGCACCTTCTGCAACGAATGGGCCAACAACCCATAATCCAATAGCAAGCTGAATTCACACATTAATTGGGCTGCTTCAAAAGAGTTTGAGGCCCAAAATTAGAGAGCTTTTTCTTTATATGTAATGTCTAATAAATCAATTCTCCATTAATTTTGTGTATGACCTCAGATTGATATTTTTCTTTGTAACTATGTCACACAATATGATGCCACGCAAAGTATTTACATTGTTCGGACCGTTTTTGAATTTTTTATGCCCGTTTCAAAGTATGGTCAAAACGGCGGGCATTAAGATTCTTAGCTCGGGGCTAAGCCTCGCTAAACTTGCGCTGGATCTCTGAAGAAACATGATATTGTGAGTCCAAAAATGATTTTTTTTCAAAAAATCATGAGCATTGGATCATGTACCTGTAGTTCAAATCTGACCCACTTCCTACCGATTTGGCAGGAATTTGTCTTTTTCACGACGGATAGGTGAAAAGGTTTGAGATACCCCAGTTGGAATTCTGTGCATGTAAGGTGGTCTAGTATTTTATAAAAATCGGGTTGTACCATTTTGAAACTTTTATTTGGTGGTTGCTTCCCAAAACGCCCCGTTCTTGGTGCTTGGAAAATAGAAAATCGCTTTTTTGTGCGACGAAAAGAAAAACTTCCTCCTACAACATTGTTCGCCATCCCAATATGAACATGCGTGCATAATATGGGAATATTATCACAAACTATGCCACGATTCTAGCCATAACATTGGTCTTTTGGCTTGAAAGCCATGAAACCTCGGACATGATATGTCATTTGTGAGAAGGTTTTTCCGAGACGCAATAAATATACCAAATTTAATATTTTTCCTTATAACTATGTCACATAATATGACGCTACACGAAGGATTTACATTGTTCGGACCATTTTTGAATTTTTTATGCCTGTTTCAAACTATGGTTAAAACGGCGGGCATTAAGATTCTTAGCTCGGGGCTGAGCCTCGCTAAACTTGCGCTGGATCTCTGAAGAAACATGATATTGTGAGTCCAAAAATGATTTTTTTCAAAAAATCATGAGCATTGGATCATGTACCTATAGTTTAAATATGACCCACTTTCTACCGATTCGGTAGGAATTTGTCTTTTTCACGACGGATGGACAAAAAGGTTTGAGATACCCCAGTTGGAACACTGTGCATTTAAGATGGTCTGGTATTTTATAAAAATCATTTTGTACCATTTTGAAACTTTCATTTGGTGGTTGCTTAACAAAATGCCCCGTTCTTGGCGCTCGGAAAATGGAAAATGGCTTTTATGTGCGAAGAAAAGGAAAACTTCCTCCTACAACATTGTTCTCCATCCCAAGATGCACACGCGTGCACAATACATGTATATTATCACAAACTATGCTCTGATTCTAGCCATAACATTGGCCATTTGACATGAAAGCCATAAAACCTCACACATGATAGGTCATTTCTGAGAAGGTTTTTTGATACGCAATCAATTTACCAAATTTGATATTTTTCCTTAGAACTTTGTCACATAACATGACGCCACACATAACATGACGCCACGTAAAGGTTTCACATAGTTCAGACCGTTTTTGAAATTTTATGCCTATTTCAAACAATGGTCAAAACTGTGGGGCATGAAGGTTCTTATCTAGGGGCTGAGCCTCGCTAAACTTGCATTGGATATCTGAAGAAATAACATATTGTGAGTCTAAAAATCATTTTTGCAAAAAATCATTGGCATCAGATAATGTACCTGTAGTTCAAATCTGACCCACTTCCTACCTATTCGGCAGGAATTTGTCCTTTTTGCTAGAGGTGGACGGAAAGGTTTGAGATACCCCGGTTGAGAAATTGTCCATTTAAGGTGGTCTACTATTTTTTGAAAATTTGGGTGGTAGCATTCTAAAACTGTCATTTTGTGGTTGCTTCATAAAACGTCCCGTTTTTGCGCTCGGAAAATAGAAAATGGATTTTGCGTGCTTCGAAAAATAAAAATTCCTCCTGCAACATTGTTCGCCATCCCAAGATATACACGTGTGCATAATACGGATATATTATCACAAACTATGCCCTGATTTTAGCCATACCATTGTCCATTTGACCCGAAAGCCATAAAACCTCACACATGATAGGTCATTTCTGAGAATTTTTTTTTGATATGCAATCAATTTACCAAGTTTGATATTTTTCCTTGGAACTATTTCACATAACATGACGCCACGTGAAGGTTTCACATAGTTCAGACCGTTTTTGAATTTTTATGCCCGTTTCAAATAATGGTCAAAACGGTGGGTATGAAGGTTCTTAGCTAGGGGCTGAGCCTTGCTAAACTTGTGTTGGATCTCTGAAGAAATAGGACATTGTGAGTCTAAAAATAATTTTTTCAAAAAATCATGGCCATCAGATAATGTACATATAGTTTAAATCTGACCCACTTCCTACCGATTCGGCAGGAATTTGTCTTTTTCACCAGGGGTGGACGGAAAGGTTTGAGATATCCCGGTTGGGACATTGTCCATGTAAGGTGGTCTAGTATTTTAGAAAAATGGGGTTGTACCATTTAAAATTATGCATTTGGTGTCTGCTTCACAAAACGCCATTTTTAGTACTCGGAAAATGAAAAATGCGGTGTTTTGTGAACCAACCAATCAAAACACGTGAAACCACTTCCCACAGATCATGATTATTGGCCTAATCTAGACCATTCAATGCCGATCCAACACTTGAGCTGTCACCTGAAGAAGCACAACACCCCACCGCGTCCACGGTCTCACCAACCCTAACTTCACCTATTCTCAAAAAAGAAAAACCCTAACTTCACCAACTCCAGATCGCCTCCCCTCGCGTCGCCCATTCCTCCCCCTGTCTGTGCGCCGTCAATCCACCCTCTCCCTCCTCTCTCCCCGGCTTGAGCCTAGCTCCGCCTCTCGCCGACCATCTCCTCTCAATCTCGTGGAGCACCGCGCCCATCTCTGCTCGACAGCCTCGCCCCTTCTCCTCCCAGCGGCGGCTGCGCTTTTCCCCGCCCCTTCACAGAGCCACCCTGGTCCTCTCCGCCCTGCCCACTGGCGCATCGTCGGGCCGGCCATCTTCCAGCGGGTGACGCTCTAACTCTCCCCTCCCCTCCCTGACCGCCACCGCCATGTCCCTCCTCTCTTCTCCTCCCTCACGTCAGGTCCTTCCCATCTGTAGTGTTTCAGGCGACGATGTCAATGGGGGCAGGCAGAGCTGTGGCGTCGAGGACCCCGGATGGGTCAGCGACGACGAGCTTCATGTTGATTCGGCTGTGGTACGCACCGACAACAAGGTTCTCGGCGATAGGGAGGAGGCCCGCAAGAGCGTCTACATGAAGGTATACTCCCCCGCATCCCTCAATCACGAGTCGTGCGACCCCTCCTCTCTCTTTCCATCCCATTCCCTCTCTCTCTCTAGCGTTCTCTAACAATCCCCTTCTATCTGTATGTCTCTCTCTTCAGGCTCCCCTAGATGCGACTGTGAGCAACGCCGTGCCCAACGACCGCTGATCTGGCCGTGCACGTTCATCTCCCTCCAGGTTGTGGACACCAAGCCCGCGCCCGACGACCCGAGATCTGCGACCCAGCTGAGATGGGACCAATGCTAGCGACGCTGCTGGCAGGCGGTCAGGATAGCGATGGCAAGGTGACCATGTAGCACCGACCGATGATTTATGTCCCATAGTAGGTCAGTTCCAGTCCGATTTAGCGATTCTGCATTAATCAAAGTCAAGAAAAGGTAGCAGCAATACCACATTTCTGTCATGACTTAGATACTTACGAGCAGAAGCATGTGTTCTAAATTTTATTTATGCACCCTGAAACTCATTGTATAATTTCAAAGTAGAAGCATGTGTCCTGTTACTCATGTCAAAGTAGCTCTTATTATTGCTTCTGAATTTTGTATTGTTTCCAACTATGCTTCAAACATTCACTCATTGAAGTGACCCATTTAAGCTAATCATGTTTTCCCCTGTTATTAAAATATAAACTTTGGAAACCTGGCTTACCATTTGATTGACCCTCCATATACTTACAAGAATCTGATTATTCTTTTGTAACTTCGGAAGGGACCTTTTTGGGTACATGCTACACAATGTTTATACTATAACTATAGTGCAGCTTCTATATTCACGTGTTTCATGACTATGTAAAATGCCAGAATTGTTACCCTTGTGGTCATATGCTATATATGTTTAGCATATATCAATGCAAGTTAGTATTAAAAAATTATGATGGAATAGATGAAAACACAATATGAGCATTTTATCAATGTTAACGGATTGAGGATTTTATCAATGTTAAAAGAAGGCTGGTCTGGTGGCGTAGGTCCAGGGTCTTTATAGCAATGGTGGAGAGGCTACTACCTAGACCTGTAGGTTACAGAAAAGACTGGGTTCTCTGTCGGTTCATATCCCTAAACAAAATATGTTGTTGCTTCAAGGTTTCTTCACTTCCTTTCTTTGACAATTTGTTGCTAAACTATTGCATGGTTGGCTAGAAGGGGTTGATTTATTTAGATTGACGTTTGATTTTCTTGCTCATTTGTATAGCTAGAATTAAGCTACTTGATTTGTATAGCTAGAAGTGTTGCTGCTTTGCCGCTTTCTCATTCTTGCTATTTGTATGTTCTGTAACAGCTGATGCCACTGCTTTCCTCCAATGGACATGGCGGCCTGCTCCTGACCGAGACCCTCCACTGACGACACAAGGATGTCATGCTATAGGAGACCCAGCGATAAGCATCCATGAGGAGCACTGTAGCAGGCCTTTGCCGGCACCTGTTAAGGTCTTTCCCCACCTCCTTTGTATTCTTGTTAGGCTTGGTTAAAGAAATGCATGAATTGCTTCTTTGTATCTGGAAGAATTTATTCTTGACCATGATCATGTGTTTGGTGTTGGTGTGCAAGTATATATAACCAGGAAGAGGACTTGCATCAAGCTTGGTAGTGGCTGGTTGGTTGTACCTATTTTGTGTAGCGGAAAAATACCCCTGGGACGCTTCATTCTCTGGATTCGATAAGTGTTCAGTTTAACCTATTAAATGCAAATATCCAAACTGCTTGTGCCATGAATTTTACTTTCTGCGAGATTATAAATTGTGAAAATGGATGTATGTTTCTGCTGGTTGTGCATGAATGTTCAGATATTTCTGTGATATAGATATGTTAGATCATGAATTCGTATATCTTTTATTTATGATGATTTTAGTTTTGGTGTTGTAAAATGCTACTCATACTTCATGCTTGATTGTAATTTTGGACATACTGATAGCCAAACTGGGAGACAATGTCGTGATTAAGGCTTGTCATTTCTGTTAACCATATTTTTGTTCCTACTACAGAAAATAAAATCAAGTTTTGTTTATGTAGCTGCTAGTATATATATGTTCTTTATTTTCTTCCTAGTTGGTCTATGTTATTGTTTGAATATGTTGCTTTTGTTGTCTCCATAACCTATTTCCTCTCTTTTATAAGGGTTACATGCTGAAGGTGGAAGAAGAAAAGGGATTCAGTACTCAATAGAGAGTAGATAGTCATATTTTTTGAAGCTTTATTTATATTTTTCTGGGTGATTTGAACTATCAAATTGTTGTAATAGACTACACTGTACATTTGTAGCAGTTTGATATTCTTTCGTGACATGCACTATGTCCTAAATGTAATATATGTGCTAATTTTTGTTATCATTTGTGGAAAATAATGTTATTTGGCCTGTGCTTAAGACATATCGGTTATTTATTGTATGTGTGTCTGAAATAAACCAAATGCTAAATGGGCTCTAAAAAGGCTATGGCTCGCCCAATCTTGGACTAGAGAAATGCACAACTAAAAAAAAGGTTGAAAATATGAAATAAATGGACCTAAAAACGCCAAGGGCCTGAAATAGAAAAGGCCATTTTTTTGGCTTGGCCCAAGTAATCAACCGAATTAATAGAAAATTTCATGGACCAAATTATTGGGCTTGGCCCGTACAAATGGCAGAAATGATTGGGCTGATTGTGTGCCACGTCGGACATGCCACATATGATCTGATGTGGCAAGGCCTCATCGTCCGTGACGATATTGAATCGTCATAGAGGTTACGACGATCCAATATCATCATAGAAGGTTATGACGATTTTGCTGAAATCGTCGTTATAGTTCATTAGCGACGCCCAGCTTTCGACGATCTCAAAATCGTCATAGAATCGTCATAAACAGACTATTGTGACGATTTTGTGACAAAAATTGAGGGTCATATATAGCCAGATTCCTTGTAGTGTAATTGCTCTTTCACTTGTTTTGCTTGCAACAATAATTCTCATATGGTTTATATTGAGATGGCCCCCATAGCTTTCTCAAATGTTGGAGATTTTGATGATTGCCATGATAAGCATGTTCCCTACTTGCATACTCACCATGCATATTTTTCATACTTGATTGACACTAATGGTGATGTGCACAGGAAGAGATACGTCATGATGGATGATGTGTTTCTCTACCATGCACACACATTCTTCCTTTTATCTATGATGTGTCTAGGTACCCGCACAAGAATGTCAACCTCGGTTGAGCACGAGTTGACAAAAAGAGCTCTAGAGAGCATCCCCCAAGTGAGTTCAAGATCGAACCTAGCTCTGATACCTTTTGCATGCTTTCCATCTTTCATGTTGACAAATTGCTCTTTCCTATGGTTTGCTTGCAAGCATGTTAATGATATTCTTTCACCTTGTGACAATCATGTTTCATTTCTATTGGATATTGATGCTTTGTGTGTTGCCACAAAAATTGATGAGGACATCCCTACAATTACACCTACCCCAATGACTACTAAAGATGCTACAACTGTTGCAAGAAAGGATTAGTCCAATGAGATTAGAATTGGATCTATTACAAGAGCTCGTGCTAAGCTACTTGAACAACAGGTGAATTTACTCCTAAACGAATCTGGTACTTTGATTGATGAGAACTTTATACTGCCTAAGTCTATGCATTTATGTATGATCAGGTTCGTTGGAGAAACAAGCATGGCGCGAGGAGGAGAAGGGCTACAAGAGAATACCAACATGATGATCGTCCAAGGATGCGTGAGGGAGGAGCGGGAGGAAGGCGCAGTACAAGCAAGGGAGATCATCAAAGAGAAGGAACGTTCAATTCGGACAGACAGAAGTCCTGAAATTCAAACGGACGTGGATTCTTCATACAAACTCCAAATCAAGCAAATAAGCACTTGTTGGATAGATAATTCCAAGATCTTTCCAATGAGTACCTCCACGCCTAAAAGACCCCGGATAATCTGACCCCCACACCCCGGATAATCCGGCCCTGCTTTGGAGATTCTGCAAAGGACTTGGTGCGCGATGTTTAGTACCGGGGCGGATATTTGACCGGACTTTCCCCCGGAAAATCCGGACACCGGATAATCCGGCCCTCTTAGACCGGATAATCCGGCCCAAAAAGTTCCCATCAGATCCGGACGGATCTGACTGCATCAGACACGTTTTCGTTTCGCGTTTTTTGGACGTTCTAGCGGCCATATAAGCCTGGGAACACCCTCTAGTTTAGGTTAGACCACGTTAAAAATATTTTGGAGTTGTTTCTTTCATAGAACCTCTGGAATTACCCTGTGTTCGAATCTACCAACTATAATTGAGTGTGATCTATTGTTCCATTGGGAATTAGTAGATTGCATACTACCGTTCGTGGTCACGGCTGCATGCGCAAGAGCATGGTGTTGTGAATATCCTACAAGGTTCGAGAGTTGTTGCATTGGCATCAGGGATCGAGCGGGAGAGTTAATAGCTACAGGCTAGTTATCTATCATCCACCATCATCATCGCCATCCGCTTACTAAGAAGATCGGGCCACCCCATATCAAAAATGTTGAACAATTTCTCTTTCCGATGTTTTGTGTGCAACCATAATGCCATTTTGAGCATGTATTGTCATGAGAGCTTCCAAGTCTCTCATATTGTTGTTGCAACAAACATAAGGACCACTTGCTCTTTCATATGGTTTGTTCGCAAACATGTTGTTTTTGCTACCGCTTGCGATACTCATGCCCCCATGATTTTGGCTTTTGATGATATGTGTATGGCATCCAACATATTGAACAATTGTACTTTCCAATGGTTGGCTTGCACACATAATGATGTTGTTTTGGATATCTTTCCTCATGTGTTTTTTCGAATTCTCCTATCCTTGCATCAAAGATGTTGACCAATATTTTAGTCCATTGCTTTGAGTGCCACACTAAGAAGTTATATGGAGTTTTCGAGTTCCCACATTTGGATGATGTTCAATTAACTTCCATGCACTTTGACCTTGCATATGCATTTCGTTTTGCGATACTTGAGTTGTGCTAATAGTGTTGTGAACAAGAATGGACATGCCACAAATGACATGCTCCTCTATCACACACAAACATATGTTGCTTGGTCTTTGTTGTGTGAAGGTACAATTCCATACGTGTCAACCTCTATGGACAAAGAGTTGACAAGACGAATCAAAGAGAGTTACCTAGGGCTACCCTTCAATGAGTTATCTCTACATCATAAGGCTTCATGGAAGGTGAAGGAACATTGAAGAGTTGCCACATCAAGCTTCTCGAGGACGACTATATGGTGAACCCAAGGATCAAGAAGGTCTCTCAACATCATCTTCTTAGGATGTGCATGAAGAGTCGAGGACGACTCTTTTTGAAGGGGGGAGCTGATGCGGCCCGTCCTATAGACGCTCCTACATCTACACCACCGAGTCCCCCAAGTGGACCGATGACCCGTGCACGAGCCAAGCTCCTTCAAGATAAGGTGAATTCGCTCCTCTCATCATGTGACTTTGACATACACCTGGATGGCTTGCTACTTTATACCACTACTCTGTGCATCATCAGGTACAAACCCCCGCCGCATCGACCCACGAGCCATGAAGCTGCACCGGTCCTGAAGCTGACTGAGCCGGAGTGTCCGCCCAGAACCAGCCGGAGTGTCTGGTGCGACTCGACCGGAGTGTCCGCCCTGCCCCATCCCCAACCTGGCGTGGACATTCAGAAGGCCAGTTCGGACACTACCCAGAGTTTCCGGCTACCCCGGACTGTCCGGTCACTTTGACCCGGACTGTCCGGCCCAAGTGATGGGCTTGTGAGCCAACAGCTAGGCCCTTGGCCCATGTACCCCTCTATTTCGCACCAAACCCTAGTTTTATTCCCAAACTACCCCTGAACTTGTGGTTGGCCTATATATAGAGCCCCCACCCCTCATTGTATCCCTTAGGCATAGATGATAGACTAAAGACAACCCCCTTTGTGGAATCTCTAGTTTTGCCTCATCCCCTTCTACCAAAGGGGATCGACTATCGTCACCACCTCATTGGAGTTTGCATCGCACCTCCCTCGTTGTACAAGGCCTTGGCATTTGTGTCTCTTTGCCAAGACGTCAAGACCCTCTCCAAGGTGTTCTTCCCTCTCCGCGTGGGATCGAGGGAGCACGTTGACCGATCTTTCCTTGCGAGGATTCTATCGGACCGGTGGCCACCGGTGAGAGCAATCGGCCTTGTATCTTGTGTGTTTGGCATGTGTTCATCGTGTTCTTTGCAAGGTGTGCGTCCACTTCCGCTAACTTCTCCCTTTTCCCCTGCTTTCCCATTGATTTGACCACGAGATCCGTGAAGATCGGGCCACCCATGGGGTTACCCCATAACACGGAAGACATGGGGGCCAGACTCGATGATGCACTCCTGTGAGGAGCGCTCCAGTTCCGGCGGCGCCGCCATTTGAGGGTTTTTTGGGGGGTGGGGGATGGGCGGGGGGACGGGAGGGGGCATGGGCTAGTCCATGGTGCTGGCCTATATGAGGGGGAATAGGCCAGGGGAAATGGGAGAGGGCCTGTTTGATTTGTAGGCTAGGAAAGTCGTAGGAATAGGAAAAATGTAGGATTGCATTGTCATGTTCACTCCAATCCTATAGGAATTCATATGCACCAAAGTGTGTTTGATTCCACCATAGGAATCTAAAAAAGAGCTATGGGTGAATGTTTGATTTCCTAGAAAACTAGTAACAAAGGAATCCTTAGGAAAAAATCCTATGGAAATCAATCCTACAAATCAAACAATCGTCATAGGAAAATTTCCTATAGGATTTAATCCTACAAAATTCTTAGGCAAATCCTTGGAATCAAATGGACCCTGATAGTGGACTACTCGAACAAAAGGCAGGGCCGCGCTACCTCGTCACTCCCCAACGTCATCCCTGGCTCGTCCTCTCTTCATGGTTCTATTTAGGCTTCGCATGGTGCTAGTGGGAGTAATTTCGGTAGTACATAGTCCTACATGTATTGCCAACTAAGCATTTAGATGACATGGCATGCAATGAGAGAGAGCCTTGGGGTAACTAGCTATGTTACCATAAGGACGTCTCCAATGTGAAAATAAGGTCGGATATAAGACACCTGTGGTCGACCTTAGTGGAATTTAAACATTGTAGCACTCGGTCTTAAGCTAAGAAACCTTGCGACCGACCATACCAGTATGACCTGGCCATAAGAACTAGAAAATCATTGTTTCTCTCTTCTCACTACACAGTGCGCTTGTGGCAGAATTTCAAGACAAAATGAGTCTACATTGCAATAATGGAGACTTTGCATGATACCACACATATGTTACTTTCCACTATGGAGGTAGTAACTTATTTTATTTTATTTGCGAAAATGGAGGTAGTAACTTAGACTAGTAACATATGCATGTTACTACTCTAAGGGTGACTTATTTTGGGCTTATGCATATGCATAAGCCTGCTTATGGATTTTGGTGGGGAGAAACTATGGTGGGAAGAAGCTTTCTAAAACTTTTCGGAGACTTCTTTTGGGATTATGCTGTTTTGGCTTATTTACTATGATAAGTTGTGAGATATCTTTTATACCCCTGGATTTGATCTGTCCAACTATGTATAGTATACATATGCTAGTTTTTAGTAGAAAATGAGCTAATCACGTACGTAATATGAGACATTCATAACGATGACGCGGTACATCAGCTGAGTGTGAGTAATACGAAAATGAGCTAATCACGTACTTGTACATAGTACAAAAATGAGCTAATCAACGTACGTAGAACGAGCTAAAAAAAGACACGATGCATGCGCTGAGTGTGAGTCAGCTTGTTATGTTTTGGCCAAAGTATTTTCTCAAGTGGAGTGGCAGTCTTATCTAAATTTAGCAGAAAAAGGGGTCAAACCAATGTAACGCTTCAGCTGTTGGAGCTAGAAGCTCGGGAAACTGGTGCGAGCCAGTTTTCTGGATTTACACTACGCGCTGACTTCCTGGTGAAAATAAGCAAGCCTTGAGTCGGAGACTTCTTTTGGGTTTCTGCTATCCACGGCCTAGAAGCCAACTCAGAAGTTGAAAAGAAGTCACCCTAAGTTACTCCCCATCATGACCAGCCTCTTGCATATGTTATTGTCTTCATAGTGGGTGATAACATGTGTGTGGTGTCATGCAAGACCTAATTAATTAGGTTCTAGACTCATATAAATGTGTGATGTTATGGTAATACCCCCTCTTTTTCATCATTAATTATCATGTCATGTCACCAATTTTCTTAGTTGGCATTGCATGTACATGCAAGTTACTACTCCCACGTGACGAGAGGGATGGCTGTTGTCTCAGCGTTAAATAGAGGAAGGGTTGTTGAGTTGGACAGGGAAGACCAATATTTTAACATATCCTTGATTTTTTTGTGGCATCGTCTGTGCAGCGTAGGCACCGGTGTCGGATGGATGAGAAGTGGTTTGGGCACCAATATTTGCATATGCTATGGAGGGACACCCAAGTTCTACAGATTTCCAAGCTTTTTAGCTAAAAGAGAGCAACTATGTAGATGCACAGGCTGGTGGTACTTCCCCTTGCTATCGGTAAAAGAGAGAAACTATGTGGATGCGATGATGATTCAATTTGTACATACCCTAACTAGTATAGGTACAACACAACCACAACAGAAACTATACCATACTCTAGACATAATCAGCACACATAGACACCCGAATATCATACGGTTCTTTTTTTTCAAGAACCTATGTTGCCCTCTGCCTGTGCGGGCACGCCGTCTGGTGTTCGATGAACACGAGGAAGTTGCCAGCCATGTCACAACCTTTGTTGCTGCATTTGAGCTTCATTCCCGAGGACATCTGATCCACGGTAGTGGTTGGTTCGAAGACGCCTCCGTATTCACACCCCGGGCACTGGCCATCAGACAATTTTCCAAAACATTGTGCGCATGCAATGTGCGTCGTGGCCTTGCCAAAGCACTACTCGTGCAAGGAAAAGAGATTTAGCCCAAAAACAAGAGTTGTATTGAACCAGTGTGGAAAACATCATGAAGAAAGAAGTAGTAATAACCATGTATGCGGGACGACGAACAATTTGAGAACACAGCTTGCAGCTGAAGACCTGCCTCATTGCACTCATGTCAATCATAGCTTCAAACCACTCGTCCGCCATAGAGCCGTCTTCTTCAACTGCGGTGGATCTAAGAGGGATTTTGAGACCGAGCGAGAGAGCAGAGGGAGGAGCACAGATCTGAGAGGGTTCATGAGAGCGAGCGAGAGAGACCGGTTCAATAGTTAAATACTAGGAGTACTAGACTCATCATCTCACTCTAGGAAATATCGTCCGTCCATCCAAATTCAATGGCCATGAACCGATACCTTATCTCTTTGGCAAGAGACCCGGGCGGAGAAAAGTAGGGAAGCGCTGTGTTCCCCAATTAATTATCTCCCTCTGACCCGGTGTACACGTCGCTTTGACGACGCTACGTGGTAGACTAAATATTGTTCTCCAGTACTACTCCGGGATAGAGGTACTAGTACTACTACTCTACCTCTGTTTGTGATGAGAGTATGAGACTTGCCCTAATAGGGGTATCAGGTGGTATGTACTGTATCATGCATTAGGCCTTTCACAATGGGGTGTAGCTTAGCACGTTACCATAAGAGTTATAAATACCTAATAGACAATCTCTACAATGCATTGTATTTTAGAGGTTGTATCTTAATTTAAAGTTTTTCCTCTCATGCATGCATTTTATTGGGCAATCAACTCTTTTTGCCTATGATTACATGCAAGGGATGTATCTTAGCTACTGCGTACTAGTAAGATACAACAACACCTTCTCTCTCCTCCTTAATTAACATGCCACAAAAGCATTTTCCTAGTATGCCACACTAAGAGACTCCCCCATTGTCAAAGACCTTATTACATGCATGAAAAATGCTTATGTGTCACAGTAATTAATGATGAAAGAGATTGTGTTGGTATCACTGAAAAATAATTATAATTTTGAGCTACATCCATAAAGTATAGGGTGTATAATTGGTTCTTGTACCTTGTGTCATGTAGAAATCAACCTACTATAATGATGAAAAAGATTGTGTTGGTATCACTGAAAAATAATTATAATTTTGAGCCATGTCCATAAATTATAGGGTGTATAATTGGTTCTTGTACCTTGTGTAATGTAGAAATCAACCTACTACTACTAGCTACCTATTACTCGTTATTATCGAGAGAAATGACGAAGAAGATTATAGAATTATTGAGAAGTGCGTTTTGAGATTTGTGTATAGCATTCACTATGCTAAAGACTATCAATGGAATATTCTATATGCTAGCATGGATAGAAGATCTTGTGGTTTGCAATGTTGGGATTTTCCCGGCTTCATAGATTTTTTCAAAGTTCAAAATACTACGTACACAATATAGTGTGGTAAGATTATATAATATAGGTAAAGCTCAAAAAATATGAATATGCGAGTATCACGTGCCGGAGTACTTCTATATAGTGACTAGTAAGTTGCACATGTCGTGCACGTGAGACTCAGATAATAGACGTATGACATATCATGGGTACTATTCAACATGGTGGTTCTAGAACATGGTGGAGTTTGCTCTAGGTACTATTCAACACGAATCCAGCTGCTCTAAACCATTGGATCTAACAACCTAACGATAAGGATTGGTGCTATGGATCATTCATATTCAAAACTGCTCCATTATAGTGGTAGAGAGAATACAGCCTACTATGCTATGAAATTTTTGGGATGGTGACATGATGGTTCTAGAACATGAATGGTGGAGTTTGATCTAGGTACTATTCAACACGAATCCAGCTGCTCTGAACCATTGGATCTAACAGCCCAACGGTCAGGATTGGTGTTATGGATCCAATTCAAAACTGCTCCATTATAGTAATAGAGATAATATGACATACTGTACTTCTATAGTTCTATCACGTGCTAGAGCACTAAGGCATGTGTAACTTATTACTACTGTATAATTGAGTACATACTCCAAGAATTTACCAGACTCGTTGCTTGAGCTGCCAGCTACTCGCCACCTCTGTTTCGAGAGTGTATAGTACTACTACTCCTACTATCCGATTAGATTGCGGCCAGCTGAAAGTACGGCCGCTACAAGTACCGATATGACATTTCTCTTGTGAGTTAATGCCCCGGACAACCACCGACTACGAAAAAACTCACGCACTGCCAAGCGGTCGCTCTGCATACTCCTTGGAGCATCTAAAAAAAGTACTCCTTGGAGAAATGGTGGGTCAAAACTGAGTAGCACCGCTAGTAGTACTACTAGTACTATACTTTCTCCTTCATTCTACTCTCCGGTGAAATTTCTTTCTTCCACCAAAGGCATGTTACCCTCAAAAATACTTGAAGGAATCCCGGTGGATTGGCTGCGTCGTCCTCAGAGGTCTGCTTCGGCTCGAGTCCAGGCCCCAAAACAGTTCATCTGGCGGGAACATGCCACTTTTGGAGCCGCCGTTGGAGCCACCTCTGTAGAGCTCCTGGTCGCCCGCGGTAAACGTGCGTTGGCCCTGCCGGCCGATGACGCGATTTTGGGTCCCCTCGAGGCTACCGATCCTGCACTGGCCGCGTCACGGAGGAGTCAACACGATAAGCAAACAAAATTGGACCTCTACAACAAAGCGCTGGTCCCGGTGTGCCTCCCTTTTGATTGTGACGGAGCTACGTCCGGGCAGGCGCTCTGGCTAGACATCAACCATGGCCAAGTTAATCCCGTGCAAGATAGCGGCCAATCCTTCTGCCGGGAACCTGCAGCTAGCGATAATGCGTCCGAGGCAGACAACTCGCGTGGGTGCCAGGTTGCTGTGGCCGTGGTCGACGCCGTCCTGGGTCCCCTCGAGCCTATCGATCCTATTCTAGCCCTTGCTTACGATCAGGACATGCTCGAGTTCGAGCTCGCGCGCGAGGAACCTGCGGCAAGCGAGCATGCGACCGGGGCAGACAACTCGGGTGGTAGCCAGGTCACCGTGGCCATGGCAGACGACGCCATCTTGGGTACCCTCGAGCCTATCGATCCTATGCTGGCCCTTCCTCACCATCAGGACATGCTCAAGTTCGAGCACGAGCACAAGGAACCTGCGGCCGGCGAAGGTGCGGCTGGGGGAATCGACTCGATAGGGGGGCAGTGTGCTCCTCTACTCATTCTGAGCAATCTCGTCCCTTCGACCATGATCAACACGCAGGTGCGCGCTGTGTTTCGTGTGTGAAGCAAATAGTAGTAGCAAGAGTATGGCTCAGCTGTTCGGTTGAAATTGAGCCGGACCCGACTGCCTTTCCAAGCTAATTTTTAGGGGCCTTTGGGCCAATTGCATGGACTTGGATGCAATTTTCTATTTTTTGATGTAACCTCTGAATTCCATCGAACGTGTTGATTGAAGCATGATGCACTTTTGGGTGAAATTAGCTACTCCCTCCGACCCAAATTAGTTGACTTAGATTTGTCTAGATTCATGTATCTAGACTTGTCTTAGTGTTAGATACATCCGAATCTAGATAAAACTAAGTCAACTAATTTGGATCGGAGGGAGTATAAAATTAAGCTTGAAAAATATAACATGTAATTTATCCAACAAGTTCATGTAGTACTAGTAGTAAACTAGTAAGTTGCACGTGCCCTGCATGTGAGACTCATATAATAGACGTATGACATATCATCACTATATAAAATTATAATAGGTAAAGCAAAAAAAAATATAAATTTGATCAACATCTATAATATATGGGTGTATATTTGGTTCTCGTACTTTGTATATCATGTAGAGTGAACGATTATTAGCTAATCTAAAACTTCAAAAATTTGGTAACATGGTCTATAGAAACGAGGAAGAAGATTCTAGAATGATGGAGAAGTGTTTTGAGGTTCCCATGTTTCCAGACATAGCGAACCACCCATGTTTTACTTGTGATTCCTAGGTTCTTTGAGTTTTCAAGGTTCGTAGATAAATTAACCCACTTAAATTACACTACAGTCTGTGATTCAAATTAATGTTCTCAGATTTGTCTAGATTCAGGTATATTTATCTAGCACAAAAACATGACTAGATACATTTGAATCTAGATGAATCTATGAACATTAATATGGATCGGAGGGAGTTAGTCGAAATTATGTCAAATTATTTCGAACCACATGTGAGCTATCAATTGCTCTTTAAATTCCACAAAAATCTTTTGAAGTTGCCTACCAGACAGCCAATATATGGAGAACATGACCGAAAGTTTTCAAAGATTCAACTTCTTTCTAGACTTTGCATGCCGACAAAGTTGACCCCACTTTGAAAAAAAGAGAGAGAAATAGGCCAAAAAAACAGGGGGAATCATGCATGGCATCCTTTTGCTTGTACTACCTTCCATGAAAAATAATAAACATGAGTTTTTCACAACTTTTGAAAAAAACCGCTTCACAAAAATGGCCTACCATGTATAAGTATGAACAGGTTTCAGTACGAGCGACCAAGCAAGGTCACGGACATATCCATATTTATGGGAATTTTGTAGTAGTACTACAAGAAAGTAGATGTGTGCATCTTGGCATTGGTAAACAACTTTGCCAATGGGAGTTCCCAAATACTAGGAAAAGTAACAACTCTAATTTTCTAAGCGATGGAAATATTTTTCTGTGTAAAGCAAAGTACTCCACTTCCGTATTAGTACTACTCGAAAAGGGAGGCGTCTCCTTCCAAAAAAAGGAGGCAGCACGAGAGCAGCGGGAGGAGGAGTCGGAAGGCGGTGCGATGTCAGAGCAAAGCTATGATGGGCTGCTGGCACGAGGTACACTCCACTAGTAGTAAATATATGGACCTACTAGTAGTAATATGCACGCAAAACAAGTTGTGTTTTCTCTCTCCTTTGCTGGCTCTCACCATCCATCCTCCATCGATCTCTTCTCTACAGCCGCGGGTGCATAGTCCGGCTTGTCTCTTCCTCGTCCACAGCGTGGCGCTGCGCATGTGTGACTTGGTACGACACACCGATCTACTTCCAGCAACCCCCTCCCCCGAAATTCAAGCCATCTACTGGATTAATAATCATCTACACCAATACAAAAAGTCTCAAAAGTAATAATAATAATTTCAAAAAGGTCCTCAGACCACATTGCGACGACTACAAAACCTAGTGCGCTAATTGGAGTGTCTCGCTCCTTCAGGACCTACGGTACCCAGGTTCCAAAAAATAAATAAAGAATGCCACTGCTCCAATTTTCAGACTAAGTGTACCATGCTTTCTTACAATTCCCAAGATTTAGGATTTTTCAAGCGGGCATAGAAATGTTTTTCATTTTATTCATGTTTAATCTTCTTGCCTTTTTATGAGGTTACTGCATGTAATGCGAGTTGTTCTATAGTTCAAATGTTAGGTATTGTACATGCTGGTATAAAGCCGACAATAGATGACGTGTCACTTTGTTATACGTAACTCTCGATTATACTATTGAACTAGCTCTCACGCACTTGTAGAATATTAATTTAGACCTAATTCGACAAATCGACAGAAAGTCGTCTGAGTGGGTGAAATTAGCTAGAAAATTAAGCTTGAAAAATATAACATGTAATTTATCCAACCAGTTTATGTACTATAGTAAATAAATGGCACATGCTATAAACTCTAAGCCATATTGATCGCACTTCCTTCCAAAAAATACTTTTACTTCTTTACCATGCATGCTAACATGCACCGACCTAGATATACCAAAATATGGGCACATGGTTATTATCTTGATGAAGACAGGGTATGTCCATGGCCTTGGTCATTTGGCTTGAAACCCAAGAAAGTTCATACATAGTAGTACATGATATAGTAGGCAATACCAGAAGTGTGAGTTTTTCAAGTACTTTTACTGGTAGGAAAATAAGAAAGAATGGCCCCACCAAATTTTCGTACAAAGTGGATAATCCTTTCTTACAGTTCCCAAGTTGAAGTATTTTTCAAACTTCCAAGTTAAAGCTCCACGTGCACTTAAATGCATGACTCTAAGTCGATTAAACGAAATTAGGTCAAACTTGAATACATGTGAGCATGATAGACTATTACTCTTAAAAATATCCAAAATTCTTTTGAAGGTACCCAGGCAGCCAATATATCATGGGCCAACAATAGTTTTGAAAAATGCCATTACTAATTTGTATTTGCATACTGACAAATTTGACCGCGTATGGAAAACATTCAAACAAAATAAAGCGTAAAACAAAAACATGAGACTTCATTACGATTGGGGTACTTTTGCTAGTAGTATTATTAATTGCCAAGAAAAAAATGATAAACATGAGATTCGAAAACCTTAGGGAAATCAGATTCACATTATAGCCCACCATGATGTAACATTATTAATTCTTGGTTTTCAACACGAACGACCAATAAGGTCATGGCCTTCTATATCGAGGTATACCCTAGCTACACTTTTACATAGGGTTCTAACATCGGGTAGATGGGTGCGTCTTGGCCTAGTAAACAATGTTGCCCATGGGAGTTTCGAACAATTAGGAAAAAACATTTTTCACTTTTCCAACTGATTATGGGATGTTTTGTACTAGCAGTAAAGAAAATCAGAAGAATGTGGTACTAAATGCGAGAAGCGCGCCATGTTTCTGGACATAGTGAACCATCCATGTTTTACTTGCGAGTCCTAGGTTCTTTGAGTTTTCAAGGTTCGTAGATAAATTATCCCAATTAAATTACACTACTGTATTCGATTCAAATTAATATTCTCAGATTTGTCTAGATTCGGATATATGTATCTAGCACAAAAACATGACTAGATACATTTGAATCTAGATGAACCTATGAACATTAATATGGATCGGAGGGAGTTTGTCGAAATTAGGTCAAATTATATTGAACCACATGTGAGCTGCCAATTGCTCTTTAAATTTCACAAAAATCTTTTGAAGTTGCCCACCAGACAGCCAATATATTGAGAACACGACCGGGAGTTTTCAAAGATTCAACTTCTTTCTAGACTTTGCATGCCTGCAAAGTTGACCTTGCTTTGGAAAAAGAGAGAGAAATAGGCAACAAAAACAGGGGGACTCATGCATGGCGTCCTTTTTCTTGTATTGCCTGCCATGAAAAATAATAAACATGAGTTTTCACAACTTTTGAAGAAACCCGCTTCACAAAAATGGCCTACCATGTATAAGTATGAACAGGTTTCAGGACGAGTGACCAAGCAAGGTCATGGACATATCCACATCATAGTTTATGGTAATTTGGTAGTACTACAAGAAAGTAGATGTGTGCATATTGGAATTGGTAAACAACTTTGCCAATGCGAGTTTTCAAATACTAGGAAAAGTAACAACTCTACTAAGCGATGGAAATATTTTTTCTATAAAGCAAAGTACTCCACCTCATTCTGTACTGCTACTCCAAAAGATAGGCAGCGCGAGAGCAGCGGGAGGAGTGCCCTGCACGTGAGACTCGGATAATAGACGTATGACATATCATCATTATATAAAATTATAATAGGTAAAGCACAAAAAATTATAAATTTGATCAACATACATAAAGGATGGGTGTATATTTGATTCTTGTACTTTGTATCATCATGTAGAAGTCAAAGATTATTAGCTACCAAAAACACTTGATTTTTTTGGTAATATGGTCTAGTGAGACGAGGGAGAAGATTCTAGTATGATGGAGAAGTGTGTTTTGAGGTTTATGCATAGCATTCATTATGCTGAATACTATCTATACAATCTTCTAGATGCTATAATGGAAAAGATGATCCAACAGTTGGAAATATTGGGATTCATGAGTATTGAGATCCAACGGTCGTTCAAAGTTATTCGTACAAGCTTATCTTACCAAGTACTATATAGTGTACGAATACAAATAACTTTGAATATTGACCATTGGATCAAGACTCGCGAATCCGAATGACATTTCCAGCCGTTGAATCTTCTTTTCCATTCTAGCATCTAGAAGATTCTATTGATAGTCTTCAGCATAATTAATTCTATGCACAAACCTCAAAACACACTTCTCCATCATACTAAAATCTTATCACTCGTTTCTCTAGACCAATGTTACTACCAAAAATTTCAAGTGTTAGGTAGCTAATAATCTTTGACTTCTACACATGACGATACAAAGTAGAAGAACCAAATATACACCTATACTTTATATATGTTGATCAAATTTATATTTTTCTACTTTACCTATTATAATTTTATATAGTGATGATATGTTAGACATCTCTTATCTAATTTGTCTCCGATTCCAATTAATGTTTTTATATTTGTCTAGATTCGGTTATATGTATCTAGCACAGAAACATGACTAGATACATTTGAATCTAGATGAATCTATGAACATTAATATGGATCGGAGGGAGTCTGTCGAAATTATGTCAACTTATTTCGAACCACATGTGAGCTGCCAATTTCTCTTTAAATTCCACAAAAATCTTTTGAAGTTGCCCACCAGACAACCAATATATGGAGAACACGACCGAGAGTTTTCAAAGATTCAATTTCTTTCTAGACTTTGCATGCCGGCAAAGTTGACCCTGCTTTGAAAAAAGAGAGAAATAGGCGAAAAAACAGGGGGAATCATGCATGTCGTCCTTTTGCTTGTATTACCTGCCATGAAAAATAATAAACATGAGTTTTCCACAACTTTTGAAAAAAGCTGCTTCACAAATGGCCTACCATGTATAAGTATGAACAGGTTTCAGGACGAGCGACCAAGCAAGGTCACGGACATATCCATGTTTATGGGAATTTTGTAGTAGTACTACAAGAAAGTAGATGTGCGCATCTTGGCGTTGGTAAATAGCTTTGCCAATGGGAGTTCCCAAATGCTAGGAAAAGTAACAACTCCAATTTTCTAAGCGATGGAAATATTTTTCTCTGTAAAGCAAAGTACTCCACTTCCGAACTAGTACTACTCAAAAAGGGAGGCAGCGCGAGAGCAGCGAGAGGAGGAGCCGGAAGGCGGTGCGATGTCAGAGCAAAGCTATGATAGGCTGCTGAGACGAGGTACACTCCACTAGTTGTGTTTTCTCTCTCCTTCGCTGGCTCTCACCATCCATCCTCCATCGATCTCTTCTCTGCAGCCACGGGTGCACATTCTGGCTTGTCTCGTCCTTGTCCACACCGATCTACTTCCAGCACCCCCCCCCCCCGAAATTCAAGCCATCTACTGGATTAATGGATTGGAAGCTATTTATGCACTTTATGCAACTAATCATGATTTTGCTGAACCATATCGTTTGTGTGCTATTAGAAACGCATGGGATAAGTATCATATCCATGATGGTTATTTGTTTCGAGCTAACAAACTATGTATTCCAGAATCGTCGTTGCGTTTGTTCTTAGTGCAAGAATCACATGCTGGTGGGTTGATGGGTTACTTTGGGCGTGAGAAGACGTTGCTCATGCTCGCTGATCACTTCTATTGGCCCAAGATGAGGCGTGATGTGTATAGACTTGTGAGCCGATCCATTAGTTGCCACAAGTCGAAATCAAAGCTGAAGCCTCACGGTTTGTATACACCTCTCTCTGCACCGACTACTCCATGGGAAGACATTAGTATGGATTTTGTGCTAGGTCTACCTAAAACTCAGAGAGGTCATGATTCTATATTTGTGGTAGTGGATAGGTTCTCTTAGATGGCTTATTTTATTGCCTGCCACAAAAGCAACGATGCGTCACATGTTGCTAACCTATTTTTCAGGACATCGTGAGATTACATGGAGTACCAAAGACGATTGTTTCTGACCGTGGTGTGAAGTTCATGAGCTACTTTTGGAAGAACTTATGGGGGAAGCTAGGAACAAAGCTGCTGTTCAGCACTACATGTCATCCCCAAACAGATGGTCAAACGGAGGTGGTGAATAGAACATTGTCATAGCTGCTAAGGACCATGATTAAAAAGAATCTGCGGGAGTGGGAAGAGTGTTTGCCACATGCTGAGTTCGCTTACATCAGGGTTGTGCATTCAACTACTCAGCTTTGTCCTTTTGAGGTGGTGTATGGCTTCAAGCCATTGACGCCACTTGATATGTTGCCTTTGCCATTACATGAGAGAGTTGATATGGAGGCATCAAAACATGCTGATTACGTGAAGAAAATTCATGAGAAGACTAGAGAGGCAATTGAGAAGAAAGGCAAGAACATTGCTGCTGCAAGGAATCAAGCAAGGAAGGAAGTGTTGGTTAAGCCTAGAGATATGGTTTGGGTGCATCTATGCAAGGACATATTTCCACTACTGCGCAAGTCCAAATTGAAGCCACGTGGTGCTGGTCCTTACAAGGTGCTAACCAAAATTAATGATAATGCCTACTCAGTTGATATACCTATTGAGGAGTTTGGTGGCGCTAGCAACAACTTCAACGTTGCTGATTTGTCACCATATGCTGGAGAAGACCTTGGAGCGTTGAGGTCAACGCCTTTTGAAGGGGGGGGAGATGATGAGGACATCCCTACAGTTACACCTACCCCAATTGATAATGAAGATGTTCCAATTGCAAAGAAGGATCAATCCAATGAGATAAGGATTGGACCAATCACAAGAGCTCGTGCTAAGATGCTAGAACAACAGGTGAACTTGTTTCTTAATGAACCTAGTGTTTTATTAATGAGAGTTTTATACTACCTAAGTCTTTGAACTATTGCATGATCAGGTACTTAGGAGAAGAAGGCATAGCAAGGAGCGAGGAGCAAATGGAACAAGGCATGTTGATCAATGAAGAATGCATGAGGGAGGAGAGGGAGGAAGCGCAAGGAGCTATTAAAACCAAAGATCAACAAGAGATGGACATTCTCTGCCGCGGCATAGAAAAGCCCCAGTTCTCTGCCGCGGCAGGAAAACGGAGTCTAGCTCTGCCACGACAGGCTACCGCGACACAGAAACCGACTAGAACTCTGCCACGGCAGAGTCAGCATTGGGCGAACCCAAGTTGGGTCGGTTTGTATCCATAGGACGCCACCCCTTGGACCCTTAAATAGATGGGGGCGCTCTAGCATTATTCTTTAGACCACGTTAAAATATTTTGGAGTTGATTCTTTCATAGAACCTCTGAAATTACCCTGTGTTCGAATTCTACAACTATAATTGAGTGTGATCTGTTGTTCCATTGGGAATTAGTAGATTGCATACTACCGTTCGTGGTCACGGCTGCGTGCGCAAGAGCATGGTGTTGTGAAGATCCTACAAGGTTCGAGAGCTGTTGCATTGGCATCAGGGATCGGCGGAGAGTTCATAGCTACGGCTAGTTATCTATCATCCACCATATCCACGACAAGTGCTTCTTTGAGAAGATCGGGCCACCCCATATCAATAATCGTATGCGGCCAGTCGATCAGTAATCAGATAGGGTTTTGTTATTTGCCCTTCTTTTATTGCGCCTTCCATGAACAGTAAAAGATGATCGCTAATTTATACTCCTTTTATGATATTTGCATGGCCTTCAGAATTACCGAAACAGTAACGGCAACTGGGTAGAACAGTAACATGCCAAAACAGTAATAGGCCAAAACAGTAAAAGGCCAAAACAGTAACATGCCAAAATAGTAACAGTCCAGAATTGCAGCATGCCAGAACAGTAATAGGCCAAAACAGTAACATGCCAGGATAGTAACATGCTAAAATAGTAGCAGGCCAAAACACCAGCAGACCAGAACAGTAGCAACCCAGCACATAAATGAGAGATCAAGGTCCCGAATTAATTCGCTTCTTTCTTCTTCGGGTATACTTCTTAATCTAGATGTTACTCTTCTTGGTGATGCTTCTCCTATGATGCTTTTTGATCCTCGGGTGGGGCTTAGCTGTGCCCTTCCTAAGCTAGATTCGTCGGCTACCCTCTTCCTTTCGTCGAGCTGCCTTTGCATCCTGAGGATCTTTCTCTTTTTGCAGTGCAGCAGATACTGGTATGCCAATAGATCTTCGTGGGTGGCATCTACTGCCATTGGGGTCGCACCCGAAATTGCTGCTCTCGCTTTCTCCCATGCACTAGCTGGTATGCTGAGGGTTCGCCTCTCATCTTCACATGGCTTCACTTCTTCCCTATTTTCTCGGTCGATTGTTGGATCTGCTCTGTTTCCTTGACTTCCTTCATTATCGTTCCTTCCTGCATTGTGGCTTGAAAGGATATCATCGGGGTTAAGAATTGGGTTACCGTTGGAGTCTTGCGGAGTCGTGGCGTCTCCGATGATCACGCATACTTGGTGCTGGGTGGCGTATGTACTGGTAACATCGTTGTTTTCGCCGATGGAGACACTATCGGATAAGCCAGTGAAGTTCATCAGCTTTTGCTCCGGATAAATTTCCGCCATCCGAATCCCAAAGTTGATGCTTTCACTACTTTCTTCGGGTTCTGAATTAGCTGGGCTTTCTTCACGTGGTGGTGTGAACAATGGGTCTGATCCGAAGGAGAGATTGTCATAGAGACCGTCAAGATCCCCCAGATTCGTCTCGACTTGCCCGCCTTCGTTGCCTTCTTCGATCTGCGCCTCGACTTCCATTGAAGATGTAGTGGGAAGTTCCTATACTCCTGTTGATTTGCGGGTAACTTTATGGGTGGGTGGGCATGGATTTGCTTTCGTCGAGTTGATGCTTGGTGAAGAGCGTTCTGCCGAATCGGTGTTTCCGGCATTCAAGTTTCCCACAGACGGCGCCAATTGACGAGGGGTAACCTCGGCAATGCCCATGATAATGGACTTGGGGTTTCGCGGAAAAGAGAACGCTGGGGATTTCGTTGGATGTCAGGGAAAACAATGAAGAAAAAGTCGCCTGAATATTGGGGAAACACTCTATTACAAGTTGTCTACTAGATTTCGGTACCCTCGCTTGGGATTCTCCCGCCCTATATATAATAGGTCGGGTCTCAAAGCTATATGCGGATAGGTTTCATACACACGTGATTACAATACCAACATAATGTCAGTTTGTGGTTCCTTTCCTAATACAACAAAGAGTCTCTATTGGTTGCTTCTTTGGGCCTTTATCTGGAACCTCTATGGGTTGTAGGCCTTTTACCCAATGTAAGGTAGCGAATAGTGAGCATCCGAGTAATCATACCCATGTCAAGACAAGAAAAGCAACATGCCAGAACAGTAATAGGCCTGAACAGTAGTAGGCCAGAACAACGGCAACAAGCACAGTAATGGGCCAGAACAGTAAATGACCGCAACAATAACGGACATGAATAGTTGATGGCCAGAACAATAACGAGTCAGAATAGTAAAAGGCCAGAACAATATCAGACCTTCTCAAAAGTGGGCCATTCGTAGGCGGCCCAGGACGAGCTATGCGAACAGTGATGTGCTGACCGTGGGCCTTAATAGTATCCGACCTACTTAACGCAGGCTTTTAACAAGCCGCACAATATTCGAACAGTGTGGGCTTATGTAGGCCGTAACAGCAATGGGTCGAACATTCTCGGGCCGCTACTAGCCGCTTCTTTTGGGCCCATTTCAAACAGTGCAGGACAAAAGAGTAACTGGCCATAATCTTATTGGGCTCCCCTTATGGGCCGGCCCACTTAAGTATTAGCAGGCCTTGGCTAGGCCTGGCTTCTACCACGGTTTCTATGGCTGTTAACGTCGGTAACTAGGCGTTAATGGTGTTTGCCACGTGGCATTTTGCATGACGTCAGCAGTCAACGCGGCTGGCGAACAGATCTACGATGGAACACGTTTTCGTGGCTCAAGGGTGCGATCCGCCACGGTCAGGAAAAAACCGTGGTAGATTCTTTTGTGACGGGACTTTTACCATGATGGGCATCCATCCTAGAAGACTTTTTAGCCACGAAAAACGGGCCTTCAACCACGAAAATCATCCGTTGTAAAAGCCAACTTTTCTTGTAGTGTGTGTTCTTTTCACAAACCACATATGGATTCACCAGTGTCATTGCATGTGTGTTCTTTTCATTATAACCACATATGGATTCCCTAGTGTTATTGCATGTGTGTTCTTTTAATAAACCACAACTAGAGTCACTTGATGTGTGTTCTTTTCATAAGCAAACATACGGATCCACTAGAGTCATTGCATGTGTGTTCTTTTCACAAACCACATATGGATCCACCAGTTTCATTGAAATGTGTGTTCTTTTCATTAACCATAGCTAGAGTCATTGCATGTCTGTTCTTTCCACAAACCACATGGATCCACCAGTGTCATTGCATGTGTTTTTTTTCAATAAACGAAAGCTAGAGTCATTGCATGTGTGTTCTTTTCATCAACCACAACTAGAGTCATTTCATGTGTGTTATTTTCACAAACCACATATGGATCCACTAGTGTCATTGCATGTGTGTTCTTTTCAGAAACCACATATGGATCCACTAGTGTCATTGCATGTGTGTTATTTTCATTAACCACATATGGATCCCCTAGTGTCATTGCATGTGTGTTCTTTTCATTAACCTCAACTAGAATCATTACATGTATGTTCTTTTCATAGACCACATATGGAGCCACCAGAGTTCATTGCATGTCTGTTCTTTTCATTAAAGACATATGGATCCACCAGTGTCATTGCATGTCTGTTCTTTTCATAAACCACATGGATCCACCAGTGTCATTGCATGTGTGTTCTTTTAATAAACCACAGCTAGAGTCACTGGATGTGTGTTCTTTTCATAAACCAAAACTAGAGTCATTGCATGTGTGTTCTTTTCACAAACCACATATGGATCCACCAGTGTCATTGCATGTCTGTTCTTTTCATTAACCACAGCTAAAGTCATTGCATGTCTGTTCTTTTCACAAACCACATGGATCCACCAGTGTCATTGCATGTGTGTTCTTTTAATAAACCACACTAGATTCATTGCATGTGTGTTCTTTTCACAAACCACATATGGATCCACCAGTGTCATTGCATGTATGTTCTTTTCATTAACCACATCAAGAGTCATTTCATGTGTGTTCTTTTCACAAACCACATATGGATCCACCAGTGTCATTGCATGTGTGTTCTTTGCATAAACCACATATGGATCCACCAGAGTTCATTGCATGTGTGTTCTTTTCATTATCCACGGCTAGAGTCATTGCATGTCTGTTCTTTTCACAAACCACACAAGGATCCACCAGAGTCATTGCATGTTTGTTCTTTTCATAGACCACATATGGATCCACCAGTGTCATTTCATGTGTGTTCTTTTCACAAACCACTCATGGATCCACCAGTGTCATTGCAAGTGTGTTGTTTTCACAAACCACATATGGATCCCCTAGTGTCATTGCATGTGTGTTCTTTTCATTAACCACATATAGATCCCCTAGTGTCATTGCATGTGTGTTCTTTTCATTAACCACAACTAGAGTCATTGCATGTCTGTTCTTTCCATAGACCACATATGGATCCACGAGAGTTTATTGCATGTCTGTTCTTTTCACGAACCACATATGGATCCACCAGAGTCTTTGCATGTGTGTTATTTTTGCAAACCACATATGGATCCACCAGTGTCATTGCATGTGTGTTATTTTCATTAACCACATATGGATCCCCTAGTGTCATTGCATGTGTGTTCTTTTCATTAACCACAGCTAGAGTAATTGCATGTGTGTTCTTTTAAGAAACCACATATGGATCCACCAGAGTCATTGCATGTGTGTTCTTTTCATAAACCACATATGGATCCACCAGTGTCATTAAAATGTGTGTTCTTTTCATTAACCACAACTAGAGTCATTGCATGTCTGTTCTTTTCACAAACCACATGGATCCACCAGTGTCATTGCATATGTGTTCTTTCAATAAACCACAACTAGAGTCATTGTATGTTTGTTCTTTTCATTAACCACAGCTAGAGTCATTTTATGTGTGTTCTTTTCACACACCACATACGGATCCACTAGTGGCATTGCAGGTGTGTTCTTTTCACAAACCACATATGGATCCACCAGTGTCATTGCATGTGTGTTCTTTTCAGAAACCACATATGGATCCCCTAGTGTCATTGCATGTGTGTTCTTTTCATTAACCACAACTAGAGTCATTGCATGTCTGTTCTTTTCACAGACCACATATGGATCCACCAGAGTTCATTGCATGTTTGTTCTTTTCACAAACCACATATTGATCCACCAGAGTCATTGCATGTGTGTTCTTTTCACAAACTACATATGGATCTACCAGTGTCATTGCATGTGTGTTCTTTTCATTAACCACATATGGATCCCCTAGTGTCATTGCATGTGTGTTCTTTTCATTAACCACAGCTAGAGTCATTGCATGTGTGTTATTTTCACAAACCATATATGGATCCACCAGAGTCCTTGCATGTGGTATCTTTTCATAAACCACATGGATCCACCAGTGTCATTGAAATGTGTGTTATTTTCAAAAACCACATGGATCCTAACCTTAGGAGAGCCCTAACCTTAGCCCCTAATGGTGGCCGTTAGACCGAGTCTTATAAAAGGCATGCCCTAACACAATTGTTCTGCATGACGATAGTTACATACCGTTCGATCAGGGCGCTTGGCTGATTGGGATGGTTCTTCATAAGAGTGATCCGCGAGTAGGCTGTTCTGCGACATGATTGGCCATGCTTACCGTTTGCTTGCTTTGGACAAACTAGCAACACCGGGCGCTCCCCTTTTGCGAGTGTCACGACTCACGAGTTCCGTGGGCCATATGCCAGTGTCACGTCCCCTTTACTTCTCTTCCTCCCCATACTTCTCTTCCTTCCCCTCGAAGCCACTTTCCCCACTTCTCCCCCATCCTACCGTAGCTGCAAGCCGACGGCGCCTCCAACCATCTCTCTCGCAGCCACCCCAGTCCCCCACCCCCCCTCTCGCCATGGGTTCAAGGGGAGACAGTGAGGAAATGCGCTGTGACGATAGGGATAGTGATTTCTATGTGAGTCATCTCATCTCTATCCAATTATCTATTTTGAGCTAGATCTACTATATTTACTCGTGCACGTATGATGTGTTAGGCCAACCAGACATTGTATGACTCTGACTATCACGGTTTAGCGGAGGAAGACAGTCCTCCGCTATGTAAACTTGGATATGTGCCCACTAAATTTGTAGCGTTCGAAGGGAGAAACGCAGGCAGGAGGTTTTTACGGTGTCAAGGACATCGTGCAATGATGCAAGGCAGAAGTTGCGGTGTTGTCAAATGGGTAGATCCAGAGTGGCCCAGATTGATGCAGAAAACACTAGACAAACTATGGGATACGACTGTTGAGTTAAAAGAATCCATAGTCAGCTCACTTCTTGACAGTGTTGAGATGAATCTATTTGACCAAGTTGACACAACCAAGCTTAACCGAGATCTCAGGAGGGTGCAAGACAAGGTTAGCAAAGTCGAGAAGGAGAGAGACGTGGCATTGGCCCTGAAGGCTAAAGCAGAGCAAGGACTGACTCAAGCAAGGAATGAACTTCACCGGGCCAAAGTCCTGCAGTTCACAACTACGAGTATTGACAAGTGCATGAGGATAAATGCAGAGAAACAATTGAAGCTATGCAAGGAAGATGCTAAAAGGAAGGAGCATACTATTCGATCCTTGCTCTCGCAGGAAGATGCACATCAAGCTAAGATTAGGAAGATCAAGGAGATGTGTGATAACTAGTTCTATTTAGCTTGAGCTTCGTGCTTTTTTAAGTTGTAATAGTAGTACTTGAGCTAGCGGTCTGAACTAGTGTTCTCAGAGTCCTGGGAGAAAAAAAATTGGTCGCCCTAACCTGTCTTAACCCTGCATTACTTCCTTTTGTCTGATCATGCTGGTATTCTGACATTGGTGGTTTGTTTAAACGTAATCTACGTGGATTGTGCCTCATGCAAATGGCACAACCACAATTTATAAAGTGGAAGCACGTACACCCGGTTACTAGAGATCTGGGAGCTTCGCTAGATGCAGGGGATGCAAGAGCAGGGAGGCGGTGAGATAGACGGGCTCAAGATTAGGCCAGAAAGTGGTACTGATTTCCTCATCATCTGGGCATTATCGGTTGCCTTTGTTGTTTATGTTGCCATGTCATTGTGCAGCAGCTAAAATAAGTTGCTGTTTCGTGGAGTGTAGCAGCTTAAATAATTTATTTCTGTGCCACTTACATTCCATCGAATTTGGAGACCTCGTGCCCCTCAGCAATCATGGAACCGGTGTTGCGTGCTTTCACATAGTAGTGGCACAATCACAATTTCGGATTCAACTACTGACTCGGGCGTTTCCAAACCCTAAGTCATGGTACATTTTACTCCGAGAACGTGGGTAGATTGTTTCGCCCCGCAAAGTTCAACGCACAGAGTTCCAGAACTTAACCGAATTACATATATAGGTTCAAGTTCAACACATTATTTTGCATCTTCATTGCCAGCAGCCTTCACATCCACTGGCTTCTTCATTTCCTGCCTTCTTCCTCTTCCTTAGTGCCAATTTTCTTAGCTTCACGTGTTCTGCATTGCCCGGACAATCAACACTAGAATCATGTCCAACATCATCTTTCCACTCATTTTTATTTTCTTCTAGCAGCAAAATGACTGACCCGGTAGTCATGTTTCTAACCTTGCGGTGCTTCCTGTCAAAGAAACAGGACTATTACATAACTGCCTAATATCTACAGAGTAAATAAAAAAAATTACAATTCAGCACAAACATGCGAACCCCAAGAGACTTTTGCTTACCAGGAGCTAATTGGGTTCGAGCGACCACCCTGTCCAAGAATAGAAGGGCAAATCCTAGTTGCAGCAGCTTCCACATCCAATACATCATAATTCAGCTTAAACATGCAAGCCAAAGCATACCTTTTCATCAACCCAATTAGCTGACTGTCACACGTTAGAGGAACCATGATGCCTCGTTCATCCATGAAGCTGAACTTTGCAGTCTGATTCGGCCATATTTCATCATGATTACGTAGAGCAGCAACCATACTAGGGATAGTGCAGATCTGTGCAGGCGCTTCTTCCATCGTGATACAACGGTGTCCATACCACTTGCCCTTCACTCTTGCTGATTTAGAGTCGTACCTGAAGAGGGCTACGGTAACCAGGTAAGGGTGGTTCGCGGAGATCCCACTTGACAGAAAACTATGGACAAAATATGTTTATCAGCGTTGGGCTAACAAACAATTTTAGGTTCAGTAGCCAGCTAGTAGTTATAGTTGGTGCGAATAGCAAAGAGAAAGGTAGCTCACCCACATGTAGCCAAAACTTCTTCTTCCTTGGTAGTAGGATCTGCCATCCTCCGAGCTGCTCAGCTCGTCGGCGATGGAGGCGGGCTAGAGCCTCGCAACGGCGGGTACGGCATGCGCCATTGGAGCTTAGGATTAGCGAATGGGCATAGCAACTTGGCGCCAGAAGTCAAATGTCTGAAGGGATCATTCTGCCTGGAGGGTGGATTTCGATGCCGCTGGTGCTAGGGGAAAGGAGGGAATAGATTTGTGAAGTTGGTCAATGCATCCAAGCCACTTAGTTCCTTGATTTGCCTAAGAGGTTGCCGCGTCGGCGCTCACGTCACGGACAGATGACCGACATGTGGGTCCCGACCACCTACTTCACGGGGCAGTTTAACGAAATGTTTGAATTTGGTAGGGGTGAGATGAGTTTGCCTCGAAATGGCCCCTCTCAGTAGTTGGCAGCCCAACTTTACGAAACGCGGCAATTATAGCCAACTTGGGTACCACGATGCACTCGTCTAGGAACTTTCGGGCCGCAAACCAACAAGCCCCGCTTCATGGTGGTACCGCTAGTTCCAGCTGTTTATTCCGAGGGAGACAGAGAGCTTTTCTTCGACTTATGTCCTCATGCGGTACCACGTCCGATACCTATTCGGTAGTACCAGTTGTTTCTGGTACTAACGCATCTGGTACCGGTAGTATCGCTCGGGACAAGCATCAACGGACAGATTCCCTCCTTTGGGTATAAATGGGTCTTTCTTCTCCAACGAGAAGCTTGCCTCTTTTATCTCTCCCATCCTTTGTTCTTGAGCTATAATTTCCCTAGATCTCCTCCCCTAGTGCTCCAATCTACTTGATTCTTTAGGATCTGGTGGAGGAGGTCTAGATCTAGGGTTTCACCAAAGCAAAGTTGATTCCCCCTTGTTTTCCTTTGTGGATCTTGTTACTCTTGGGTTCTTTGAAACCTAGATAGAAGAGGTCGGTCTTAGAGCTTGGGCGTTGGTTGTAAAGCTTCAAGATCGTGTTGGGAGACTCCAAGTGTGGTGGAGGTCTACTCAACAAGTTTGTAAAGGTTTCAGTCGCCACCTTCAACGTCACCGCATAGTGGAACGGGTGCTTGCCATGAGGCAGGTGCTTGGGAGAATAGGGTGAGACCTTTTGTGGCGCTGGTGGTCTTAGTACCACCACCCCTCCAACGGAGATGTATTTCCCCTCAAAAGGAAGGAACTTCAGGAAAACATCTCCATGTCTACTCTCGGTTATTTCTATCTGAAAGTGCATGTGTGCCCCATGTGTGGTCTAGTTAATTAATGATAATCTTTATGGACTTATGTTTGCATCGAGTTTTACTTGTAGGATTCGTTCATAGGCATCACTTGGACCATGTGTTGGCTTCAAGGTAGAAGAAATGAAGAAGAAGAATAAAAAAAGATCAAGGGTGTCTTGAAGAAGAAGATAGAGTTCCTCATGTGTATATTCAAAACATCATCCAAATGGAGTTAGAAGAAATGATGTGCAAGCTAAAGATGCGCCATATCTAGAAGATCTCATGCTTGAAGCTTGCCATCCTTGGGATCATAGATTGATGAAGACAAGGTCAAATAAGAGGTTCCCCATGATGTATGGGGGAGCAAGTTGCAAGTCTTCATCAAGCGAGTACGTGGAAGAGAAATCAAGAAAGGTGTTCCATCTTGAGGTCTTCATCAAGTCGTCATCATCAAGATCAAGTGGAATATGCGCAAGACAAAGGTATTATCTTGATAGGTTTTTTTTTTCTTACCGATCTCGTGGTGTTTGTTGGGGAGACCGGTTTATAGGATAAATAACCGTACTATCAAGAGGGGCTCTCAAGTGAGCAACTCGATCATATCTTTCAGAGAGAGATTAAACCTTTGCATTCTTAGCATCATCATTCTTGGTTGTTATTTGGATCTTATCCATGTGAGGTTCTAGAGCTTGTGGTAATATTCATAACAAGCTCTAGTTCATCGAAAACAGATTTCATATGCATTCTCTATTGCGTTTTCGATATTGGAGGTTTTTACCGGTTTGTCTTTTAGAGATAGGTAAAACCTTCCATTATTTAGTTCTTACTCATGTGAGGATTTAGAGATTGTGTTAATCTCCATCACAGGCTCAAGTTCGTCGAAAATAAATTTGATATGCATTCTCTATTGTATTTTCAATGTTGAAGGTTTTACCGGTTTGTCTTTTTGAGAGAGGTCAATCCATTCGTCATTTGGTTCTATCCTCCCTTGCTAGACTATGATGTTTTTCTGTATTACCTTTTAGATATTATTATCCTCTTTAAAACAAGCCCAAGATCATCAATCGGAGTCCGGATGCAAAAGTTATGGTTGTTTTCGTATTGGTCTTTCTGCAAGTTTTGTAAGAACGGAGATTCCGGACTAAATCTCTGGTCTATCTTCGGACCGCATACTGACTAGCATCCAGTTTGTCCCTTTTTGGCCTAGGTACACCGGATACTCTGGTCCTAGTCCGGAGACTCCAGACCGCACGATTCCTGGGCCTAATATTTGGATTTCTAGGGACCTATTTAAGGGGCCCTTTTTTCCAATGGTTCCAAAGCTCTCTTGCAAGTTTCCCCCCACCATTGTTGATCTCTTAAAGCTTGCTATCTCTCAATCCCTCCAATGATTCTTGCATCTTCTTGAGGGAAAAGAGAGAGGGTATCTAGATCTACAACTCCACCAATCAATCTCTCCTCTAAGTGAGGGCAACATCTTGGGACCTAGATCTTGGAGTCTTTTGTGAATTTTCTCCATTGTTCTTCCTCTCTTATTCCCCCATAAGCTTGTGTAGCTTTGGTGGAATTTGGGAGAGAAGGACTTGAGAACTTCTTGTGTTCTTGCCATTGCATTTGGTGGATCGGTTTGAGTTCTCCATGAGGATTCAATTGGGTGAAAGGTGAGAAGCTTTTTTACTCTTGGGTTCTTGGAACCCTAGACAGTTTAATTGTATTGCAGGTTTGTGGATTACTTGGGGCCTCCAATTAAGTAGTGGATATTTCCCCAAGCTTGTTTGTTGGGAGGCTCTAATTGAGTTGTGGAGAAGTGCCCCAATCTTGTGAGAGTTTCCGGATTGCCACCGACAAGTGCATCGATAGTGGAAGTGTGGATCGATCCCATTGGGGTGAGATTCATAGGAGAACAAGGGAGGCCTTTTTTGGAGTTGGTGGTTTGAAAGCACCCCCTCTCCAAACGATACGTACTCCATTGTTGGGAGGAACTCGGTAAAACATCGCCGTCTCCGCGTGCCTCGGTTATCTCTATACCCGAGCTCTTACTTATGCACCTTACTTTGTGATAGCCTTCGTGCTTGAAGTCTATTTCTTGCTATCACATAGTTACTTGTTTTTCTTTGCATAAGTTCTTGGTGCACATAGGTGAACCCTATTTATTCTAGGTTTTGTGCTTGACAAAGTAAACACTAGTTTAATTCCGCCTTTGTTGAGCCCCTCTCGTAAAAATTTTAAAACGCCTATTCACCCCCTCTAGGCGACATATGTGTCCTTTCAATTGGTATCAGAGCCTGTTCTCTCATTTTAGGCTTCACCACCTTGAGAGCAAAGATGTCGGATAGAGGATTAGTGCATGATGACATTTGCATATTCGATGGCACAAATTATGATGTTTGGAAGTCTTGTATGCTTATTCATTTTCGGTCCATGGACCCAAATTTGGAGAGGATTGTAGATATAGGTTTTTCTCCTCCAATGTATTTCTAGAATCTATCTTGTGGGGATGAGAAAAACATATATCTCGATGCTCAAGCTTCTAAGCTATGTAGTTACTTCTTCAATCATACCTTTTTGGAGCTCTCATGAATTATGGACAAAACTTCAAGATAAATATGATGTGTCCAACATTATTGAGGAAGATTGTATTACTTCCACTTCCGACCGTGGTGAGTTCTCATCTTTTTCCACTTCACCAAAGTGTGGAAAGACACAAGGTAATGATATGGTGAATGGTGATGAAAATTGCAATATTGATAGTAAGCTTACTCTTGATGATCCTTCATCTCTATCTCATTGCAATGCTTCATCTTTGCACTTAAACACGTCTAGCACTATATATGATTTACATGCTCGTTTTGATAGTCCTTGCATATCATGTGTAAGTTGTTTGAATAAATCTCATGATGATATGCTTTGTTTGCCTTGTTACCATGATATAAACGCTTCCATTTCCTCTAGTTGTTGTGTTTCTAACAATGTAGAGGAAACCAAGAATTCTATGGGCCAAGACAACATCTCGAATGGAGCTTCAAGTAATTATTCATCATCATCATCTCATGGTTCCCACCTATGCCTTATGGCTAGGGATTCAAAGGTAACTCCTACTTTGGAACCCAATACCTCTTGTGATGACGAGGATGAGGATAATGAGTAAGAAGAGGTAGATGTTGATTCGTTATATGAAAAGGGTGAGATTGTTTACCATGCTCTTTTTAAGAATAATATTGCTTGCTCTAACTTCGTCGAAATATTGGGTTTTGCTATTAAGAGCAAGGAACATATTGATAATCTAAATGAAGCTCTTGAAGAGGAACAAACCACTAATGAATCTCTTGAGGAGGCTCTTGCTCTAGAGTTGTCTAGAGTGAAGGAATATCATGATAGATATCTTGAGGTGGAAAGTGATCTAAAAAGTAAAAATAATGAGCTTCAAGTTTCTTATGCTAAACTACTTGAGGATTTTGAGAATCTCAAAAATGGCTCTAGGGTCATCAAGGATGAGCTCATCAAACTCATCGATTCACATGAGAAACTTATAGCTTCATACTCACCGATTCACCAAGTTGCCCTCACCTATTGCAATTAATTATGATGCTTGTGCTCCTAACTCTATTTCTTGTGAAGCATCTATTTTGATGGAGAATGCTGAGCCAAAGGCTCAACTTGCTCTGCTAACTAACAATTATGGGAAATTGGAAGAAATTCATGTTATGATATCAATCTTTCATGAGGATCTTCTATCCTCCCATGATAGGCTAAAGTTAGCTCACAAGGCTATTGTGTCAAAGGTAACATCTAGTGAGCCTCATGTGGACATTAGCACAATATCAACTATAAATGTCATACCACCATGTGCTAGTCCTTGTAATTCATCATCTCATATTATTTCTACATCTTGTAATGAATTACATTCATTTCCTTGTTGCTCTAACAATGAAGCTTCTACTTCCACTAATATTTGTGTTGATACAAACCATGTAGAGGAAATCAAAGAGCTCAAGTCCCAAGTCTCATCTTTGAAGAGGGACTTGAAAAAGGGTCATGAAAGGAGGTCCACACTCAACAAGATCTTGAGTGTGCAAAAATTCCCAAATGACAAGAGTGGGCTTGGATTCAAATCCAATGTCAAGAACAAGTCCACTATCAAGAATAAGTCCAAGAGCAACAATAAGAAGGGCCAAGAATAAGTCAAGAATACAGCCAAGATTGTTTGTTTCAAGTGAAAAATTGAAAGGCACCATGTTAGATCTTGCCCTTTGAAGAAGAAGCGGTGAGAAGCAAAAAGGGAAGCGGCCTCTAGTTCAAGGTCATGGCCAATCTCAAGTTTCAGAAAGGCCACTTCCCAAGAAGATTCAAGCTAATGCTCCCACTGTGGAGAAATCAAGTGAAGAGAATGGGAAGATAAGAACTTGCTACTTATGTCGTGAGAAGGGTCACATCTCTTAATCTTGCACTATTGGTGTTGAGGGAAAACCTCTAGGGTGGCCCGATCTTTCACGAATCCCACTCAAATCGAGGGTGGAGTGCGGGGGAAGGAGGGAAGGATGAACACAACAAACACACGCACGAAGAACGCGGTGAACACACACACGCAAAACCATGATAAACACCAATAGCTCATGCCGGCGGTGACCGGTTCGGCGCAATCCCTAGGATCAGCGTCGGGCGGAGGAATCTCTTTCAAACCGGCACTGCGAGATGGGAGACTCGGTGAGATCTTGACGTCTTGGCAAAGGGACACCGATGCCAAGGCCTTGTACAACACGGAGGCACGATGCAAACTCCAACGAGGTTTGGTGATATTGGGGCTCCTTGATCAAGGAGCATGAGGCAAGAACTAGATAGATCCACAAAGGGGTTTCCACTAATTCCAATATCATGCCTAGGGTTTACAATGGAGGTGGGGGACTATATATAGGCCAACCACAAGTTCAGGGGTAATTCAGGCATTAAAGTAGAGTTCTGGGCAAAGTAGAGGGGTACATGGGCCACATGGCCCAGCTAGGCTCGCAGGCCCATCTTCAGGCCGGACACTCTGGTCGAGTTCGTCCGGACACTCCGGGGTGGCCGGACACTTCGGGTCGTGTCCAGGTAGTGTCCGAACTGGCCTTCTGAATGTCCACACCAGGTTGGGGCTGGGGCAGGCCGGACACTCCGGTCGAGTCGCGCCGGACACTCCGGCTGCGCCGGACACTCCGGCTGGTTCCTGGCGGACACTCTGGTTTAGTCATCTTCAGCTCAGGTGCAGCTTCAGGGCTCGTGGGTCGATGCGGCGGGGGTTCGTACCTGATGATGCACAGAGTAGTGGTAGGAAGTAGCAAGCCATCTAGGTGTATGTCAAAGTCACATGATGAGAGGAGCGAATTCACCTTATCTTGGAGGAGGTTGGCTCGGGCACGGGTCCTCGGTCCACTTGGGGGACTCGGTGGTGTAGATGTAGGAGTGTCTGTAGGACGGGCCGCATCAGCTCCCCCCTCCCTTGGGAAAGAGTCGTCCTCGACTCTTCATGGTTGTCATCTTGAACATCTCCATGGTAGGTTGAGAGATCCTTGACATTGAATGTATTGCTTGCAAGGTACTTGGAGGTTGGTATGTCAATGATGTAGGCGTTGTTGTTGATTCTTTTGAGGACCTTGAAGGGACCATCTCCTCTTGGCTTGAGCTTGGAGTCGCGTTCCTTGGGGAAGCGGTCTTTACTTAGGTGTATCCACACGAGATCACCTTCTTCAAATATCATCTCCTTCTTGTCCTTGTTTAACCTTGAAGCTTGGCGAAGGACATGTTGTTCGATAGTAGCTCTTGTTTCTTCATGAAGCGTCTTCATAGCTTGTGCGCGCTTCTCGACGTCCATGTTCATGCGCTCGTGGAGAGGTAGTGGTAGGATGTCGAGCGCGGTGAGGGTCTCGAAACCATAGACGATCATGAATGGACTCAGCTTGGTTATTGAGTGCTTTGCTCGGTTGTAGGAGAACTCGGCGTGGGGAATGCATTCCTCCCAATCCTTCAAGTTTTTCTTGATCAACACACGTAGAAGGGTTCCGAGGCTTCGGTTGACAACCTCGGTTTGTCCATCGGTTTAAGGATGCGACACGGATGAAAAGAGGAGCTTGACGCAGAGCTTGGCCATGAGGGTCTTCCATAAGTAGCTCATGAATTTGATGTCGCGGTCGGAGACGATTGTTCGTGGCACACCGTGTAGATGAACGATTTCCCTGAAAAACAGATTTGTAACATGTGAAGCATCATTGGTCTTATGGCACGGTATGAAGTGTTCCATTTTGGAAAAGCGATCCACAACAACAAATATAGAATCATGACCATTCTTAGATCTAGGCAATCCTAACACGAAATCCATGCTAATGTCGGACCAAGGTGTATGAGGAATAGGCAATGGCATATAAAGACCATAGGGATTAGCGTGCGACTTAGCTTGAACACATGTCGTGCATTGTTGAACGTAGCGCTCCACGTCGCGCTTCATCTTGGGCCAAAAGTAGTGAGTGGAGAGCATGTCCAATGTCTTGTTACGGCCAAAGTGACCCATGAGGCCTCCACCATGATATTCTTGGAGAAGCAAAAGTTGAAGCGACGACTTCGGAATGCATAGCTTGTTTTGTTTAAATAGAAAGCCCTTATGCAAATAGAAATCATCAACTCCTTTGTCATTGGAGCACTTTGCGAAAATTGGTTCAAAGAACGGGTCGGAAGCATACAAAGATTTTATTTCCTCAAGACCCAACATGTTGATTTCAAGTCTCGTAAGAAGGCTTGTGTGCTTGCGAGACAATGCATCCACAACTACATTATCTTTGCCCTTCTTATACTTGACTATATACGGGAAAGACTCCATGAACTCAACCCACTTAGCGTGTCTCTTACCCAAGCTGGCTTGGCCTTTGGGATATTTCAATGACTCATGGTCGGAATGTATGATAAATTCCTTGGGCCATAGGTAGTGTTGCCAAACTTGAAGGACACGAACTAAGGCAAAAAGCTCTTTGTCATAAATTGGATAATTAAGGCAAGAACCATCGAGTTTCTCTCTATGGTAGGCTATAGGACGTCCATTTTGCATAAGGACTCCTCCAATGCCAATACCACTAGCATCACACTCTATCTCAAAAGTTTTTGTGAAATTCGGTAATGCAAGGAGAGGTGCTTCGGTGAGCCTCTTTTTAAGTTCATCAAAAGCTTTTTGTCGTGCTTTGCCCCACACGAAGGTGACATTCTTTTTCGTCAACTCGTTGAGAGGACAAGCAATAGTGGAAAAATCTTTCACAAAGCAACGATAGAAACCGGCCAACCCATGAAAACTTCGGAGTTCACTCACATTTGTTGGGATGGGCCAATCTCGTATGTCCTTTACCTTGGAAACATCAACTTCAATTCCCTTTGAAGAAACGACAAATTCAAGAAAAATCAACTTGTCTTTAGCAAAGGTGCACTTGGGAAGATTAGCATAAAGCTTTTCATGTCAAAGGATTTGGAAAACTTCCTTGACATGTGTTATATGGTCCTCAAGTGATTTCCTATAAACAAAAATATCATCGAAATAGACAACAACACTTTTTCCAATGAGAGAACGCAAGATATGATTCATGAGACGCATGAAGGTGGATGGGGCATTAGATAAACCAAAGGGCATAACCAACCATTCATAGAGACCAAGTTTGGTCTTGAAGGCGGGTTTCTCTGAGTTTTTAGTCATGAAAGAAACATGCCAGGAATTCAGGCATGACACTCAGGAGGACACCCATGATAATTGGAACTATATTTGGGGATCAGATAAATTTGAAGTTAAAAAGGCCTACTCAGCCATGATTGGATACTCACCATCACCACCTCACTTTTCCTGGGTTTGGGCAACCTCCTGTCAAAATAAACACAAGTTCTTTTTCTAGCTTTTGCTACTAGACAGATTGAATACAAGAAACCTACTGATGAGAAAGAATTTCAACCTTCCTGATTACAATTGTGTTACTTCCAACTGCATCACAGAAGAATCAGCAAATCATCTTTTCTGGGATTGTCCATTTGCAAAAAAATGTTGGGACCATATTTCCAGAAACAGAACTGCAAATCTAACAGGATTAGAAGCTATTTCAAACATCAAAGAAAAGTTACATCTACCATTTGCAATGGAGATCATTATCATGACTTCCTGGGGTATCTGGATATGCAGAAATGAGAAGATTTTTAATGACAAAAGACCCACTTTTGATAGATGGAAAGCAATTTTCTACCAGGAAATGAGATGGATACAATTCAGAATCAAAGGAAAATACAAGGAGAAATTCAAAGCCTGGCTCAATCAGCAATTAGATCAGGGATAGAATAGATTGTCTCAGCATAGATCGATTTAGATGTAACTGTCTATGATCTACCTTAGATCATTTTCTCATTGTAACATACTCATATATAATAAAAAAATTGGAGTGGGGATTTTTTCCCTACTGTTTCACCTCAAAAAAGGCGGTTTTCTACTCATCACCTTCAGCCATGCGTATTTGATGGTAACCACTACGAAGATCAATTTTCGAAAAAATAGTGGCTCCACACAACTCATCAAGCATGTCATCGAGACGTGGTATGGGATGTCGATAACGCACGGTGATAGCATTGATTGGACGGCAATCTATGCACAACCGTAACGTATCATCCGTCTTTGGAACAAGAATCACGGGTACGACACTTAGACTAGTGCTAACTTGGATCAAACCTTTGGAGACGAGTTGGTTGATTTGACGTTCAATCTCCTTTGTATCCTCCGGGTTCGTGCGGTAAGCGGCGCTGTTGGTAAGTGGTGCACCGGGGATGACGTCAATGCGATGTTCGATGCCGCGAAGAGGAGGTAGTCCATGTGGAAGCTCTTCGGGGAACACATCCTTGAATTCCTGCAAAACATTCATCAAAGATGGAGGAACATTGGTTAATTCATTAGTTCCTTGCGCTAGTCCCTTACAAAGGAGGACATAGTGCAAGATGGATGGGTTATTCCAAACATCTCTCATCTCACTTTTGGTGGCAAGGAGAACACTCTTAGTTTTTCCACTCGAGTTTGGCTTATGGCTCTCACTCACTATGAGGTGGTGATACGTCCATTTTGCATCACCATTCTATGTCTTAATTCACTATTATTCATTGATATATTTCGTATTGAGAGGTGATACTTATGTTATTTCATCTATTTTTGCATGGTTGATGACTTTTGGAGCATGGACCGCTGCAGTCAGGATTCTGATGGAAAAGGTGCTGTTTGGAGGCAACATTCGCGAAGATCAGAAAATCCGGGAAAATATACGGAAAATCCTAGTTTTCCAGAAGACTCGGGATGCCAGAAGATGGAGTGGAGGTGGGCCACAGGGGCCCACACCACCTCATGGCGCGGGCAGGACTAGGCCACGCCAGGGAGTGGTGTGGCCACCCTGGCCCACTCCAGCCTCTCCCCTCTGGCATATATCATCCCCTCGAAACCCTAAGACTCGGGGAGCGACCACAGAAAGGTTCCGTCGCCTCTGCGGGGCGGAAAACACCGAGAGAGAAAGATCTCTCCGGCAGACAGATTTCTACCGGGGGAATTCCTTCCCGGAGAGGGGAGATCGTCGCCATCAACACCACCATCAAGCTGGACTTCATCGGGATCATCATCATCATCACCACCACCATCATCACCATCAGTACCCTCATCACCATCTCCATATTGCTGTAACAATTGTGTTGAATCTTGCATAGTTCATAGGGGAAACTTTCCCGGTGTTGATTACTCTTTGTAGTTGATGCTATTGAGTGAACCATTGAATTATTGTTTATGTTCAGATTGTTATACATCATTATTCCATCTCTGATCATGATCCATATGATGTCTTGTTAGTAGTTCGTTTTGTTCTTGAGGACATGGGAGAAGTCTTGTTGTTAGTAGTGGAGTTGCGTTGAGAAAGATTCAATAGATTGTTATTTAAGTTGTGGTGTACTTCTTCTAGTGGTGTCATGTGAACGTCGACTACATGACACTTCACCTATATGGGCCTAGGGTAATGCATTGTGTATTTGGCTACTAATCATAGGGGTTGCCGGAGTGACAGAAACCTGAACCCCCGTTGGGAAACCATTGCACAAGGGACGTAAGGGTCTTAGAGTTTAAAGCTATGGTTAGGTTTCTACCTTAATTACTTTCTTGTACTTACGGATGTTTGCAAGGGGTATAATCACAAGTATGTATTAGTCTTGGATGGGGCGGTAAATTAGCACAGGTTCACCCACACAACACTTAGCAAGATAAAGAAGATTTATCGACTATATGAAGCGAAAGCACTTGACAGTCTTCCCATGTGTCCTCGAGAACGTTTGGTCATCTATAGAAATACAACCGGCTTGTCCTTTGCTACATAAAGGATTGGGCCACTTGCTGCATTCATTCTTACTGTCTTTCATTTACTCGTACCTTGTTTACTTGCTTTATCGAAAACCCCTAAAAATCTGTTTGCTAAGTATTTGCAGAGAATTCCTGATCCATACCACTAGCCAGCACCTTCTGCTCCTCGTTGGGTTCGACACTCTTACTTATCGAAAATACTGCGATACACCCCTTATACTTGTGGGTCATCAAGTCTATTTTTTGGCACCGTTGCCAGGGAGTGAAGCACTATTGGAGAGTGGAACTGGTAAAGGAAACTTCTACTATAAGTATTGTTTACTTCTTCTAGTTGCTTTATTTTTGTTATGGATAATTCGCTGAGTTTCTTATTTGGTAATGCTACTACCACTGCTAAGGTAGTAGATAAGCCACCACCTGCTGAGAATGATGTTTTCAAAATACCTACAAGAATTATTGATCGTGTTATGGATAACTATTATGTTGGGGATGGAACTGTCCATCCCGGTGATCATTTACTCTTTATACACGAATTATGCGGGTTGTTCAAGTGTGCAGGTATTACTACAGATCAAGTTAAGAAGAAGTTATTCTCATTATCACTGAAAGGAAGAGTTGAGGAATGGTATAAGCTGCTGAAGAATGGTCAAGCTCTGGAATGGGAGGAAATAGTGCCTCTCTTTTATTCAAAGTTTTATCCTCCTAGTGAGATTCATAAAGATCGGAATCAAATATACAATTTTTGGCCTCTTGATGGAGAGAGTATAGCTCAAGCTTGGGGGAGATTGAAGTTACTAATGCTCAAATGTCCCATTCATGAGCTCCCCAACAATATTATTATCAACAACTTTTATGCAAGGCTCCCTCTACATGAAAAAGATTTATTGGATGCTTCTTGTGCTGGATCATTCACTCGTATGGAAGAAGAAGCTAAATTTGACCTTCTAGATCGTATTCAAGACAATGCTGAAGCTTGGGAGAATGACAAAGGTAGAAAGTCAGGTATAAATTATGATTATGAATGCATTGAATCTTTTATGGGAACTGATGACTTTCAAAATACTAAAAATTCTTATGGTCTAGACTCTCAAGCTATTGCTTCTTATTTTAAGGCTTTTGCTTCGTACATTGAAGTGCCTAAAAAGAAGTGGAATAGGTATCATGAACCTTATAAAGATATTGCTAAGAGTGTTCCTGCAAGAAGTACTGAAGTTTATACTGCTAATCATGTTTTACCTGAACCTTATATTGAGAAAATGCCTTTCCCAATTAAGGTAAAGGAACATTCTATGATGGCTAGTATGGTAGATGAAAGTATGAATAAAGTTGTTGAACCTGATAAACAAATGGTTGATGAACCTATAGTAGCAAGTGTGAAAGACTTTGTCACCAAGTATGAAAAAGAGGGACACACTATCCTTTGTAAGGATACCTCTAATATTGTTTCACATAGTAGTGTTATGAGAGCTAGTATTCCTGTGTTTTCTGTTAGAATAAGTGATCATTGCTATGATGGCCCTTGTGATAGCTATATTGTTAAGTTTATGCATGATACTGAAAGTTATTATGAGAGAGGGAAAAGTGTTCTTATGTATCTCAATAATATCAAGTTCCCTCGTTTTATGCTGAAAGTTTTTATGTTGCACTTCTTTTGCCTTCTTATGCAAGTTGCCTCTAGTTTCAACAACTTGTTTGTTTACAAAATTCCCTTGCATAGGAAGTGGGTTAGACTTAAATGCGTGTGTGTTTTTGCTTCTTAATGCTCTCTTTCACTTTAATTCATATCCCTATGAGAGCTTCTTCAAAATTATCATGCCCATCTTAAAGGCTATAAAGAAAGAGCTTTATGGGAGACAACCCAATTTGTTTTTGCTTTCAGTTTTTTTTTGTTTATTTTGAGTCTTGGAAGTTATTACTTTGGTAATAACCTCTCCTTATACGTTTTGTTTGGTTTTTGTGTCAAGATCAACCTCTAATGAGAGAGAAGTAAGATTTGGGGAAGTTGCTGTCCCGAAACAGATTTTTGTGCTTCACCGTAAAAATTCGTGAGAAACCTCTGTCTGTCGGATTGAGCTGTAATTTTTTGTGCTTCTGCCCCAAGTTGTTATTTAACTTTCGTTAGTTTTGCACTTTTTGATTTGAGCAACAGAAGATTTTCGCAAAAATAGATCTTTACCTGCTGGTCTGTTTTGATAGATTTAGCCACTCTTGCATTTGCTTCTTTATTCGATTTCCTTTTTGAATTATTTTTGGGTTTTCGGAAGGAGTTTCTACAGTAGCTTTTGTTTTGATGGTTTTCAGTTGAAGTTAGACTCAAAAGGCTTTATCACTTCACTTATACTAATGTTGCTAATGAGAACTGTGTGAAGTTTTGTGTGAAACAAATTTCCAGGAAGTGGAGACAATGGTGTAATAAGGAAGATAAAGGTTTTATGACTCAAGTAATAAGTATATGAAGATGAAGATATCGATGATATTCAAGTGATGATTCCGGAAGGATCTATTAAATACCAAATTCAGAGACCTGCAGAGTCCGTGTTCAAATAGGTAACGGTTCTGGTAAGAAAAGTTCCGCGAAAATACAATCCAACTATATTTTTGCAGTTTTCAGTCGATAAGGAAAGTTTCGAAGCCAAAAAGGGACGGAACCGGAGCCAGGGTGGCCCACACCACCCCATGGTGCGGGCCCACCCCTGGCCGCGCCACCAGGTGGTGAGGCCACCCAGGACTCCGTCTCCGACTCGTTTTCTCCCAGTATCTTCCTTTTGACATGAAACTTCGTAATATATAACCACCCGGATCCCCCGAGGTCCTTATATCGTGTTTTCGTCGTGTTTTTGTTTCGATCTATTTCTGCCAGGACATACTCTTTGAGAGCTTAGAAGCAAAATGGTGTCTGCCAAGGATAAAGGGAAGGAGCCCATGGAGGAAGACCTCCAAGACCCCGGGAAGGAGAAGGAGATCAAGAGTGAAGGTGAAGAGGAGCAAGGCCAATGTCCGCATACCGGCACCACCATTGCAAGCATTGGAGTGGTGAAACCTGCCAAGATTAGAAGGACTGCATGGATGCAGACTAGAGGGAAAGCTCCTCGTCATAGTTTGGCTCCACGGTCACTTCCTCCACGCACCAGGAATCCTTTCCATACCCTTATCCATGAGCATCAATACCAGAATATGCCCAAGGAGAAATTACCCTCCAATTGGGATTTGCCTCGTTCTAGCTATGCAGGAAAAGAAGACTTCAAGGAGGAAGAGTGGGGAAAGAATAGCAAGAGCTGGAATTCTCAACCCGACATGATCATGAGCCGCATTGAGCAAAACTTCGACTTATTAAGTAATCTCACCTTCGAGATTGAGGACTTGGGGAAACTGATCAGAGAGCTCATCGAGAGGATACCACCACCACCAAAGGAGTAATTCGTCATCAGGTTTGGCATCCCCTTGGTTTGTTCCAAGCTTGGGGGAGTGCCGCGGTATCACATCACTATCTTCTATCTTTTTACCTTTTTAGTAGAGTCATATCATGAATAGAGGAGTTATTATGTAGTATGGTTTGCATTATGGAAGTGTCCCCTCTCTCGTTAGATATGTATCCCTTGGTGTGAGTTTCCGTTATGGAATATTAATGAGAAGTTCTATCATTCACCCTTTTGTGTAGCTTATATTCGTTTTCAATTCGTGGTTATATGATTGATCTTGTTGTTAGTATTGGTAGCACTTTGGGATCATTGAGTTAATTTAGTTGGTTTTGGCAAACCTGGCTTGGTCAGTAGCAACACCTTTTTGAGAGTTGAAAAGAAAAAGATAGAAGTACTCTAAAGAAAAATAATTTCATCATCTTTCTTTCTTGATTTGGTCATAAGTCTAGTATTCTCTAGTTAAGATCTTTTGTGCTTCCAAGGAAGATTGCATGTTTGTTTTTATCATTTGTATGTTTGGTTGTTTCCTTCAACTCTTGTACTTGCTACCCAGCCTTGCTAGCCAAACACCAGATCTTGAGGGAATTCTTCTCGTGCATCCACCTCCTTTAAACCAAAACCTTTGCCATTTGTGTCCACCATACCTACCTAGTAGCATTATTGCTATTCCAAGTAAATTCTTGTTTTATCTACCTCCCAAATTAAACTTGTTATGTGAAAATTAGTGATTAAAGCTCTCACGAACTTGATGGCACACCTTACTTTCTTGCACTTAATAAACTTGAATCATTGGGTCCTTCTTTGTTGCGTATATGCTTGCGCTTTATGAGTTGAAGTTAGCCGAACCATGTATCATGGGGACCGCTTTCAACACTTCATTGGGACTTGTACCTAGTTGATATCATGTTATTTTGCTTATGGATCCCGTCGGTGTGAAATAAAAGTGGAACTTGTAAGATCATGGAGTTTATATGTGTGTTAGAGAAACGCCTAGGCCGCTAGCCTAAGCCATGCCTAATCATGGTGGAAACTTGCAGCATAACTATCGTGAGCAGTCTATGAAGCATCCTCAATAAAAACCTATGCAAATAGCAAATAAAAAGATCGCTGAGATGCTCATTGTTTGCTTGCCTTGTCATTTTGATTATGGGATAGCTCCTGTGTCATGTGCAAGGGGTACCCCGTTGGCGGTTCTCAATGATATGCACATATTTACAATGACAAGAGCTTGCTCGTGACTGAAGTTGAGTAGCATGAGGATCGGTACTCATAAGTAAGGGGCATGAGATTTCAACTTATAACTTGTCAAGCATATCCTCTTAGTTGTGTCACTTTAACCTTAATCACCTAAAGATGCCTATGATAGGGGCAATGAGAGCTGAAAGCTAGTAAGTATCATAATTTTTGGGAGCTCTTTATGAGACTTGCAATCCTTGCTTCCCTCTACGAAGGGCCTTTCTCTTACTTTGTAGTTGAGTCAGTAAACCTATTCCCTTCTATCTTAGCAAGTATTTTGAGATGATGTGTTTCATTCATTCATATGGTGATTTATTCACTCATGTTTCTTATGTTCCTTGCTTTGCACATTGCTCTTATCTTGAAGTTTACTACTTTGAAAGCTTTCTTTGAAAACTAGCTATTTGTGAACTCCAGCAAATTATCAACTATTCTTCGACCGAGAGCTAAGTTTGCCATTACCAATTATGATTCACTTTATGTATCTTTATTGTGTTTCCTTTACTCATTGCAGGTTGAGTTATATAATAGTGAGTTGTCTTCTATTATGATCTATGTATTTGATGAATGTGATGATCCTTGTCCGTATTATTTTATCGACTCTTCACTCCATAAACCTGAGGTCATGTTTATTGAGCTCAGTTTCACTTGGGACAAGCGAAGTCTAAGCTTGGGGGGAGTTGATACGTCCATTTTGCATCACTATTTTATGTCTTAATTCACTATTATTCATTGATATATTTCGTATTGAGAGGTGATACTTATGTTATTTCATCTATTTTTGCATGGTTGATGACTTTTGGAGCATGGACCGCTGCGATCAGATTCTGATGGAAAAGGTGCTGTTTGGAGGCAAAATTCACGAAGATCAGAAAATCCGGGAAAATATCTAAAATCCTATTTTTCCGGAAGACTCAGATGCCGAAGATGGAGTGGAGGTGGGCCAAGGGCCCACACCACCCCATAACGCAGGCAGGCCTAGGCCGCCAGGAGTGGTGTCGCCACTGCGCCCCTCCACCTCTCCTCTGGCGTATATCATCCCCCCGAAACCATAAGACTCGGGGAGCGACCACAGAAAGATTCCGCCGCCTCTACGGGGCAGAAAACACCGAGAGAGAAAGATCTCTCCGGCAGACAGATTTCTGCCGGGGGAATTCCTCCCGGAGAGGGGAGATCGTCGCCATCAACACCACCATCAAGCTAGACTTCATCGGGATCATCATCATCACACCATCATCACCATCAGCACCCTCATCACCATCTCCATATTGCTGTAACAATTGCGTTGAATCTTGCATAGTTCATAGGTGAAACTTTCCCGGTGTTGATTACTCTTTGTAGTTGATGCTATTGAGTGAACCATTGAATTATTGTTTATGTTCATATTGTTATACATCATTATTCCATCTCTGATCATGATCCATATGATGTCTTGTGAGTAGTTCGTTTTGTTCTTGAGGACATGGGAGAAGTCTTGTTGTTAGTAGTGGAGTTGCGTTGAGAAAGATTCAATAGATTGTTATTTAAGTTGTGGTGTACTTCTTCTAGTGGTGTCATGTGAACGTCGACTACATGACACTTCACCTATATGGGCCTAGGGGAATGCATTGTGTATTTGGCTACTAATCGTAGGGGTTGCGGAGTGTGAAACCTGAACCCCGTTAGGAAACCATTGCACAAGGGACGTAAGGGTCTTAGAGTTTAAAGCTGTGGTTAGGTTTCTACCTTAATTACTTTCTTGTACTTACGGATGTTTGCAAGGGGTATAATCACAAGTATGTATTAGTCTTGGATGGGGCGGTACATTAGCACAGGTTCACCCACACAACACTTAGCAAGCTAAAGAAGATTGATCGACTATATAAAGCGAAAGCACTTGACAGTCTTCCCATGTGTCCCCGAGAACGTTTGGTCATCTATAGAAATACAACCGACTTGTCCTTTGCTGCATAAAGGATTGGGCCACTTGCTGCATTCATTCTTACTGTCTTTCATTTACTCGTACCTTGTTTACTTGCTTTATCGAAAACCCCTAAAAACCCGTTTGCTAAGTATTTGCAGAGAATTCCTGATCCATACCACTAGCCAACACCTTCTGCTCCTCATTAGGTTCGACACTCTTACTTATCAAAAATACTGCGATACACCCCCTATAATTGTGGGTCATCAGGTGGTTCTCTCTCTCACCGCTCTTCTCACAAGTAGGTGTTGTGCTTTGCACCCTCGCTAAAGCCTTTGCATTGTCCGCAATTATTTGGCTAGGAGTCATCGGTTGCAAAACACATGTTTTGTTGAGCCATTTGAAGGTGTATACATTGGTGCGACCATCATGTTGAGAAGCCTTGTCAAATTTCCATGGTCGACCAAGAAGCATGTGGCAAACTGACATAGGAACCACATCACACTCCACCGTATCTTTGTAAGGACCAATGGCGAAGGAGACCGATACGGTATGCTTGATTTTCACGGACCCTTGGTCACTTAGCCATTGCACGTGGTAGGCGTGCTTGTGCGGATGGAGGGTGAGGTTGAGCTTCTCACACAACTCGGTGCTAGCAAGGTTGTGGCAACTCCCTCCGTCAATGATCACCTTGATAGATTTACCATTGATGCTGGCTCGTGTTTGGAAGATATTGGAGTGTTGGTATTCATGCTCTTGTGATTGATTGGTCAAGATCCTTGTGACGACAAGCGATGGACTTGCATCATGTTCACACATGAGAAGTTCTTGGTCATCTTCCACTCGTTGCCTTGGCATTGCTTCCTTGACTCGGACATCAAATTCATCTTCACTCAAGTACTCTTCATCACCATTGTCATGGATGAACAAGACTTTCTTGTTTCCACATTCGGCCGACTTGTGTCCTTTACCTCCACACTTGTAGCATTCACCATTGAAAGGTGTATCACTCTTTGCTTGTTTGCCACTTGAGGGTAGTTTTCCTTGAGGAAGTGTGGGCTTAAAGGAAGGCTTGGGGGTACTTGAGGAGCTTCCATTGAAAGTTGTTGGTGTAGTGGTTGAAGCTTGCTTGTAGGTGAAGTACGTCTTGGTCTTGTTGTACTTGATATCCTCTTGCACTTGACGTTCAGCCTTTGTTGCGATGTGCACAAGCTCAACCATGGTGTTGTATGTTTGGAACTCGACGATGCGCTTGATTGGGTGATTCAAGCCAATAAGGAAACGTGCCATTGTTTGCTCCATGCGTTCATCAATGTTGGCGCGAATCAAGTTGAGTTCCATTTCCTTGAAGTACTCTTCCACGGTCTTTGTCCCTTGATGAAGCGCTTGAAGGTTGTTGAAGAGGTCACGCGTGTAATGCGCGGGGACAAAGCGGACAACTTGAACTTGTTCCTACCAAAGGTTGGCGTAATCACGAGCAACTTGAACTTGTTCCTACCAAAGGTTGGCGTAATCATAAAACTCAAGCGAAGCCATGGCGACCATCTTCTCATTGCTATAGTTGTGCATGCGGAAGATCTTATCGACCTTGAGTGCCCATGAGAGGTATTCTTCGGGGTCATTGGATCCGGTGAACTTGGGCATTGTGAACTTGAGCTTGCCAAATGTTTCTTCCTCATTGCGGTCACGGTAACGATTGTTGCCATCTTGATGACGGTCTTCATCTTCCATGCGATCGTTGTGACGAGCTTGTTGATGATCTTGTGGTTGAGGAGGTGGAATTTGGTTCTCGTGACCTTGTTGCGGAGCTTGCTCTTTATATTGTTGTGGAGGAGCTTGCTCTTGCTCTTGGCGCGGTTGTTGATGGTGTTGAGGCGCTTGGGCCCCATGAGGTTGTTGAGGATGTGGAGCCTCATGACGCGGTTGATGACGAAGAGGAGGCTCGTTCCTCGGATGGTGATGTTGATTAGGCACATGGGCCTCATGGCGAAGATCATGGTCGTGATCGTCTTGACGTGGTGGGCGTCGCTCAGCTTGTATCACTTGACGCTCCAAGTTTTGTTGTGGTTGAGGAGGCACCTCGTGATGACCATGGTGTCGGTGTGGACGTTCATGACGTTGATGACGAGGAGGAGGATCTTGGAGAGCTTCACGTTGATGATGAGCTTGATTCTCCAAATTGGAGTCATCACTTGTTGTGTCAAGTATGTGTCGCGGTCGATGGTGGTAGACTTGCGGTTGCACTTGTGGTTGCACTTGTGGTTGCTCTTGTTGGAGCACTAATGCCCTTGTGTGATGATAGTGTGCTTCTTGCCTTGCTCTTGGCCTTGAAGAGAAATCACCATCATAGCTTGACGTTGTGGCGTGCCATGGGGAAGGTACATAGATCTAAGAACTTCGATCTTCAACCACGGGGGCATCATTGCGTCTTGGAGCACTTGGATGAAGATCTTGTTGAAGAGGTGCATGACGACGCGAAGAACTTGCAGAGCTTGATGTGCGTGAACGTGGCCTTCCCATTCCGTCGATGAGGCGTCGAAGATTGTCATTTGTTTCAGCGACAGAGCGTTGGAGAGCTTCATTTTGGTGGCCGAAGTTGTGATGCATTGCATGAATTTGTCGTTCGAGGCCGTCGAAGCGATTGTCGATGTTCTTGAACTCGGCTTGTGTCTCGCAAAATTGTTCATCTTGTCTTGTCTCAAGGGCTTGGCAACGTTCACGGAACTCTTGTCGAACGATGAAGTGACTTGCGTGTGTCATGTACGGACCTTGATCTTCTTCTTGGGTAGGTGGTTGGCTCGACTCACCGTGCCTATCCATCATGCAAGACACACAAGTATTATATATGGAACTGGAATATAGTGGTGTTAGCCTTGAACCTCACCTTGGGGATTGCACCAAACTAGAAACCACAAGTGAGAGCTATAAGCGTGCAAAGTGGATTTGCAAAGAAAACTCACACTAAAGAAATAACTAACTCTCAAAAGCTTGTTGGTGGTAGGTTAGGATTGTGGAATGCCAAAGAACCAACCAAAAGAAAAGGGAAAGTCAAAAGTGGGTAAAATCCAACAAAACTCAAGTCAAAGGCGAAGGTCAACAACTCAAAAGGGTGACGGGAACCTACGACTATATACACACACGTGGAGATAGTTGGGATTGACACGACTATGAAAATGAGCAAACAAAATGTCCTAACAAAGACTAAGCTCGTGGTCGTGCCAATGCAAGGAGAGACCGTGGCTCGTTTGCAAAGAAGAAAAGTGAGCAATGGATTTGTGCACTTGCCTTGGGTGCTCTTCTTTCTCTCTTGCTTACAAGCTTTGAGACTCCCTTTGGCAATGGGAGACTATTTTTCTTTTGCTTTTTCTTTGTATCTTTTTTTTGCTCTCCCTTGATGCTACCTAGTCACACTTGATATTGCTCTTGCACTCTCACTATCCAAGGACAAATGCACAATGCTCAAGCAAACACAAAATGAGCCACTCTCATGGGATAGGTACACACAAAGGAATATAGGGGTTAACAAGGTGACGCAAGTTATACCTTCGTTGGTGATGATGAACTTGGCGTCGGTGGTGCAGGATGATGTTCGTGGACCGTGGTGTCGATGAGCGCGGAGGTTGTTGATGCGGAAGCTTGTTGTTAGTTGCTGACACCCACACGAGACACGAGCAAACAAAGGAAATTAGCCAATGCGAAAAATGAGGCAAAACTGTCAAAACTGGCGTTGCAGCCGGACACTCCGGCCTGTCTGGGCCGGACACTCCGGTCAAGCCGGACACTGTGGTCGAATCGGTCCGGACACTCCGGCAGGGGTTTCTTGCTCGTGTTCTTGAGCGCAAATCCTCGCCTTAAGTCCTCAAATCCGCGAAAAACTGGCCAAATCGGGCTGGGAAAACGCAGGATCAAGCTGGACCAACTCCTAAGACAAGGTTTGGTCGGATAAAAACCACAAATAACACTCCAAATCAAGAGATCGATCCAAAGGCAAATATGGGGCTCTTTTTTTTGGGGATTTTCGAATTTTTGGTGGATAGAAGAAAAATTTGTGGGGGAATTCGTGAGCAACGAAGCTCTTGATACCAATATATTGAGGGCAAACCTCTAGGGTGGCCCGATCTTTCACGAATCCCACTCAAATTGAGGGTGGAGTGCGGGGGAAGGAGGGAAGGATGAACACGACGAACACACGCACGAAGAACGCGATGAACACACACACGCAAAACCACGATAAACACCAATAGCTCACACCGGCGGTGACCGGTCCGGCGCAATCCCTAGGATCGGCGTCGGGCGGAGGACTCTCTCTCGAACCGGCACGACAAGATGGGAGACTCGGTGAGATCTTGACGTCTTGGCAAAGGGACACTGACATGGGTATACCCTACAGGTACTCGAGCTTGGTATATACGCTCCAAATACGTATAGGCCCACGGTGTCGCCAAGGCCCAGATAGAAGGACTCGAGTAACCTGCGGACTCTCGATTGCTTGAAGATCAAGAAAAAGCTAAAGATAGAAGGTTTGAAGGGGAGAAACCTAACTTGTAACCGACTCGACCTCCTACCCGAGACCTATCCTATCTATATAAGGGCTAGGAGGGGGCGGCGAGGAGGACACACGCAACCCTAGCTTCCACAAACCCTCGCCAGATTGCATCTGCGCACCGTTGTAACTTTCGACTCCCTCAATAATTCCACGAGCAGACAAGCAGGAGTAGGGACCTCTACGAGGCCTGAACCTGGGTAAATCCTTTGTCCCCTGTGTGCTTGTTTGCTAGCCGATAGATGTCTCCAGCGCTCCCTCCTTCTCCAAAACCCAAGTCCATAACAATAGGCATTGATGATTTAAACCCTCGTCAATTGGCGCCGTCTGTGGGAACTGGGCGCGCTGATGTTACGATCTCGACGGTTCCATCAACAGCGATCTATGATTCGGTGATATGAAACTCGCCAATCTTCGGATATCTTGGCGTTCAACATCTATCATCAAGTTCGTTCAAGGACATGAGGAACAATCCATAAGCAGCAACAAAAAATCGGCTCAGGGGATCAAGTCCTGGGGCGGCACAGATACGTATACCAGTGTCAAACAGGCCACCTACAATTACTTTGAATCAAGCCAACTCGCGCTTCATGGCCAAGAAAAATCACAGTTCAAATCGGATCAGAAATTGGCAGAAACCACGTGGCCGTGTGATGCTTCTGCGGTTACCAAGTCGGAGGAAGCGGCAGCCAAGCACAAAAAAAGGGAAAAACTAGTCTGTATGGCAGGTATCGGCGCCTCGCTCGTGTGTCTCACAAGACCAGGCAAAGATTCGTACTCCTGCATGCAAATAAAAAAGCTAGAGACATCAGATCATACGGACATGTTATTTGTTGGATCAAAAGAAGCAAGGAGGCGTCGAGTGATTGATTGGCCTAAAATATTCTCTTCCACTCAAGTTTATTTTAATTATTCAGATTATTATGTTTTATTCTCTAATAATTGGTTTACCTCTTTAACTTGTGTATGCATGTACGAGAAAAAAAAAATACGCGAGTCCGCGAAAACAACAAACATGGACATCGCGGCCGACCTCTCGGACGACGACGTTTTCACCACGCGACTCCGACCATTGCATCGGCTCCAACCTCGATGACCTGTTGCTGCCTTCGGTTCCAGCGACTCGGGGACTCCTTCGATTCCCGTGACCCGACGATTGTATCGTCTCCCGCAACCGCGACCCATCACCCCCATCAACTCCGGCGACCCGCTGCATTCTTCGGATATGGCAATCGCTACCGTCATCGGCCCCGACAAATAATCGATGTCGCTTCGACTCCTTCCACCACGCGACTGGCCGGTGTGCCGACTCCGTCGCACGACCCGCTGCTGTCTTCATATCCAGCGACCCACCGTGATCTTCGACTCTAGCGATCTGTTGCGGCCTTCTACTTCGGCGACTCGGGAACTCCTTCGGCTGAGGTGACCTCCTTCTGCCATCGGCTACAACGACCTACGATCTTCGATTGCGGCAAAACTACTACCGTCATCGCCTTCGGCAAACCGCTACCACGTCGACTCCGGTCCAATGCATCGGCTCTCGAATGCCGCCTCGGCTACATCGACCACATCTACTCTATACTCAGGGGCTCCTTCGGGTCCAGCGACCCGCTGCATTCTCTGGATCCGGCGACTCGGGGGCTCCCTCGGCTCTAGCAACTCGCATTGGTCTTCGACTCGCTACGAGCTTTTCGACTCTGGCGACCTATTGAGTCTTCGACTCCGGAGACCCACTGCGATCTTCTGCTCCAGCTACTCGGGGGCTCCATCCTCTACGGCGACTCGCCGCATCCTTCGACTCCAGCAACCATCTGCGGTCTTCGGATGAGGTGACCCGATACGGTCTTCGACTGATGTTGCCCGTTACAATATTCATATGCGACAAATCGTCATCACCACGCGACTCCGATCCACCGTGTTGACTACGTCCACCGTGTGACCCGCTGCCATGACAAATACAGTCTTCGAATCCAACGATTCGCTACGATCTTCGGCTCCAACAACTTGGGGGCTCCCTCCACTTCGGCGACCCGCCAGAGTCTTCAACTTCGATGACCGGCAGCGGTCTTCATATCGGGTGACTCGAAGGCTCCCTCGACTCCCACGACCCGCCGATCGTATCGGATCTTGCGACTCGTTCATCACGACAACTATCAATAAAGCTAAGTTTTCTCTCTACTTATAGCTGATTTCTTTTTAACTCGCACTCGAAACACTCGGGGGTTGAGCCCTCTTCGAGTAACCTAATGTGCCGTCTACTCCGCGCACTCGAGCACCTCATACGCGATAGCCCGAGTAGCTGATTCTGCCTGATCGTCGAATCCTTAAACTCTGAGTACCTCGGCAAGGTACTGAGACTAAGGGTAATCAGGCTAATGAAAAGGCCTAGCATGTAGTGAAAAAGTGTCGACTCGATTGGCACCAGAATTTTACTTTGCAAACCGACATGCAAATATCTTTACAAGATACAAGTACTTCACAATTTTATATGTTTTCTGCAGCTTACAAGGATGTTGACTGCGTCGAGCTATTCTATTGGGTCCTCCAACAGGAGTCGACAAAACAACTGGCTATGACATACACTCAAGACCTGAGTTGAGTCCTTCCTCGGATGGTTGCATCGCTTGATGCTACACACACGCGATGTTGGCTGCACATCCGATAGAAGTGATTGCGTCGAATCCATCCGCATCATCGACTCACCTGTGGTTTCTCCTCGCATGATTTTCGACTACGGCTAGAAGATACAAGAATCGAGTCTCTGCCCGAGTCTACGACTCCGCCAGACACTCGGGGGCTACTCCAAACTGGAGCGCTGGACTCGCATATACAAGATCCTCGAGTGACACGCTATGAATCCTCACTCGAATCCACGATTCGACTAAGGACTCGGGGGCTACTCCCATAGGGAGCGCTATTGCCTTTTCGAAGAAATTTGTGAAGATATCCAAGCGTTATGAAAACCCTTCACTCGAATCTATGATTCGATTGTGGGCTTCGGGTTACTCCCATAGGGAGCGCTGAAAGCATATTCGATTGAAACAAGCAATAAAAGACGACAGCAGTCGCAAAATGTTTTTAGTCTCTGCTCGAGTCTATGACTCGAACAGACACCCGGGGGCTACTCCCGTAGGGAGAGCTGGCCGCGCACCCTACGATTTTATTTTCTTTTTGCAGGAACAAGGACAATCAAAAGCAAACCCAAACCATTCGAAACACAATTTGACTAGGGACATGGGTTACTCCCATAGGGAGCGCTGGAAAATTTTGACTGAAACAAGCAACCAAAAGACGACGGCAGTCGCAAACGTTATTTAGTCCCTGCCTGAGTCTTCGACTCAACCAGGCACTCGGGGGCTACTCCCATAGGGAGCGCTGGTCGCGCACCCTATGGATATTTTTCTTTGTACATCGTACTGTGTGTTGATAACATCCACACTCGAATGCTATGGCGACTCCGCCACGTATTTACCCTACAAAGAGATTACGTCTCCTGGGCCATCTGAATCATCTCCGCGATGACAAAAAATTCGGATGCCGCGCTTACAGCGTGAAGATAAGACCTGAATAAGGCCTGGCAACACATCTGCTGCGCACTACCAGAGATATATCCGTGCCTACAGGTACGATGAACATGCCTTGACGGACGCGTCGAGTGCTCACACCCATACACTGGAATTCGACTCCTGTAAGGCCTCCGTGGCATGAGTCGAATTACGCCAGCAATTTCCGAATTCGAGTCCGGGGACTCGAGTTTGAGTAGGTAGCGTTGTTTTTGCCCTAGAGCAATTAACTGGTTTGGATCCATCGAGCGCACCAGGCACGTTTACCATCATCCCTATGAACTACTACAAATTCGACTGCCCCGATGAACTTCCGGGTGAAGTGCTTCGCACTCGACATAATTGTCGACTCCGACATCCTAATGCAAGACTCAAGACTTCTGAGTCTCCATCTAAATCTACGATTCACATGGACACTCAGGGGCTACTGACATGGGTATGCCCAATAGGCACTCGACTACAGCCTACCTGGTGCGGCTCGACGGAAGGCGCACTCGACGACCAGCACAGGTCCATGACGGTTCGACTGATATGAAGCCCATATGGACACGGACTCGCAAACGCACAAGACAAGGAAACCTCAAGACTAGAGTTTGAATACAACTTGTAACCAACTCGTATTGGTACCTGAGACCTAGCCTCCCCATATATAAAGGCTAGGAGGGTCCAACGAGGAGGACACACTACGCCACAATAGATCTAGACATCGCGATTCCCTAAATAGATAGATCTACGATCTCCCACATCGACACATACGCCAGATCTAATCTGCGCATACACCGCCATCGGCGACATTGGAATCCTTCGGATCATCATCAATCAAGAGAAGACAAGCAGGAGTAGGGTCCTCTACGAGGCCTGAACCTGGGTAAACCTTGCGTCCCTGTGTGCTTGTTTGCTAGCCATACCGAGATTTCCAGCGCACCTCAATTCCTGAACCTAATTCCATAACAATGGGCATTGATGAGTTAAACCCTCGTCAATTGGCGCCGTCTGTGGGAAAAGGGAGTGTTGATGTTGCGGCTTCTTCGGCCCCATCAACTGCAATCTACAACTCCGCAACAGCAGAGATTCGCCAGCTCTTCGGTGCCTTCGACTTCACCGTCCACACACCAGCCACTCGCCCGGCCTTTGAATCCGTGGGCGACGGAGTCAGCTTGGCGATTGGGAGCTTCCGCTTCCAAGTTGGACAGATGGGCACGCATGCACGATCAGCCGACAGCACCGGCGATTGCCCGGCATCATGGTTCCCTCCATCGATCGGCACCCTCGGTGAGCTCAATGCTCCGGTGGCGATTGGGAACATGGTCGGTGATGATCGCTACTCCGATCTAAGCGATCTGGCCACTGAAGATGGAACCTACGGTTCCGGATCTGAAAGTTGTGGAAGCAACAGCTTCCCTAATCACTTCATGTGCGCCGTCATCAACGCGGGTGACACCTCCGCCAACCGCGGTAACGGTGGCAACACTGGCAACGGCACCGATCCACCCAATCGCGGCAATGGTGGTAACGCCGGCAATGGCACCGACCCACCCAACACCGGCAACGGTGGCAACGGACGAGCAGTCGAACCTGCTAGCATGATCAACGAGCAAACCGGCGAACGTGTCGTGATCAGGCTCAACGAGCAAGAGTGGGATCGCTGTCGCGAAGCCCTACGAGGTGCACCTCTACCCTTCGGGTCCCCGCAGGAACTGCTGATGGGTTACCACTGGCTCCTAAAAGAGGAATTCAAATGCCAAAAACAAGCAATCGCGCAACTTGAGGCGCGTAAAAAGGCAGCGGACGAATCAAGCCTTCGTCATGCTGGGCTCTCCTCCTACGGAGGATCCTCCTGAAGAGGCAACGAGTACCTCGCCAAGAAGCGGCAGTCGCGGATGGCTCACCTCACCGAACAAGAGCGCATAGATGCCGTGAAAGTCCTCGACTTCGGTTCTATGACAGTCGACACGAGAGGCAACGTGGTTCCCAGAATACCGCAGGCCGCGGTGACAGCAGCCACCATGTACCTCCTCAATAACCAACCACCAGCTGGAGATCCCCGAACGGCCATGCACCGATCTACGATCGCGGGTCTGGGGCTAATCGAGGCCGCCCTCGACAAGGAACCGGTACCAGACCCAAAAAAGGACAAAGCACTAGCAAAGCGCTACTCCTCACCCTCGTCCAGCGATAGCGATCCACGACTGTCTCGGCGCCGCTCACGCTCGCGGCGACACGATCGCGATTCATTGCGCGCAATGACCTCACGCAGCGCAAGATCGACAAGTCAAGGGCACGACGTGCCCGATCGACTGATTTGGAAGAGGAAGATTGGGAGCTCTGCGGCGCCAGATGCTTCTGTAGATCCATCAGGCAAAAGCGAATGTTTAAACTCCCATCGGAGAACCCGAAATTTGACGGTCTACAGGACCCCAAGATCTGGCTGGAGGATCACATCTCCTCCGTCAGGCTACATGGAGGAAGTCGAAGTACTGCCATGCAATGCTTGCAGCTAGAGCTGCAGGGCGCCGCCCGGGCATGGCTCAATAACCTCCGACGCGGATCCATTTGCAGTTGGGATGAGCTAGTCTACAGCTTCGTGCGCAACTTTAAGGGCACGTATAAACGCCCCGCCTCAATCGAAGAACTGAGATGCTGCCAGCAAAGATCTGGTGAATCGCTGCGCTCTTACATCCAAAGGTGGTCCATCATCAAGAACTACGCGGAAAACATCTCGGAAGACCGCACGATTGATGCATTCAACGGTGGTGTCCGCCGCATGGAACTCAGGGAGGAGCTAGGCCGCTGAAAGCCCTAGACCATCGACCACCTGATGGAGATCACGAATCGGTGGGCAGATGGAGAAGATTCGGTGAAGAATCACGTTCACTCTAACGAGGAGGCAAAACTCGAACGAAGACGCGACCGCCGGAGTAAGCGCCGCATGTGCATCTACGACGATCGCGATGACGTCAACATGGTCGCAGCTGGCTACGCCGATAGACACGACGATAACCGCAACAGTGGATACCGCAGCGGCGGATACCGCGACTCCGGGAAAACCACGCAAGTGTGGCAACACCGCACTCGCGATGAAGCACCCGCGACCTCCATCGAGGATAAACTGTCCAGGCCATGCACGGTATAGTTCTACATCGACAAGCATGATGGCAAGAGAAAGTCCAGCCACCTCCTCAAGGACTGCCGCGAGTTCCTCAAGCTACACGAGGGATTGGTTCGGATGAACCGCAATGCAGTCGAAAGAGGCTACGGAGCCGCTCTAGGCGCCGTGGCACATGGCGCACCACCACCACCACCTGGGCCACCCCGAACGGAGCTGCACCGGACCAGCACCACGGAGAAGAACCGTACCCACGGGCCATGGGTACCATGATGATCCAAAAGGGGCGCCCCTCCAATAGGGTGCAGAAGGCCATCACTCGCCAAGTCAACTTGGCCATGCACTCGCCACCATCCACCATTGAGTACCTCAGTGGCAGTGAGTCGTGCATTACCTTCGACAAACGCGACCACCCGCCTCAAGGAACTCGCCCAGGTCATTGCCCCCTCGTACTCGAGGCGCAAATTGGAGGCTTCGACATGAGTCGCGTCTTCATGGATGGCGGAAGCGGCATCAACCTCATATTCGCGAGTACCTTGCGAGCAATGAGGATCCCTCAAACCTGCTTGGAGGCATCGGACACAACATTCCACGGCATCGTCCCAGGGAAAGGCGTATACCCCCTAGGCAAAATCAACCTCGACGTCATATTTGGCACGCCAAGGAACTTCCGGCGCGAGCGCATCGACTTTGAGGTCATCGACTGGCCCTCACAATACCACTGCATCCTCGGATGCATCACGTTTGCTAGGTTCATGGCGGTAGCCCACTACGCCTACCTGCAGATGAAAATGCTAGGTCCCAACGGCATCATCACGATCAACGGGAGCTTCGAGCGATCTGACAGTTGCGACAGGGAATTCAACAGAATCTCCCAGTCCTTCGGCATGCAGGAAGAGCTCGCGCGATTGAAGGAAATGACAGACAACAGTCTGCCTCCCCTGAGTAGGCCAAGATCACCTAACCTCCCCTTCGACTCATTTGTGCACACAAAGAAGGTGCAGGTCCATCCATCAGATCCCGCTAAAACAGCCCTCATCGCCAACAACTTGAGTCCCGCATAGGAACTCGCGCTCGTCGAATTCCTCCGTGAGCACTGGGAAATTTTCGCCTGGTGTCCTGGAGACATGCCAGGAGTTCGAAGAATTGTCGACACGCACTCAATGTCAGCCCGACGCAAGGCGGTCAAGCAAACAATCGGATTTATACGAGCCACGGCGCGAGGCATCGGAATGGAGATCAACAGACTCCTTGAGGCCAAATTCATACGCGAGATCAAGGAAAACACTTGGCTCGCCAATACGGTGCTGGTACCAAAAAAGGACACGGATATCCTACGGATGTGCGTGGACTTCACTTCTTTAAACAAGCACTGCCCAAAAGATCACTTCCCGCTACCACAGATCGATCAAAACATCGACTCAACCGCTGGATGCGAGCGCCTCTGCTTCCTCGATGCCTACTCAGGCTATAACCAAATTCGAATGAAGGAGGAAGACCAGGAGAAGACTGCGTTTACAATGCCCTTCGGTGTGTTCTGCTACAACACAATGCCCTTCGGGCTAAAAAACGCGGGAGCCACATACCAACGGTGCATGCAGGCTTGCCTCAAGGAACAACTGGGTCGCAACATCCAAGTCTATGTCGACGACATAGTAATCAAAACCAAGGAAGAAGCCTCTCTAATCGACGACTTGCACGAAACCTTCGCCAATCTCGATCGTTACCGGATAAAGCTCAATCTGGACAAATGCGCCTTCGGCTTACCATCTGGGCAGCTGCTCGGGTATCTCATCTCCGCGAGAGGGATTGAGGCAAACCCGAAAAAGATAAAGGCCATACTGGCCATGGAGAAGCCAAAGAACATAAGAGGCGTCCAACAACTATTCTTACGAATCGTGGCCCTCAGTCGATTTATCAGTCGAATGGGAGAAAAGGCGCTGCCCTTCTACGATACACTCGGGGGAGACTTTGATGGTTGCAAGTTGCGACATGTAGGTCGCGAAAGCAACGAGGAGGCGGACGCACTCGCCAACATAGGCTCTACCTGCGCCCCCATACCACTGGGGGTATTTTTCGAGCACATCTACGAACGCTCCATCAAGCCAAAGGCCACAGAAAAGAAAACAAGCGCAGCAACGGATTCGGGGGATACGCCACCCAATGAGCCAATGGCACTCGATGACTTGGAGCTAGACACAGGACTCGAGGGACAAATGAGCGTCATGATGATCGAACAATACTAGACGCAGCCGTACATTACGTACCTCCTCAGCAAGTGCCTACCGGATGACCCGACAGAGGCACGGCACATCGCACGACGCTCCAAGGCATTCGCCGTTATCAACGGCGAACTGTATAAACGCAGCATCACAGGCATGTTACAACGATGCGTCTCCCTAGCCGATGGAAGAGCAGTCCTCCTCGACATCCATGAAGGGACCTGCGGGCACCACGCCGACAGTCGCGCCCTCGTTGCCAAAGCTCTACGAGCTGGATTTTACTAGCCCACGGCCATGCGCGACGCCAAGGACATAGTCCAAAACTGCAACTCTTGTCAGCGATTCGCGGACAAGCCACACGCACCAGGCGCAGAACTACGGCCCATTCCATTGGCCTGGCCCTTTGCACAATGGGGGCTTTACATGGTGGGCAAGCTCCCAAGGTCCTCGCAAGGAGGCTACGTCTACCTCTTGGTCACAGTCGACAAGTTCACCAAGTGGATTGAGGCCATGCCAGTGACCAAGCAATCAGGGCACAACGCGGTCAAGTTCTTCGAATCCATTGTCTACCGCTTCCGCATGCCGCACATCATCATCACTGACAACGGGATGAACTTCACATCCAAGGAGTTCCAAGAATTCTACGGAAACCTGGGGATCAACATCAGTTACGCCTCAGTCGCGCATCCACAGACCAACGGTTAGGTGGAAAAAGCAAACGGGCTCGTCTGCAGCGGCATCAAGAAGCGACTCCTTCGACCACTCGAGCAAGCCGCGGTTTGCTGGCCAGATGAGCTCCAATCCGTACTCTGGAGTCTACAAACAACTCCAAACAGCGCCACGAGATACACGCCATTCTTTATGGTGCACGGAGCAGAAGCAGTACTACCCACCGAAGTGCGATACAAGGCGTCGCGTATGACTAAATAGCGAAAGAGTCATCTCTTGCACTCGAAGACTCTGTCGACTTCCTCGACGAGGCAAGAGAAATCGCCGCAGAAAGATCCACGATCTACCAGCAGAACCTGCGCAACTACCACAGCAGAAGGCTTCATCCCAAATCCTTCGTCGAAGGTGACCTGGTCCTGCGACTGAAGCAGCAGGGGCATCTCAAGCTCGAGTCCCTCGGGAAGGACCATACGTGATTACAGAAGTAATCCCAGGTGGCGCCTATCGCCTTCAAGATTTAGAGACAGGAGTCGCATACTCCAACCCTTGGAACGTCGCTGGCTTCTACTTCTACCCCTAGTTGTTTTACTTTTTTACATCGCAAATAAGGCTACTCAGCCAAGGCTACTTAGCCACACATTGTACCTCGTACTGCTCTTCAAATAAATAATAGCTAAGTGCCCCAAAACTCTGTGTTTTTATTTCACTTTTGTCAATTTTATACTAGAGCTCACATACCCTACCTACATCTGTTCTTGAACCAATAAATGCGATATCCTGAGTAGGCGGCACATCAATCAAACCCTTAACACAAACTCAATCTAGCATAGCCTGGCGGCAGTTGACAAAGGGATGGCCAGGCTAACGAAAGGAATCGCATAGTCTGCCTTTTGGCGACAAAGCTGTTTGTACACATTCAACAATAAATTATCTACAAATATATATGAACTTTACAACACAAGTACACTTATGTGCACGATACAAATCTAGCTACTGCTGCAACAGAAGAACATTGGTTTATCCCTCGAAGAAGTCGACAATCTCCTCTGCTGGACGGTCCACCGCCTGATAGTGTGGCACCATATTCCAAGAAGATCTGGCTGGCGACGCTGGCGGCCCGGAAGCAATGGCAGCGACATCCACGTCAGGCCTGTGCAATCGCACCATCGAGAGGGCAGCCTTGGCACCAGCCACCAACTGCTGCCTCACGCACTCGCGAACCGCGGACATATCTTGAAATTTGGCCAGGAGATCTAGAAGGCTTGATGGAGTGTCATCCAACAGGAACATCGCCCAATAGATGTTCTTCAAACACGACTGCGACTTCTTCAGGAAGAGCAGCACTCGCGAAGCGCGATCCTGTAGGGTCGCCAATGCAGTCGCACGATCATGATCTACCCAGAAGTATCCGCTCTCTTGAAGTTGCTACTGGGTGAGATCATGAAGGCGGATGGCAATCCTATCCTTCTCCTCCTGCGGACGGCGTGTGCTAACAACTACACGAAGCAACACCAACAACATGAGTACAACGTACCATTGCGACTAACTACAAAGGAAAAGATGAGGACAAGCAAACTAACACTTAAACTGGTCGCCCAGCTGTGTCACCTCGCCAAGCAGATATTGCTCACGGGCGGCGGATTTTTCCGCCTTCGACTTCCACACGTCTGCATTACCACGGATCAGGGGCAACTCACGCTCCAGCTGCTTCACGCGATCATGAAGTCATGACAGCAAGGATAGCTCCTCTACCCTGGAGCGCGGTGGTGCCACTGTCTCATCAAGAGATGGCGAATCCTGGTTTCCCCCCACAGGACCACTCGATGTGCCCTACGACAAGTCAAGACAAAAGCAAATAAGGCGAAAAAATTAACACAAAGGCAAGGAGAACAGACGCATTCAACATAAGCATAAGTGTTTACAAACACACTCGCCAGCAGGCACGTCCTTAGGCTAAAAAGGCAACTGATCAATCATTACAACAAGCTAACTACGGAGCAGCTGGCTTCTTCGACTTCGATGGCTTCGGGGGCTTCATCAAGTCCGTGGCAGTATCAGATGCCACTGACTTTCCACTCGCCCCTGAGGTTGTAGCTTTCGCCGCCTTCTTCGCATGTTGGAGCTCCTCCGAATACTTGGCAACAGTATTTATCAAGGAATGGCCATATTTGGCACAGGCAGTCGCAAAGGGAGCGAATACTACCTGCTGACCATCCGCGCCAACAGGCATCGTCTTCGACACCGCAGAAGGATCTATTTCGACTCCGTGGGCTTGCACCATGGCAAGAGACATGGTCGCGCCAGCCGCGCGGAGGGAGTTCTTGTACATGGCAGGCACACCCCCGGCGAGCGACTCCACCAGCTCTTCCACATTGTCGACCAGCTCCGCCTTCGGCATCAACTCCTCCCGGAGACAACTAAGGGTAACCTTGGCCTTGGACAACGTATTTTGGACAGCGGCGCTACGATCCTCGACCGCAGACACCGCGCCTGCCAGAGCGTCATCGTGACAAAGGGCTTGCGGATCAAAACTCAAGTCGCCAGCATCTACACCGAAAATACACACATGGATCAAACTTCTAGTGCCACCGGCAAAAACTCTAGATGCAGAGAAGAACATCAATAAAATATCTACCAGTAAAGGTACCTGAGAGGGCCTTGGCGACTGAGAACAGTTGCTCTTCGAACAACTTCTCCCTGGCCGCAAAGGAGGCGCGCAGATCCTCTTCGCGCTTCTGGGCATCATCACGAGCCGCGATTGCCTCGTCGCGCCCCTTCACAGCTGTGGCTAATGTCTTCTCCAACGTGGCGACGTTGCGCAGTAAAGCGTTATGCTCAGCTACATGGCAATCAATAATTGGCTATCAGTCGATTATACCAAAACAGAGAGAAGACAAAAAGAATAAGTGTAGAGCACTCACTTTCGACCACGCGGTGACGCGTCTCCAGCATTGCATGCTGGCGACCCATCGCCATCACCTGCTCCGCCACCTGCGCGGCTTCCTTTACAAGGGGCTGTCACACAAAACAAGGAGTCAAAAGAGGGCAGCAGAAGGCGTTGACTACCACATTAAAAAAGAAGGAACGATATACTTACATGGTCCTCTAGCGACTCCGAAGAAGTTTGCTGAACCGTCATCCGAGCAACCACTCGATGCTCCCCTACATGAGGAGAGCTCGAAGAATTGTTCCCGGAGTGGGCCGCCGTCGGAGGAGAAGGAGCGTGCACGACCTCTACCTTGGCCCTTGAAGTCGTGACTCCCGATTCTTTCAAAAACTCGACGTCGCCAGAAGATGACGATGCCTCTTGACTACAAGACCAAGTCCACATTGAGAAAAAGGCAAACTCCAGGGCAAAACCAACAAGAAGAAAACAGAAAAGAATGAACGACCCAGCAAACTTACCAGTTAAAGTTGTCAAGATCAAACGTGGCAGCCGCCAATTCTGACGAAGACTCCTTGGGCAATCTCATCTTCTTGCGAGAAGACGGTGCCACAGCCCTCACAGGAACGGCTGGAATTGGCGATCCGCGCCAATAGCCGCGCCTCCTGGAGTCGAAGGAGTCGACGCGTCGGAGTCCTTGCTACATGAACGCTTGCGAGTATCCGGGCTCTCGGACTCGGGGGCTTCCTCTTCCACATCAGAAGGGATAGTCGACTCAGACTCGTCCTCTTCCAAAGCTTCACGAGGAATAACCCCCTCAGGGAGAGGAGGCATACAAGGCGACACCGCCCAATCCTGCATACAAACAGTGAAGATCAGCAAACATAACAGGTAAGCAACAGAAAATGCAATCGCGAAAATAAGCTACTGCGTAGCACAACTATACCTCAGGAGGAGGATTCGAAGCATCGAAAGGAGGAACGACTGGCTCATTCGGACGCACATCCTTGAAGGTGTACTTCGTGACCAGTCGCACCCTCTTATCTACCTCACTCGCGGACATGCCATCAGCAGACACGCGAGTGGCATCATCAGCACCACCCCATTGAAACATGGGATGGACCCTGGAGAGGGAGGCTGGGACGATGCAGCCAAGTCCTGACAAGGGCGAAGCCTCCCTCTTCTGCGCCTATGCGACTCTCGAGGTCGCAGACGCATTGATATAGCACGTCTGTCTCCGTGATTTCGGAAGGCATGATCACGTTCTTCCAAGAACGCATCTTCTTGCAGGGGTCGTGGGATCGAAAGGCGAGAGTCCAAAGTGCTCATCCTTGGCCTTCTGGTCGCGAACATAGAACCATTTGTCCCTCCATCCCTGGACGGAATTGGTAAGCTTGATGTCGAAGTAGGTGGTGGATGGGTCGACATGGATACCGCAACCACCTACGCCATAAACTAAAGAGCCAAAGGCGGACTGGCGCTTCAATTTAAACAAGCGCTTGAAAAGGCCAAAGTGCGGCTCGATTCCGAGCCAGCACTCGCAAAGAGTAATGAAACAGGTGATGTGGAGAATAGAGTTTGGGGACAGCTGATGGAGCTGGAGCCCGTAGAAACAAAGGAGACCCCTAAGAAAGGGGTGGAGAGGCAAAGAAAGGTCGCGAATGACGAATGCAAGAAACATCACTCGAAAACCAGCGGGAGGCACAGGAATGGTCTCACCTTTGGGGGGCCTTGTGTCGGAATGCTAAAGAAAAACTCCGTCTTGGCGAAGAAGACGGAGATCCGACGCCTTGATGATAGAAGGGCGCCATGCGTAATTGGTCACGCGGGTGCCCGCGACCTTCTTTTTCCCGCTGGAGGCGACACTGGTGCCCGTAGCAGTAGGGCCACCCTTCTTCTTCGTCGCGGCGATGGTGGCCGCGGATTCAGCGGCAACGCCTCCTTTCTTCTTTCCCATTGCACGGCGGCGATGAGAGCACATAAAATAACTTGTAAATGAGCAAAGGTTTTCCAAAGTTGAGGAGGAGATGAGCGCAGGGAAAAGCAGATGAGCAGTAGCAATGGCGATGGCAGCGAGGAAGAAAAGAGTGCAGATGGAAAATTACCGCCGTAGCGCCGCTACTTAACCCCTAGGAGATGCAATCCAACGGCTCACAAAAACCCTACCGGACGCATGGCACGCATCGCGCTCGACACGTGGAGAAGAGGAAGCGTGAACCGTCCCTCCACTGCTCCCATTACGCGCGGAAATCGAGGAGGCACAGTTAATAATAAGATTACGCACGACCAGTCACATCAAAGTCATAAAGTGGGACCCACCGCTCGTCACGTCCCGTAAAAATCTCTCACGCGGGCAACTGAGGTCATGCAAGCGTCAGCACTGACGTCATCAAAAGCTACGCAGCAGAAAACTTCTACTACTTTAGTCCTTGCTGGAGTCTTCGACTCCACCATGCACTCGGGGGCTACTCCCATAGGGAGCGCTGGTCGTGCACCCTACGATTTTTATTTTCTTATTGCAGGGATGCAGGCAATCACAATCAAACCCAACCACTTGAAACACGATATGACTATGGACATGGATTACTCCCATAGGGAGCGTCGGAAACAATTTCGACTGAAACAAGCAAGCAAAAGACGACAACAGTCGCAAAACGTGTTTTAGTCTCTGCCTAAGTCTTCGACTGAAACAAGAAAGCAGAAGACGACAGCAGTCACAAAACGTGTTTTAGTCTCTGCCTAAGTCTTCAACTGAAACAAACAAGCAAAGGCGACAGCAGTCGCAAAATTTCTTTAGTCCCTTCCTGAGTCTTCGACTTCTTCGACTCAACCAGGCACTCGGGGGCTACTCCCATAGGGAGCGCTGGCTGCGCACCCTATGATTATTTGTACAAAAACTGTGTGTTGATAACATCCACACTCGCAGATCATGGCGACACCGCCTCATAATTTTCCCTGCAAAGAGACTACATCTTCTGGGTCGCCCGAATCGTCTCCGCGATGATAAAATTCAGATGCCACGCTTACAGCATGAAGGTAAGACCTGAATAAGGCCTGGCAACACATTTAAACTGTGCACTACCAAAAATATATCCGTGCCTACAGGCACGATGAACATCTGTGCCAGACGGCGTCGGTGCTCACACCCATATAACTAGAATTCGACTCATGTAAGACCTCCGCGGCCTGAGTCGAATTACACCAGCACTTTTTCGGATTCGAGTCCGGGGACTCAAATTTGAGTAGATTGCGTTTTTTCACCCTAAGGTGGTTAAATGATACCGATAGTTCGGTTATATCAGGCACGTATATCAACAATCCCTATGACATAAATAAAAGCAGTCGAAAATGTACTCATTCAGGCACTCGAAGACTTCAAAAAAGTCTCCAGTCGAATCTGCGATTCCACTGGACACTCGGGGGCTACTGACATGGGTATACACTACAGGTACTCGAGCTTGGTATATACGGTCCAAATACGTATAGGCCCACGGTGTCGCCAAGGCCCAGATAGAAGGACTCGAGTAACCTGTGGACTCTCGATTGCTTGAAGATCAAGAAAAAGCTAAAGATAGAAAGTTTGAAGGGGAGAACCCTAACTTGTAACCGACTCAACCTGCTACCCGAGACCTAGCCTATCTATATAACGTCTAGGAGGGGGCGGCGAGGAGGACACACGCAACCCTAGCTTCCATAAACCCTCGCCAGATTGCATCTGCGCACCGTTGTAACTTTCGACTCCCTCAAAAATTCCACGAGCAGACAAGCAGGAGTAGGGACCTCTACGAGGCCTGAACCTGGGTAAATCCTTTGTCCCCTGTGTGCTTGTTTGCTAGCCGATATATGTCTATAGTGCTCCCTCCTTATCCAAAACCCAAGTCCATAACAATGGGCATTGATGAGTTAAACCCTCGTCAGACACCGATTCCAAGGCCTTGTACAACGCGGAGGCACGATGCAAACTCCAACGAGGTTTGGTGATATTGGGGCTCCTTGATCAAGGAGCATGAGGCAAGAACTAGATAGATCCACAAAGGGGTTTCCACTAATTCCAATATCATGCCTAGGGTTTACAATGGAGGTGGGGGACTATATATAGGCCAAGCACAAGTTCAGGCATTAAAGTAGAGTTCTGGGCCAAGTAGAGGGGTACATGGGTCATAGGGCTCAGCTAGGCTTGCAGGCCCATCTTCAGGCCGGACACTCCGGTCGAGTTCGGACAGACACTCTGGGGTGGCCAGACACTCCGGGTCGTTTCCGGGTAGTGTCCGAACTGGCCTTCTGAATGTCCACGCCAGGTTGGGGCTGGGGCAGGCCAGACACTCCGGCTGAGTCGCGCCGGACACTCCGGCTGGTTCCTGGCGGACACTCCGGTTCAGTCATCTTCAGCTCAGGTGCAGCTTCAGGGCTCGTGGGTCGACGCGGCGGGGGTTCGTACCTGATGATGCACAGAGTAGTGGTATGAAGTAGCAAGCCATCCAGGTGTATGTCAAAGTCACAAGATGAGAGGAGCGAATTCACCTTATCTTGGAGGAGCTTGGCTCGGGCACGGGTCATCGGTCCACTTGGGGGACTCGGTGGTCTAGATGTAGGAGCATCCATAGGACGGGCCGCATCAATTGGTAACTCCTCATCCAACCCAATCATGATTGATGATGTTTATTCTCTTAGGAAGGATGAGGTTAGCAATGTGTTTGCCAAATATGTTGGTGCTCAAACTGGTGTCAAGAATAGAACAATTTGGGTTGCCAAGCCTATTGTGACTAGCTTCTTAGGACCCAACTTGGTTGGGGACCATCAAGCTAAAACTTGATCAATAGGTGTTTGTTGGAGAGAATTAGAGACTTGGCTACATCATGAAGAATTAAGGGGACTTCAATTATATTCTCTCAAGCCAAGTCATTTAGATTATCATATCTCTATCATATATACGTTTCTCCTCCTTGCGGTAACATGTTCCCAACTCATTTACATTGAAAGTTACATGCCCCTTGTGCATATGTTAGTTTTGTACCTTACATGTGTTTTGTATATGTTTTGCTTCCTACTTGCTTAACTTGAGAAATCAAGTTTGTGTATGTTGGCTTGCACACCATGTATGTGTTTTGTGCTTGAGCCTATTGCATCTTGTTTATATCTTAGTTGGCACTTGTGGGAGATTAATGGACTATCCCATTTTTGGGGAGTGTGATGTCCTTTGGGGCACCTCAGCATCCTAAATGTCTGTACATGAGGAATACCACTTAGAATCGGTATTTCAAGATTATCTAGTATCTACGTGGTATGTCATTCTCATGATAAATTCAAATTCTATAATATCCATTAAATGTTCTCTAGTTGTAGTTATTTGCCTCTTGTGAGAAGAAATGTTTTATCACATGATGGGGTAATAATATACTTTGTGCATATTACAAACTAAGAAAATGTGAATAGTTGAGGTTGTGTCACGTAGAATTGATATTGGAAATTATCTAGCTCCTATGTGGCACATGAGCTCAAACAAGTTCTTTTTGGCATAATGCTTTTATTCCTTATGTTTCGGATCTTGTCTGCATGAGATTTCCTTGGTATGGGTTTCATCATATATGAATTCTTATATCTAAGTTGGCAAGAATTTTGCCTCTAGTTATTCTAACCATTGCTTTGCATGATTAGTTAAACAGTTGAAACCCTCAAGGATCTTTTTCATGTCTTGGTTTTTAATTCCTATCTTTTGACATTTGCTTTCTCTTTGTGAATATGATCTTGGATATATTTGTTATCTATCACCGGGAAATATTTGCAAGTCCCTTGTCCTTGGAGAATTGATACTATAATATGTGGTAGATCTTCTTGATCATTTTCACATTAGCTTTTGCTTTAGTTGCCTTATCTCTTGCCAAGAATTTGTTGTGTTTTGTCTCCCATGTCTTCCTCGATTCTTATGGATATTTGTTTGTCTTGAAATCGTTTAGTGTTGTAGTTGATGTAGGTAGGGAATATGATCCCATGTGTGTGCATTTTGTATTCAAATGCAAAATCTTAAATAATGCACTAATCATGTGGGGGGGGGGGGGGGTCTCCTATATTATTTAGAACACTCTTTTATACTTCTTAATGACATGTTTTGATCCCTACCATGTTTTATGTCTTTGGAAGATAAATCTTTTCTTTGGTACTTTGTGCCAACTTGAAAAGTGTTGAGAGTTTGGTTCTTTTGTTGGAACCTTTTTTCCAATTGGTATTTTTTTGGAGTTGATTTTTCTCATTCCATGTTTTCTATTTAACCATTTGAATGAGATAAATCGTTGCGCATTTGTATTTGTTTATCTTTTTTCTCTTTAGCTTTTGCCTCATTCATATGTTGAACTTGGGGTATATTATGTGTTTATTTGGTCTTTCATATATTTTGGAGAATCGTTAGTCGTGTCACACTTAGGTGTGCCTCCTTGGCTTTCATGGTGTTTCTGCTCAAACTATATCTCCTTTTGGTTCTTGAAAGTCTTGTTCATGCATATTTACTAAATGTATATATTATGTTATTCTTGCTTTTTTTGATCCAATATATATGGGAAACTCCACCAAATCCTATTTTGGCTAAGATGCGCATGAAATTCAATTTCATATCAATATGCACATGTTTTTGTGGAGTTTGTCCTATGTATTGTAGTATATCTAACTACTGTGGACCCAATGAGTTTTGGGACCATTGTGTATTTTAATGTGCTTTAGGTACATTGGAGATACATTGGATGCTTGTCTCAATAATAAGAAGATGTGGTGACTAAATGATAATTAGAGGCAAGCTAGGATGATCAACAAACTCATATCTACTACATCCTACCAATGGTATCTCGGTAAGAAGTATCCCTCTCTTGCATACTTTTCTAGCATCCAACCTTTGTGGTTGCATCATGACATGATTTCCTTCAGTTGCTTTTATTGTGGTTCTTGCAAGATTTTATTGTATCATCTTTATTGTAATGTGAATAAGATGAGATGAGTGCATATTTTGGGGAGTATATAAAAAATCATGTTCATGATTCACCAATCCCACATATGCCAATCTAGCAATTATATTGCCTATAATTTCCTCAAAGTGCTCTCATGTGCAATATGGATGAATTTGCAAGGTTATACATTCTTTATGACACTTGTTGCCTTTCCAAATGCATTCCAACTATCTTTTTTTCCCTTGTGATAGATGTGATGTATTTGTTGGTGTTTGAAGGTCATTGATGTACAATAAGATAAATTTGAGCCTTTTGCCATGCTTTCAAGCCAAAATCTTATTGGCATTGTCTTTGACTTTCTTTTGGATATCATGTTTATTCTTGAGTATCCATTTTGTGTGTACATGTTTCTTTGTGGATGTATATCATCATGATTGTTGTCTACCTAGAAACTTATACACATGAGTATGGCTACATCTCTAGTTGATATTCCAATCCTTTGGAGTCCACCTCATGTTCCTTTTTTGGTGGATCCAAAAGTTTTGCTTTGAGTGCTTGACCTTTTCATTTGCATGTTTTGGCACTCTTTGGTGTTAAGAAAGTTGATCTATCATGCCTTTGTGTTGTTATGTAAGTTTTGGGGAGTAAGGATACCATGTTTATGCACTTTGCATTCAAAGCAATTATTATATTTGGTGCATAAAGCTTGGGGAGCTTTCCTAATTTACCTAAGAACACGCATTTGCTTTCTTGTTATTTTTGGTGTGTTGTTTGATTATGGGGAGTTAGGATTCCATATTTGTGCAATTTGTTGTGCATGAACCTTGGGGAGCTTCCTATTTTCATCTAAACACTCATTTGCTCTCATCATAATATTTTCTCTCTTGCTCATGCTCGTGGTTTAAATGATATAGACGGAACGAGGATGCCATGTTATGCATATTGTATTCAAATGCAAATTATAATTTGTGCACAAACTTTGGGGAGTATCCTCATATTATTTAAATCACTCTCTATCGATCTTATCATAATATATATCCTTCTTTTTGTATCTTCGTTTTGTGAAGTGGTTCTTTGGATATTTTGATTTCTTGTTTCATTCGTTGATTTTTTTCACCATTTTATTTCTTTGCAATCGTTGTATCCTCAATTTAGTTTGATTCCATCTAGGTATTCATCATTGGATACGTGTATTTGATTCCACTCATATTATGAGAAATGCACACTATATGGAGGAACTCTCACTAAATTGGCCTTCTAAAATTTTCCACCCATTTCAGCAATCGATGCCAATGGGGGAGTAGTTTTAGACGGTTTAAGGGAAGTTGGTTTTGTTCTTTGATTTTTGTACTTAAACATTTTCCTCTTGTGCTTTGCATCTTAACATGTTTCTTTGCATGTTTTATATATCAAGGAAACTCCACCACTGGTAATGGTTCGCAATATATGCAATGAAATTCAAGTTCATCCACACATGCATAGATTGTGGGGGGAGTTTTCTCTATATTGTGGTTGTACTAACATCAAATACTTGTGTAGTATTTTACGTTAGCACAACGATTTGTTCAGTTAATTCCTTATATAAACCCTCTCAAAGGGATTGTCATCAATTACCAAAATGGGGGAGATTGAAAGTGCATGTGTGCCCCCATGTGTGGTTTTGGTAATTAATGACAATCTTTATGGACTTATGTTTGCATTGAGTTTTACTTGTAGGATTTGTCCATAGGCATCGCTTGGAGCATGTGTTGGCTTCAAGGTAGAAGAAATGAAGAAGAAGAATAAAAAAAAGATCAAGGGTGTCTTGAAGAATAAGATAGAGTTCCTCATGTGTTTTTTCAAGACATCATCCAAATGGAGTTAGAAGAAATGATGTGAAAGCTAAAGATGCGCCATATCTAGAAGATCTCATGCTTGATTCTTGCCATCCTCGGGGATCATGAATCGATGAAGACAAGGACAAAGAAGAGGTTTGCCCATGGTGTATGGGGGAGCAAGTTGCAAGTCTTGATTAAGCGAGTGCGTGGAAGAGCAATCAAGGAGGTGTTCCAACTTGAGGTGTAGAAGATCGTCATCATCAAGATCAAGTGGAATATGTGCAAGGAAAAGGTATGATCTTGATAGGGTTTTTTTCTTACCGATCTCGTGGTGTTTGTTGGGGAGACCGGTTTGTAGGATAAATAACCGTACTATCAAGAGGAGCTCTCGAGTGAGTAACTTGATCATATCTTTCGGAGAGAGCTCAAACCTTTGCATTCTTAGCATCATATTTCTTGGTTGTTATTTGGATCTTATCCATGTGAGGTTCTAGAGTTTGTGGTAATATTCATAACAAGCTCTAGTTCATCAAAAACGGATTCCATATGCATTCTCTATTACATTTTCGATATTCGAGGTTTTACCGGTTTGTCTTTTAGAGATAGGTAAAACCTTCCATTATATGTTTATTACTCATATGAGGATTTAGATCTTGTGTTAATATTGAGGGCAAACCTCTAGGGTGGCCCAATCTTTCATGAATCCCACTCAAATCGAGGATGGTGTGCGGGGGGAGGAGGGAAGGATGAACACGATGAACGCACACACGAAGAACACGATGAACACACACACGCAAAACCACGATAAACACCAATAGCTCACGCCGGCGGTGACCGGTCCAGCGTAATCCCTAGGATCGGCGTCGGGCAGAGGACTCTCTCTCGAACCGGCACGGCGAGATGGGAGACTCGGTGAGATCTTGACGTCTTGGCAAAGGGACACCGATGCCAAGGCCTTGTACAACACGGAGGCACGATGCAAACTCGAACGAGGTTTGGGATATTTGGTGCTCCTTTGTCAAAGGAGCATGAGGCAAGAATTAGATAGATCCACAAGGGGTTTCCATTAATTCCAAATATCATGCCTAGGGTTTACAATGGAGGTGGGGACTATATATAGGCCAGGCACTTAAACAGGGGTACTTTAGGAATAAAAGACAAGTTCTGGACGGACTAAGGGGTACATGGGCCGCAGGCCCAAAGGACTTTTCATGCCTGGAGTCGGTCGGACCGGAGACTCCGGTCTAGGCCGGAGATTCCAGCCAGTCTCCGGACCAGCCTCCGGAGGGGCCTTTAGATTGTCCCAGGACCCGGTGCAGGGGTCAGACCGGAGAGTGGGCCGGAGTCTCCGGGGTCTTTAGGCTGGAGACTTTTGTGGAACGGAGACTCCGGTGTGCGCAGACCGGAGAGTCCGGTCTGAGCAGCTCCAGCGGCTTCTGCTTCACTCTCTGCTCCTTGTTCTCCATCCTTGGGTGCTTGGTGATGTGTCGAGGCTTCGTATCTGATGATGCATAGAGTAGTTGCATGAAGTAGCACACCATCCAAGGAGGTATCAAATTGGCACGAGGAGAGGAGAGAGTTCACCTTAGCTTGTAGGAGTTTGGCTCGGGCACGAGTCATGGGTCCACTTGGGGGACTTGTTGCTATAGATGTAGTAGCGTCCATAGGACGGGCTGCATCAGCTCCCCCCCTTGGGAAAGAGTCATCCTCGACTCTTCATGGTTATCATATTGAACATCTCCATGGTAGTGTGAGAGATCCTTGACATTGAATGTATTGCTTGCAAGGTACTTGGATGTCGGTATGTCGATGATGTAGGCGTTGTTGTTGATTCTTTTGAAGACCTTGAAGGGACCATCTCCTCTTGGCTTGAGCTTGGAGTCACGTTCCTTGGGAAAGCGGTCTTTGCTTAGGTGTATCCACACAAGGTCACCTTCTTCAAAGATCATCTCCTTCTTGTCCTTGTTTAATCTTGAAGCTTGGCGAAGGACTTGTTGTTCGATAGTAGCTCTTGTTTCTTCATGAAGCTTCTTCATAGCTTGTGCGCGCTTCTCGACGTCCATGTTTGTGTGCTCATGGAGAGGTAGAGGTAGGATGTCGAGCGTGGTGAGGAGCTCGAAACCATAGACGATCATGAATGGACTCATCTTGGTTGTTGAATGCTTGGATCTATTGTAGGCAAACTCGGCGTGGGGAATGCATTCCTCCCAATCCTTCAAGTTCTTCTTGATCAACACACGTAGGAGAGATCCGAGGCTTCGGTTGTCAACTTCGGTTTAGCCATCGGTTTGAGGATGCGATGCGGATGAAAAGAGGAGCTTGACGCCGAGTTTGGCCATGAGTGTCTTCCATAAGTAGCTCATGAATTTGACGTCGCGGTCGCAGACTATTGATCTTGGCACACCGTGAAGACGGACGATTTCCCTGAAAAACAGATTTGCAACATGTGAAGCATCGTCAGTCTTATGGCACGGTATGAAGTGTGCCATTTTGGAAAAGCGATCCACAACAACAAAGATAGAATCATGACCATGCTTAGATCTAGGAAATCCTAACACGAAGTCCATGCTAATGTCGGACCAAGGTGTATGAGGAATAGGCAATGGCATATAAAGACCATAAGGGTTAGCTTGCGACTTAGCTTGAACACATGTCGTGCATCGTTGAACGTAGCGCTCCATGTCACGCTTTATCTTGGGCCAAAAGTAGTGATTGCGGATCATGTCCAATGTCTTGTCGCGGCCAAAGTGACCCACGAGGCCTCCACCATGAGATTCTTGGAGAAGCAAAAGTTGAAGCGACGACTTCGGAATGCATAGCTTGTTTTGTTTAAAAAGAAAGCCCTTATGCAAATAGAAATCATCAACTCCTTTGTCATTGGAGCACTTTGAGAAGATTGGTTCCAAGAATGGTTCAGAAGCATACAAAGATTTTATTTCCTCAAGACCCAACACATTGATTTCAAGTCTCGTAAGAAGGCTTGTATGTTTGCGAGACAATGTGTCCGCAACTACATTATCTTTGCCCTTATTATACTTGACAATGTACGGAAAAGACTCCATGAACTCAACCCACTTAGCGTGTCTCTTACTCAAGTTGGCTTGGCCTTTGAGATATTTCAGCGACTCATGGTCAGAATGCATGATAAATTCCTTGGGCCATAGGTAGTGTTGCCAAACTTGAAGGACATGAACTAAGGCAAAAAGCTCTTTGTCATAAATTGGATAATTAAGGCGAGCACCATCGAGTTTCTCGCTATGGTAGGTTATAGGACGTCTGTTTTGCATAAGGACTCCTCCAATGCCAATACCACTAGCATCACACTCTATCTCAAAAGTTTTTGTGAAATCCGGTAACGCAAGGAGAGGTGCTTTAGTGAGCCTCTTTTAAGTTCATCAAAAGCTTTTTGTGGTGCTTTGCCCCACACGAAGGTGACATTCTTTTTCGTCAACTCGTTGAGAGGGCATGCAATGGTTGAAAAGTCTTTCACAAAGCAACAATAGAAACTGGCCAATCCATGAAAACTTCGGAGTTCACTCACATTTGTTGGGATGGGCCAATCTCGTATGTCCTTTACCTTGGGAACATCCACTTCAATTCCCTTCGAAGACATGACAAATCCAAGAAAAATCAACTTGTCTTTAGCAAAAGTACACTTGGGAAGATTAGCATAAAGCTTTTCATGTCGAAGGATTTGCAAAACTTCCTTGACATGTGTTATATGGTCCTCAAGTGATTTGCTATAAACAAGAATATCATCGAAATAGACAACAACACTTTTTCCAATGAGAGAACACAAGATATGATTTATGAGGCGCATGAAGGTGTATGGGGCATTAGATAAACCAAAGGTTATAACCAACCATTCATAGAGACCAAGTTTGGTCTTGAAGGCTGTTTTCCACTCATCACCTTCAGCCATGCGTATTTGATGGTACCACTATGAAGATCAATTTTCGAAAAAATAGTGGCTCCACACAACTCATCAAGCATGTCATCGAGACGTGGTATGGGATGTCGATAACGCACGGTGATAGCATTGATTGGACGGCATTCCATGCATAACCGTAACGTATCATCCGTCTTTTGAACAAGAATCACTGGTACGACACTTGGACTAGTGCTAACTTGGATCAAACCTTTGGAGACAAGTTGGTTAATTTGACGTTTGATCTCCTTCGTCTCCTCCGGGTTTGTGCGGTAGGCGGCGCGGTTTGGAAGTGGTGCACCAGGGATGAGGTCAATGCGATATTCGATGTCGCGAAGGGGAGGTAGTCCATGAGGAAGCTCTTCGGGGAACACATCCTTGAATTCTTGCAAAACACTCATCAAAGATGGAGGAACATTGGTTAATTCATCAGTTCCTTGCGCTAGTCCCTTGCAAAGGAGGACATAGTGCAAGATGGATGGGTTGTTCCGAACATCTCTCATCTCACTTTTGGTGGCAAGGAGAACACTCTAATTTTTTCCGCTCGAGTTTGGCTTGTGGCTCTCACTCACTATGTGGTGGTTCTCTCTCTCACCGCTCTTCTCACAAGTAGGTGTTGTGCTTTGCGCCCTCGCTAAAGCCTTTGCATTGTCCGCAATTATTTGGCTAGGTGTCATTGGTTGCAAAACACATGTTTTGTTGAGCCATTTGAAGGTGTATACATTGGTGCGACCATCATGTTGAGCAGCCTTGTAAAATTGCCACGGTCGACCAAGAAGCATGTGGCAAACTACCATAGGAACCACATGACACTCCATTGTATCTTTGTAAGGACCAATGGCGAAAGAGACGGATGCAGTATGCTTGATCTTCATGGACCCTTGGTCACTTAGCCATTGCACGTGGTAGGGGTGCTTGTGCGGGTGGTGGGTGAGGTTGAGATTCTCACACAACTCGGGGCTAGCAAGGTTGTGACAACTCCCTCCGTCAATGATCACCTTGATAGATTTGCCATTGATGCCGGCTCGTGTTTGGAAGATATTGGAGCGTTGGTCTTCATGCTCTTGTGCTTGAGTGGTCAAGATCCTTGTGACGACAAGCGATGGACTTGCATCATGTTCACACATGAGGAGTTCTTGATCATCTTCCACTCGTTGCCTTGCCATTGCTTCCTTGACATGGACATCAAATTCATCTTCACTCAAGTACTCTTCATCACCATTGTCATGGATGAACAAGACTTTCTTGTTTCCACATTCGGCCGACTTGTGTCCTTTACCTCCACACTTGTAGCATTCACCATTGAAAGGTGTATTGGTCTTTGCTTGTTTGCCACTTGGGGGCAGTTTTCCTTGAGGAAGTGTGGGCTTGAAGGAAGGCTTGGAGGTACTTGAGGATCTTCCATTGAAAGTTGTTGGTGTAGCGGTTGAAGCTTGCTTGTAGGTAAAGTACGTCTTGGGCTTGTTGTACTTGATATCCTCTTACACTTGACGTTCAGCCTTTGTTGCGATGTGCACAAGCTCAACCATGGTGTTGTATGTTTGGAACTCGACGATGCGCTTGATTGGGTGATTCAAACCAATAAGGAAATGTGCCATTGTTTGCTCCATGCGTTCATCAATGTTGGCGCGAATCAAGTTGAGTTCCATTTCCTTGAAGTACTCTTCCACGGTCTTTGTCCCTTGAAGAAGCGCTTGGAGGTTGTTGAAGAGGTCATGCGTGTAATGCACGGGGACGAACCAGGATGTCATGTGAGCCTTCATGTCATGCCAAGTTGTGATTGGTGGATCTTGCCTTGCATCACGAGCAACTTGAACTTGTTCCCACCAAAGGTTGGCGTAATCATCAAACTCAAGCGAAGCCATGGCGAGCATCTTCTCATTGCTATAGTTGTGCATGCGGAAGATCTTGTCGACCTTGAGTGCCCATGAGAGGTATTCTTCGGGGTCATTGGATCCGGTGAACTTGGGCATTGTGAACTTGAGCTTGCCAAATATTAATTCCTCATTGCGGTCACGGTAGCGATTGTTGCCATGTTGATGATGGTCTTCATCTTCCATGCGATCATTGTGACGATCTTGTTGATGATCTTGTGGTTGAGGAGGTGGAACTTGGTTCTCATGACCTTGTTGCGGAGCTTGCTCTTGATATTGTTGTGGAGGAGCTTGCTCTTGTTCTTGGCGCGGTTGTTGACGGTGTTGAAGTGCTTGGGCCTCATAGTGGCGAGGGGGTGGAGCCTCTTGACACGGTTGACGACGAAGGGGAGGCTCGTTCCTCGGTTGGTGATGTTGGATAGGCACATGGGCCTCACGACGAAGATCATGGTCGTGAGCCTCTTGACGTGGTGGGCGTTGCTCAACTTGTATCACTTGATGCTCCAGGTTTTGTTGAGGTGGAGGAGGCGCCTCGTGATGACCATGGTGTCGGCGTGGACGTTCATGACGTTGATGACGAGGAGGAGGATCTTGGAGAGATTCACATCGATGACGAGCTTGATTCTCCAAATTGGAGTCATCACTTGTTGTGTCAAGTATGTGTCGCGGTCGATGGTGGTAGACTTGCGGTTGCACTTGTGGTTGCACTTGCGGTTGCTCTTGTGGTTGCTCTTGTTGGAGCACTAATGCCCTTGCGTGATGACGGTGTGCTTCTTGCCTTGATCTTGGCCTTGAAGAGAAATCACCATCATAGCTTGACGTTGCGGCATGCTGTGGGGAAGGTACATAGTTCGAAGAACTTCCATCTTCAACCACGGGGGCATCATTGCGTCTTGGAGCACTTGGATGTAGATCTTGTTGAGGAGGTGCATGATGACGCGAAGAACTTGAAGAGCTTGATGCGCATGAACGTGGCCTTGCCATTCTGTCGATGAGGCGTCGAAGATTGTCATTTGTTTCGGCAACGGAGCGTTGGAGCGCTTCATTTTGGTGACCGAAGTTGTGATGCATTGCGTGCATTTTTCGTTCGAGGCCGTCGAAGCGGTTGTCGATGTTCTTGAACTCGGCTTGCATCTCGCCAAATTGTTCATCCTGTCGCGTCTCAAGGGCTTGGCAACATTCACGAAACTCTTGTCGAACGATGAAGTGACTTGCACGCGTCATGTACGGTCCTTGATCTTCTTCTTGGGGAGGTGGTTGGCTCGACTCACCGTGCCTATCCATCATGCAAAACACACAAGAATTGTATATGGAAGTGGAATATGGTGGTGTTAGCCTTGTACCTCACCTTAGGGATTGCACCAAACTAGAAACCACAAGTGAGAGCTATAAGCGTGCAAAGTGGAATTGCAAAGAAAAACTCACACTAAAGAAATAACTAACTCTCAAAAGCTTGTTGGTGGTAGGTTAGGATTGTGGAAAGCCAAAGAACCAACCAAAATAAAAGGGATAGTCAAAAGTGGGTAAAATCCAACAAAACTCAAGTCAAAGGTGAAGGTCAACAACTCAAAAGGGGTGACAGAAACCTACGACTATATATACACACGTGGAGATAGTTGGGATTGACACGACTATGAAAATGAGCAAACAAAATGTCCTAACGAAGACTAAGCTCGTTGTCATGCCAATGCAAGGAGAGACCGTGGCACGTTTGCAAAGAGGAAAAATGAGCAACAAATTTGTGCACTTTCCTTGGGCGCTCTTCTTTCTCTCTTGCTTACAAACTTTGAGACTCTCTTTTGCAAGGGGAGACTATTTTTGTTTTTCTTTTGCTTTGTATCTTTTCTTTGCTCTCCCTTGATGCTACCTAGTCACACTTGATATTGCTCTTGCACTCTCACTATCCAAGGACAAATGCACAATGCTCAAGCAAACACAAGATGAGCCACTCTCATGGGATAGGTACACACAAAGGAAGATAGGGGTTAACAAGGTGACACAAGTTATACCTTCGTTGGTGATGATGAACTAGGCGTCGGTGGTGCGGGATGATGTTCATGGGCCGTGGTGTTGATGAGCGCGGGGTTTGTTGATGCGGAAGCTTGTTGTTAGTTGACGACACACACACGGGCACAAACACACAAGAGGAAATTACCCAATGCAAGATTAGAGGAAAAACTGTCAAAATCAGGCGCCAAGGCCGGAGACTCTGGGGTTTCAGGCCGGAAAATCCGGTCCAGGCCGGAGACTCCGGTGTGCAGGCCGAAGACTCCGGTCTGGAGTCAGATCGCGAATTGCTCGTGTTTTTGAGTGGAAATCCACGCTTTGGGTCCTCAAATCCGCGAAAAATTGGCCAAATTGGGCTGGAAAAACGCAGGATAAAGCTGGACCAACACCTAAGACAAGGTTTGGTCGGATCAAAACCACAAATAACACTCCAATTCAAGAGATCGATCCAAAGGCAAATTTGGGCTGTTTTTGGGGATTTTCGAATTTTTTGGTGGATAGAAGAAAAATTTGTGGGGGAAATCGTGAGCAACGAAGCTCTTGATACCAATATGTTGAGGGCAAACCTCTAGGGTGGCCCGATCTTTCACGAATCCCACTCAAATCAAGGATGGAGTCCGGGGAAAGGAGGGCAGGATGAACACGACGAACACACGCACGAAGAACGCGATGAACACACACACGCAAAACCACGATAAACACCAATAACTCACGTCGGCGGTGACCGGTCCGGCGCAATCCCTTGGATCGGTGTCGGGCGGAGGACTCTCTCTCGAACCGGCATGGCGAGATGGGAGACTTGGTGAGATCTTGACGTCTTGGCAAAGGGACACCGATGCCAAGGCCTTGTACAACGCGGAGGCACGATGCAAACTCCAACGATGTTTGGGATATTTGGTGCTCCTTTGTCAAAGGAGCATGAGGCAAGAATTAGATAGATCCACAAGGGGTTTCCACTAATTCCAAATATCATGCCTAGGGTTTACAATGGAGGTGGGGGACTATATATAGGCCAGCCACTTAAACAGGGGTACTTTAGGAATAAAAGACAAGTTCTGGATGGACTAAGAGGTACATGGGCCGCAGGCCCAAAGGCCTTTTCATGCCTGGAGTCGGTCGGACCAGAGACTCCGGTGTGATGGACCGGAGACTCCGGTCTAGGCCGGAGATTCCGGTCAGTCTCTGACTAGCCTCCGGAGGGGCCTTCAGATTGTCCCAGGGCCCGGTGCAGGGGTCAGACCGGAGAGTGGGTCGGAGTCTCCGGGGTCTTTGGGCCAGAGTCTCCAGTGTGCACAGACCGGAGACTCCGGTCTGAGCAGCTCCAGCGGCTTCTGCTTCACTCTCTGCTCCTTGTTCTCCATCCTTGGGTGCTTAGTGATGTGTCTAGGCTTCGTACCTGATGATGCATAGAGTAGTTGCATGAAGTAACACACCATCCAAGGAGGTATCAAATTGGCACGAGGAGAGGAGCGAGTTCACCTTAGCTTGTAGGAGTTTGGCTCAGGCATGAGTCATGGGTCCACTTGGGGGACTTTGTCGTGGTGGTGTCACGGCAGATGCCATGGATAGGCTAAAGGTGGGGACTAATATGCGCTAGGGGAATCCAGGGAGGGATGGTAGAGTGATTCTCTACACAGAAGCTTTGTATTGATGGTCAGTCTCCAAGATTATAGGTGCTCCTCGAGCTGTATTGACAAGAGGAGGAAGAAGAAACTCTCTTACTCTTGCCTACTAACTAGCCCAAGAACCCTAGATCCACTAGTGCTCAACTAACTAGGAGTCTCCTTGCTCATGTCGGAAAAATCCAACCCCCTTACCAGAACCCCAACCCCCCCTTATATAGGGGTGGTTCGGTCCTGGCCTAGGGCATACGTGGAGGCATATTCCTAAGAATATGCCTCCTCCCAAAGTAGTAACCCGACAGGGGTGCTTTTCCCCCGCGTCACTCTTGCTTTAGCGACGTTGCCTCTACGGCGCCTGCGTCAGCCGACGTGAGCGTCCTCACCCTTGTCGGCCACAATTCAGTGGTCCTGCCCTTGCTTTATTCGCTCATCCAGTATGCACCGGGCCTTCTTTTTGACCAGAGATATTCCTTCCTTCTCCTAGAAGCCAAACGAGGATCCGGATCACAGTTGATCCGGCCACACCTGTTCCTGCATACAAGCTAGACAAGTGTCTCCGACTTACTCCTTGATTCGGACGAGACAATGTTAGGCAACCCCCTGGTCCGGGTTACTCCGTGATCCGGCCTGCCTTGAGGTGACTCGGCCAGCATCCACTTTGACCTTGCCGAACCTCGGATAACTCGGCCCTTATACCCCGGAGTGACCCTACCCGGGGTTATTCCCCCAACATTAGTCCCCGAAGCTGGTGCGGCCTTAGCGGCCTTGGTCGCTAAGGCCACATCAGGTTCATTCGTATCCAAGCTTCGGATGTTTATTTCCGGGTTAACTTCTTGTCTCGGATTATATGGATTTACGTTCCCTTCGCACGCTCCAAGTTTTCACTTGCCGGCCGGGTTACCACTTTGGCTCGGATCCTATGGTTTTACTTTCCCTCTGCACAGTTCAAGTTTTCACTTGTCGGCCGGGTTACCATCGTGGCTCGGATCCGTGCCTTGCTTCCTTCTCTCGTACGCCAACCCATGTAACGGTTAATCATTACGTTGCCTTATTTAAGGGCCTGCGCAGTAACCGCCGCAGTAAATGTCAGTGATTACTGTGCGGGGGTTACGTCACGTCTGTCTCCTCGTTTACCGCAACTGCACATCGTGTCATGGGATCACATTTGCTCTGCGGCCCCCGGTGTGGCTTCTCTCTGATTGGTCAATGCTGGTGATACACGGCCACACCGCGTGGTTTTCCAGCGCAGCACGATCCCACTCGTTGATGACTGGGGGCGGTTAAATAGGGGAGGGGCATGCTCCTTAGAACTTTTCCATCTTCGCGCCCCCTCGCCCGTTCCTCTTCTTCTTCCTCGCAACCGCGCCGCCATGATGCCCGTTCGCAGCGCCGCCGCACCTTCTTCCGTTCATCTCACGCGATCACTGCACCTCTGCTTAGCCACGGGTCCTCGTCAGTCTAGACCGCAGAGCCCCGCTGCCGCCAGCTCCAGCGAGGACAGCGGAATCGAAATGACGGAGGAGGAGCTCATCGTCGTTGAGCAGGAGATGGAGGAGGACGCCGGCGCGGCGGACCGCGGCGCGTGGGCCGGCTCCTGGGTCTGCGAGGACGACATCGACTGGCTCTACCGGACCCGGCGCATTCCCGCCGGCGTCGCCGCTCATCTCCCCTCCTCGGAGTTGCCCCCCTCACCCAATCCGGGTGAGTTCGTTGTTTTCCTATCCATTTCCAACGGGGATTTGGGCTTCCAGTGAGTGATTTCTTCCGGGGCTGGATCCGGACCTTTCACCTACAACCACATCATCTCTCGGCGAACACCATCACCTCTCTATCCGCTTTCGTTTCTTCGATCGAGGGCTACACCGGGCTATGGCCTACGAAGGAGCTGTGGATCCGGTTCTTCGGCCTCCGCCGCAACATCGTCCCCAACATCCACGTCGAGTCGGAGGACAAGCAGCTAACTCAGTTCGGAGCTGCCTCGATCTCGCCCCGGAGGTATTCAATCTTTCCCCGGGTCACCGGGCTTGACTCCTGCAAAGGATGGGCCCGGACCTTCTTCTACGTCCGGAACAAAGGCACAGAAGATTTGATCCGGTTGCTGCCCTATGCTCCGGGTCCCCCTAACATGGATTTCTGGGAGGAGGTTGCCAAGAAACCTACGGCTCTGGCCAACCAAGTGAACAAAAGGTTTGCAGAGCTGAAGAAGCTCGGATTGCGCAACGAGGATGCCATGATCACATTCGTGCGCAACCAAATCTCTCCCCTTCAGCGGCACACTCACAAGTTGTGCCATATGAGCTTCAGTCGCGACCCCAACCGAACCTCCTCGTTCGAGTTAAGCAATACGGAGATCTTCCGCCGGGTCAAGGCTCTTTTCACCACCCATAAGGACTTCTCCGCCGAATGGACGTGGGGAATCGAGCATTACTGCCATGACAGGCTCCCTCCCGCGGTAAGCTTCACGGGGTAAACTTATTTCGGATCAATTTCATGTCGGTTCTTATCATATTTCTGACTTTGCTCCTTGTGCTTTTTTCTCAGCTATTTCTCCAGCAGACCCTCGAGGATGGCCCGAATCCGACCCTTAAGTGGGCCCTGGACCGAGAAATTCCGAATGAGGAGGAGCCGGACCAAGAGATGTTCCTCCCCACACCCGATGCCACCAAACGACCCAGCGGTAAATTCTCTTCTCTTAGAGATTGGCCCGACGATGAGGATGACTCGGATATCGATGTGATTGAACCCGTTGAAGTTGTCCCTCTTTCTTTTGCCTTCCCGGCATCAGCTAACCCCGGTGGGCACATCCACGAGGATTCTCCACTTGCCACGGGCGAGCCTGTTCCGGTGGCGTCAAAGAAGAAGCGTGGATCCGCGTCGAGTTCTTCTTCCGAACCTTCTCAGTCTTCCAAAAGGCAAAAGAAGGCCGGAGACAAGACTGCCTCCAAACGGGCAGGCAAAGCCCCGGCACGGAGGGCCCGGAAACCTAAGGAGGCCGAGACCTCGGATGCGTAAGTTCTTTTTTCACTGCGCAACACACTTCTCCCTGCTTCGGGGTAATTTCACTCCTGACATTATGTTCTCTTGCAGGGCTCCTGTGGAGGTCCCTTAGAGCGGATCGAGCATCTCCTCTCCTCTTCGGTCCAGTCCTTCCCCTCCCCATGACAACGAGTCACGCCCCTGAGCCCTATTCCGGAGGGCTCTGCGGCCGCTCCGGGTTCCGCAGTACCTCCTTCAGAGGGATGCGACCTCGGATCGGGAGGGGTCGGATCGGCCGAGGCAACGGCATCCGGCACTTCGGCATTGCCGCAACCAGCAACTACCAAGTCTACCGCAACTCCAGCACCAAAAGCAGCTCCAGCACCAGCCACCGAACCAGCGCCTGTCCCAGCTCCGAAGAAACCAACAGCAGCTCCGGCGCCAGCCACCAAAGCTCCCGTGCCATGTTCATCTGCCTCGTCCGAGTCATCTCAAGCTCGGCGAGGACCCACTCTAGCGGCTTCCAAGGGCAAATCCACTATGGTCACTTCCTCCCAGCAGGCCAAAGGCAAATCCACCTCCGTCAAGGCTGGGCAGCGAACCTTGTCGTTGATGCTTCCAAAGAAATCACCAGCAGCGACCGATCCTCCTGCCGAGCCAGCTGATTTGCAGCAGATGGTTCTTCACACTAGCCCGGCTCTTGCCCTGATTGAAAGGAAAGAAGCTCAAGCCAAGGGCTTGGTGGCACCTCACATGCCCACTGGCGAACGGTACCCTCCGAGCCTCATCGAGTTTGTCATGAATTGGAATAAGGCGGAGTTCGTCTACAACGACGATCTCCCGCAAAAGTTCGGCCCAGCTGAATTTTCCGCTCAGATGAATACCGCCGCCAAGGCCATTAACCTTGTTGGGCGTATGATGGAGGTACGTCGCTTCTTCTTTACATGCTGTAGATAGTAACCATTAGTCCCCGAGCCTCCGGCGGAGTAACTTGTCACTCGGCCGGATGCTCCTTAGAAGATCAACGTAGCTGCATGTAAACTTCAAATATGCACACACCTAGAGCCGGGTTAAGTTCCGCTTGGCCCGGATCTTGTATACTTCGAACATGCACACACCTAGAGACGGGTTAAGTTCTACTTGGCCCGGATCTTGTACACTTCGAATATGCACACACCTAGAGGCGGGTTAAGTTCCGCTTGGCCCGGATCTTGTACACTTCGAATATGCACACACCTAGAGCCGGGTTAAGTTCCGCTTGGCCCGGATCTTGTACACTTTGAATATGCACACACCTAGAGCCGGGTTAAGTTCCGCTTGGCCCGGATCTTGTATACTTTGAACATGCACACACCTAGAGCCGGGTTAAGTTCCGCTTGGCCCAGATCTTGTATACTTCGAATATGCACTGAACTAACTTTACACGCCTGTGCCTTTGTCAGGTAACCACCAACCGTTGGATCGCCGAGTTTCAGCGCCTGCTTGATACCCATAAGATCTTGCGTGCAAAACACGTTGCACTTGGCGTGGAGCATGAAAAGAGGGGTAATTTCCTCTCTTAACACCTCACCGTTTCGTTTGCTTCTGCCGGACTAACCTCCTTATTCGGTTTTTTGCAGCTGGGGTGGAGGCTGAAAACAAGATTATGCGGAAAAACTTGGAGGAAATCCGAGGTATGTCCCCTTTCGGCCAACGTCGCTGTGTTTTCCATTCTTTCTTTTTCTTGGCTCGGCAAACATTCACTCCTCGGCTTTGCCGGGTCAACACACTATTTCAGCATCGCTTGAGGATAGTGTGCCCGTGCCTGATATGATGCTGCATTTTCTCGAACAAGCAGGACAGCATCAAGCCGAGCTGAAGAAGAAGGACGATGAGCTTGCCCTCCTCCGGACCAAGGACGGCGAGATAGCCAAACTCAAGGCCAAGATGGAGAAGATGAAGGCCCAACACAAAACCGAGCTCCAGAAAGTTGGCCAGAACTTCACCGAAGAGCGTGAGCGCTTTACCCTTCAGATCTCCAAGGACCAGGATCTGCTCAAGGAATCCGAAGTCTGGCTTGGGTCGGCGCTTGCCGAGCTTGAACAACTTCGCCAGAGACGTGATAGTTGTATCAAGGAGTTGACCCGGATCCATCGCCATACCTCATGTAAGTTTCTTCTCCTTGCCCGACCTAGTTTTCCGGGTTAGCTCATATGCCTTTGCTTCAGCATCCTCCTTTTCCTTATTTTCAGATAACTTTCCGGAGGGTACTGCCATCGCCAGTGCTGCCGTTGCCAAATTCCGCCAAGAGAGGGGTACTCCCATCGCTCCTGATGGTGAGAGCATCCCTTTAGACATGGAGGACCTGTTGGTTAGCGTGTCAGCTCGGGTGGAAACTATTAAGAACTATGGAAAATATCTCCTTGACGTTGCGGTCCGGATCTTCAACACCTTCTGGCCAAGCAAGGACGCTCCGGAAAGGATCACGCTCCTTGCGGAAAAACTGATGGAGATTGAGACTCAACTTGTCCTCTGGAGGGAATCTGCCGGGCGTGCCGCGGCAGATACCCTTCTCCATCATATCCTTTCATGGTACGAGAAAATCGATCTGAGCCTGCTCACCCACCGGCGCACCGGATCCAAATGGACCGATGATCCGGAGTGGGTAGCTCGGCGCCAGGCTTGCGCCTACAGCCTCATCGAATATTCTCCAGTCCATGACTGGGTTGAGGCGAGCTTTACGGAATCCGGCGAGGAGGAGCAGATGGAGAACGTGGAGGATGGGTCGGGCGATGATGGAGAAGATGCTGCTTCAGATATTGAAGACAGTGATGATGACGCCGAACTTCCTCCTCCTGCCGCTCCTTAGTTGAAAAAACTGGAAAATTTATCAGATCCCTGGTATGCCGGGTGCAATTGTATGCTGAATACACAATATTTTGCTACTGTGCTTGTATGCTGGATTAACTTGGGCGTAGTCCCCGAGTTTCATTTTCTTGTTCGTCCAATTCTCCGGCTCGATCCGTGTCTACCTTGATTCGGTTTTACGACTTACGAACCCGAGCCTCAAGAATCGTTTTAACAATATTGAGAAACTTTGAGGCTTGGCTCAAAATAATTCAACATAATAGCTTGAAAGTAAATACGGGGTTAGTCGAAAAAAACAAACGTTAGCTGGAATAGGATCGTTTCCTTAGTAGTTTTTCATGTGCTACGCAATTCCAAACTTGTTCCCTTGCTCGCCATGAAGCCAATTCTTGTTGGACAGCAGCAAGTCAAAGGGTTGGTTTTTTGGTGCTCACACATTACTAATCCGGGTTAAGCGAAACGAGTTGGTGCTCACACATTACTAATCCGGGTTAAGCGAAACGAGTCATTCCAGCTAACGCATAAAAAGTAACAACAATCATTTATTAAGGCAGTCCCCGAGTTACTGCTCGAGGCTCCGCTATTTCATTGATAGGCTCATTGCCGACATACATACCGACATATAAGGATGACTCGGGTACATACACTCTTTAGCTAAGTGTAGAAGGGACGAAGTAGTGCTACATTCCACGGTCGCTTGGATTCCTCTCCGGACCTGTCCGCCTTGTTCTTTTCCTGTGGTTTTGCATCTATGAGATAGTAAGAGTCATTGTGCAATGCTTTGCTCACAATAAATGGTCCTTCCCATGGGGGGGATAATTTATGCATGCCAGTGGTACGCTGTACCAACCGGAGCACCAGATCGCCTTCCCGGAAGACTCGGGGGCACACTTTCTGGCTATGATAGCGTCGGAGATTTTGCTGATATATGGCGGATCTGGACAGTGCCAGTTCTCTCGCTTCTTCCAGCAGATCAACATCATTTTGCCGGGCTTCTTGCACTTCGGCCTCTGTGTATTGGGTGACCCTAGGTGAATCATGCTCTATGTCGGCTGGTAATACAGCTTCTGCCCCATATACCAGAAAGAACGGAGTGTAGCCTGTTGATCGATTCAGAGTTGTTCTTAAACTCCACAATACCGCTGGTAGTTCTTCTATCCAGCACCCCGCTGATCTTTGCAGCGGCTCAATGAGCCGGGGTTTTATCCCGGATAGCACTAATCCGTTGGATCTTTCCACTTGTCCGTTCGATGCGGGGTGGGCTACCGAGGCTATGTCGAGTCGGATTTTCTTATCTCGGCAGAATCGTGCAAATGCTCCTTCAGCAAAATTGGTGCCGTTATCAATTATGATACTATGAGGATAACTGTATCTCAAGATGATGTCTTTGAGAAATGTCACAACCGTAGCTCCATCACATTTCCTTATAGGCTTCAGTTCGATCCATTTTGTAAACTTGTCCACCATGACCAGAATGTGCGTCATGTTCCCTTTTGCTGGTTTGAACGGGCCAACCATATCCAAACACCACACAACAAATGGCCATGTAATTGGTATGGTTTTGAGTTCCGACATAGGCACATGTGTCTTGGTGGCGTATCTTTGGCAACCATTGCATTTTCTCACCAGATCCTCCGCTTGCTCCAAGGCGCTTGGCCAGTTAAATCCATGCCGGAACTCCTTTGCCACTAAGGCCCGGGATGAGGCGTGACGCCCGCATTCTCCTTGGTGTATATCTCGGAGGATGTCAAGTCCTTCTTCTGGATCAACACACCGCTGGAGGACATTGGTTACACTCCGTTTGTACAACTCGGAATTGATGATGGTGTAAGCTTTGGCTCTCCTCTGAGTATGCCTGGCTAGCACTTCCTAAGTGGGTAACGTTCCATCTTTCAAGAACTGATATATAGGCAGTGCCCAAGCTGGTACTGCTCGCGCAGGGAACATCTCCTCATCAATTTCCATCCGATCCACCGGCATAACTTCAGCCAGATCATGCTGAACAGTCCCCGGGTCTGGTGAGGTAGTCCCCGGGTTTGCCGAGGTAGTCCCCGGGTTCTGCGTACTACTTCCCATGTCATGTCCATGGGCTCCGCTCCCGATTCCGCGTTTTCCGGGACATAGATTGAATCGGTTCCTGGGGACGGCCTGATAGATGGCTTTCTGAGGTGCTCCAATGCAACACCCGGTGGAATTGCCTGTCGGGTCGATCCGAGCTTCGACAGCATGTCGGCAGCTTCGTTTTCCACGCAAGGTACATGATGAAACTCGCATCCCTCAAAGTAACCCGAGATTTTCTGCACATGAAATCTGTATAGTGCCATGTTTGGATCCAGGGTGTCCCACACTCCGGACACTTGATGTATTACTAGATCCGAGTCGCCAAAGCAGATTATCCGACGTATGCCAATTTCCTTTGCCACTTTTAGACCATGCACAAGAGCCTCGTACTCAGCGACATTGTTTGATGCCGCGAAATGGATCTGCAATACGTACTTAAGCTGATCCTTCTTTGGCGAGGTAAGCACAACCCCAGCACCTAATCCGGTTTTGGTCTTCGATCCGTCAAAGTGCATCCTCCAGTAGTTCGGATCCGGTGGCGGTGGTTCGTATTGTACCTCGGCCCAATCCACGAAAAAGTCCGCCACAGCCTGGGACTTGATCGCTTCTCTTCTATCGTATTGGGGCGCGTATGGTGCTAGCTCAATTGCCCATTTCGCAATTCTGCCATTCGCATCTTTGTTACCCATTATCTCGGATATGGGGGCTTCGCATATCACTTTGATGGGATGCTCCTCAAAGTAGTGCTTTAACTTCTTTGCCTCCATATAAACTCCGTATGCCATCTTTTGAAAATGCGGGTAGTTCTGTTTTGAGGCAGACAATACCTTGCTCAAGTAATACACTGGTCTCTGCACCGACTTACCCTCTTCATCTCGTTCCACTACAATCACTGCACTTACAACTCGGTTGGTTGCGGCTATGTAGAGCAACATTGGCTCCTTCGACAGTGGAGAAGCTAACACTGGTGTAGTGGCCAACATCTTTTTCAAGTGGGCAAAAGCTTCATCAGCCTGCGGCGTCCAAACGAATTTATCTGATTTTTTCATGAGTTGGTAGAGAGGCAGTGCCTTTTCCTCTAACCGACTCAACGACGCCAGGCATCCAGTGAACTTCTGGACGTCGTTGAGACACTTCGGCAGCTCCATTCGTTCGATGGCTCGGATCTTAGTCGGATTAACCTCGATACCTCGGCTAGAGACGAGAAATCCGAGTAATTTCCCAGCCGGGACACCGAAGGTACATTTCTCCGGGTTAAGCTTCATCCGGAATCTCCTCAAGTTCGCGAATGTTTGCCTTATGTCGTCAAGGAGCCTTGCGCTTTCCTTGGTCTTGATAACCACATCATCCACGTAGACTTGTACATTTTGACCTATTTGATCGTGCAAAAATTTTTGCATACATCTTTGGTACGTTGCTCCTGCGTTTCGTAAACAAAACGGCATAGTGCGATAGCAATAAGCCCCGTACAGGGTAATAAAGGCAGTTTTTATTTGATCATCCGGGTTCAGGGGTATCTGGTGGAAACCAGAATAAGCGTCAATAAATGACAACAGTTCACATCCCGCGCTAGAGTCGATGACCTGATCTATCCTCGGCAGTGGAAATGGATCCTTTGGACACGCCTTGTTCAGGTTCGTGTAATCGATACACATACGCCAAACCACTGCCACGTTCGGATCATCCTTCTTCTTTTCTACCAGCACCGGATTAGAGAGCCAATCCGGATATAGCACTTCCATGATAAATCCTGCTGCTAGCAACCGAGCTATCTCGTCACCAATGACCTTTCTCCTATCCTCGGCGAAGCGTCGGAGAGGCCGCTTCACCGGCCTTGCTCCGGGTCTTACATTCAAAGAGTGCCCGGCCAACTCCCTCGGAACACCTTGCAAGTCCTGCGTGGACCAAGCAAAAATATCCCGATTCTCACGGAGGAAGTTGACGAGATCGCTTTCCTATTTGTCGATTAACCCGCACCAATTGTCACGCGATGCGCTCGGAAACATGTTATCCAACGGGATCTTCATGTTGTCCTTCGCGGCTAGAAAAGAAACGATTCAATGCGGGTTACATAACGCCGCATATATATCGCTGCGCTGAGCTAATACCGCCACTTCTTGGATTTTTCTTTTCTCTTGGGCAATTACGAGTGACTCGGCTAGGTTAGACCCGGCCGAAGCGCACTCCATAGAACGTCGAAAATCCCCAGCGATAGTAATTGCTCCATTTGGCCCGGGCAACTTCATCTTCAGATAACTAACGTGGCAACTTGCCATGAATTTGCTCAGTGCTGGTCTCCCGAGTAATGCATGATACGCGCTCTCCAAGTTTACCACCTCAAACTCCATATTCTCGGTTCGACAGTTATCCCTCGTACCGAATAGCACGTCGACCCGGACTTTGCCTATGGGCTCACAGGATAGGACTGGTACGATACCGTGAAAAGTTGTTCTTGTAGCCTGGAGCATGTTCTCCGAGATGCCCAACTTGCGCATCGTATCCGCATACATGATGTTAATGCTACTGCCATTGTCGATCAGTACCTTGGAGAACCTCACATTAATGTTTGGTCCAATGAACGTCAGATCTAACACTAGTGCATACGAGCCCAGACTTGGCATAAGCTTGGGATGATCTTTGATGCTCCAGGTAATTTCCTGGTCCGACCAAGACATGTACCTTGTCACTGCAGGCATAACCGTATTAACCTCCATATGTCGGCGCTGCAAGCTCTTCCTATCTGTTTCCTCTGTTGTGAACACACAATAGCTCTGGTGATGTTCCCTGTACTCATTTCTTCCCTCGTTTCCTGAATACCTCTGATCCGGTTGTTGCTGGTTTTCCACCTGATGCACTGCATCCCTTCTTTCACTATTGTCATACCTCGGCGGAGGGGGAGGCAACATCAGTTGCTGCGTGTTTGCTCCGGAGAGCAATTGCTGCCGGGGTAACTCCTGCCGAGGTTGATCATTCCGAGGTGCCTGAGCATTCCCCGAACCACCTTGTTCTATCTTGCGCATCCACTCACATTGTCTCGTCGTGTGACCCGCCGGGCTGCTCGGATTTGGCATGTGAAACTTGCACGGCTGGTCCAACATTGACTCGTAGGTATACCTCGGACGATCTTTCTTTTCTTGCCATTGCTTCTTCTGCTCCGGAGTCCACGTTTTCTTGCCATCGTTTCGAGGAGTCCATTGCCCTTCCGTTCTCTGGCGTTGGTTGCTCCCTGCCCCGGGCTGATCTTGATTCACGGCCGCAACTTGTTGCGAACCATATCGATGGTCCGGTCTATCGTCTCTCCTCTTTCCCCTGTAATCATTCCTCCGGGATGACCCGGATCCGTCCCTCGGATAGTACTCCTCATTTGACTCGTTCGACGCGATCCTAGGTTGAGTTGGATCACCCAAAGCATAAGAATCCGCGATCCGGATCATCTCTGCCAATGTGACTTGCATTTTCCTTTGCAATTTCATCCATAACTCGCTACCATATCTACATCCTTGTGCGAACCATGCTATAGCTTGTGACTGTATGACTCCCTCACACGAGTTTCTCACGGTACACCATCGGGTCAAGAATTCACGGTCCGTTTCGTTAGATCTCTGCTTGCACATTGCCTGGGTCTGCGGTCTATTCGGTCTCTGATACGTACTTGAGAAGTTGCTGATGAACATTTCTTCAAAATCTATCCCGCAATTGATGCTTCCGGGCGGCAAATTATTCAGCCAAACCCTAGCTGGACCTTCCAACATTTGGGGTACATATCGTAGAGCCCACCTCAAGTTGCCAGTTGCAATTTTCACAATTGTTGCGTAGTTTATTAGCCAATCCTCCGGCTTCGTACTACCGTCATACGTCTTCGTGCCCCTGGGTAATTGGAAATTGGGTACTGGCGGTTCCTTCATGATCCGAGGTCCGAAGCACGCTGGACCCGGAGGCCCTTGACATTCGATGCTTCCGACCTATACAGCGACCGGTTTAACTCAAGGCGTCATTCGGCATCAAATCTCTACTTCCCAATCTCGACCCTATCACATGATAGTCCGGTCTTGTGTATCCCACATTCATCATCTCCGAGTCTCCATGATTGTATCGGTCTTGCTCTCGTTGTGCTCCTTTCTGTTGCATACCACGGCCGGCACTTTGCTCTTGCCTTGGTGCATTCCGCTGCTGCGGTTGACCCGCTCCTGCCGAGTTTCGCTGTCCGGCATTGCCGTTGGCAGCATTCCATTGACAGGCATTGCCTTGGTCATGGTTACCTCGGCCAGCTTCGCCTCGGCTCATACTTCGTCGATCATCGTTTTTCCGCATCTCCTTTTCCTTTCCCGCACGCATTGGGTCGTACGGAACGATCTGCTTGTTCCGTCTGGTCGAGGTTACTACCTCTTCTCTTCTAGGGCCACCATGAGGCGATGATGTGGATCCAGTGGATTTCTCCGGATTACCCATCACCGAATGGACGATCTTAGAAGCTCCAACTCTCTCCGGGTTACCTCTCAACAGCTCCTCATTCTGCCTATTCGCGATCCGAACCAGCTCGTTAACCCGGTCTTGCTGTCTTTGGCGGGCTTCACCCGTCAGACCCTCTAGCTCGGACGCCGCGGCATCTGCTGCTCTGAGGTTCTTCGCCGGGGTACTATACTTCGGCAACCCCACAGACAGATAGTTTTCCGACCCTTCTGGTCCATCATCACCTTCTCTGTTCATCTCGCTTATGAGATTTCTCCCTTTTGCCCTCACTGCATCAACCTTGTTCGCTTTCGCGTACTCACGCAGCGTCATGTTCAACGACTGTTGAGCCACTGCTATTTTCTTTGCGCCCTCCAGTATCTTTCGCCGGGTCTCCTCTAGCTCGGCCTGTGCCTGAGCCGGATCTACCACTGCTGCCACCGGGTTAGCCAAGCTATCCATAGCTTCCCTCAGCACGTTCTCAGGCCTCTCTAGCGGAGGACCCCTAGCTTTCCTCCGGGTCTGGCGCCAGATCCTTGCTCGCGCCCGCGCCTGGCGCAGTCATCATCACCTCTGCATGGTCCGGGAGCGAAGCGTCTGGCGCCCATGAGCCACAATGAGTGGTGGTTCCCCCGCATCGACGACGCGACGCGGATGAACGCAAGACACGTCCACAGCAACATAGACCTTGTGCACGCCGAGCTTGACAAAGACGCTATTGCGCGGAAGGGGGCGCGTGCCGAAGCAGCCAACGTTGTCGCTGACGTAGTCCAGCGCACCGAAGCGCTGAACGAGCCCGGAGACGACGCGTTCACCGGTGCCGATGAAATTTCCCGTCCGGATCTTCACCCCTGCTAGCGCCGCTAGCCCCACGGTGGACGCCAACTGTCGTGGTGGTGTCACGGCAGATGCCATGGATAGGCTAAAGGTGGGGACTAATACGCGCTAGGGGAATCCAGGGAGGGATGGTAGAGTGGTTCTCTACACAGAAGCTTTGTATTGATGTTCAGTCTCCAAGATTACAAGTGCTCGTCGAGCTGTATTGACAAGAGGAGGAAGAAGAAACTCTCTTACTCTTGCCTACTAACTAGCCCAAGAACCCTAGATCCACTAGTGCTCAACTAACTAGGAGTCTCCTTGCTCTGTATCAGAAAAAATCCAACCCCTTACCAGAACCCCAACCCCCCTTATATAGGGGTGGTTCGGTCCTAGCCTAGGGCATACGTGGAGGCATATTCCTAAGAATATGCCTCCTCCCAAAGTAGTAACCCGATAGGGGTGCTTTTCCCCCGCGTCACTCTTGCTTTAGCGACATTGCCTCTACGGCGCCTGCGTCAGCCGACGTGAGCGTCGTCACCCTTGTCGGCCATAATCCGGTGGTCCTGCCCTTGCTTTATTCGCTCATCCAGTATGCACCGGGCCTTCTTTTGACCAGAGATATTCCTTCCTTCTCCTAGAAGCCAAACGAGGATCCGGATCACAGTTGATCCGGCCACACCTGTTCCTGCATACAAGCTAGACAAGTGTCTCCGACTTACTCCTTCATTCGAACGAGACAATGTTAGGCGACCCCCCTGGTCCGGGGTACTCCGTGATCCGGCCTGCCTTGAGGTGACTCGGCCAACATCCGCTTTGACCTTGCCGAACCTCGGATAACTCGGCCCTTATACCCCGGAGTGACCCTACCCGGGGTTATCCCCCCAACAGACTTGTTGGTGTAGATGTAGTAGCGTCCATAGGACGGGCTTCATCAGTTAATCTCCATGACAAGCTCAAGTTCGTCGAAAACAAATTTCATATGCATTCTCTATTGCATTTTTTATGTTGGAGGTTTTACCTGTTTGTCTTTTTGAGAGAGGTCAAACCTTTCGTCATTTGGTTCTATTTTACCTTGCTGGACTATTATGTTTTTCTATATGAACTTGTAGAGATTATTTTCTTCTTTAAAATGAGCCCAAGACCATCATAATTGAAGTCCGGATGCAAAAGTGATGGTTGTTTTCGTATTGGTCTTTCTGCCAGTTTTTGTAAGAACGGAGATTTCGGATTAAATCTCCGGTCTATCTCCGGACCGCATACTGACTGGCATCTTGTTTGTCCCTGTTTGGCCTAGATACACCAGAGACTCCGGACCGGGCGATTCCTGGGCCTAACGGTTGGATTTATAGGGACCTATTTAAGGGGCCCTTCTTCCCCAATGGTTCCATAGCTCTCTTGCAAGTTCCCCCCACCATTGTTCACCTCTTGAAGCTTACTATATCTCAATCCCTCCAAAGATTCTTGCATCTTCTTAAGGAAAAAGAGAAAGGGGATCTAGATCTAGAACTCCACCAATCAATCTCTCCTCTGAGTGAGGGGAATATCTTAGGATCTATATCTTGGAGTTTTTTGTCGATTTCCTTCATTGTTCTTCTCTCTTATTCCCCCATAAGCTTGTGTAGCTTTGGTGGAATTTGGGAGAGAAGGACTTGAGCACTTCTTGTGTTCTTGTCATTGCATTTGGTGCATCGTTTTGAGTTCTCCGTGAGGATTCGATTGGGTGAAAGGTGAGAAGCTTTTTACTCTTGGGTTCTTGGAACCCTAGACGGTTTAATTGTATTGCAGGTTTGTGGATTACTTGGGGCCTCCAATTAAGTTGTGGATATTCCCCCAAGCTTGTTTGTTGGGATCCTCCAATTGAGTTATGGAAAAGTGCGCGAATCTTGTGAGGGGTTCCGGATTGCCACCGACAAGTGCACCGATACTAGAAGTGTGGATCGATCCCGTTGGGGTGAGATTCATAGGAGAACGAGGCCTTTTGTGGCATTGGTGGTTTGAAACCACCCCCTCTCCAAATGAGATGTACTCGATTGTTGGGAGGAACTCGGCAAAACATCGTCGTCTCCGCGTGGCTCGATTATCTTTGATGCAGCCCGTCCTACGGACGCTCCTACATCTACACCACCAAGTCCCCCAAGTGGATCGATGACCCGTGACCGAGCCAAGCTCCTTCAAGCTAAGGTGAATTCGCTCCTTGTCTCATGTGACTTCGATACATCCTTGGATGGCTTGCTACTTCATGCCAATACCTTATGCATCCTCAGGTACGAACCCCATGAAGAAATGCCAAGAGAAGGAGCCAAGCCAACACGAACTGGAGTCCCAGGCCAAACCGGTGCTAGGACCGGCGGACCGGACTCCTTGTCGAAACGTCCGGCACACGCCCCGGTGGACCGGACCTAGGACTGGAATTTCCGGCGCACGCCGAAACGCTGTTCTGTATGCCATTCCGGTGGCCGACCGGAACGACCGGCGCGGACCAGAAATTCCGGCGCCTAGTCCGGCGCGACCAGACTTATTGCCGGAACGCCCAGTCTCAAAGTTAATATGGGTTTGATGCCCGAGAATATTCGTATTTCGTACAGTTTTTACCCTTTTATGCCCAGAGTACCCCTGAACTAGTGGCTGGCCTATATATAGTCCCCCACCTCCATTGTAAACCCTAGGCATAATATTTGGAATTAGCGGAAACCCCTTGTGGATCTATCTAGTTCTTGCCTCATACTCCTTTGAGAAAGGAGCACCAAATATCACAAACCTTGTTGGAGTTTGCATCGTGCATCCGTGTTGTACAAGGCCTAGGCATCGAAGTCCCTTTGCCTAGACGTCAAGATCTCACCGACTCTCCCATCTCGGGTGCCGGTTCGAGAGAGAGTCCTCCGCCCGACACCGATCCTATGGATTGTGCCAGACTGGTAGACGCTGGCGTGAGCAATTGGCTTGTATCGTGTCTTCGTGGTGTGTGTGTTCATCGTGTTCTTCATGTGTGAGTTCGCGGATTCGCTCTCTCCCTCATCCCCACACCTCCTCCGCCTCGATTTCAAGGGATTCGTGAAAGATCGGGCAACCCTTGAGGTTAGCCCTCAACATATTAGTATAAAGAGCTTCGTTGCTCACGAATTTCCCCACAATTTTTTCTTCTATCCACCAAAAATTTGAAATCCCCAAAAAGAGCACCAAATTTTCCTTCGGATCGATCTCTAGATTTGGTGCGTTTTTCGTGGTTTTGTTCCAGAGATCTGTTGCTTTGGGTACCGATCTACCTTCCTAGAACCTTTTCGCAGCCCAATTTGGACAAATTTTCTGAAAATTTTAACCGATTTGAATTTTGGAGTTCGTCACGAACTCAATCCGGCAACAGGCTCGGTGGACCGGCCCAACCGCCGGAAATTTTGGCGACAGTTCTGGCGAACCAGAATAGCCACCGGAATTTCCGGCGCTAGGCTCGGCGCCGCCGGTTTGGCCGCCGAATGTTCTGTTTTGCCCATTTTTGTCTGTTTTTCCTCTTGCGTTGTTCATGTTTCGTGTGCGTGTCACCAAACTAACTTCAAGCTTCCGCAACAATATTCACATACCGCGCTCATCGACACTGCGACACCGAACATCATCCCCAACATCGGTAACAAGTCATCATACCAAAGGTATAACTTGTTCCACCTTGTTAACCCTTCTTCCTTGAGTGTATCTATCCTATGAGAGCAACTCATCTTGTGTTTGCCTAAGCATTGTGCACTTGTCCTTGGAAGTGATAGTGTGAGAGCAAATACAAGAGTTAACATAGTAGTATAGAAAGGGAGAAAAAGAATTAAAAAAGAGAAAAATAGAAAGATATATAGTCTCCCAATACAAAGAGAGTCTCAAGCTTGTAAGCAAAGAGAGAAAAGAGCGCGACCGAGGCAAGTGCACAAATCCGTTGCTTATTTCTCTTTTGACAAACGAGTTGTAGTCTCTCCTTGCGTTGGCACGACACCGAGCATAGTCTTCGTTAGGACCTTTTGTGCTCATTTTCATAGTCGTGCTAACCACATCCGTCTCCACGTGTGTGTATCCTAGTGTTTTGTAGATAGCCTCCTATTTTATTTTGATCTTTTGGTTCTCTACCAGGTTTGACAATAACATTTTCTTTGGATCGTTTCGTTTGGTTTTCCACAACCCTAACCTTCTACCCATAACTTTTGAGAGTTTTAGCTTTCCTTCTTTAGGGTGAGTTTTCTTTGCATTTTCACGTTGCAAGCCAATAGTTCTCACTTGTGGTTTCTACTTCGGTGTAACCCCCAAGGTGAGGTACAAGGCTAACACCACCATATTCCACTTCCATATACAATCCTTGTGTGTTTTGCATAATGGATAGGCACGGTGAGTCGAGCCAACCACCTCCCAAAGAAGAAGAACAAGGTTCGGCATGACGCGTGCAAGTCACTTCATCGTCCGACAAGAGTTCCGTGAATGTTGTCAAGCCCTTGAGACGTGACAAAATGAACAATTTGGGAGACACATGCCGAGTTCAAGAACATCGACAACCGCTCCGATGACCTCAACAGACAAATGCACAATGCATCACAACTTTGGCCATCAAAATGAAGCGCTCCAACGCTCCGTCGCCGAAACAAATGATAATCTTCGACGCCTCATCGACGGAATGGCAAGGCCACGCTCACGTGCATCAAGCTCTTCAAGTTCTTCGCGTCGTCATGTTCCTCTCCAACAAGATCTCCATCCAACTGCTCCAAGATGTAATGATGCCCCCGTGGTTGAAGATGGAAGTTCTTCCAGCTACGTACCTTCTCCACGGCACGCCACAACGTCAAGCTATGACGGTGATTTCTCTTCAAGGCCACAAGCAAGGCAAGAAGCACACCGTCATCACCCAAGGGCATTGGTGATACAACAAGAACAACCACAAGAAGAACCACAAGTGCAACCGCAAGTTCACCACCATCACCCGTGACACGTACTTGACATAACAAGTGATGACTCCAATTTGGAAAATCAAGTTAGTCATCGACATGAAGCTCTCCAAGATCCTCCTCATCATCATCATTGTCATGAACGTCCGCACCGACACCATGGTCATCACGAGGCGCCTCCTCCACCACGTTAAAACTTGGAGCGCCAAGTGGTCCAAATTGAGCGACACCCACCACGTCAAGATGATCAAGACCATGATCTTCGCCGTGAGGCCCATGTGCCTAACCAACGTCACTAACCGAGGAACGAGCCTCCCCTTCATCGTCAACCACGTCAAGAGGCTCCACACCTAGACACCTTGAGGCCCAAGCGCCTTAACCACGTCAACAACCACGCCAAGAGCAAGAGCAAGATACACAACAACAACATCAAGAGCAAGCTCCATAACAAGATTATGAGAACCAAGTTCCACCTCCTCAACCACAAGATCACCAACAAGGTCACCAAGCTCGTCACAATGACTGCAACGATGAAGAAACTTTCGGCAAGCTCAAGTTCACAATGCCCAAGTTCACCGGATCCAATGACCCCTAAGAATACCTCTTGTGGGCACTCAAAGTCGACAAGATATTCCGCATGCACAACTATAGCAATGAGAAGATGGTCACCATGGCTTCGCTTGAGTTTGATGATTACGCCAACCTTCGGTGGGAACAAGTTCAAGTTGCTCATGATGCAAGACAAGAGCCGCCAATCACACCTTGGCATGACATGAAGGCTCATATGAGATCCCGCTTTGTCCCCGTGCATTACACGCGCGACCTCTTCAACAACCTTTAAGCGCTTCATCAAGGGACAAAGACCGTGGAAGAGTACTTCAAGGAAATGGAACTCAACTGGATTCGCGCCAACATTGACGGGCGCATGGAGCAAACTATGGCATGCTTCCTTATTGGGTTGAACCACCCAATCAAGTGCATCGTCGAGTTCCAAACATACAACACCACAGTTGAGCTTGTGCACATCGCAACAAAGGCCGAACGTCAAGTGCAAGAGGATATCATGTACATCAAGCCCAAGACGTACTTCACCTACAAGCAAACTTCAACTGCTACACCAACAACTTTCAATGGAAGCCCCTCAATTACCTCCAAGCCTTCCTTCAAGCCCACACTTCCTCAAGGAAAACTTCCCCCAAGTGGCAAACAAGCAAAGAGTGACACACCTTTCAACGGTGAGTGCTACAAGTGTGGAGGCAAAGGACACAAGTCGGCGAATGTGGAAACAAGAAAGTATTGTACATCCACGACAATGGCGAAGAAGAGTACTTGAGTGAAGATGAATTTGATGCCCGAGTCAAGGAAGCAATGGCAAGGCAACGTGTTGAGGGAAACCTCTAGGGTGGCCCGATCTTTCACGAATCCCACTCAAATCGAGGATGGAGTGCCGGGGAAGGAGGGGAGGATGAACACGATGAACTCACGCACAAAGAACACGGTGAACACACACACGCAAAACCATGATACACACCAATAGCTCACACCGGTGTTGACCGGTCCGACGCAATCCCTAGGATCGGCGACGGCGGAGGACTCTCTCTCGAACCGGCATGGCGAGATGGGAGACTCGGTGAGGTCTTGACATCTTGGCAAAGGGACACCGATGCCAAGGCCTTGTACAATGCGGAGGCACGATGCAAACTCCAACGAGGTTTGGGATATTTGGTGCTCCTTTGTCAAAGGAGCATGAGGCAAGAATAAGATAGATCTACAAAGGGTTTCCATTAATTCCAAATATCATACCTAGGGTTGACAATAGAGGTGGGGGGCTATATATAGGCCAGCCACAAGTTTAGTGGTAGTTTAGGCAATTACAGTATCAAAAGGGGGCATTATAAGGCCAAAGGGCCGAGCTAGAGCGCGCAGGCCCTGGGGTGTCCGGTAGTACCGGTCGGTTGAGTGGTAGTACCGGTCAGGTGTTGTAGTACCGCTGGAAGGGCGCGGTAGTACCAGAGCGGGCAGAAGCTTTGGCATGAGTCTTCAGGTGCGCACGGAAGTACCTATAATCGGATTGATGACAAGTACGCCATGAGGGGGTCCTCGAGGCGTGCGGAAGAGAGGGGTGTGAGACGTACGGTATTCCGGGACGGTGAGCACACAAGTTTACCCAGGTTCGAATCCGCCAGCCTTGGACGGATCCTACTCCTGCTAGCAATCCAGTAATACGGCAGAGCCGGAATATGGGTTACAAGGGTTTCGCCTGTGCGAGTTGAGGGTCTAAAGTATTGGGTGTTTCCCTAAAGGCTCTCCCTAGGACGGCTTATATAGATATCCGGCCTAGGGTTTACAGGAGAGATCTATCCGGCTACGACTAAGAGTCGGTTACAGAGTACATCTTGAACTACAAGTAACATTATGGGCCTAAGTTGGTAAGTCTTCTGGGCCTTCCCGTAGCCGGATTGGACTCTGTCTTTCTCCCTGACTGGGCCGCCCGTGAAACAAAGCTCTAACCCAAAGTGGGCCACCCTGGTTAGTGAGGAACTGTGAGGATACCCGGAAAGTATATCCCCAACCGCAGCCCCCGGAGGCCTCCAAGATCCAAAGTCGGATTTATCATCGTCTAGCTTGATCTTCGGCTTGCAGAATCTTGAAGGGTTCCTGAAACTTCACAACAAAAATATGATCCGGGTCTTAAAAAATAAGCCGGAACTTGGTTCCCAACGCCACCTGACACAAGTCATGGTCAAGTCACGTCATCTGACAGGCATTCCATCAGCACGACCGTTGGTGGGTCCGCGGTTCATGGAACCGAGGCGCCGTTTCAATGCGTGCCTGGAGATCGAGGCGACGCAATCGTCGCGTGGGTCCTTCCCAGTTCCTTCAACGACGCGTGGCGGTTACACTGTAGCTTTTGCACGAATCTTGGCGCAGTTAGGTGGATATAAGGGGTTTGGATTTTTCCTTCTCCTTTCCACCAGTCCTTTGCCGTTTCCTTTCCTCCCAATCCTCCAGCGTGCATAGAGCTTCCTTGTTCTTCCCCCACAGAACTCCCAGCGCCGCCCCTTTTAGGTCATCTTCTCACCGTAGAAATGGCTTCATCTTCTTCCTCCGGTTTGGCGGCAGCGGTGGCGGCGACGGCGGAAGTAGCAGCGGAGAAGGAGAGCTTCCGGGGAATCTGGATTCCCTGCGCTCTCAACGAGGAGGGCCTCAGGAACATGGAGAAGGAGGGACTTCTTGCCGCCGGCGACTGGCGGAGAGGCTTCAAAGAAACCGTCCCCAACCCGCGCAACGGCGAGCGGGTCCACTTCGGCACCCATCTCGACCGAGGTCTGTCCTTTCCTCCCTCGGAGTTCTTCTCCGAGGTGATAGATCATTACGGAGTTCAACTCCATAACCTTCCTCCCAACTCTCTCTTAGAGATGAGTGCGTATGCTTCTCTTTGTGAGGGCTTTCTCGGCATTAGGCCGAGTTTGACTCTCTTACGGTATTATTTCAATGTACGGAGAAACTCCATTACCGCCGGTGTTCCTTACATCACCGGCACTATCAGTTTTTCACTTAGACGCGACCGGACTTATCCCAAAATTCTAGCTAGTGACTCGGTCAAACAATGGCCGGCCACATTTTTCTATCATAGGGATATTCCAGCTCCCGACAAAGCTACCGCTTTGCCGGCTTTTATCGACGGAGCCGCCACGGCCCAGCCTTCCCGGGACGAGGCTGCTCCAGCTCTTTCCGACGATCTGATCCTCGCTAAGAGGCGGATCGAATATTTGATTAAGCACAATGGTCTGAAGGGATCTGACTTGGTCTAGTGCTGGGTCTCACGTCGGATTCAGCCACTTCACTACCACGGGGATAGACTGATGCACTCCATCACGTCTTCCAAAACCGACTCCCTCTGCATCAGCCCCAAAGCCTACACCACTCAAGGCTACATAAGCCAGATCAAGTGGCTGATCAAGGAGCGGATCGAGAGGAGAATTCCGAAGGTTTCTCTGGATATGCACACGGCAGAAAACCCCGTGATGCCGGTAAGCTTCCATCATCACACCTTTTATGTGTTTCATTCTTTGAGTTATACTGCAATACTGATATGTTTTCTTCTTTTCAGCTTGCTGACCTCCCCGAGTCGGAACTTGCTCCACTCGAAGGATATCCTCCGGAGTTCTCTCAGGAGGTGGAGGTAGTTCCATTGCCGGATCTTGCGCTCAAGAAGCGCAAAGCTCCGACAATGGTTGTTGGCACAAAGGAGGTGCCTATCGCGAAGAGGTAACATTCAGTCACAACTTCCACCTTTGTACCTTATTCAAATTTCTTTCCGAGATGTAATGTTTTACGACTTTTACTACATTCTCAGAGCAAAACCACTCGTCAAGGCCAAGGGGAAAGGGATTCCTTCAAAGCCGCTGCGGCAGACGAAGCTTACCATAGCTTCACCTGTCGTGGCTCCTCCGACTCCTACCCCTCAACCTTCTGCAATGCCGGTTATCTCGCCGGACGCTGCAGAAGATCCGGCTCCTTCAGCGGGGCCTGCGAACCTTGGATTGCAAACTAATGTCACCACAGGTGCATCAGATCTAGATAAGGGTGAACCATCTTTGTGTAATGATCCCTCGGCAGATACCTTCGCCGAAAAACTCCTGAGCAATCTGGGACTTGCCAAGTTTGGCCTGTCTCGGAAATCTGCCGAAGAAATCCAGCGGCTTGCCAAGCAATGCTTGGAGAAGAGAACTTTATCCACCGAGGAAGAAGCGCAAGAAGCAGAGGACGTCAAGTTCTCCGACCTTCTCGCTCAAGTGCGCCTCCGTGACGAGAGGATTAGGCCTGGTGAGCTTCCAACAGCCCCAGTGATTCCTCTGACTCTCGCTGAGAAGGTGGCTGCTGAAGTTAACGCGGGTTTGGATAAACTCACCCGCGAATAATATGTAAGTCAGAATTCCAACTCCTGTTTTTTCCATTATGTTATATCATATCCTCTAGCCCCCAAGCATGAAGTAGGATATATAATCCGGGTTTATGCTTCATTAGGATGCCAAAGAACGAACTAGTGTAGCCCCCAAGGCTCGTGCTGATATTTAACAAAAATATTAGCCCGAGTCTTAAGTAGCTTTCTGACTTTGGGTATTCTGACTTACAGAAAGTATGTTCCTATAACCAGGAATTACTGACCAATGTCTGCGATAAGCGTAGAGAGATCAAAGCTCTCCGGCTTAAAAATGCTGAACTCAAAGTTGCCAAGGATGAGGCCGAAGGTAAACATTCTGAGACTCAAACCTTGTCCTTGTATTTTCAATGTCGATTTTTTCTGAACTTTTGTTCTTTTTGACTTATAGTGCTGGTGAAACAATCCGTTGCCATGATTGAAGAGGCCGAGAATCTCAAGACCCTGGTGGTGGAGAACAAGGAGCTTCGCCAAGAGCTGGACCAGCTCAAGGCCAATCATGAAAAGAGCATAGCTCAAGTCCTTGAATCCTCCTCCATGGCCACTGAAGAGCGTGATCGCAAGATTGCTGCTCAAGATAAAATAATCTCGGACCTCAAGAATGAACTTGGCAGAGAGAAGGATATGTCCCAGGTGCTCCGGGCTGAACTCCAGAGTCTCCGGGAGGAGAAGACCAAAATTGACGACGTCATTTTTGGTACGTTCCCTCTATCTGACTTGTCTCTTTCTTCGACTTTTATCAATGTCGGATTTTTCTTAACTTGTTTTGTGTATAGGTCCTCTGAACTTGACGGACTCTTCCTCCTCCGAACCCCGCACCCACCGGCTTACCCAAGTCGGTGACCTGCTTCACGACTTCCGCCAGTCCCTTGAGGACGTCGGCGAAGCTCTCAAGATTCCGGACATGCCAAGCATGTCGGATTTTCAGGTGCGGGATAAGGCCAAGGAGATGGCATAGCTTGTTCGGGACTAGAACATGTCCTACGCACAGACTGCTGCGCAGAATGCTCTCACCATGGTCATGAGCCACCATGGAAACATGGAGATATGGCAAGTGACCAGAGGGTACTGCAAGGTAGACGAAGACGGCCAGGAGCAGGATCTTCAAGCTATTATGCACTCCTGCGCCGGATATGGGTGTCACGTGGCTGATCTGACCAGCTACGAGATCCCCTTCTTCACCCGCGTAGATACTCCGCCTCCTCCTCCGGAAGAACCAACAGAAGTTTCTGACGATGAACGCACCATCTCGGATGCGGACATCTCGGAACGATATCAAGACGGAATCTCTAGCGAGCCGACAGCTCCTTCATCTCCTCCTGCATCATAGACTAGAAACTTTTGTATTATTCCGGAAAAACATGATGCATTTTGTAAATGTAAAGTACTATGACTTTGCTAGTGCTAAGCTTTTGATCTATTCAGTACTTTTGGCTTTAGTTTTTTGTGTGCCTGAAATGTTTACATAAGAACTTGTATTTTTTCGTCTCTACTTATCGTTTATCTGGCTTTTCGTCTCGTCCCTTTCGTGAGCCGGCTAAACCTTCTGCCGGAAACTTTGCCGAGAAACGGAGCTAAATTGCTAAACCAGTTTAAACTCGGAAACAAAGCCGGCTTCTAGTACCAACAATTCACTACTCAGAAAATGCCCGCATCCAGCAATCAGACAAATAACCAAAGTAAAGACTAGAAACTTTAGAGTTATACCCGAGGGTGTCAATTTTAGAATCGGAAATCTAAACCAGAACGAACATGAGCATAAAGTACTTTCAAGCATTCTGGGATTTTCGACTATGACATGATCATTCGGAAATAAGATGGTAAAAACTTCTCAGAAAAATTTGAGGCAACCAAAACTTTTATTTCTCTCAGAACATGTACATATATGTGATTACAAAGAAAGGTAAACTAAGAATAAAAGGGACGTAGCTAAGCAACATTCCACGGTCTGTCTAACTCATCCGGATTTGTACTGCCTCCAGCTCTCTTTCTCTTCTTAGTAGCAGGTCTTTCTTTGACTGGCCTCATGTCAGTTAAGTAGTACGATCCATTGTGTAATACTCGACTAACTAAAAAGGGCCCTTCCCATACTAGGGAAAGTTTGTGCTCTCTTTGTTGCACAAGCTGGAGAACCAAGTCGCCTTTATTGAAAGATCTATCTCGGACTCTCTGGCTATGATACTTGCGTAACTTCTGCTGATAGGCTGTAGATCTCATTCAGCAATGACGCGAACTTCTTCGACTAAGTCGAGATCATTTTGTCGAGAAATCTCGGCATCTTCTTCAATATACTCGGCCACTCTAGGAGAAGTATGAACCAAATCACTAGGAAGAACTGCTTCTGCACCATAGACCAAGAAGAAAGGTGTGTATCCTGTTGACCTGTTTGGAGTTGTTCGTAAACTCCAAATTACAAAGGGTAATTCCTCTGCCCAAGCCCCCGCAGCACGTCGTAGTGGTGCTTCGAGTCTCGGTTTTAGGCCTTGTAGAATTAAACCATTTGCTCTTTCAACTTGTCCGTTAGCCTGTGGATGTGCGACTGACGCAATGTCAAGCCGGATATTTTTCTCGTTGCAGAATTTAGCCAATTCTCCCATAGAAAAGTTACTCCCGTTGTCCGTGATAATGCTATGTGGATAACCATACCGGATTATAACATCCTCGACAAATCTTTTGGCTGTTGCTCCATCACAACTAGTGACATGTTTAGCCTCAATCCATTTGGTGAATTTATCCACCATCACTAAGAGGTGAGTAAATCCACTTGGGGCTCGTTTAAATGGTCCTACCATGTTAAGCCCCCAGACCGCAAAGGGCCATGTTATAGGTATTGGTCGCAGCTGATCAGCCGGAACATGAGCTTGCTTGGCGTACTTTTGGCAGCCTTTGCACGTCTTGACTAATCGTTTAGCATATGCCTGAGCTGTAAGCCAGAAAAATCCGTAACTAAAAGCTTTTGCCACTAAAGATTTGGTTGCAGCATGGTGACCACACTCGCCTTCGTGGATTTCTCTTAAGATTTCCACTCCTTCTTCCGGAGATACACAGCGCTGAAAAACCCCAGAAACACTCCGTTTATGGAGCTCACCTTTAACAATAGTATATGCTTTTGCTCGTCGGATAATCTGTCGGCTCAGCACCTCATCTTCGGGTAATTTTCCATCTACCAAATAATCAAGGTAGGGTTGTGTCCAGCTAGGAATTACAGCCAGAACTGCTATCAAGGGTGAGTCGGATATTTGTAACGCAAATAAACACATGTGAGCATATAAAGTTGTTGTGGATGATCTATCTAAATTGTTCGAAGGGTTTAAAGTTCAACACATCCCTCGAGCAGAAATTGAGGAAGCATATGCACTATCTCGGATAGGTTCTGCGCGGAAAGGGATCCGTATCTCCGTAACACATCAAACGTTGGATGCCAATATCCTTAGCAATCTAGATTCCATGTAGCAGTGCTTCATACTCGGCAATATTGTTTGTCGCTGTGAAGTGTATCTGCAACACGTATAAAAGTTTATCTCCTTGGGGTGACTTGAGCACCACGCCAGCCCCCGAGCCCCCGCGAGCCTTAGACCCATCGAAAAAGAGGGTCCAATATTCCAACTCAGGGAGGATCATGTTCTCCTTCGTCTCTGTCCAATCAGCGACAAAGTCGGCAAGGATCTGGGATTTAATTGCTGTCCGAGGTTTGTACTCAATATCGAAAGCTGAAAGCTCTATGCGCCATTTGGCGACGCGTCCTGTGCCGTTGCTGTTGTTGATTATATCTCTCATGGGAGTTTTGCTCACCATGGTAATTGGATGCTCCTGAAAGTAGTGTCGTAACTTACGAGATGCTAGAAAAACACCGTACGCCAACTTTTGATAGTGCGGATACCGCTTTTTTGATTCTATCAGAACCTCGCTGACAAAGTAAGTCGGACGCTGCACCAGGTGTTCCTGATTTTCCTCTGGTCTCTCCACCACCATGACGATACTAACGACCTTATTTGTCGCAGCAAGATAGGGCAACATCGGTTCCTTAGGTTCCGGCGCTGCAAGGATAGGAGCAGATGAGAGTACTTTCTTCAGGTCTTGTAGTGCAGCTTCAGCTTCATCAGTCCAAACAAAATCTTTGGTCTTTTTCAGGAGTTCGTATAATGGTGCGGCTCTTTCTCCAAGCCGGCTTACAAATCAACTGACCGCAGCAATGCAACCAGTTAGTCTTTGTATGTCCTTCAGGCGGGTTGGCCTGGAAATATTGAGTATAGCCTTGATTTTTGTCTCGGTTCACCTCTATGCCTCTTTGAGACACGATGAAACCTAACAATTTTCCGGCTGGTATTCCAAAGAAGCATTTCTTCGGGTTAAGCATGATGTTGTATTTTCGTAGATTGGCAAATGTTTCCTCCAAATCGGAAATCAGCGTTTCCTTGTTTTTGGACATTACCGCGATATCATCGACGTATGCATGTACGTTGCGTTCGAATTGGTCATGGAGGCAACGCTGCATCATGCGCTAGTACGTAGCTCCTGCGTTCTTCAGTCCAAAGGGCATCGTAACAAAACAGAAGGTTCCGAAAGGGGTTATGAATGAAGTTTTGACTTTGTCAGATTCCTTCATCTAGATTTGGTGATAGCCGGAATATGCGTCGAAAAAACAGAGGAGTTCTGAGCCTGCCGTAGAATCGATAACTTGATCAATTCTAGGCAGAGCGAACGGATCTTTTGGACAAGCCTTGTTCAAGGCAGTATAATCAACACACATCCTTAAATCAGTGGTGTCCTTTTTAGGGACCATTACAGGATTGGCCGACCACTCAGTGTGGATGACTTCTTCTATGAATCCGGCTAACTCAAGCCGCGCTAGTTCCTTAGCTATTGCCTTACGCTTTTCGTCGCCAAACCGTCGTAGGGACTGTTTGATGGGTTTAGCATTCGGGTTTACATTTAGAGAGTGCTCGGCAAGTTCCCTAGGTACTCCGGTCATGTCAGATGGCTTCCATGCGAAGATGTCTTGATTTGCTTGAAGGAACTTGACGAGCGCGCTTTCCTATGCGCTATCTAGGCCTACGCCTATCTGGGTCACCTTGGAGGGGTCATCATCCTTCAACGGCGCTTTCTTCGTCTCTTCTGATGCCTTGAACTCCGGGTTTGGCTTTGTCACTTCTTCGTTTCGGGCATCTCAGACGGATCTATGCTCTTCTTAATCTCCTGGTACTCCTGGGCGTGTAGCACGGCTTCGGCAAAGGCGGCATTTCCATCCTCGCACTCTCGTGCTTTCTTCGGGTCTCCCCTGATGGTGATCACGCCGTTGGAACCTGGAATTTTCATCATATTGTAAATATAACATGGACGAGCCATAAAAGCCCAGTAAGCCAGACGTCCGAATATAGCGTGGTATGCGCTCTTGAATGGGACCACTTCGAAGGAATGTGCTTCCGTTCGATAGTTCTTTGGAGTTCCAAAGGTAACATCCAAAGTAATCTCTCCCAGGGAATTAGCTTGTCTTCCTGTGACAACTCCGTGAAAGATCACAGAGCTATGGTTCAGCTGGGTCTCCGAGATCTTCATCCGGCGTAGCATTTCGACATAGAGAATATTGATGCTGCTACCACCGTCCATGAGGGTCTTGGAGAAACCATAACCGTCAATAAGTGGGTTGACGATTAAGGCGTATTTTCCTCGCCTATGTAGCTTAGGAGGATGATCGTCGTGGTCAAACGTGATTGCCACTTCCGACCAGTCCAGATACTGGGGGACAGTCGGAACTGTTGCATTGAGCTCGTGTAGAACTGCTTTCTTGACCTTTGCTTGTTGAGATCCGAGGAAAGTGACATAAGTGTCCTTGGTGGGAAAAGTTTTCTTCCCTTCCGGCTTGGGATTTGAAGCATCATCTTCCTCCATGTCGGAATCTTCCTTGGTCTCCTTGTCTTTTTCGGGATTTTTATTTCCCTTCTTCCGCTTAGCCTTGTAGCCCGTGGTGTCATCTCTTTTGATGTCGTCATTGAAACGACATTCAGCGTTGGTGTGGGACGAGCCCCCATTGGCGTCTAGGTGATGCACACATGGGTTGTTGGCAATGTCGGCCCAAGAGTAGGTTTTTCCTGGTTGCTGTTCTCCTCTACCTTGAACCCTTGAAGTCCCACGGCCACGCCCGCGGCCTCCGCCATGTCCTCCTTATCCTCTAGACCCGGAAACAGTAGTAACCACCGCTGTTTTCGTGTTGGGTTTTCTTCTGAGGTATTTTTGCGCTTCTGAGCTTGTTGCTTTGGTTGTCTTGCCGACTGAGGCATAGCTAGGGCATTGAGCAATCCCTCTGCATCATTGTCAGCATCTGCATACTTGCTCGCTGTTTCTATCATCTCTCCCAAATAAGTGACCTTGTCACACTTCAAGCGATGACGCAGTAAACCAATTGGGAGACCTGCAATGAAAGCTTCAATCGCAGTTTGATCATTTACTCCCTCACAGGAGTTCTTGGTGTTGATCCATCATCCAAGGTAGTCCCGGCAAGTTTCTCTGGCTTTCTGGGTGCAACGCTGTAGGTCTCTGACCGTACAGGGCCTCCGATATGTGCCTTTGAAATTCCGAAAGAACGCACTTTGCATGTCATACCAGTTATGGATGGTGTTCTCCAGAAGTTCATCGAGCCATGATCGTGCCGTCTTCTGCAACATAAGTGGGAGATATCAGGTTGCAACCAGGTTGTTTCCGCCTTTGGCGATGCAGCAAGCTTGGAAGAAATTCTGTAGCCAGGTATCTGGCCGAGCAATGCCGTCGTAGGCTTGGATATGTCTTGAGATAGCAAATCCTTCCGGGAATTTTGTAGCTCTGATGCGTGTTCCGAAGCACTTTGGGCCCACGTAGATATCATCGTTTTCGTAGTACCGAGCCTCTATGTTGGAGTTGATCCTGTGCCTTGCGTCGTTTGGGGATAAAGATCGTCCCGAATGTCGGCTGTGGCTGCGGTGCCTTGGAGCCGGACTTCGGCTTCTGCCACCACCTCCTCCGCCATGTCGTCCTCCTTGCCCTCCTTGGGAGCCGTTGTGATGACTGTGTGGTGGAGAGGGTGGGGCAGCTAGATAATTTCCGGCTGATCGTCGGCCTCCGTCCGTCGAGCCCCCTGCCTGCTTGTTCCAGCGTGGTTTCCATCGTTTCTTCATCCGTCGTTCCCACCATGATGGGGCTTAGCCGGATGGCTTGCATGTCTAGGAGGTGGCATTTTTGACGATCCTCCTCCCAGTGTTTCTCTTTATCTTCTCCCCTTTGATCGTTAGATTCTCGTCGGGGAGGATTCTTCGGATTCAGAGCAGCGATGGCCTCTTTCTCGGCCGCTGGTGCGACGTTGCTCCAGTCGCGTGCATTCCTGCGATGCTGTCCTGACGATCCGGTTCTCGAATAATTGTCCTTCCGTCATTCAGGGCGATAATGCTGCTCCGGAACACGGTGGGGTCTTACATCAGCCCATGCCGGATCTGTTCGACATTGATCGGAATCCGAGACCAGTTTTTGACTTCCGGATAGGGCGACCTTTTGCTGCTCCAGTCCCTTGTTGTGTAGCTTGATACCCAAACGGATCTCCTCTGGTCCTGGATTAGCCGATAGAATTTCTCAGGCCGCCACGGTATTCTGTACTGGGGTTGGATATACCCAATCTCCTTTGCTATCTTTCTATGGCTTCCCCGTCTCATCTCTGAAAAGGATGGGACGGATATGTGGGAATTGGTTGTCATCTGTGTGATGCTTTCGTGTCTTTTGATGCAACTGAGACATGTAGTCCTTGGTTGCCATGCGTTTCTTCTCCACCTCGATGTTTTTGGCTTTATCGAGGAGTCGTTGATGACGCGCTTCTAGGGCTTGGGCCCTTTCGTCCAGCTCTTCAGCAGTAAGTTCAGAAGCTGTAGGGATAGGTGTGGTTAATGCAGCATCGATGAGTTTACGCGCACCTTCGGTGATCACGTGTCCATCCACCGATTCTTTTTTTTGGCTCGTCTGGGATAAGTGCTCCATCCGAGTCTTCTTCGTATTCCTCGGCAATCACCTCCTCAGCCAGAGGGTCTTTTGCCGAGGTCTTGTTCTTCTTGTTCTTCTTCTTTGCCTTCTTGGCAGCACCGGTAGCAAAGACGTCTTTGGGTTCGTTTCCCGGAGGCAAGCTCTGATCGGTACTTTCGGACATCTGGACCTCGGGATTATCTCCGACGTCCATGTCATCCTGTGCTTTGGGAGAGTGTTCCCCGGATCCTTCATCCATGGCTTCTCCTTCTTCTGCAGCTTTGGAGTTATACTCCTCTTCATATTCCATGGAGAACTTTCGGAAACCTGCCGACGTCATCGATTCATCCGAGGATGCGGGTACGTCAGCGTTTGTTCCAATTGCCTCCAGCATCGAGTCGGTGTTTTCTCCAGCATCAGCAGAGCCGGATCCGGATCCCACGTATCCGATGAAGTGCGATGTGTGCTTCCTGAGGTACCTGCGGGTTTCACGATCAGCCATGTCGAAACTTTTGATGGTCTCGATAATTGCATCTACGCTTTCGCCTTGCAGTATCATACATCATAATGTGTACCTTAGGAAAGGTCTGTCTGTCCCGGCATCATCAGAGCCGGAATCAGTGTCACTGATATGCTCCTCCTGGGTTTCGATTTCCACGGGTGGGTCGATCTGGGATCTGGCTTCTCCGGGGAGATCCACTCCAGATTCAACTTGGACCGCTAGGTCTTCTTCAGGCCCGGATTTCTCCACTATCTCTGCAACTGGTGCGGGCTAGGTGGGATTAGGGTTTTCTGAGATCTGGAACTCTGCCGCCTCCGTGGACAAAGGGGACCCAGAAGATTCTTCTGCCTCTATCATCACTGCTGGGGTGGGTTGGGCAGGTTCAGCGAAACCGATGTAAACATCGATCTCGCCAAAAGACATGATTGTGTAGGCAGTCACGGCCTCCCTAGCCGGAATCCAAGTCTCGTCGAGAACGATGAGAGGGACGTCGCTGGCGTAGAGGATGCGACCGATGGCGATAGTCTTGCCGATTCTGATTCTTGCAGATTCCGCTCGGAACGCAGATCCGAAGCTCACTTTCCCCATGGTGGGCGCCAACTATCGTCGGATTGATGACAAGTACGCCATGAGGGGGTCCTCGAGGCGTGCGGAAGAGAGGGGTGTGAGACGTACGGTATTCCGGGACGGTGAGCACACAAGTTTACCCAGGTTCGAATCCGCCGGCTTTGGACGGATCCTACTCCTGCTAGCAATCCAGTAATACGGCAGAGCCGGAATATGGGTTACAAGGGTTTTGCCTGTGCGAGTTGAGGGTCTAAAGTATTGGGTGTTGCCCTAAATGCTCTCCCTAGGACGGCTTATATAGATATCCGGCCTAGGGTTTATAGGAGAGATCTATCCGGCTACGACTAAGAGTCGGTTAGAGAGTACATCTTGAACTACAAGTAACATTATGGGCCTAAGTCGGTAAGTCTTCTGGGCCTTCCCGTAGCCGGATTGGACTTCGTCTTTCTCCCTGACTGGGCCGCTCGTGAAGCAAAGCTCAAACCCAAATTGGGCCACCCTGGTCAATGAGGAACTGTGAGGATACCTGGAAAGTATATCCCCAATAGTACCGCTTGCTGAGTGCGGTAGTACCGGTGGGATCTGGGGCTTCGGGTCCATCTCTCTACCCGGGGCGGTAGTACCGCTGTCCATGAGCGGTAGTACCGCTTCCAGGAGCTGGTAGTACCGAGGTCTCCTGGCAGCTGTTGGCTGCCGTGTCACACCTCTGGCTTGTGTCTTTGTACCTAATGATGCATACTGTCGGGGCATGAAGTAGCAAGCCATCCAGGGGTGTATCAAAGTCACATGAGTACAAGAGCGAATTCACCTTAGCATGGAGAAGCTTGGCTCGAGCAGGAGTCATGGGTCCACTTGGGGGACTTGGTGGTGTAGATGTAGGAGCGTCCGTAGGACGGGCTGTATCAGCTCCCCCCCCCCTGGGAAAGTGATAAGGGGTGGCCCGATCTTCTCATTAAGCGGATGACGGTGATGATGGTGGATGATAGATGATTAGCCTGTAGCTATGAACTCTCCCGCTCGATCCCTGATGCCAATGCAACAGCTGTCAAACCTTGTAGGATATTCACAACACCACGCTCTTGCGCACGCCGCCGTGACCACGAACGGTAGTATGCAATCTACTAATTCCCAATGGAACAACAGATCACACTCAATTATAGTTGTAGAATTCAAACACGGGGTAATTTCAGAGGTTCTATGAAAGAATCAACTCCAAAATATTTTAACGTGGTCTGAAACCTAACTTGTGACGGCTATGGAGGTTTATATGAGGGCTGGGGCGTCCTCCCCTCTAAACCGGCCTAAAAACAGCCATATCTTGGCCCAAACTGACTCAGTTCGACTCAAACTGATACATACCGACCCATATATGGGTTCGGCCTTATTGGCATGCAGTCCAAACATCGTAGAACACCTCAAACATGTAATTCTTGGTGCGCCATCTCTCTCTCTTGCTCATACGTGATTTCCTCATTGCCTCCTAGTGCGCATGCCTCCTGCTCCTCCCTCGCGCACTTGTTGATATTGGAAATCAGCGCTTGTCCTTCTTGCTACAACTCTGCTCCTCCTCGTGCAACGCTTGTGTTCTCAATAAACCTGATCATACAAAGATGCATAGACTTAGGTAGTATAAAGTTATCATTAAGTAAAACATCAGATTCAATTAAGAGTGAATTCACCTGTTGCTCAATCATCTTTGCACGAGCTCTTGTAATGGGTCTAATCCTAATTTCATTGGACTTGTTCTTTGCAGCAACATCTTCATTGTGAATAGGAGTAGGAGATAGTGGAATAGTATGGATGTCCTCATCATCTCCCCCCCTTCAAAAGGCGTCGACCTTGACGCTCCAAGGTCTTCTCCAACATATGGTGATAAATCAGCAACGTTGAAGCTGTTGCTAGCACCACCAAACTCCTCAATAGGTATATCAACTGAGTAGGCATTATCATTAATTATGGCTAGCACTTTGTAAGGACCAGCACCACGTGGCTTCAACTTGGACTTGCGAAGTAGTGGAAATCTGTCCCTGCGTAGATGCACCCAAACCATATCTCTAGGCTCGAACAACACTTCTTTTCTTGCTTGATTCCTTGCAGCAGCAATGTTCTTGCCTTTCTTCTCAATAGCCTCTCGAGTGTTCTCATGTATTTTCTTCACATAATTAGCACGTTTTGATGCCTCCATATCAACTCTCTCATGTAATGGCAGAGGCAACATATCAAGTGGCATCAATGGCTTGAAGCCATACACCACCTCAAAAGGACAAAGCTGAGTAGTTGAATGCACAACCCTGTTGTAAGCAAACTCAACATGTGGCAAACACTCTTCCCACTCCCGCAGATTCTTTTTATTCATGGTCCTTAGCAGCTGTGACAATGTTCTATTCACCACCTCCGTTTGACCATCTGTTTGGGGGTGACATGTAGTACTGAACAACAACTTCGTTCCTAGCTTCCCCCATAAGGTCTTCCAAAAGTAGCTCATGAACTTCGCATCACGGTCAGAAACAATAATCTTTGGTACGCCGTGTAATCTCATGATGTCCCTGAAAAACAGGTTAGCAACATGCGACGCATCGTCGCTTTTGTGGCAGGCAATAAAATGAGCCATCTTAGAGAACCTATCCACTACCACAAATATAGAATCGTGACCTCTCTGAGTTTTAGGTAGACCTAGCACAAAATCCATACTAATGTCTTCCCATGGAGTAGTAGGTGCAGAGAGAGGTGTATACAAACCGTGAGGCTTCAGCTTGGATTTCGACTTGTGGCAAGTAATGCATCTGCTCACAAATCTGTACACATCACGCCTCATCTTGGGCCAATAAAAATGATCAGCAAGCATGAGAAACGTCTTCTCACGCCCAAAGTGACCCATCAAACCACCAACATGTGATTCCTGCACTAAGAACAAACGCAACGACGATTCTGGAATACATAGTTTGTTAGCTCGAAACAAATAGCCATCATGGATATGATACTTATCCCATGCGTTTCTAATAGCACACAAACGATATGGTTCAGCAAAATCATGGTCAGTTGCATAAAGTGCACAAATAGCTTCTAATCCAGGAATTTTAACATCAAGATTGGTTAATAGCATGTTCTTCCTAGATAGAGCATCAGCAACAACATTCTCTTTTCCCTTCTTATAATTAATGATGTAAGGAAAAGACTCAATGAACTCAACCCATTTAGCTAATCTTCTATGCAAGTTTGATTGAGATTTCAAGTATTTCAATGCTTCATGATCAGAATGTATGATGAATTCCTTTGGCCACAAATAATGTTGCCAAACTTCAAGTACTCTCACAAGTGCATACAATTCTTTATCATAGATTGAATAATTCAAACGAGCACCAGTCAATTTCTCAGAAAAATAAGCTATAGGCCGACCCTCTTGCATCAAAATGCCACCTATGCCTATACCACTAGCATCACATTCAACATCAAATTGCTTCAAAAATCAGGTAATGCAAGCAATGGGGCAGAAGTAAGAAAACATTTCAATGTATTAAATGCAATGTCTTGGGCCGCACCCCATACAAAAGGAACACCTTTCTTTGTCAAATCATTCAAAGGTGCAGCAATGGTGCTAAAATCTTTCACAAAGCGCCTATAGAAACCAGCTAAACCGTGGAAACTACGCACTTGACTTACATTCATGGGAGTGGGCCAATTCTTAATTGATTCAATTTTAGATTGATCTACCTCTACTCCATTCTTAGATACAACAAATCCTAGGAATATGACCTTATCTTTTGCAAATGTACACTTCTCAAGATTAGCATACAGTTTATTATCATGTAACACTTGCAAAACTTGTCTAATATGAGTGCAATGTTCAGATTCAGTGTGGCTGTATATGAGTATATCATCAAACAACCACAAAACGACCAATAAACTCTCTCAAAACATGATTCATAAAACGCATGAAAGTACTAGGTGCATTAGTAAGACCAAACGGCATGACTAACCACTCATACAAGCCGAATTTAGTTTTGAAAGCAGTTTTGCATTCATCCCCTTCTTTCATCCTAATTTGATGATAACCACTATGCAAGTCAATTTTAGAGAAAACAGCAGCACCACTCAATTCATCTAGCATATCCTCTAAGCGTGGAATAGGATGACGATATCGAATAGTGATGTTATTAATCTCTCTACAGTCAACACACATGCGCCATGTACCATCTTTCTTAGGAACTAAAATAACAGGAACAACACAAGGGCTAAGAGAAACACGAATGTACCCTTTATCCAGCAATGCTTGTACTTGCTTCTGAATTTCCTTAGTTTCTTCGGGATTAGTTCTGTAGGGTGCATGGTTGGGAAGTGTGGCTCCAGGAATCAAGTCCACTTGATGTTCTATACCATGCAATGGAGGTAAGCCTGCGGGTACATCTTCTAGAAACACATCCCCAAAGTCCTGCAAAACAGAAGAGACACCAAGAGAAATAGGGTTCATGTCGTTAGAAACCAATACCTCGCCCTTATACATGAGCACATGTGGCATGGCTGTAGGATCCTCACGAAATTCTCTCATATCTTCCTTAGTGGCTAATATCAATAAACCAGGCACTCTCTCACTTTTCGTTATATCACTCAATTTAGGCTCAATTACATCAGGAATAGTTGTCACGCAATCTCGCCGAGTGGTAGTATCTTCCTTCAAGTTCACCTCTATCTTCTGGCGAGAATCATTCACAATTTCTTGTGGTGTCATTGCCTGCATAGTAATCTTCTTTCCTTTGAATTCCAAGTGATATGTATTGGCTCGGCCATTGTGTTGCACATGGCGATCATAGAGCCAAGGACGACCCAATAGTAGGTGACAAACAGTCATAGGAACCACATCAAAATCAATAGAATCTTTGTATGGCCCTATTTGAAAGTTCACTCGTACCATATGATTTACCTTCATCTCACCATTGTTGCTCAACCATTGTATGTAGTATGGCTTGGGATGAGGTAAGTATGTCAAATTCAGTTTGGCACATAGTTCCTTACTTGCAAGATTTCTGCAGCTACCTTCATCAATAATGACCTTGCAAGCTTTGTTTGGTCCAACTAGAGCTTTTGTTTGGAACAGGTTGCAATGCTGGAATTCCTCAACCGGTTGCACACTAAGTACACATGAAGATACGACAATAGTGGGTTCACGCTCAGCATATGCATCAGCACCAACCTCGTCGTCATCAATATCATCATCAGAAGCTTCATCTCCACTTTCTACTTCACCTTCTTCATTAACAAACATAACCTTGTTGTTTGGACAATCCTTCTTGTAGTGACCTCTACCTCCACAAGTATGGCACACCACATCACGAGTATGTGCAGTAGACATGTTGGAACCCGAGCTAGTAGCAGGAGCAGCGGGTTTCCGAGCATTAGAACCAAACGAAGGTGTACTTTCTAGTTTGGCCGATGGTGTAAACGGAACAGCAGCTGGTGGCGTGACTGTAGGAGGAATAGATCTGGCCGAAAATTTGCTGGAGGATGGAAAACGAGCACGTGACTTCGCCTCTTCTGCCAACTAGGATTCGGCCTCTCTAGCATGGTGCAATAGCTCATTCATGGTCTCATACTTGTGATGACGAACTATGCTCTTGATTGGTAACTTCAGATTGTTGAGGAATCGTTGCATGGTCATCTCAATAGACTCACGAATTCGAGCACGCTGCATAAGCAGCTCCATCTCCATGTAGTACTCATCTACTGTCATTGTGCCTTGCTTCAGTTGCGTCAATTTATCAAAAACTGATCGCAAGTAGTTGGTTGGTACAAAACGAGCCTTCATGATTTGCTTCATCTCGCGCCAATCCATCACAGGAAGTTCATTGTCCTCCCTCCTATGTTGCACAAGAGCATCCCACCAACGCAAAGCATAACCATCAAATTCAGATGCTGCAAGCTTGACCTTCTTATCTTCTGGATAGTCAAATAAGCGCTAGAGTTTCTCAATCTTCAACTCCCATGTGAGGTAGCCTTCAGGATCAATGGAACCATCAAACTTAGGAATTGAGAATTTTGGCTTGCCCAAACCATCATCAGCAGCTTGGTTGGGCACACATTGAGCATGCCCAAGAGGGGCAAACCCACGGCCATGAGCAGGTGCATGGGAGGGGGAATAGCACGTCCCCTGCCAACATGTGGAGCAACATCCACAGCGCTACCCTCATCGAAATCATCAAAGGCATCATCATGTTGAGGATCTTCCCTTCTATGTAAAGTGGCTGCCAAACCCTCAATGGAACGCTGCAAAGTGGTGACATTGACATTGAGTGTAGCCACTTGTGTTTGAATAGTATCAACCGTTCCAACATGCTGATCCAATCTCATATTCATATCCTGGAGATTCTTGTCAATGGCATCTGTCGTGTTAGTAAACACACGTGTCAAGTGGGACTTCAAAGCCTCATATTCATGCCAATTAACAAGCTCCTCATCCTTCTTTTTCTGCATCACAACATCATCATCACTAGAAGACATGATTAGTAGGTTAGTGCAAAAATCAAAATCTGTATGGTGGAACTCTCACAGCTCACTCACAACTAATAAGAAAGGAGATCTTACCGTTCCAAAGTGAATAGAGATGATCTACCAAACGAAATAAAAAACTGATGCACTGATGTGATGAAGTGAATATCAAAGGTATAGAGAACGATCACAGGGCACACAGGTTATTTATGGTGGAGCTGTAGGTATGGTATCCTAACTACACCGCAAACAAGTCCTAGTGCTGATCGTATGACAAAGACCCACAGAAACACACACGATGGAGATAAATGGGGCAATTGCAACTATGAAAATGAGCTCAATAAAGTGAGGTATGTCGGAGGAACGCTCGTGTTGCAATGCACAAGGAGAGACGCTAGCAATGTCTCAACGAAACGGGCACAAGACTGCTAAACTGAGCAGCCCGCAGAGCACTAAGCACGCTAGTCTCCTAGGATAGTTTTAGACACAAAGAAATGCTTACTAAGGCTCACAAGGATAGGTACGCTATGTGGACTCAGTAAAAAAAATAAACAAAAAAAGAAAAAAATTTGACCTGAGAATTGGTCTTTGCCACGGCAGAAAAATGGCCTAAAATCCTGCCGCGGCAGGATGTCGGCAGGGGGGAAAATTCTCGTACGAGGACAGACTTGTCTGTGGTCAGGCGAGGGTCCGTTTTTTTCTCTGAACTCTTCACGCTAGAGGGTAGACCAATCTGTGGTCTGGCGTGGACACAGCGCCCGATTTTTTTTTTGGCTTTCACGTGAGGAAACTCGCGTACACAAGTCAGCTGCGATCGTGACTTCTTCTTTGTTTTTTTCTTCTTCTTCGTTGAAACGGATCTACAACTCCAGAACTAAAAGAAAACATATCTAATAGATCTAAGACTCAAGAACACGATGAACAGTCTAGAAATAGTCTAGGGACTTCGACAACGGATCAAAAACAGACGAAAACTAGACAAAAAACTACGACTCAGATTTAGAAGAAAGGCTACACAAAAGGATACGATCAGCAACAAGAACTCACGAATAGTGTTATCTAGGCTATGGCAATGAACTATGAACCCTAATATTTTTGTGTGGATTTTTCTGTATAGGACAAAAACAACTAATCTATGGAGGGATTTGTGGATTCTTACCGAGGCAACACTAGAAATCTGATACCAAGATGATATCGGGTGGCCCGATCTTCTCAGTAAGTGGATGATGGTGATGATGGTGGGTGATAGATAATTAGCCTGTAGCTATGAACTCTCCCGCTCGATCCCTAGTGCCAATGCAACAGCTCTCGAACCTTGTAGGATATTCACAACACCACGCTCTTGCGCACGCAGCCATGACCACGAACGGTAGTATGCAATCTACTAATTCCCAATGGAACAACAGATCACACTCAATTATAGTTGTAGAATTTGAACATAGGGTAATTTCAGAGGTTCTATGAAAGAATCAACTCCAAAATATTTTAATGTGGTCTGAAACCTAACTTGTGATGGCTATGGAGGTTTATATGAGGGCTGGGGCATCCTCCCCTCTAAACCGGCCAAAAAACAGCCATATCTTGGCCCAAACTGACTCAGTTCGACTCAAACTAATACATACCGACCCATATATGGGTTCGGCCTTATTGGCACGCAGTCCAAACGTCGTGGAACACCTCAAACATATAATTCTTGGTGCTCCATCTCTCTCTCTTGCTCATACGTGATTTCCTCATTGCCTCCTAGTGCGCATGCCTCCCGCTCCTCCCTCGCGCACTTGTTGATATTGAAAATCAGCGCTTGTCCTTCTTGCTACAACTCTGCTCCTCCTCGTGCAACGCTTGTGTTCTCAATAAACCTAATCATACAAAGATGCATAGACTTAGGTAGTATAAAGTTCTCATTAAGTAAAACATCAGATTCAATTAAGAGTGAATTCACCTGTTGCTCAATCAGCTTTGCACGAGCTCTTGTAATGGGTCTAATCCTAATTTCATTGGACTTGTTCTTTACAACAACATCTTCATTGTGAATAGGAGTAGGAGATAGTGGAATAGTATGGATGTCCTCATCATAAAGAGTCGTCCTCGACTCTTCATGGTTTCCTCTTGAGCATCTCCATGGTAGGGTGAAAGGTCCTTGACATTGAATGTATTGCTTGCAAGGTACTTGGAGGTCGGTATGTCGATGATGTAGGCGTTGTTGTTGATTCTCTTGAGGACCTTGAAGGGGCCATCTCCTCTTGGTTTGAGCTTGGAATCTTGTTCCTTGGGTCCTTGCTCAAGTGTATCCACACAAGGTCACCTTCTTGGAAGATCATCTCCTTCTTGTCCTTGTTTGACCTTGAAGCTTGGCGAAGGACTTGTTGCTCAATAGTAGCTCTTGTTTCTTCATGAAGCTTCTTCATAGCTTGTGCGTGCTTCTCGACGTCCATGTTGATTCACTCATGTAGAGGTAGCGGTAGGATGTCGAGCGCGGTGAGGGCCTCGAAACCATAGACAATCGTGAATGGACTCATCTTGGTTGTTGAGTGCTTGGCATGGTTGTAGGCGAACTCGGCGTGTGGAATGCATTCCTCCCAATCCTTCAAGTCCTTCTTGATCAACACACGAAGAAGGTTTCCGAGGCTTCGGTTGACAACTTCGGTTTGGCCATCGGCTAGAGGATGCGATGCGGATGAAAAGAGTATCTTGACACCAAGATTTGCCATGAGGGTCTTCCATAAGTAGCTCATGAATTTGACATCGCGGTCGGAGACGATTGTTCTTGGCACACCGTGAAGACGGACGATTTCCCTGAAAAACAGATTTGCAACATGTGAAGCATCGTCGGTCTTATGGCATGGTATGAAATGTGCCATTTTGGAAAAGCGATCCACGACAACAAATATAGTCATGACCATGCTTAGATCTAGGCAATCCTAACACGAAATCCATGCTAATGTTGGACCAAGGTGTATGAGGAATAGGCAATGGCATATAAAGACCATAAGGGTTAGCTTGCGACTTAGCTTGAACACATGTCGTGCATCGTTGAACATAGTGCTCCACGTCGCGCTTCATCTTGGGCCAAAAGTAGTGAGTGGAGCCAATGCCTTGTCACGACCAAAGTGACCCATGAGGCCTCCACCATGAGATTCTTGGAGAAGCAAAAGTTGAAGCAACGACTTCAGAATGCGTAGCTTGTTTTGTTTAAATAGAAATCCCTTATGCAAATATAAATCATCAACTCCTTTGTCAATGGAGCACTTTGCGAAAATTGGTTCAAAGAACGGGTCGGAAGCATACAAAGATTTTATTTCCTCAAGACCCAACACGTTGATTTTGAGTCTCGTAAGAAGGCTTGTGTGTTTGCGAGACAAAGCGTCCGCAACTACATTATCTTTGCCCTTCTTATACTTGAAAATGTACAGAAAATACTCCATGAACTCAACCCACTTAGCGTGTCTCTTACTCAAGTTGGCTTGGCCTTTGAGGTATTTCAACGACTCATGGTCAGAATGTATGATAAATTCTTTGGGCCATAGGTAGTGTTGCCAAACTTGAAGAACACGAACTAAGGCAAAAAGCTATTTGTCATAAATCGGATAATTAAGGCGAGCACCATCAAGCTTCTCGCTATGGTAAGCTATAGGACGTCCGTTTTGCATAAGGACCCCTCCAATGCCAATACCACTAGCATCACACTCTATCTCAAAAGTTTTTTTGAAATCCGGTAACGCAAGGAGAGGTGCTTCGGTGAGCCTCTTTTTAAGTTCATCAAAAGCTTTTTGTTGTGCTTTGCCCCACACGAAGGTGACATTCTTTTTCGTCAACTCGTTGAGAGGGCACGCAATGGTTGAAAAGTCTTTCACAAAGCGACGATAGAAACCGGCCAAACCATGAAAACTTCGGAGTTCACTCACATTTGTTGGGATGGGCCAATCTCGTATGTCCTTTACCTTGGAAACATCAACTTCAATTCCCTTCGAAGAAATGACAAATCCAAGAAAAATCAACTTGTCTTTAGCAAACGTGCACTTGGGAAGATTAGCATAAAGCTTTTCATGTCGGAGGATTTTCAAAACTTCCTTGACATGTGTTATATGGTCCTCAAGTGATTTGTTATAAACAAGAATATCATCGAAATAGACAACAACACTTTTTCCAATGAGAGAACACAAGATGTGATTCATAAGGTGCATGAAGGTGGATGGGGCATTAGATAAGCCAAATGGCATAACCAACGATTCATAGAGACCAAGTTTGGTCTTGAAGGCGGTTTTCCACTCATCACCTTCAGCCATGCGTATCTGATGGTAACCACTACGAAGATCAATTTTCGAAAAAATAGTGGCTCCACACAACTCATCAAGCATGTCATAGAGACGTGGTATGGGATGTCGATAATGCACGGTGATAGCATTAATTGGACGGCAGTCCATGCATAACCGTAACATATCATCTATCTTTGGAACAAGAGTCACGGGTATGGCACTTGGACTAGTGATAACTTGGATCAAACCTTTGGAGACGAGTTGGTTGATTTGACGTTCAATCTCCTTTGTTTCCTCCGGGTTCGTGCGGTAAGCGGCGTGGTTTGGAAGTGGTGCACCGGGGATGAGGTGAATGCGATGTTCGATGCCACGAAGAGGAGGTAGTCCATGTGGAAGCTCTTCGGGAAACACATCCTTGAATTCCTGCAAAACAATCATCAAAGATGGAGGAACATTGGTTAATTCATTAGTTCCTTGCGCTAGTCCCTTGCAAAGGAGGACATAGTGCAAAATGGATGGGTTGTTCCGAACATCTCTCATCTCACGTTTGGTGGCAAGGAGAACACTCTTAGTTTTTCCACTCGAGTTTGGCTTGTGGCTCTCACTCACTATGAGGTGGTTCTCTCTCTCACCGCTCATCTCAGAAGTAGGTGTTGTACTTTGCGCCCTCGCTAAAGCCTTTGCATTGTCCGCAATTATTTGGCTCGGAGTCATTGGTTGCAAAACACATGTTTTGTTGAGCCATTTGAAGATGTATACATTGGTGCAACCATCATGTAGAGCAGTCTTGTCAAATTGCCATGATCGACCAAGAAGCATGTGACAAACTGTCATAGGAACCACATCACACTCCACCGTGTCTTTGTAAGGACCAATGGCAAAGGAGACCGATACGGTATGCTTGATCTTCACGGACCCTTGGTCACATAGCCATTGCACGTGGTAGGGGTGCTCGTGCGAATGGAGGGTGAGGTTGAGCTTCTCACACAACTTGGTGCTAGCAAGGTTGTGGCAACTCCCTCCATCAATGACCACTTTGATAGATTTGACATTGATGCCAGCTCGTGTTTGGAAGATATTTGAGCATTGGTCTTCATGCTCTTGTGATTGAGTGGTCAAGATTCTTGTGATGACAAGTGATGGACTTGCGTCATGTTCACACATGAGGAGTTCTTGGTCATCTTCCACTCGTTGCCTTGCCATTGCTTACTTTACTCGGGCATCAAATTCATCTTCACTCAAGTACTCTTCTTCGCCATTGTCGTGGATGAACAATACTTTCTTGTTTCCACATTCGGCCTACTTGTGTCCTATGCCTCCACACTTGTAGCATTCACTGTTGAAGGGTGTATCACTATTTGTTTGCTTGCCACTTGGGGGGCAGTTTTCCTTGAGGAAGGGTGGGCTTGAAGGAAGGCTTGGAGGTACTTGAGGAGCTTCCATTGAAGGTTGTTGGTGTAGCGGTTGAAGCTTGCTTGTAGGTGAAATATTTCTTGGGCTTGTTGTACTTGATGTCCTCTTGCACTTGACGTTCAACCTTTGTTGCTATGTGCACAAGCTCAACCATGTCGTTGTATGTTTGGAACTCGACGATGCGCTTGATTGGGTGGTTCAACCCATTAAGGAAGCGTGCCATTGTTTTCTCCATGCGTTCGTCAATGTTGGCGCGAATCAAGTTGAGTTCCATTTCCTTGAAGTACTCTTCCACGGTCTTTGTCCCTTGAAGAAGCGCTTGAAGGTTGTTGAAGAGGTCGCGCGTGTAATGCGCGGGGACAAAGCGGGATCTCATATGAGCCTTCATGTCATGCCAAGTTGTAATTGGCAGCTCTTGTCTTGCATCATGAGCAACTTGAACTTGTTCCCACCAAAGGTTGGCGTAATCATCAAACTCAAGCGAAGCCATGGCGACCATCTTCTCATTGCTATAATTGTGCATGCGGAAGATCTTGTCGACCTTGAGTGCCCACGAGAGGTATTCTTTGGGGTTATTGGATCCGGTGAACTTGGGCATTGTGAACTTGAGCTTGCCAAAAGTTTCTTCATTGTTGCGGTCATTGCGACGAGCTTGGTGACCGTGTTGATGATCTTGTGGTTGAGGAGGTGGAACTTGGTTCTCGCGACCTTGTTGCGGAGCTTGCTCTTGATATTGTTGTTGAGGAGCTTGCTCTTGCTCTTGGCGCAGTTGTTGACGGTGTTGAGGCACTTGGGCCCCATGAGGTTGTTGAGGATGTGGAGCCTCATGACGCGGTTGATGGCGAAGAGGAGGCTCGTTCCTCGGTTGGTGATGTTGGTTAGGCACATGGGCCTCATGGAGAAGATCATGGTCTTGAGCCTCTTGACGAGGTGGGCATCGCTCAACTTGTACCACTTGGCGCTCCATGTTTTGGTGTGGTGGAGGAGGCACCTCATGATGAACATGGTGTCGTTGTTGACGTTCATGACAGTGATGACGAGGAGGAGGATCTTGTAGAGCTTCACGTCGATGACGAGCTTCATGCTCCAAATTGGAGTCATCACTTGTTGTGTCAAGTATTTGTCGCGGTCGATGGTGGTAGACTTGCGGTTGCACTTGCGGTTCTTCTTGTTGGATCATTAGTGCCCTTGCGTGATGACGGTTTGATTCTTGCCTTGCTCGCGGCCTTGAAGAGAGATCACCATCATAGCTTGACGTTGCGGCATGCCATGGGGAAGGTACATAGTTCGAAGAACTTCCATCTTCAACCACGGGGCATCATTGTGTCTTGGAACACTTGCATGAAGGTCTTGTGGAAGAGGTGCATGGCTACGCGAGGAACATGAAGAACTTGGTGCGCGTCAACGTGGTCTTGCCATTCCATCAATGAGGCGTCGAATATTGTCATTTGTTTCGGCGATGTTGCGTTGAAGCGCTTCATTTTGATGGCCAAAGTTGTGATGCATTGTGTGCATTTGTCGTTCTAGGCCGTCGAAGGGGTTGTCGATGTTCTTGAACTCGGCTTGCGTCTCACCAAATTGTTCATCTTGTCGCGTCTCAAGGGCTTGGCAACATTCACGGAACTCTTGTCGGACGATGAAGTGACTTGTGCGCGTCATGTACGGTCCATGTTCTTCTTCTTGAGGAGGTGGTTGTCTTGACTCACCGTGCCTATCCATCATGCAAAACACACAAGTATTGTATATGGAAGTGGAATATGGTGGTGTTAGCCTTGTACCTCACCTTGGGGATTGCACCAAACTAGAAACCACAAGTGAGAGATATAAGCGTGCAAAGTGGAATCACAAAGAAAACTCACACTAAAGAAAGAAGTAACTCTCAAAAGTTGTGGGTGGAGGTTAGGGTTGTGGAAAACCAATCGAAACGATCCAAAGAGAAGGTTATTGTTAAAAGTGGTAGAGAACCAAAGATCAAAGCAAAAAGGAAATGATCTAAAAAACACAAAGATACACACACGTGGAGATGATGTGGTTAGCACGACTATGAAAATGAGCACAAAAGGTCCTAACGAAGACTACGCTCGGTGTCGTGCCAATGCAAGGAGAGACCATAACTCGTTCGCCAAAAGAGGAATAAGCAACGGATTTGTGCACTTGCCTTGGTCACGCTCTTTTTCTCTCTTTGCTTACAAGCTTGAGACTCTCTTAGGATTGGGAGACTATGTATGCTTCTATTTTTCTTTTGCTTTTTATTTTTTCTCTTTTTTTGATTCTTTTCTCCCTTTCTATACTACTATGTTAACTCTTGTATTTGCTCTCACACTCTCACTTTACAAGGACAAGTGCACAATGCTTAGGAAAACACAAAATGAGCTGCTCTCATAGGATAGATACACACAAGGAAGAAGGGTTAACAAGGTGGAGCAAGTTATACCTTCGGTATTCATGACTTGCTGCCGGTGTTGGGGATGATGTTCGGTGTCGTGGTGTTGATGAGCGCGGGATATGAATATTGTTGCGGAAGCTTGAAGTTAGTTGGGCGACATGCATGCAAAACACGAACAAGCCAATACTAAAATTAGCGAACCAAAATGGTGTTTAAAAATATATAGTCAGACAGGGGTGGTAGTACCGCTCAAAAAGTCTGGTAGTACTGGTGACCGGTAGTACCGCTGTGATCAACCAGTAGTACCGCTCATTTTAGCGGTAGTACCGCTTCGAGCGGTACTACCGCTTCGCGGATTCCTAGGCACGTGGATCTTGAACTTGAACGCATAATCGGCCCAAAAATCATCAAATTGGCGGAAAACTGAACAAAATTGGGGCTAGGGACACACAAGGAAGGTAGGTCGATACCCCAATTAACAGATCTATGGACCAAAACCATGAAAAACGCACTAAATCCAGAGATCGATCCGAAGGCAAATTTGGGGCTCTTTTTTTTGGGGGGATTTTCGAATTTTTGGTGGATAGAAGAAACATTTGTGGGGGAATTCGTGAGCAACGAAGCTCTTGATACCAATATGTTGAGGGCAAACCTCTAGGGTGGCCCGATCTTTCACGAATCCCACTCAAATCGAAGATGGAGGGCGGGGGAAGGAGGGGAGGATGAACACGATGAACTCACGCAAGAAGAACACGGTGAACACACACACGCAAAACCACGATACACACCAATAGTTCACGCCGGTGGTGACCGGTCCGGCGCTATCCCTAGGATCGGTGACAGGCGGAGGACTCTCTCTCGAACCGGCACGGTGAGATGGGAGACTCGGTGAGGTCTTGACGTCTTGGCAAAGGGACACCGATGCCAAGGCCTTGTACAACGCGGAGGCACGATGCAAACTCCAACGAGGTTTGGGATATTTGGTGCTCCTTTATCAAAGGAGCATGAGGCAAGAACTAGATAGATCCACAAAGGGTTTCCACTAATTCCAAATATCATGCCTAGGGTTTACAATAGAGGTGGGGGGCTATATATAGGCCAGCCACAAGTTCAGGGGTAGTTTAGGCAAGCAAAGGCAGAAGCTTTGGCGTGAGTCTTCAGGTGCGCGTGGTAGTACTGCTTGCTGAGTGCGGTAGTACCAGTGGGATCTAGGGCTTCGGGTCCATCTCTCTGCCCGGGGCGGTAGTACCGCTGTCCATGAGCGGTAGTACCGCTTGTGCGGTAGTACCGCTTCCAGGAGCCGGTAGTACCGGGGTCTCCTGGCAGCTGTTGGCTGCCGTGTCGCTCCTCTGGCTCGTGTCTTCGTACCTGATGATGCATAGTGTCGGGGCATGAAGTAGCAAGCCATCCAGGGGTGTATCAAAGTCACATGAGTACAAGAGTGAATTCACCTTAGCTTGGAGAAGCTTGGCTCGAGCATGAGTCATGGGTCCACCTGGGGGACTTGGTGGTGTAGATGTAGGCGCGTCCGTAGGATGGGCTGCATCACAACGAGTGGAAGATGACCAAGAACTTCTCATGTGTGAACATGATGCAATTGCATCGCTTGTCGTCACAAGGATCTTGACCACTCAAGCACGAGAGCATGAAGACCAATGCTCCAACATCTTCCAAACATGAGCCGACATCAATGGCAAATCTATCAAGGTGATCATTGACGGAGGGAGTTGCCACAACCTTGCTAGAACCGAGTTGTGTGAGAAGGTCAACCTCACCCTCCATCCGCGTAAGCACCCCTACCACGTGCAATGGCTAAGTGACCATGGGTCCACGAAGATCAAGCAAACCGCATCGGTCTCCTTCGCCATTGGTCCTTACCAAGACACGGTGGAGTGCGATGTTGATGTGGCCCAACATACGGAAACGACCTTTGGTCCACATCATGCCACACTAATCATCACTCCAAAGGTGAACTCCTTCCATGCTTTGCCTTTTGTTGGTTATGATGCGAATGGAATCCTACTTGAGACAAATTCCCATGATGTGACTAGGTCCATGAACATGACACCAAGAGGATGCAGCAAGGATGGTCGTGAAGCCAAGACACCCAAGCAAGAGGCCTGGAAGAGAAGACGCAAGAAGCTGCTGAAGCTGGACCGGAGTCTCCGGACCAGCAGACAGGAGTCTCTGGTCTACCACACCGGAGTCTCCGACACGTCTCCGGACCGAGCCCTGAACCTGCGCCTGGGACAGTCTGAGACCCCCTCTGGAGGCGACACCTGAGACAGACCGGAGTCTCCAGCCCACACCGGAGTCTCCGGACCCTGCACCAGAGTCTCCGGACTGAGCATCATGGTCCTGCGCGCCTTAAGCTGGGCTTGGCCCATGTAACGCCCCAAACTTCCTTCTTATGCCTGTTTTACCCCTAGCTCGTGGCTGGCCTATATATATGCCCCCACCCCCTCCTTGAAACCTTAGAGATGATGATGAATTGAGGCATGTGCCAAACCCTATATGGGAACCCCCTCTCAATAGTAAATCTATGAGTTGTACAAGGCCTTGGAGTCGGTGCCCTTCTCCAAGTTGTCAAGACCCTCCTCAAGTGTTTGGTCTCTCCCTATCAAGGATTCTAGTAGTGCTTGGTCTCTCCCCTTTGGGATTCTACTTGGTTGCTACTCTCTCCTTGATTTGGATTCTACCATCCGCTTGCCGATCTCTCCTTTGGTGATTCTACCGCAAGGTCTCTCACCGAGGATTCTATTGTATTGGTTGTTCGAACCAACGGGAGCAAATCGAATTGGGTGTGATTTGGCGTGTGTTTGTATCTTTACCTTGCATTAGAGTTGTGTTCATCGTGTTTTCCCTCACTTCCGCCTCAAATCCGTGAAGATCGGGCCACTCCAAGGGTAATTCCACAAGGAGACCCATAACAACTGGTATCAGAAGCTTTTGGTTGCCACGGATTTGACTTCGCCCTTCGATTTCCACCATAAACTAAAAAATACCAAAAATATAGCCCCAAATTACTTTTAGATTGATCTCTCGTTTTGGTGAGTTGATTGTGGTTTTAGTCCAATAGAAACTTGTCTTTGGAGTTGGTCGAAATTTTCTGGATTTGAGGGTTCAAGGGCCGAATTTCCGCTCAAGAACACGAGTTGTTCGTCGCATTGCCTCCAGACCGGAGTTTCCGGACCAGCAGACCGGAGTCTCCGGCCCAGACCAGAGTTTCCGGACCGCAAGACCGGAGTCTTCGGCCCAGACCAGAGTTTCCGAACCGCAAGACCGGAGTCTCCGGCCTGCACCAGAGTGTCCGGCCCAGCAACACCGGAGTCTCTGGCCCTGACAAAATTTTTGACCCCCTTTTCCTTTTTCGACTGATTTCCTTTTGACGTTTGTGTTTCGTGTGCGTGTCTGTCAACTAACAAAAGCTTCCGCAACGCCTCGCACTCGACATCGACACCACGGAACTCGAACCATCCCTCCACCACCGGTTGCAAGTGCGAAAACACCACAAGGTATAACTTGCACCACCCTTGTTAACCCCTTCTTCCTTTGTGTGTTACCTAACCTATCAAGAGTAGCTCATCTTGTGTTTGCCGAAGCATTGTGTGCTTGATCTTGCATAAGTCATAGTGTAGAGGCAATAGCAAAAACTTGACTCCATAGCATAGCAAAGAAAGAGGTACAAAAAAAGCTTATAAGCAAAAGAAAAAGAGAAAGATACCAATACAAAAGATAGTCCAAAGCTTCTAAGCAAGAGTGCGAGCAAGAGCAAGGCAAGCGTACAAATCCGTTGCTTCTCCATCTTTTGGCAAACAGGCTACGGTCTCTCCTAGTGTTGGCACGACACCGAGCATTAGTCTTCGTTAGGACCAATTTTGTTCGTTGCTCATTTTCATAGTCGTGTTAGCCACATTAATCTCCACCGTGTGTGTATAGTCGTAGGTTCTCGTCCCCCTTTTGACCTTTTCCTTTGACTTGGTGTTTGGTTGGATTTTACCCACTTTTGACAATAACCTTTTTGTTTGGTTGTTCCATTTGCTATCCACCTTCCTACCCATCCACCATAGGCCTTTGTGTGTGTCTGTCTTGTGTATTCGCTTTGCTCTCGGCAAGAACAACCTTTCCAATTTTTGACTTGGTGAGGCAAGGTAGCACATACCATACCACCAATACCACCCTCGTTTCACTTGTGGTCAAACAGCATGTCTACGGAAAGCGAAGAAAGCGGAGATGGCAACTTCAACAACCAACATGGTCTTGCCACGTGCCACAACTTATGGGTGCAACGCCAATAATTCAATGCCCAATTTGAGAGGCTTGAGAACCGGCTTGATGAAACTTTTCGAGAATTCGACTACCGTGACCAGCAACACCAGGTAGAGCACAATGCTCAATTCCAAGATCTTAACCAAGCTATTGCCAACCTCGGCAATCGTCATGGACACCATTCAAGCTCGTCAAGTTTGTCTCGTGCGTGCTCCTCAAGTCATCATGGTGACTCCTCGCGCTCCCATTCTCATCATGGAGAACCCCACCACCACAATGGGGAACATCAAGCTCGTCATCACCATGAACAAGTGGTTGAGCCACAACATCAACAACCGCACCATGCAAGACGTCATCGACACCATGATCACCAGGCGCATCCGCAAAACCAAGAAGAACATGGTCGCCCTCCACAACAAGCTATGGTACAAGCGCCACCACCACCCCAAGAACAAGAACTCCTTGGTGAACACAACTGCGTTGATAGGCGCCAACACCCCAACCATGACCATCGCCATCAACAACAAGTTCATCGAGCACCACAATGGGATACAAGTGATGATGACGAGGCGGCACAACGCGTGAGACGCAACAACTGCTATGCTCAACCCCACCATCGTCATCAACAACCAATGAATGCAAATGATCCCGAGCAAAGGCATAGAAGAGACTTTGCGCATCAAGCTCCTCCTCAACCGCGTCCTCGAGAAAAATCAAGCTCCTCATCCACCACCATGTGCACCAAGTGAAGCTAGCATAAGGCAAGATCGCCACAACTACCACTGTGAACATGAAGAGGGCAAGTTTGGGAAGCTCAAGTTCATTATGCCCAAGTTCAAGGGAGAAGAAGACGCCAATGCATACATTTATTGGGAGCTCAAAGTTGACAAGATCTTCCGAGTCCACAACTACTCCGAAGAGAAGAAAGTTGCAATGGCATCCCTTGAGTTTGAGGACTATGCAAATGTTTGGTGGGAAGACTTCCAAAAGAACCGCGAGAAGAATGAGGAACCTCCAATTGAAACTTGGACCGAGATGAAGGAAGTAATGTACACACGCTTCGTCCCCGAGCATTATCGCCAAGATCTCTTCGACAAGCTACAAAACTTGAAACAAGGGACCAAGTCAATTGAAGATTTCTACAAGGAAATGGAGAAAACCATGATGTGAGCTGATGTGAGAGAACTCGAAGAGCAAACCATAGCAAGGTTCCTCAACGGTTTGAGCCGCCCGATAAGGAAGATTGTTGACTTTCAACCATACAAGAACCTCACCGAGCTCCTCCATCAAGCTACCAAAGCTGAGCAGCACTTGCAAAAGGAGAATGCATATGAAAAGAAAAAGTCGTACTTTGCGTCCACCAATGCAAATGCTCCCGCAAAGCCAACAAACCAAGCAACGAGCTCATCCAAGCAAGCAAAGACCGTGATAGCACCCTCCTCCAACACGACATCAGATAGTCAAGTCACTTGCTTCAAGTGTGGAGTGAAATGTCACAAGTCATATGAGTGCACCAACTCACGAGTGATGCTTACGGATGAGAATGGCGCAACCTACTCCGTAAGTGAAGAAGAGTATGAAGCTCTCACTCAATGAGCTATTGCAAGGACAGCCGCAATGGAAGAGGATGACACACTTGTATGCGAGCATGATTCGGGCCCCGCACTTGTCATAGAACAAACCTCGCCAACAAACTCCATCCCAAGAGAGGACCAACGCCTCAATTTCTTCCAAACTCGTGCCGGAATTGATGGCAGGTCCATAAAAGTGATCATCGATGGAGGTAGTTGCCAAAACCTCGCAAGTATGGAGCTTTGTGAGAAACTAAAGTTACAATGCATTGAGCACCCTCACCCCTACCATGTCCAATGGCTTGATGACAATGGAGCACTCAAGATAACATCAAAGGTCAACGTCTCCTTCAAGATTGGACCATATGAAGACACCGTCGAGTGTGACGTCGTGCCAATGTCTGTGTGCCACATGCTACTTGGAAGGCCATGGCAATATGATAAAGGAGCAATGCATCATGGTTCCACCAACCCATACTCCTTCAAGTGGAATGACAATAAATTGGTGCTCCAACCCATGACGCCTAGCCAAGTCATCGCATTCAACATGACACCCGTCAACAAGATACAGCAAGATAAAGTCCCTTGTGAGACGAGTGGTGAGAGAGTGAACCACCATCAAGAGAGTGAGTGCCACAAGCCAAAAATGAGTGGAAAAATCATGAGTGCCACGACGCAAGCCACAAAGTGTGAGAAGAGAGACTTGAGTGTGACCCATACTAACAATCATTCATACAATTCTCTCTCTTTGTTGTCGGTTTTGCAAGGTACCCAAGATACACCACCAACTACAAGGATAAGGCTACAAGATCTCCAACCACAACATGATGGCAAGATGTACCGCAAGCTCCTCAACAAGTTTGAGAATGGCTTCGACACCGGTGATCCGACCATGTACAAGAACAAGGCCAAGGACTCACCTCCTTCCTTGCATGATGAACGAACATCATCGAGGTCGACTCGTTTTCATGCGGGGGGAGATGATGTGGCCCAACATATGGAAACCACCTTTGTTCCACATCATGCCACGCTAATCATCACTCCAAAGGTGAACTCCTTCCATGCTCTGCCTTTTGTTGGTTATGATGCGAATGGAATCCTACTTGAGACAAATGCCCATGATGTGACTAGGTCCATGAACATGACGCCAAAAGGATGCAGCAAGGATGGTCATGAAGCCAAGACACCCAAGCAAGAGGCCTGGAAGAGAAGACGCAAGAAGTTGCTGAAACAGGACCGGAGTCTCCGGACCAGCAGACCGGAGTCTCCGGTCTACCACACCAGAGTCTCCGACCCGTCTCCGGACCGAGCCCCGAACCTGCGCCTGGGACAGTCTAAGACCCCCTCTGGAGGCGACACCAGAGACAGACCGGAGTCTCCAGCCCACACCGGAGTCTCAGGACCGAGCATCGTGGGCCTGCGCGCCTTAACCTGGGCTTGGCCTATGTAACGCCCCAAACTTCCTTCTTATGCTTGTTTTACCCCTACCTCGTGGCTGGCCTATATATATGCCCCCACCCCCTCCTTGAAACCCTAGAGATGATGATGAATTGAGGCATGTTCCAAACCCTAGATGGGAATCCCCTCTCAATAGTAAATCTATGAGTTGTACAAGGCCTTGGAGTCGGTGCCCGTCTCCAAGTTGTCATGACCCTCCTCAAGTGTTTGGTCTCTCCCTATCAAGGATTCTAGTAGTGCTTGGTCTCTCCCCTTTGGGATTCTACTTGGTTGTTACTCTCTCCTTGATTTGGATTCTACCATCCGCTTGCCGATCTCTCCTTTGGTGATTCTACCGCAAGATGTCTCGCCGAGGATTCTATTGGATTGGTTGTTCGAACCAACGGGAGCAAATCGAGTTGGGTGTGATTTGGCGTGTGTTTGTATCTTTACCTTGCATTAGAGTTGTGTTCATCGTGTTTTCCCTCACTTCCGCCTCAAATCCGTGAAGATCGGGCCACCCCAAGGGTAAATCCACAAGGAGACCCATAACAGATGTGGTTCCCATGACAGTTTGCCACATGCTTCTTGGTCGACCATGGCAATTTGACAAGGCTGCTCAACATGATGGTCGCACCAATGTATACACCTTCAAATGGATCAACAAAACATGTGTTTTGCAACCAATGACTCCTAGCCAAATAATTGCGGATAATGCAAAGGCTTTAGTGAGGACGCAAAGCACAACACCTACATGTGAGAAGAGCGGTGAGAGAGAACCACCTCATAGTGAGTGAGAGCCACAAGGCAAACTCGAGTGGAAAAACTAAGAGTATTCTCCTTGCCACAAAAAGTGAGATGAGAGATGTTCGGAACAACCCATCCATCTTGCACTATGTCCTCCTTTGCAAGGGACTAGCGCAAGGAAATAATGAATTAACCAATGTTCCCCCATCTTTGATGATTGTTTTGCAGGAATTCAAGGATGTCTTTCCCGAAGAGCTTCCACATGGACTACCTCCTCTTCATGGAATTGAGCATCGCATTGACCTCATCCCCGGCGCACCCCTTCTAAACCGCGCCGCCTACCGCATGAACCCGGAAGAGACGAAGGAGATCGAACGCCAAATCAACCAACTCGTCTCCAAAGGTTTGATCCAAGTTAGCACTAGTCCAAGTGCGGTACCGTGATTCTTGTCCCAAAAACGGATGATACGTTACGGTTATGCATGTACTGCCGTCCAATCAATGCTATCACCGTGCGTTATCGACATCCTATACCACGTATCGATGACATGCTTGATGAGTTATGTGGAGCCACTATTTTTCCGAAAATTGATCTTCGTAGTGGTTACCATCAAATATGCATGGCGGAAGGTGATGAGTGGAAAACTGCCTTCAAGACCAAACTAGATCTCTATGAATGGTTGGTCATTCCCTTTGGATTATCTAATTCCCCATCCACCTTCATGCGCCTTATGAATCATATCTTGCGTTCTCTCATTGGAAAAAGTGTTGTTGTCTATTTTGATGATATACTTGTGTATAGCAAGTCACTTGAGGACCATGTTACACATGTCAAGGAAGTTTTGCAAATCCTTAGACATGAAAAGCTTTATGCTAATCTTCCCAAGTGCACCTTTGCTAAAGACAAGTTGATTTTTCTTGGATTTGTCGTTTCTTCGAAAGGAATTGAAGTTGATGTTTCCAAGGTCAAGGACATACGAGATTGGCCCATCCCAACAAATGTGAGTGAACTCAAAAGTTTTCATGGGTTGGCCGGTTTCTATCGTTGCTTTGTGAAAGACTTTTCGACCATTGCTTGCCCTCTCAACGAGTTGACGAAAAAGAATGTCACCTTTATATGGGGCAAAGCACAACAAAAAGTTTTTGATGAACTCAAAAAGAGGCTCACCGAAGCACCTCTCCTTGCGTTACCGGATTTCACAAAAACTTTTGAGATAGAGTGTGATGCTAGTGTTATTGGCATTGGAGGGGTCCTTATGCAAAACAGACGTCCTATAGCGTACCATAGCGAGAAACTTGATGTGCTCGCCTTAACTATCTGATTTATGACAAAGAGATTTTTGCCTTAGTTCGTGTCCTTCAAGTTTGGCAACACTGCCTATGGCCCAAATAATTTATCATACATTCCGACCATGAGTCGTTAAAATATCTCAAAGGCCAAGCCAACTTGAGTAAGAGACACGCTAAGTGGGTTGAGTTCATGGAGTCTTTTCTCTACATTGTCAAGTATAAGAAGGGCAAAGATAATGTAGTTGCAAGCACACAAGCCTTCTTACCAGACCTGGAATCAACGTGTTGGGTCTTGGGGAAATAAAATCTTTGTATGCATCCGACCCATTCTTTGAACCAATTTTCGCAAAGTGCTCCATTGACAAAGGAGTGGATGATTTCTATTTGCATAAGGGCTTCCTCTCTAAACAAAACAAGCTTTACATTCCGAAGTCATCCCTCCAACTCTTGCTTCTCCAAGAATCTCATGGTGGAGGCCTTATGGGTCACTTTGGCCATGATAAGACATTGGACATGCTCTCCACTCACTACTTTTGGCCCAAGATGAAGCGCGACGTGGAGCGCTATGTTTAACGATGCATGGCATGTGTTCAAGCTAAGTCACAAGCTAACCCTTATGGTCTTTATATGCCATTGCCTATTCCTCATACACCATGGTCCGACATTAGTATGGATTTTGTATTAGGATTGCCTAGATCAAAGCATGGTCATGACTCTATATTTGTTGTCGTGGATCGCTTTTCCAAAATGGCACACTTCATACCGTGCCATAAGACCGATGATGCTTCACATGTTGCAAATCTGTTTTTCAGGGAAATCGTCCGTCTTCACGGTGTGCCAAGAACAATCATATCCGACCACGACGTCAAATTCATGAGCTACTTATGGAAGACCCTCATGGCCAAGCTCGGCGTGAAGCTTCTCTTTTCATCCACATCGCATCCTCAGACCGATGGCCAAACCGAAGTTGTCAACTGAAGCCTCGGAACTCTTCTCCGTGTGTTGATCAAGAAGAACTTGAAGGATTGGGAGGAATGCATTCCACACGCCGAGTTCGCCTACAACCGTGCCAAGCACTCAAAAACCAAGATGAGTCCATTCATGATCGTCTATGGTTTCGAGACCCTCACCGCGCTCGACATCCTACCGCTACCTCTACATGAGCGCATAAACATGGACGTCGATAAGCGCGCACAAGCTATGAAGAAGCTTCATGAAGAAACAAGAGCTACTATCAAGCAACACGTCCTTCGCCAAGCTTCAAGGTTAAACAAGGACAAGAAGGAGATGATATTTGAAGAAGGTGATCTTGTGTGGATACACCTAAGCAAAGAGCTCTTCCCCAAGGAACGCGACTCCAAGGTCAAGCCAAGAGGAGATGGTCCCTTCAAGGTCCTCAAGAGAATCAACAACAACGCCTACATCATCGACATACCGGCGTCCAAGTACCTCGCAAGCAATACGTTCAACGTCAAAGATCTCTCACCCTACCATGGAGATGTTCAAGATGACAACCATGAAGAGTCGAGGACGACTCTTTCCCAAGGGGGGAGCTGATGCAGCCCGTCCTACGGACGCTCCTACATCTACACCACCAAGTCCCCCAAGTGGACCCATGACCCGTGCCCGAGCCAAACTCCTTCAAGCTAAGGTGAATTCGCTCCTTGTCTCATGTGACTTCGATACATCCTTGGATGGCTTGCTACTTCATGCCAATACCTTATGCATCCTTAGGTATGAACCCCATGAAGAAATACCAAGAGAAGAAGCCAAGACAACACGAACCGAGTACCTGTGCAACAACCCGCCCGGGGGACGGGCGCTAGACTCCTCGCTGAAGCGTCCGACGCCGCCGTGATGGAACCAGGACCAGAATTTCCGGCGCACGGTGGAACCGAGCGGCACACACCGAAACACCGTTATGTATGCCATTACGGTGGCTGACCGGAATGACCAGCGTGGACCGGAAATTCCAACGCCCAGACCGACGCGACCGGACTTATTGCTGGAACGCCCAGTCTCAAAGTCAACACAGGTTTGATGCCCGAGAATATTCCTATTTCGTCCAGTTTTTACCCTTTTATGCCTAAAGTACCCCTGAACTAGTGGCTGACCTATATATAGTCCCCCACCTCCATTATAAACCATAGGCATGATATTTGGAATCAGTGGAAACCCCTTGTGGATCTATCTTGTTCCTGCCTCATGCTCCTTTGACAAAGGAGCACCAAATATCACAAACCTCGTTGGAGTTTGCATCGTGCCTCCGCGTTGTACAAGGCCTAGGCATTGGAGTCCCTTTGCCTAGACGTCAAGATCTCACCGAGTCTCCCATCTCGCCGTTCCGGTTCGAGAGAGAGATCCCCGCCCGACACTGATCCTAGGGATTGTGCCGGACGGATAGCCGCCGGCGTGAGCAATTGGCTTGTATCATGTCTTTGTGGTGTGTGTGTTCATCCTGTTCTTCGTGTGTGAATTTGCGGATTCGCTCTCTCCCTCATCCCCACACCTTCTCCGCCTCGATTTCAAGGGATTCGTGAAAGATCGGGCCACCCTCGAGGTTAACCCTCAACAATCTCTATACCCGAGCTCTTACTTATGCACCTTACTTTCTGATAGCCTTCGTGATTGAAGTCTATTTCTTGCTATCACATAGTAACTTGTCTTGCTTAGCATAATTTGTTAGTGCACATAGGGGAACCCTATTTATTCTAGGTTTTGTGCTTGACAGAGTAAACGCTAGTTTAATTCCGCCTTTGTTGATCCCCTCTCTTAAAAGTTTTAAAATGCCTATTCACCCCCTCTAGTCGACATCTGTGTACTTTCACTATCCTTTACTCCTTACTTGTTATTGCTTGCTTGCTTTTCATATAGGTTCTCTCACCTAGTTGCACATCTAGAGAACTTACTTTGTGTTAGACCTTAACTTGAAAAGAAGTAAAAAATTGAGAAGCGCCTACTCACCCCCTCTAGTCGCTTATATCAATCTTTCAATTGGTATCAGAGCGAGGTGCTCTTCTTTGGCTTAACCGCCTAAGAGAAGTATGAGTGACTCGAAGGGGAGTGATACCACTCCCAAACTAATACCCATCACTAAGAGAGAGCTTGACGAATGGATTGATTCGGTCCGTCAAGAGATGAAAGCCATGTTTGAGCTATACCTTGGTAAGAAGGATATTGTTTTTGCCGATGCCATTGATAATCAATCAAGTGGTCCCAAACCGGTGGAAGATCCCCTCAAGGATCCCTCCACCAGTGAAGGTAGCAACAAGGATAAAGCTAAGCCTATGTGAAGCGTTCCACCACCACCTAGCTACAATGTTGCTTCCCTCCCCACACCTCACATAAACCATCTTGGTCCTCCCCCAAGCTTGATGATTCTAACTTCGCCAATTGGCAATATCTAATGCGCTCTCACTTGAAAAGTTCTAGTGTCTTTATTTGGAAGGTTGTGGAGTTTGGCTTCTATCCTCGCGACCCCTATAACATGACACCCACCGAGGAAATCAACACATGGACATTCTCCAAGATGCATTGACTCATGAGCAAATGACTCACATTCACTCTTATGACACCACCAAGGAAGCTTGGAATGCTCTTCAACGAGTCTATCTTGGCAATGAAAGCATTCAAAACTCCAAGTTTGAAGAAATTCACTATGAAGCCTATGCCTTTGTTCGAAAGGAAGATGAGACTCGCAAAGACCTTTATCGAAGGGTCATGGCCCTTTCGATTAGGATGATTGACCATGGTATTAGGAATGTAGATGATAAGTGAATCAAGCGCAAGTTCATGCAAGCCATCTTGCCCTTCCATAGAGAAATGGCCAAAAATATTCGCTCATAGGCGGACTTATATGCAATGACCTCCAATGAAGTGCTAAATGAGTTTGTGGCTCTTGGAATCATGAACAATACCACTGATGATGCTCTTGATTGTGCTCAGAGAATGTATTCTCTAACTCTTGCTTTGAAGGCCAAGGCTCATGTCTATGAAGAAGTTGATTCGTTGGGGATGATAGAAGGAGATGACGAAGACATCAAGTGTGCTCTCCATGAGCAATTGGCGTTAGTCTCAAGAAGGTTTTGGAAGAACCAATGGAAGGGTAATCCATCAAGGACTACCACAACTAGCACGAAACCCAAGTCGCGATCATGTTACAATTGTGGAGAAACCAACCACTTCATCGCCGAGTGCCCATATGAGAAGAGAGAAGACCATGGAGGAAGGCTCATCTGGAAATCCAAGTTCAAGTCCACTGCAAACAAGAACTTCGTCAAGAAAGATCAAAAAAAGAACTTCGGAAACAAGAACTACCCCAACAAGAATAAGCCACAAAAATATGTGTTGGTGTCCCATGAAGAATATTTAGCGAACAATGAGAATGATAGTGATGATGAAGATGATGGAGATATTGTGGGCATGGCCGCCATTGCCACCACTACCGCTACGACTTCCACAACATCTCTCTTCGACTCTCCCAATGAGAACAAGCGCGTCACCAAGTCTACATGTCTAATGGCTACTACTACCTCGACCTTCTCACCGACATCCCTCTCTGACTCTCCCAATGAGGACAAGCTCGACACCAACCCCACATGTCTCATGGCTAAAGCCTCCATGGTAACTCCTCCACCCACTATTCATCCTTCTATTAATGCATCTTCATATGATGATGAAATGAGTCTCAAGATTAAGGAGATAGTGGAATCCACTAGTTGCTTAAATAACATAGAAGGTGAAGCCAAGATGTTTGTTGAGGCTCTAATGAGTCAACTAGGTGAAGCTCTCTATATCATTGACAAGAGGGATGATTCCATCTCGGAGATGTTTGGTCATGCTCGGGAGGCCACCATGGAGATTGGCGCCTTAACTGATTCTCTTGAGGAAGAGCAAAGTAAAAGAGTTTGTTGAGGACAAACCTTTAGGGTGGCCCGATCTTTCACGATTCCCTTTTAAATCGAGGATGGAGTGCGGGGGAAGGAGGGGAGGATGAACACGACGAACGCACGCATGAAGAACGTGAAGAACACACACACACACAAAACCACGATACACACCAATAGCTCACGCCGGCGGTGACCGGTCCGGCACAATCCCTAGGATCAGCATCGGGCGGAGGACTCTCTCTCGAATCGGCACGGCGAGATGGGAGACTCGGTGAGATCTTGACGTCTTGGCAAAGGGACACCGAGGCCAAGGCCTTGTAAAACGCGGAGGCATGATGCAAACTCCAACGAGGTTTGGGATATTGGTGCTCCTTGGTCAAGGAGCATGAGGCAAGAATTAGACAGATCCACAAAGGGGTTTCCACTAATTCCAATATCATGCCTAGGGTTTACAATGGAGGTGGGGGACTATATATAGGCCATTCATTTAAACAGGGGTATTTTAGGAATAAAAGACAAGTTCTGGACGGACTAAGGGGTACATGGGCCAAAGGCCCAAAGGCCTTTTCATGCCTGGCGACGGTCGGACCGGAGACTCCGGTCTAGGCCAGAGAATCCGGTGTAGCCTCCGGATCAGCCTTCGGGGGCCTTGATCGCCAGGGCCCCAGTGCGAAGTCGGTGGGGAGCAGGTCAGTGTCTTCTCTTCAGGCTGGACTTTGATGGACCGGAGACTCTGGTGGAGAGCCAGAAGACTCCCACCTCGCGAGGAGGCGGAGGCTCTGCTTCTTCTCGCTTGTTGCTCCTTGTTCTCCATACTTGGGTGCTTTGTGACATGTCGGGTTTTACCTTTGTGACATGTGTCAGCTTCATGATGATGCATAGGGTAGTTGCATGAAGTAGCATGCCATCCAAGGAGGTATCAAATTGGCACGAGGAGAGGAGCGAGTTCACCTTAGCTTGTAGGAGTTTGGCTCGGGCACGAGTTATGGGTCCACTTGGGGGACTTGTTGTTGTAGATGTAGGAGCGTCTGTAGGACGGGCCGCATTAGCTCCCCCCTTGGGAAAGAGTCGTCCTTGACTCTTCATGGTTATCATCTTGAACATCTCCATGGTAGGGTGAGAGGTCCTTGACATTGAATGTATTGCTTGCAAGGTACTTGGAGGTTGGTATGTCGATGATGTAGGCGTTGTTGTTGATTCTCTTGAGGGCCTTGAAGGGGCCATCTCCTCTTGGCTTGAGCTTGGAGTCACGTTCCTTGGGGAAGCAGTCTTTGCTTAGGTGTATCCACACAAGGTCACCTTCTTCAAAGATCATCTCCTTCTTGTCCTTGTTTAATCTTGAAGCTTGGCGAAGGACTTGTTGTTCGATAGTAGCTCTTGTTTCTTCATGAAGTTTCTTCATAGCTTGTGCGCGTTTCTCGACGTCCATGTTCGTGCGCTCATGGAGAGGTAGTGGTAGGATGTCGAGTGTGGTGAGGGGCTCAAAACCATAGACGATCATGAATGGACTCATCTTGGTTGTTGAGTGCTTGGCTCGATTGTAGGAGAACTCGGCGTGTGGAATGCATTCCTCCCAATCCTTCAGGTTTTTCTTGATTAACACACGAAGTAGAGTTCCGAGGCTTCGGTTGACAACTTCGGTTTGGCCATCAGTTTGAGGATGCGATGCGGATGAAAAGAGGAGCTTGACGCCGAGCTTGGCCATGAGGGTCTTCCATAAGTATCTCATGAATTTGACGACGCGGTCGGAGACGATTGTCCTTGGAACACCGTGAAGATGGACGATTTCCCTGAAAAACATAGTTGCAACATGTGAAGCATCGTCGGTCTTATCGCATGGTATGAAGTGTGCCATGTTGGAAAAACGATCCACAACAACAAAGATAAAATCATGACCATGCTTAGATCTAGGCAATCCTAACACAAAATCCATGCTAATGTCGGACCAAGGTGTATGAGGAATAGGCAATGGCATATAAAGACCATAAGGGTTAGCTTGCGACTTAGCTTGAACACATGTCGTGCATCATTGAACATAGCGCTCCACGTCACGCTTCATCTTGGGCCAAAAGTAGTGATTGGAGAGCATGTCCAATGTATTGTCGCGACCAAAGTGACCCATAAGGCCTCCACCATGAGATTCTTGGAGAAGCAAGAGTTGAAGCGACGACTTTGGAATGCATAGCTTGTTTTGTTTAAAAAGAAAGCCCTTATGCAAATATAAATCATCAACTCCTTTGTTATTGGAGCACTTTGCGAAAATTGGTTCAAAGAACGGGTCGGAAGCATACAAAGATTTTATTTCCTCAAGACTCAACACGTTGATTTCAAGTCTCGTAAGAAGGCTTGTGTGTTTGCGAGACAAAGCGTCTACAACTACATTATCTTTGCCCTTATTATACTTGACAATGTATGGAAAAGACTCGATGAACTCAACCCACTTACCGTGTCTCTTGCTCAAGTTGGCTTGGCCTTTGAGATATTTCAACGACTCGTGGTCGGAATGTATGATAAATTCCTTGGGCCAAAGGTAGTGTTGCCAAACTTTAAGGACACGAACTAAGGCAAAAACCTCTTTGTCATAAATTGGATAGTTAAGGCGAGCACCATCAAGTTTCTCTACCAGCTGCAAGTAAGGAGCTATAGAATACTGTTTTGCATAAGACATTCTTAATTGGATATTAAAACATTGCCATCAAGTTTCTACGCTATAGTAGGCTATAGAGACGTCATTTTATAAGGACTCTCAATGCCAACTACCACTAGCATCACACTCTATCTCAAAAGATTTGTGAAATCAATTAGCAAGGAGAGGTGCTTGGTGAGCCTCTTTTAAGTTAAATCAAAAGCTTTTGTTAAAGCTTAGCCCTACCTATACATTCTTTTCGCCAACGCTTAGAGTGACAAGTAATATAAAAGTTCACAAAGCCACGATAGAAATTGGCCAACCCATGAAAACTTTAAGTCTGATTTACATTTTTGGATAACATCTTCAAAGGCCCTTGACCTGAAATATTGTCTCAATTCCTTTCAAGAAACGGTAAATTCAAAAATAATTATATGTTCTTAGTAAAGGCATTTGGGATTAGTATAAAGTTATGTTCGGTGATCGTAAACTTTGATATGTGCTATATGGGTTCTCAAGTGATTTGCTATAAACAAGAAATATTATCGAATAGACAAATAACATCTTTCCAATGAAGGATATGATCATGAGGTTGATGAATGGGCCTTAGATAAACCAGGGTATAACCATCTATAGAGACCAAAGCTATCTTGAAGGCGTTTTCACTCATCACCTCATCAGCGATTTGATGGTAACCATTAAGATCATTTTCAAAAATAGTGGTCGATAACTCATCGCGCGTCATAGAGACGCAGGCGGATAATATAACGTGACGGTGATAGTTGATTGGACGGCAGTCCATGCATGTCTAACGTATCATCCGCTCTTTTTGAACAAGTATCACGAGTATCGGCACCATCTGCAAGCACTTGGATCAAACTTTGAGACGAAGTTGGTTGATCACTGATTCTTCGTCCTTCGGGTTCAGGCAAGCGCGCCGTTGGGAAGTGGTGCACCGGGATGAGGTCATCACATGTTCTATTCATGAAGAGGAGGGCCCCGCAAATTATTGACTCATCTCGGTGTAACTTTCCAAATCGCGCATCAGCATTTAAACTCGGAGGACACGGCGATCAACAAATCAACCAACCTGTTTCCAAAAAGGTTGAATTCAAGTTAAATAATTAGTCCAAGTGTCACCCGGATATCACCCAAAGACGGATGATGAATATATGTATGGACTGCCTAATCAATGCTATCACTGGTATGCTATCGACATCCCATAATTAATGCCTGTGACATGTTTTATGATTTGTGGAGCTAAAACACATCTAGTAGGAACAATTACAATGGTTGAAGGTGATGATGAACTGCTTCAGGACTAAACTTGGTCTTTGCGGATGGTTACGTGCCTGGTTATCTAAGTCTATCCACTTATACCATGAACTATGGCTTCCAGTTTCCTCATTAAAAAGTGTTGTTGTCTATTTTGATGATATTCTTGTTTATATAAATCACTTGAGGACCATATAATATATGTCAGCAAAGTTTTGCAACCTCAGACACAAAAAGCTTTATGCTAATCTTCCCAAGTGCACCTTGCTAAAGATGTTGATTTTTCTTGGATTTGTGCTTTCCTTGAAGTTGATATTTCCAAATTCAAGGACATACGAGATTGGCCCATCCCAACAAATGTGAGTGAACTCCAAAGTTTTCATGGGTTGGTCGATTTCTATTGTCGCTTTGTGAAAGACTTTTCCACTATAGCTTGTCCTCTCAACGAGTTGACGAAAAAGAATGTCACCTTCGTGTGGGGCAAAGCACAACAAAAAGCTTTTGACGAACTTAAAAAGAGGCTCACCGAAGCACCTCCTTATGCTACCGGATTTCACAAAAACTTTCGAGATAGAGTGTGATGCTAGTGGTATTGGCATTGGAGGAGTCCTTATGCAAAATGGACGTCCTATAGCCTACCATAGCGAGAAACTTGATGGTGCTCGCCTTAACTATCCCATTTATGACAAAGAGCTTTTTGCCTTAGTTCATGTCCTTCAAGTTTGGCAACACTACCTTTGGCCCAAGGAATTTATCATACATTCCGACCACGAGTCGTTGAAATACCTCAAAGGCCAAGCCAGCTTGAACAAGAGACACGCTAAGTGGGTTGAATTCATGGAGTCTTTTCCGTACATTGTCAAGTATAAGAAGGGCAAAGATAATGTAGTTGCGGACGCATTGTCTCGCAAACATACAAGCCTTCTTACGAGACTTGAAATCAACGTGTTGGGTCTTGAGGAAATAAAATCTTTGTATGCTTCCGATTCGTTCTTTGAACTAATTTTGGCAAAGTGCTCCAATGACAAAGGAGTTGATGATTTGTATTTGCCTAAGGGCTTTCTATTTAAACAAAACAAGCTATGCATTCCGAAGTCGTCGCTTCAAATTTTTCTTCTCCAAGAATCTCATGGTGGAGGCCTCATGGGTCACTTTGGCCATAACAAGACATTGGACATGCTCTCCACTCACTATTTTTGGACCAATATGAAGCGCGACGTGGAGCGCTACGTTCAACGATGTACGACATGTGTTCAAGCTAAGTCGCAAGCTAATCCTTATGGTCTTTATATGCCATTGCCTATTCCTCATACACCTTGGTCCGACATTAGCATGGATTTCGTGTTAGGATTACCTAGATCTAAGCATGGTCATGATTCTATATTTGTTGTTGTGGATCGTTTTTCCAAAATGGCACACTTCATACCGTGCCATAAGATCGACGATGCTTCACATGTTGCAAATCTGTTTTTCAGGGAAATCGTCCATCTTCACGGTGTGCCAAGGAAAATCATCTCCGACCGTGACGTCAAATTCATGAGCTACTTATGGAAGACCCTCATGGCCAAGCTTAGCGTCAAGCTACTCTTCTCATCCGCATCGCATCCCCAAACTGATGGCCAAACTGAAGTTGTCAACTGAAGCCTCAGAACTCTCCTACGTGTGTTGATCAAGAAAAACTTGAAGGATTGGGAGGAATGCATTCCCCACGCTGAGTTCGCCTACAACTAAGCAAAACACTCAACAAACAAGATGAGTCCATTCATGATCGTCTATGGTTTCGAGCCCCTCACCGCGCTCGACATCCTACCACTACCTCTCCATGAGCGCACGAACATGGACATCGAGAAGCGCGCACAAGCTATGAAGAAGCTTCACGAAGAAACAAGAGCTACTATCGAACAACAAGTCCTTCACCAAGCTTCAAGGTTAAACAAGGACAAGAAGGAGATGATCTTTGAAGAAGGTGACCTTGTGTGGATACACCTAAGCAAAGACCGCTTCCCCAAGGAACGTGACTCCAAGGTCAAGCCAAGAGGAGATGGTCCATTCAAGGTCCTCAAAAGAATCAACAACAACGCCTACATCGTCGACATACCAACCTCCAAGTACCTTGCAAGCAATACATTCAATGTCAAGGATCTCTCAGCCTTCCATGGAGATGTTCAAGAGGATATCCATGAAGAGTCGAGGACGACTGTTTCTGAAGGGGGGGAGCTGATGCGGCTCATCCTACGGACGCTCCTACATCTACACCACCGAGTCCCCGAAGTGGACCCATGACTCGTGCCCGAGCCAAACTCCTACAAGCTAAGGTGAACTCAGTCCTCTCCTCATGCCAATTTGATACCTCCTTGGATGGTTTGCTACTTCATACGACTACTATGTGCATCATCAGGTACGAACCCCCGCCGCGTTGACCCTCGAGCCCAGGATCTTTACCTGCCCTGAAGCAGACTGACCCGGAGTGTCCGCCCGGATCCAGCCGGAGTGTCCGGCCCGACCGGAGTGTCTGGCGCGACTCGGCCGGAGTGTCCGGCCTGCCCCAGCCCGAACCTGGCGTGGACATTCAGAAGGTCAATTCAGACACTCCGCGGACACCATCCGGAGTGTCCGGCCACCCCGGACTGTCCGGTCTTTCCGACCCGGACTGTCCGGCCCAAGTGATGGGCATGCGAGCCTAGCTGGGCCCTATGGCCCATGTACCCCTCTACTTCGCCCAGAACTCTACTTTAATGCCTGAATTACCCCTGAACTTGTGGTTGGCCTATATATAGTTCCCCACCTCCATTGTAAACCCTAGGCATGATATTGGAATTATTGGAAACCCCTTTGTGGATCTATCTAATTCTTGTCTCATGCTCCTTGACTAAGGAGCACCAATATCCCCAAACCTCGTTGGAGTTTGCATCGTGCCTCCACATTATACAAGGCCTACGCATTGGTGTCCCTTTGCCTAGACCTCAAGATCTCACCGAGTCTCCCATCTCGCCGTGCCGGTTTGAGAGAGAGTCCTCCGCCCGACGCTGATCCTAGGGATTGCGCCGGACCGGTCACCGCCGGCGTGAGCTATTCGTGTGTATCGTGATTTTGCATGTGTGTTTTCATCGCGTTCTTCGTGCGTGTGTTCGTCGTGTTCATCTTCCCCTCCTCTCCCTGCACTCCATCCTCGATTTGAAAGGGAATCGTGAAAGATCGGGCCACCCTAGAGGTTTGCCCTCAACATGAAGGAAGGCTTGGAGGTACTTGAGGAGCTTCCATTGAAAGTTGTGTAGCGGTTGAAGCTTGCTTGTAGGTGAAGTACGTCTTGGGCTTGTTGTACTTGATATCCTCTTGCACTTGATGTTCAGCCTTTGTTGCGATGTGCACAAGCTCAACCATGGTGTTGTATGTTTGGAACTCGACAATGCGCTTGATTGGGTGATTCAAGCCAATAAGGAAACGTGCCATTGTTTGCTCCATGCGTTCATCAATGTTGGTGCGAATCAAGTTGAGTTCTATTTCCTTGAAGTACTCTTCCACGGTCTTTGTCCCTTGACGAAGCGCTTGAAGGTTGTTGAAGAGGTCACGCGTGTAGTGCGCGGGGACGAACCGGGATCTCATGTGAGCCTTCATGTCATGCCAAGTTGTGATTGGTGGCTCTTGTCTTGCATCACGAGCAACTTGAACTTGTTCCCACCAAAGGTTGGCATATTCATCAAACTCAAGCGAAGCCATGGTGACCATCTTCTCGTTGCTATAATTGTGCATGCGGAAGATCTTGTCGACTTTGGGTGCCCATGAGAGGTATTCTTCGGGGTCATTGGATCCGGTGAACTTGGGCATTGTGAACTTGAGCTTTCCAAAAGTTTCTTCATTGTTGCGGTCATTGCAACGAGCTTGGTGACCTTGTTGATGATCTTGTAGTTGGGGAGGTGAAACTTGGCTGTCGCGTCCTTGTTGCGGAGCTTTCTCTTGATATTGTTGTTGAGGAGCTTGCTCTTGCTCTTGGCACGGTTGTTGACGTGGTTGAGGCGCTTGGGCCTCATGGTGGCCAGGGTGTGGAGCCTCTTGACGTGGTTGATGATGAAGAGGAGGCTCGTTCCTCGGTTGGTGATGTTGGTTAGGAACATTGGCCTCATGGATAAGAACATGGTCATGAGCCTCTTGACGTGGTGGGCGTCGCTCAACTTGTATCACTTGACACTCCAAGTTTTGTTGAGGTGGAGGAGGCGCCTCGTGATGACCATGGTGTCGGTGCGGACGTTCGTGACGTTGATGACGAAGAGGAGGATCTTGGAGAGCTTCACGTTGATGACGAGTTTGATTCTCCAAATTGGAGTCATCACTTGTTGTGTCAAGTATGTGTCGCGGTCGATGGTGGTAGACTTGCAGTTGCACTTGCGGTTGCGCTTGCGGTTCCTCGTGTGGTTGCTCTTGTTGGATCACTAGTGCCCTTGCGTGATGACGGTGTGCTTCTTGCCTTGCTCGTGGCCTTGAAGAGAGGTCACCATGATAGCTTGACATTGCGGCATGCCGTGGGGAGGGTACATAGTTCGAAGAGGTTCCATCTTCAACCACGGGGGCATCATTGCATCTTGGAGCACTTGGAGGTAGATCTTGTTGTGGAGGTGCATGACGACGCGAAGAACTTGAAGAGCTTGAAGCACGTGAACACGGTCTTGACATTTCGTCAATGAGGCGTCAAAGATTGTCATTTGTTTTTCGGCGACGGAGCGTTGAAGCGACTCATTTTGGTGGCCTAAGTTGTGATGCATTGCTTGCATTTGCCTTTCAAGGCCATCAAAGCGGTTGTCGATGTTCTTGAACTCGGCTTGCATCTCGCCAAATTGTTCATCTTGTCGCGTCTCAAGGGCTTGGCAACGTTCACGGAATTCTTGGCGGACGATGAAGTGACTTGCGCGCGTCATGTACGGTCCTTGATCTTGTTCTTGGGAAGGTGGTTGGCTCGGCTCACCGTGCCTATCCATCATGCAAAGCACACAAGTATTGTATATGGAAGTGGAATATGGTGGTGTTAGCCTTGTACCTCACCTTGGGGATTGCACCAAACTAGAAACCACAAGTGAGAGCTATAAGCATGCAAAGTGGAAATGCAAATAAAACTCACACTAAAGAAAGAACTAACTCTCAAAAGCTTGTTGGTGGTAGGTTAGGATTGTGGAATGCCAAAGAACCAACCAAAAGAAAAGGGATAGTCAAAAGTGGGTAAAATCCAACAAAACTCAAATCAAAGGCGAAGGTCAACAACTCAAAAGGGTGACAGGAACCTACGACTATATACACACACGTGAGAAAGTTGGGATTGACATGACTATGAAAATGAGCAAACAAAATGTCCTAACAAAGACTAAGCTCGTTGTCGTGCCAATGCAAGGAGAGACCGTGGCTCGTTTGCAAAGAAGAAAAGTGAGCAACGGATTTGTGCACTTGCCTTGGGTGCTCTTCTTTCTCTCTTGCTTACAAGCTTTGAGACTCTCTTTGGCAATGGGAGACTATTTTTCTTTTGCTTTTTCTTTGTATCTTTTTCTTTATTTTTTTTGCTCTCCCTTGGTGCTACCTAGACACACTTGATATTGATCTTGCACTCTCACTATCCAAGGAAAAATGCACAATGCTCAAGAAAACACAAGATGAGCCACTCTCATAGGATAGGTACACACAAAGGAACATAGGGGTTAATAAGGTGACACAAGTTATACCTTCTTTGATGATGAACTTGGCATCGGTAGTGCGGGATGATGTTCGTGGGCCGTGGTGTCGATGAGCGCGGGGATTGTCGATGCGGAAGCTTGTTGTTAGTTGACGACACGCACACGGCACAAACAAACAAGAGGAAATTAGCCAATGCAAGATTAGAGGCAAAACTGTCAAAATCAGGCGTCAGGCCGGAGACTCTGGGGTTTTAGGCCGGAAACTCCGGTCCAGGTCGGAGAATCCGGTGTGGGTAGACCGGAGACTCTGGTGTAGGCCAGAGACTCCGGTGTGCAGGTCGGAGACTCTGGTCTGGAGTCAGATCGAGAACTGCTCGTGTTCTTGAGCAGAAATCCACGCCTTGGGTCCTCAAATCCAAGAAAAATTGGCCAAATTGGGCTGGGAAAACGCAGGATAAAGCTGGACCAACACCTAAGACAAGGTTTGGTCGGATCAAAACCACAAATAACACTCCAAATCTAGAGATCGATCCAAAGGCAAATATGAGTTTTTTTTGGGGATTTTCGAATTTTGGGTGGATAGAAGAAAAATTTTGGGGGAAATCGTGAGCAACGAAGCTCTTGATACCAATATGTTGAGGGCAAACCTCTAGGGTGGCCCGATCTTTCACGATTCCCTTTCAAATTGAGGATGGAGTGCGGGGGAAGGAGGGAAGGATGAACACGACGAATGCACACACGAAGAACGCGAAGAACACACACACACAAAACCACGATACACACCAATAGCTCACGCCGGCGGTGACCGGTCCGTGGCAATCCCTAGGATTGGCGTCGGGCAGAGGACTCTCTCTCGAACCAGCACGGCAAGATGGGAGACTAGGTGAGACCTTGACCTCTTGGCAAAGGGACACCGATGCCAAGGCCTTGTACAACGCGGAGGCACGATGCAAACTCCAACGAGGTTTGGGATATTGGTGCTCCTTGGTTAAGGAGCATGAGGCAAGAATTAGACAGATCCACAAAGGGGTTTCCACTAATTCCAATATCATGCCTAGGGTTTACAATGGAGGTGGGGGACTATATATAGGCCAGCCACTTAAACAGGGGTACTTTAGGAATAAAAGACAAGTTCTGGACGGACTAAGGGGTACATGGGCCGAAGGCGCAAAGGCCTTTTCGTGCCTGGCGACGGTCGGACCGGAGACTCCGGTGTGCAGGCCGGAGACTCCGGTCTAGGCCGGAGAATCCGGTGTAGCCTCCGGATCAGCCTCCGAAGGGGCCTTCAGATTGTCCCAGGGCCCGGTGTAGGGGGTCAGACCGGAGGGAGGGCCGGAGTCTCCGGTGTCTTCAGGCCGGAGACTTTGGTGGACCGGAGACTCCGGTGTGTGCAGACCGGAGACTCCGATCTGAGCAGCTCCAGCGGCTCCTGCTTCACGCTCTGCTCCTTGTTCTCCATACTTGGGTGCTTGGTGACGTGTCGAAGCTTCGTACCTGATGATGCATAGGGTAGTTTCATGAAGTAGCATGCCATCCAAGGAGGTATCAAATTGGAATGAGGAGAGGAGCGAGTTCACCTTAGCTTGTAGGAGTTTGGCTCGGGCACGAGTCATGGGTCCACTTGGGGGGACTTGTTGGTGTAGATGTAGGAGTGTCCGTAGGATGGGCCGCATCAGAGTTACTCTTGAAGAGACCTATATTTCTCATGAAGAATCTTTTAACTTGAATATCTCTAAACTTGTCAAAGAACGTGACCATGCTCTTGCATTAACTAATGTGCTTAAAAAGGAAAAACTCAAGTTTGGGGTTGGTCATGATAGACTAAATGAAGGATTTGAGAAACTCAAGAAGGAACATGAGGCCTTGTTGAGGAAATTCTCTACTCTTTCAAAGTCACATGAATAAGTTCAAACTCAAGTAACAAAAGATTTCAACCTTGTCATCTAGTATTGCTTCATGTTCTACTAACCCTTGTTGTGAGCATGGAGATCTTCTCTAGGAGAACAAGAAGTTGAAAGCTACAATTGAAAAGGCCTTGTCTCTTGCATACATGGTGAGAAAAGCCTAAATGACCTTTTGAGCAATGAAAGGGACAACATGGCTAAAGAAGGACTTGGATTTGCATCCAAGTGAAAGAAGAAGACCAAGAGAAAGAAGAAGAATATCTTGCCCACTCCCCTTCCAAAATGATTACCTTTGTGAAGGAGGGCAAGATGGAAAAATATAAGGAGCCAAGTGTCCGAAATAGTGGTGATGAACCCTCTCATAATGATTTCGCGGGAAAATATAATCCTTCCTATGTTCTTATGAAATCTTATGATGGTCATGTCTATGCTAAATATGTAGGCACCTCTTATGATGATGATTACCATTGGTCCATTAGGGTTCCTAAGGTTCTTGTGACTAACAAAAGAGGACCCATTCAACACTGATACCTAAAAACAAGCATTGATTTCTTGTAGGTCTATGCTTCTAGTGGAAGAAAATGGGTGGTTGATAGTGGTGCCACAAGTCATATGACCGGAAGCTAAGGAATGCTTGATGATACAATACCTAATACTTCCAACATGTATGTCACTTATGGAGATGGATCAACATCAAAGGTATTGGGTTTGGGTAAGGTAGTGGTCACATCGGATATACCCATCATGGACATTTTGCTTGTCAAAACCCTTTCATACAATTTACTTCCCGTTCATCAACTCATGCTTATGGGTTTTGTTGCCTACTTTACCCCTAAGGTTGTGGTTCTCATGTGGAGCAAGACTCTGTCTATAGCCTTTGTTCGGTATGCCGACAATGGTTTGTATGTGGTAGATTTTGATAAGAAACCCACACCTACCGTGGCTTGCCTAATGGCTAAAGGTGATGTGGGATGGCTTTGGCATCGCCGTCTTGCCCACGATAACATGAGGTATTTGCAAAGCCTTCACACGGGAGGCCACAACCTTGGTCTAAAAGATAATGTGCGCTTTGTTAAAGATCGTGTGTGTAGGGCATGCATTGAAGGGAAGCTCCATGAGATGGATCATCCCCCACGACAACCATGTACTCTGATGGGATCTTGGAGCTCCTTCACATGGATATCTTTGGTCCTCCATCCTTTGATAGCCTTGGGGGGAGGAAGTATTGTTTGGTTATTGTGGATGACTACTCAAGATACACATGGGTATGTTTCTTCAAGAATAAGAGTGAGACTATAACATCCCAGCATTAGAGCTTAGAAATAAGCTAAACATAGGTGTGTGCATTGCATTCATGCATAGAAAATCCGGATAATTCTCACGCTTTTCAATAAAACTTGTCAAAGTGATTGAAGCTTCTCTTAACTTGGTGGAACTAAAGTAGATCATCAAGTTGACTGCGATAAGTTTCAATATGACCTTTGCTAAAACCTTATCTTTGGGTAATATAGTTTGATCTAAGGGTAGATCAAATGTAATAAAACTAAGTCACAACACACTACTTAATAAGGAGTACTAGATCTCCTAGAGATCATGACATGGTATTCCATACAACAACTCAAGGATGAATATTTAATATTCCAAAAATGATGTCAAGGTATTACTATAACAAACCCTAAATACCAAGTTAAGTATATAACTTAAGTAAACAAACCCCATAACTAAACCTTGATATACTTGCTTGCCATAGTTATTCCTACCATGAGAATCATGATAGTTTTTAAACACTAACTCTTATTACAAATAGAGTAGGAAAGGAAGTCAAGCCAATACCATCCAGCACATACCCTTAATATGATATTAAGAGGTAACATATCTATTTAACCAGGTCTTAGTGTCAATTGATCATCACTGTTGAGTAATCAATTCCTGACCTAGAACTTATTAGACTTTAGCTTTGACCTATTATATTGACGTTCCAAAGACCTTAAGTAGATTAATAAGAAGAAGGAACTAGTAGGATAGAGTATGCCATCATCAATGGAATGTGATCCTTGGTGGAGATCAAACCATCTGATGTTGGAGGAGATAACTCACTCATGTTTTAACTAGAAGAAGTAACCTAACCCAAGAGTTAAGATAGTAATGATGAAGCTATGAGAAAGTTAGTAGTATTAGTGTATCCAATGATGATTTAGTTAAGCCAAGTAGGTACAAACCTAAAGTGAGTTTCCTTAACAAGATAAGCCTATAGTGAGTCTAGTACAAGTCTACTGCTTAGTGTTAATGGATCTTGATCATACAATTAGAAGCCTAAGCTTTGCTTGATCAAAGGTTGGTGGTTATTATTCTCAAGTCACTTGAGAATAGATAACCAGATGTTGAAGTAGAGTTGTGAGGATACCAAATTAGGTAAAGCCTTAGTAAGTTAAATCATCTAGCTTGATCATGAGAGGTCAAGCTAGAGTATGATGAAGTATATAACATGAGTATATGGAGTAGTTGGAGGCATAGTAGTTTAACCAAGATAGTACAATAATAAACTTGTATTATGGGAGTAGTACCATGCCCATCCCTAGAGGATTGATATCACATGTGATATGGATAGGATTGTAATCTTGCAAGCCTTAGAAGTAAATGCAAGGTAAATATGAAGGAGTTTATGGAATGAAGTTAGTACTAACTACTTTGATGGATTCAGTAAGGGTAGTTTCTAAATGGAAGTTGTATATATATACTAGAAGAATGAAGAAGGAGTAATGTTGAAGTGGCATGACCATGTCATCATATGATGAGGGATATGGTCAGATGATTGACTTATTCAGGAAGATGTGATCTTAGTGAAGTAGACGAGAGATTTAAATAGAATATATTTAGGAAAGGAATTCCTTATCTCACGATAAGCTTAGTGAGGTATTAAGGTAGGAGTGCTTGAGAAACCTTTAACAAACAGTATATCAAGCCATCACAAGACCCATGTCTACCTTTTTGTCCAAAGCACTAGAATCAAATTAATAGTGAAACCATTTCCTGTTCTTAGGTAACCATTGAACAATACCTCTTGGACAATTAAAGCTTCCAAGAGATAATTAGAGAACCAGGTGAGTGTTTATAGATGGAAGCCTTGTCCACCTTATTGTCTTAAATACTAATAAAGACCTAGCCTCATATACTATCAATATCACTTTAGTAAAGTAATATCAATATCTCACTCTAAGATGAGTTATTATCCATGGTCACAAAACATGATAGTAATATGTCTTGGCCTTAATAATCATCCATATCTCTAATTGAATATGAGTTATTAAACCCTCTCAAAACCCATATACCTATATTTGAATAAACCTTAGTATTTCTCTACCAATGATTGTTATTGATTCATAATGACCTAACCAAGATTATTCTGTGGTAATCCTAAGCACTACAAAACAAGTAGAATTGGATTTGGTAAAATAACCCAATAGGGAGAACCATGAAACTTAAATCACCCTATCATGAACCACAAGGATTAAAATCTTATAATGTATATATATATATATAATTCCTGTTGAGGGCAAACCTCTAGGGTGGCCAGATCTTTCACGAATCCCACTCAAATCGAGGGTGGAGTACGAGGGAAGGAGGGAAGGATGAACATGACGAACGCACGCACGAAAAACGCGAAGAACACACACATGCAAAACCACGATACACACCAATAGCTCACGCCGGCGGTGACCGGTCCGGCGCAATCCCTAGGATCGGCGTCGGGCGGAGGACTGATACGTCCATTTTCCATCACTATTCTATGTCTTAATTCACTATTATTCATTGATATATTTCATATTGAGAGGTGATACTTATGTTATTTCATCTATTTTTGCATGGTTGATGACTTTTGGAGCATGGACCGCTGCAGTCAGGATTCTGTGGAAAAGGTGCTGTTTGGCGGCAAAATTCGCGAAGATCAGAAAATCCGGGAAAATATAGGGAAAATCCTATTTTTTCAGAAGACTCAGGATGCCAGAAGATGGAGTGGAGGTGGGCCACAGGGGGCCCACACCACCCCATGGCGCGGGTAGGCCTAGGCCCCGCCAGGGAGTGGTGTGGCCACCCTGGCCCACTCCAACCTCTCCCCTCTGGCGTATATCATCCCCCCGAAACCCTAAGACTCGGGGAGCGACCACAGGAAGATACCGCCGCCTATGCGGGGCGGAAAAGACCGAGAGAGAAAGATCTCTCCGGCAGACAGATTTCTACCGGGGGAATTCCTTCCCGGAGAGGGGAGATCGTCGCCATCAACACCACCATCAAGCTGGACTTCATCGGGATCATCATCATCATCACCACCATCATCACCCTCGTCACCATCTCCATATTGCTGTAACAATTGCGTTGAATCTTGCATAGTTCATAGGGGAAACTTTCCCGGTGTTGATTACTCTTTGTAGTTGATGCTATTGAGTGAACCATTGAATTATTGTTTATGTTCAGATTGTTATACATCATTATTCCATCTCTGATCATGATCCATATGATGTCTTGTGAGTAGTTCGTTTTGTTCTTGAGGACATGGGAGAAGTCTTGTTGTTAGTAGTGGAGTTGTGTTGAGAAAGATTCAATAGATTATTATTTAAGTTGTGGTGTACTTCTTCTAGTGGTGTCATGTGAACATCGACTACATGACACTTCACCTATATGGGCCTAGGGTAATGCATTTTGTACTTGGCTACTAATCATAGGGGTTGCCGGAGTAACAAAAACCTGAACCCCCGTTAGGAAACCATTGCACAAGGGATGTAAGGGTCTTAGAGTTTAAAGCTGTGGTTAGGTTTCTACCTTAATTACTTTCTTGTACTTACGGTTGTTTGCAAGGGGTATAATCACAAGTATGTATTAGTCTTGGATGGGGCGGTACATTAGGACAGGTTCACCCACACAACACTTAGCAAGCTAAAGAAAATTGATCGACTATATGAAGCGAAAGCACTTGACAGTCTTCCCATGTGTCCTCGAGAACGTTTGGTCATCTATAGAAATACAACCGGCTTGTCCTTTGCTGCATAAAGGATTGGGCCACTTGCTGCATTCATTCTTACTGTCTTTCATTTACTCGTACCTTGTTTATTTGCTTTATCAAAAACCCCTAAAAATCCGTTTGCTAAGTATTTGAAGAGAATTCCTGATCCATACCACTAGCCAGCACCTTCTGCTCCTCGTTGGGTTCGACACTCTTACTTATCGAAAATACTGCGATACACCCCCTATACTTGTGGGTTATCAAGACTATTTTCTGGCGCCGTTGTCGGGGAGTGAAGCGCTATCGGAGAGTGGAACTGGTAAAGGAAACTTCTACTGTGAGTATTGTTTACTTCTGCTAGTTTCTTTATTTTCGTTATGGATAATTCACTGAGTTTCTTATTTGGTAATGCTACTACCACTACTAAGGTAGTAGATAAGCCACCACCTGCTGAGAATGATGTTTTCAAAATACCTACAAGAATTATTGATCGTGTTATGGATAACTATTATGTTGGGGATGGAACTGTCCATCCCGGTGATCATTTACTCTTTATACACGAATTATGCGGGTTGTTCAAGTGTGCAGGTATTACTACAGATCAAGTTAAGAAGAATTTATTCTCATTATCACTGAAAGGAAGAGCTGAGGAATGGTATAAGCTGCTGAAGAATGGTCAAGCTCTAGAATTGGAGGAAATAGTGCCTCTTTTTTATTCAAAGTTTTATCCTCCTAGTGAGATTCATAAAGATCGGAATCAAATATACAAGTTTTGGCCTCTTGATGGAGAGAGTACAGCTCAAGCTTGGGGGAGATTGAAGTTACTAATGCTCAAATGTCCCATTCATGAGCTCCCCAACAATATTATTATCAACAACTTTTATGCAAGGCTCCCTCTACATGACAAAGATTTATTGGATGCTTCTTGTGCTGGATCATTCACTCGTATGGAAGAAGAAGCTAAATGGGACCTTCTAGATCGTATTCAAGACAATGTTGAAGCTTGGGAGAATGACAAAGGTAGAAAGTCAGGTATAAATTATGATTATGAATGCATTGAATCTTTTATGGGAACTGATGACTTTCAAAATATTAAAAATGCTTATGGTCTAGACTCTCAAGCTATTGTTTCGATCTGTTTCTGCCAGGACATACTCTTTGAGAGCTTAGAAGCACAATGGTGTCCGCCAAGGATAAAGGGAAGGAGCCCATGGAGGAAGACCTCCAAGACCCCGGGAAGGAGAAGGAGATCAAGAGTGAAGGTGAAGAGGAGCAAGGCCAATGTCCGCATACCGGCACCACCATTGCAAACATTGGAGTGGTGAAACCTGCCAAGATTAGAAGGACTGCATGGATGCAGACTGGAGGGAAAGCTCCTTGTCATAGTTTGGCTCCACGGTCACTTCCTCCACGCACCAGGAATCCTTTCCATACCCTTATCCATGAGCATCAATACCAGAATATGCCCAAGGAGAAATTACCCTCCAATTGGGATTTGCCTCGTTCTAGCTATGCAGGAAAAGAAGACTTCAAGGAGGAAGAGTGGGGAAAGAATAGCAAGAGCTGGAATTCTCAACCCGACATGATCATGAGCCGCATTGAGCAAAACTCGCAGCTTATTCGTAATCTCACCTTCGAGATTGAAGACTTGGGGAAACTGATCAGAGAGCTCATCGAGAGGATACCACCACCACCAAAGGAGTAATTCGTCATCAAGTTTGGCATCCCCTTGTTTTGTTCCAAGCGTGGGGGAGTGCCGCGGTATCACATCACTATCTTCTATCTTTTTACCTTTTTAGTAGAGTCATATCATGAATAGAGGACTTATTATGTAGTATGGTTTGCATTATGGAAGTGTCCCCTCTCTCGTTAGATATGTATCCCTTGGTGTGAGTTTCCGTTATGGAATATTAATGAGAAGTTCTATCATTCACCCTTTTGCGTAGCTTATATTAGTTTTCAATTCGTGGTTATATGATTAATCTTGTTGTTAGTATTGGTAGCACTTTGGGATCATTGAGTTAATTTAGTTGGTTTTGGAAAACCTGGCTCGGTCAGTAGCAACACCTTTTTTGAGAGTTGAAAAGAAAAAGATAGAAGTACTCTAAAGAAAAATAATTTCATCATCTTTCTTTCTTGATTTGCTCATAAGTCTAGTATTATCTAGTTAAGATATTTTGTGCTTCCAAGGAAGATTGCATGTTTGTTTTTATCATTTGTATGTTTGGTTGTTTCCATCAACTCTTGTACTTGCTACCCAGCCTTGCTAGCCAAACACCTGTACTGAGAGGGAATTCTTCTCGTGCATCCACCTCCTTTAAACCAAAACCTTTGCCATTTGTGTCCACCATACCTACCTAGTAGCATTATTGCTATTCCAAGTAAATTCTTGTTTTATCTACCTCCCAAATTAAACGTGTTATGTGAAAATTAGTGATTAAAGCTCTCATGAACTTGATGGCACACCTTACTTTCTTGCACTTAATAAACTTGAACCATTGGGTCCTTCTTTGTTGCGTATATGCTTGCGCTTTATGAGTTGAAGTTAGCCGAACCATGTATCATGGGGACTGCTTTCAACACTTCATTGGGACTTGTACCTAGTTGATATCATGTTCTTTTGCTTATGGATCCCGGCGGTGTGAAATAAAAGTGGAACTTGTAAGATCATGGAGTTTATATGTGTGTTAGAGAAACGCCTGGGCCGCTAGCCTAAGCCATCCCTAATCATGGTGGAAACTTGCAACATAACTATAGTGAGCATTCTATGAAGCATCCTCAGTAAAAACCTATGCAAATAGAAAATAAAAAGATCGCTGAGAAGGACTCTCTCTCGAACCGGCATGGTGAGATGGGAGACTCGGTGAGATCTTGACATCTTGGCAAAGGGACACCGATGCCAAGTCCTTGTACAACACGGAGGCACGATGCAAACTCCAATGAGGTTTGGTGATATTGGTGCTCCTTGGTCAAGGAGCATGAGGCAAGAACTAGATCGAGCTACGAAGGGGTTTCCACTAATTCCAATATCATGCCTGGGGTTTACAATGGAGGTGGGGGACTATATATAGGCCAACCACAAGTTCAGGGGTAATTCAGGCATTAAAGTAGAGTTCTGGGCGAAGTAGAGGGGTACATGGGCCACAAGGCCCAGCTAGGCTCGCATGCCCATCTTCAGGCTAGACAGTCCGGGTCGTGTCGGCCGGACAGTCCGAGGTAGCCGGACACTCCGGGTACTGTCTGAAATGGCCTTCTGAATGTCCACGCCAGGTTGGGGCTGGGCAGGCCGGACACTCCGGCCGAGTTGTGCCGGACACTCCGGCTACGCCGGACACTCCGGCTGGTTCTGGGTGGACACTCCGGCTCAGTGAGCTTCAGGACAGGTGCATCTTTAGGGTGGCCCGATCTTTCACGAATCCCACTCAAATCGAGGGTGGAGTACGGGGGAAGGAGGGAAGGATGAACACGACGAACGCACGCACGAAGAATGCAATGAACACACACACGCAAAACCACGATACACACCAATAGCTTACGCCGACGGTGACCGGTCGGTCGTAATCCCTAGGATCAGCATCGGGCGGAGGACTCTCTCTCGAACCGGCATGGCGAGATGGGAGACTTGGTGAGATCTTGACGTCTTGGCAAAGGGACACCGATGCCAAGGCCTTGTACAACACGGAGGAACGATGCAAACTCCAACGAGGTTTGGTGATATTGGTGCTCCTTGGTCCTCGAGCATGAGGCAAGAACTAGATAGAGCCACAAAGGGGGTTTCCACTAATTCCAATATCATGCCTAGGGTTTACAATGGAGGTGGGGGACTATATATAGGCCAACCACGAGTTCAGGGGTAATTCAGGCATTAAAGTAGAGTTCTGGGTGAAGTAGAGGGGTACATGGGCCACAAGGCCCAGCTAGGCTCGCATGCCCATCTTCAGGCTGGATAGTCCGGGTCGTGTCGGCCGGACAGTCCGGGTAGTGTCCGAACTGGCCTTCTGAATGTCCACGCCAGGTTGGGGCTGGGCAGGCCGGACACTCCGGCCGAGTAGCGCCGGACACTTCAGTTGGTTCCGGGCGGACACTCCGACTCAGTCAGCTTCAGGACAGGTGCAGCTTCAGGGCTCGTGGGTCGCCGCGGCGGGGGTTCGTATCTGATGATGCACCGAGTAGTGGTATGAAGTAGTAAGCCATCCAGGTGTATGTCAAAGTCACATGATGAGAGGAACGAATTCACCTTATCTTGAAGGATCTTGGCTCGGGCACGGGTCATCGGTCCACTTGGGGGACTCGGTGGTGTAGATGTAGGAGCGTCCGTAGTATGGGCCGCATCAATTCCTTTATGAGGTTAAGTATTAATAAGATTATGTACACATAATTATCCATCTTAAGCCATCACCATTACATTCTTTTAGTGGAAGTGAAAGTCATTTTAAAAGATCTTATTAGAAGAAGCAAATCCCTAAAAGCCTAGTTGATAATTACTTTACTAAATAACAAAACCCTTCATATAAATATACATTTAGTAAACACAACCAATAATGTAGAAACAATTGACTATAATTAACCTTCATAAATTTCTCCATGTCTTCCAAAAATTCTAGAGATATAAACCTTGTAGGAATCAAATTTGAAAGGAAATTGTAAATAGAAAAGAAAACAGAAACTAGAATTGAAAAAGAAAAAGGAAAGAAGCAGCCAGTCGCCCGGCCCACGACCCACTTTGTTCCTCACCTATTTGCCGCTCACGAGCAGCAGAAGAAACAACCCACTCGCTCGGCGAAAGCCCAACACCGGCCAGCCTAGCGTACCGGTTTGTCTTGCTTATCACCGTCGTCCACCTCTCGCAGTAGCAGAAGCAGCTCGCTGGCGCTAGCGCTGCCGCTCGCTGGCGTGGAGATCCGTGCCACCACTGCCTGGGTGGATAAGGAGGCCACCACGACACCCTACTCCATCCTTATCCCTATTTCTCTCGCTCTCTCGCTCTGTGCTGCTCGCACACAGAGGAGCCGAAACCCTAGCCCCGCCGGAGCCGCTCGTCACCAAGGCCTCGTAGCTCCCCTAGCTTCCCTAAGCACATAGTTAGATTCACTCGGTTGTCCTTGTTCTCCCTGGCCAGCCCACGAAAGCCGACGAGCCCCTTGCTGAGCCAATCGACACTTCACCGCCACCATCGGTCATCCTTGATTGTCACCGCTACCGTGCTCCTACGGCCTAAGCAACCCCTCCGCTTCAACCCTGGTGAGCCAGTGGTGCTAAGGCACCATTTCAATGTCTTCCTCTTGCCCTAGATTGATCTGCCATCGTAGCTCGCCATCTGCCGCCGCAGTAGCTAGTTTTCATCGTCGCTCTGGTGACTGTTTGCTAGCGGCGCCGCCACTATAAGGTTCCCCATGCCACGCTCGTTCTCTCTGGCCTAATCGCATCGGTTGATTCGCACTAGATCGCCACCGCTGCTCGCCGCCTGACCTCATCGGCGAGGTGACGTTAGCGTGATGTCACGCTCGCGTCACTCCACGCCAACGTGGCTAATGATGTGGCCACATGCCCACTAGTCAATGACTGCGTCTAGGGTTAGGTGCGGTATAAAAAAATATTCCTTTGTTTAAAGTCCAATTAGAAAATGAATAAAAAATATAAATTCAAATATAAGTATTTTCCAGGAATTTAAGAAAATGGTTAAATCTTATAAATTCAATATCTTTTTTTACAATTTATAAAAATATATATTATATATCAAAATGACCAGGAAAATAAAATATATATTATAAACCTATTAGCACATTTTATTTTCCAACTTAAATAAAATAATAGTTATTATTATTCAAAAAACCTATGAAAGATTAATCTTTCAAAATATATGTTCTATTATTTAAAATTCCCAAAAATAGGTATAATATATGGAAAGTCTTACAAAAAAAAATATAAATTTATAAACTTGTTTTATACATTTTTGTATCACTTAACTACTATTTATTATTTATTAATAGATTATAAAATGATAGAACTTATAAAAAATCATATTTTATTATTTAAAAATCACAAAAATACATATAATATACCAAAATGATGATAAAAATAAAACCTACACCTTAAAAATATCATCTTTCATAATTGAGGTTAAATAAAAGGTAAAGGTCTAATAAATCTTGTTTAAACCCTTTTCTTTTATTTTAGTTCCTTAGAAATATATAAATCTTTACTATTGCCTTTACCATTATTTGTTTAAAGTCTAAAAGTGTAATAACAAGTGAAAGTTATGTTTAAATGAAGTTAAGATAGGTCTAACCAATTTATGTTGTACTTACTAAAATTACCATTTAAAAGTTAGGTAAATCTTACTCTTCAAAAATATTTTATCAATTATAACCACTGTTCAAAAAATCGTCCGAATCAGCGATTAATAGGCCGATTAATCGCTACTAGGGACGTAACCGTGTCAATTACCACTAATCCTTTATGTTAATCCTTTATCCCGACTAATAGCTCTGATTGACCGATTACTAGGTATATTCCCGATTAACTACTACACTTGGTCCAAAAATTTCCAAATTTTTCAACGCATCGCCCGTCCAACCGCTAGCCTGCCCCAATGAAGTAGGTTTTGCGAAGCTCCTGCTCGATCCTGCCTCCAAGAGCTCGATTCCCTCTGTCACTAACCAGTACCCTGGGTAGTAGGTGGGAGAAGAGCAACTTCAGAGGTCAGAGGAGAAGCATATGTGTTTTAATGGGGTTTGGGCTCTAGATAAGTATGGTTGGGCATATAAAGGCTCATATACTATTTCTTTCTTATATACACGGGTTTTAGGTGCTAATTAATGTAGGTTGTACCGACTAATAGCCGACTGATTAAATCAGTTAATCATCTGAATTCCGATTAGTCGCTACTCCCAAGCTGACCGAGCAGTTAACGATTACCGATTTCATCACCATTGATTATAACATCATCAAGAATTGAGTACTAATTCTTTTACAAGTTTGGGAATTCACTTTAAAAGCTAAACAAAATATTTAAGTATTTAATATGATGCTATTCCCATGTTTACAGAAATAAGTATTAATTCTATAATAAGTAAGTGATTCTATTCACTTATAAAACCAAGAGAACACCACTTCCATAAAGGCATAATACTTTTGTTTCACCTTCATCAAGTGTTAAAAGTCTCCACTTGATAGTAGAATAGCTATTCAACAATACTAATTGTTTTCTACTTTAATACTTGTAATTAATAAGAAAACCTTAAAGTGTTAGCTTTAGGTTTAAATGCTATTTACTTTGTAAAGTAATATTTTCCTCAAAAGTTTTTCCTTTAAGAACTATTAAAAGTAATCCTTAAGAATTTCTGTGAAGACTCTAATGAATTGGCAATCTTAATCAAGAAGTTTTTATGTGCCATTCCACACTTGAGTGCTTTAGTGCGGTGTGCTACTTACTGTATTTACCTATTGTTTTACACACACTCTCACAAGCCTTAATAAGAAGCACAAGTGTAAAACTGATAGAAAAGTGCAACACATTCCAAAGAACTCATCGAAACTCCAAACCCTAGATCAAATATGATTAGTCCGGGGTTCGCATTTATCAAATTGCATTACATTACTTATGCATTGTTGCATCTTGCTTCTTTAAACATTAGTCCTTACCGGACCAATGATGCTGTTTACAGAATTTGGATCTTCTAGTGTTTGAAGACCATGAGTGCATAATCGTGCAATCACAAAAGGCAAGTTCACAATTTGCTCATGTCCTTTGATTATTTTATATCAAATGCTTGTAACTCAAATGTTGTCATCGCCTGCATTTCAAAAAGGACAAAAAATACTATTTTCATAATAATAAGATTATGGATTATTTACCAAGTGGTAATAATCTATTGATACAGTTCCAGTGGTAAAGGAACATAATATTTAGGATTTAACAACCAATGTCGCCAGTGATTCTAGCGTCGTATATTATGCGTTAACCATGAGATTTGGAATGGGACAGAGAAGTCAGTTGTATCTTCTTCCTCTCGCATGCATCCGGATGGCCAGGTCGTGGCTGTTATCCTTGTAGCATGCATTAATTGGTAATTCGTAGAGGATATGCAGCATATGGGTGGGAACCCTCAACATCCCATGATAGCTCTGGCATCTGACGATCTGTACTAATGACGACCCACAAGTATAGGGGTGTATCACAGTATTTTCGATAAGTAAGAGTTTTGAACCCAACGAGGAGTAGAAGGTGTTGACGAGTGGCTTGGAGCAGGAATTCTTTGTAAATACTTAGCAAACGGATTTTTAGGGTTTTTTGATAATATAGATAAATAAAGTACGAGTAAATAAAAGACAATAATAATAAATGCAGCAAGTGGCCCAATCCTTTCTTTAGCAAAGGACAAGCCAGGAAGCCATAGGTAACTCTCTTCAATTCATCTTGTCAACTTATGGTCCATAGAGGTTGACGCGTATGCAATTGTACCTTCACACAACAAAGACCAAGCAACATATGTTTTTGTGTGATAGAGGAGCATGTCTTTTGTGGCATGTCCATTCTTGTTCATGACACTATTAGCACAACTCAAGTATAGCAAACTAAATGCATATGCAAGGTCAAACTGCATGGAACTTGTTTGAACATTATCCAAATGTGGGAACTCAAAAACTCCATATAACATCTTAGTGTGGCGCTCAAAGCAATTGACTTAAATATTGATCAATATCTTTGATGCAAATCTAGGAGAATTTGGCAAAAACACATGAGGAAGAATATCCAAAACAACATCATTATGTGTGCAAGCCAACCATTGGAAAGAGAAATTGTTTGACGTGTTGGATTCCACATACAAATCATCAAACTCAAAGCTCATGGGCATATGAGTATCACAAGCAGAAACACAAGCAACATGTTTGCAAACAAACCAAATGAAAGATAAAGTGGTCCTTAAGTTTGTTGCAACAACAATACGAGAGACTTGGAAGCTCTCATGCCAATACATGCTCATAATGGAAATATGGTTGCACACAAAACATCAAAAAGAGAAATTTGTTCAACAATTTTGTTGCAACACACAACGCATCAATATCCAATAGCAACAAAACATGATTGTCACGAGGTGAAAGAATACCATCAACATGCTTGCAATCAAACCATAGGAAAGAGCAATTTTTCGACATGAAAGATGCAAAGCATGCAAAAGGTATCAAAGCTGGGTTTGATCTTGAACTCACTTGGGGGATGCTCTCTAGAGCTCTTTTTGTCAACTCGTGCTCAACCGAGGTTGACATTCTTTTGCGGGTACCTACACACATCATACATAAAAGGAAGAATGTTTGTGCATGGTAGAGAAACACATCATCCATCATGCTGTATCTCTTCTTGTGCACATCACCAATAGTGTCAAGCAAGTGTAACATAGGTTCATGGTGAGTATGCAAGTGGGGAACATGCTTATCATGGCAATCATCAAAATCTCCAAAATTTGAGAAACCTATCGGGGCCATCTCAATATAAACCATATTAGAATTATTGTTGTAAGCAAAACAAGTGAAAGAGCAATTATTCAACTTATTGCAAGCAACAGGAGAGATTGCAAAACATTCATGACAAAGCATGGTTCGATGGGTACCATTGGTAACATCATTGCAAGCAAAACATTGGAAATAGCAATTGTTCAACAAAGTGCAAGCAATGACATCATCAACGTAACATTTAGAGCATGGCATGTCTATGGCAACATCATCACAATCAAATAATTTCACATTCTCAACATTATGCAAAGGCAAAGTATCGCATGGAAATACCAATGAGTCATATGTGATATCACAAACATCATCCATAGCATGCCAATCATCACAAGTCATCATGTCCACTAGTGGGATCATGGCATCATCAACACCCTTATTTTTACCTTGTTTATACCTCTCATAAGAAGTGGGTGTTGTGGTAGTATTGGCCTCCATGTGGGTGACTTCTTCTTTGTCCATGGTGATGGAATCGTCATGCACCATGTACATCTTCTCGGTCAAAGGCATCATCATCTCGAGGCTTTGCGCTTCTTGATCTATGGAACCTAGAACATCATGAGAAAACACACTAGAGGTAGAGGGTAAGTCGTTAGAAATCAAAGTGGTTTCACATGACCTATCAACTACCACTCTGAACTCACTCGGTGTATCACTCATGCCCTCAAAGTGGAAGCGCTCAATCTCACGTATGGTGGCGTCACTCATCTCACTCTTGTTCTCACTCAAGTGGGGTAAGTGGCTCTCATACTCACATGGGATTGGTACCACATCATCACTCAAGCATATGGGGATAGGCTCGATTCTCTCAACTCCATGCGCCTCCTTTGGTGAAGGGAAAGTCCCATGCTCACCATTCTCGACCTTGTCGTTGCCATCTTGCACCTTGGCTTGTGTAGTCCTCTTGACGTACTAGTCTAACTTGGCGAAGTAGACGTCTTCGTCCTCCTCATCCATGAAGTTGCATGCGTCATCTAGGACGTCAAGTTTGGGCGTTGAAGCTTGATGGCTTGGAGGAGAGCTTGCTCTTGGTGCCATTTTAGTGGTGGCACGAGTAGTTGGAGGTGCCTTATGATGGTGTCGACGGAGATCATTGGTGTGCCTTGCCAAAGGTTGATGTAGATGGCGCACTTGGTCATCCACATGACGCTCGCGACGATGATCCTTGTCCTTGGAACTCTTCTTGGTTAGGCGTTGTAATGAGGGCAAAGCATCATTAGTCTTGGCCATCATGCTCATGGTTTTGGCGAAGTCATTGTCCATGTCGCGCTTGTAGTTGTCCATTTGATGGTGGACCTTGGTGCTCTCGAGGTGGAGGCTCCATCTTGGTCGACGTGACTTGAGGAGCTTATCGTTGTCGTTCGTGAAGTCGTCCATGCTTGGGGAGTTATTGTTGTTGTAGAACTCCATATCACCCAAGCATGTGGAGCCATTGTCAGTGTAGTGTTTCATCATGTCATCCATGCTTGTGGAGGCATATGCATGGTGGCTCATCGTGGATTCTTCATAGAAATCATCCTTGGTTCTGGAGTCCCTAGACATGATTCACAAGACCAAGTGGTGTATATGGAAGTGGTAGGGGTTTGGGATGCAACATCAAACCTTACTTTACCTTGGAAGATAGTATCGTGCAAGTGGCAACAATTGAGAGCAATCAAAACCAAGCAAAGTGAAGTTCATGCGGAACACCAAAACCAACTAACCACTAAAAACACACACACAAAGCTTATGGTGGATAGGTATGGAAGGTGGCGTGTCCAAGAACAATCCGAAATCAAGATATTGTAATGGCAAGTAAAGAACCACGATGATCACAAAGCAAAACAAGGCAATCCACAAGATAGGAATTATGTACAAGGAAACACACACAGTGGGATAAATGGGACTTGTGCGACTGAGAAAGTGAGCTAAGAAACAAATGATTAGCTAGCGAAGACTATAAGCTTGTGTCGCACAAGTGCAAGGAGAGACGCTAGTTCGATTCCAATAAAGTTGGTGGGCTACAATATATGCACAATAAGTACCACCTATTTGATGTTCATCGAGCTTGTGCTTCCTATTCTATGAGGCACTTGTTTCTCTCTTTCTTTTTCTTCTTTTTCTTTTTCCATTTTTTTTCACTTTTCTTTTCTTTTTCTCTTTTCTTTTCACTTGCCCCTTCCTTGTGCCAACAACTATACAAGACAACTATATGAGATAGCGCGCTCATGACTTTTGCTCGGACTTCTACAAGGTATCAAATGTGCATATCCCAAGCAATCATAGTAGGAACTAGTCTCAATAGGTGTTTGTTGATCGCAAAGATAGTGTAGCTCACAAAGGAAAGCAAGTGGGGAGAAGTCGCGGAATGTTTATACCTTTCTTCGCCAATCTTCACCCTCTATTGGTGGATTCCGCCTTGCTCATGGAATTTGATGGAGTAGATAGCATGAACCACGGATATGATGATGTAGACCTCCTTCTCCTTTTCAAAACGAGCTAAAGAACACCAAAATCTGAGTTCGAATGCAAAAGTTATGTTCAAAATGGTAAAACTGTTTTTCTGTCTGCAGGGGGCGGAGACTCCGGTCTCGGGGCCGGAGACTCCGGTCTGAGCTCATAAACCCGAAGACTCCAGTCATGGGCCGGAGACTCCGGGCTGGGACTTCTAGAACGTCCAGAACTCATCCGTGGCGCGATTTTGGGCGGAAAACTCGAACCAAAACCTCAAATTGGTGGGGGAAATCAAGGAATTAGGCCATGGGAACACATGGGAAGGTAGATCAACAAGTTTAGCAAGTAATCCACGGATCAAAACCTACCAAAATGCACTCAAATCACAGATCGATCCAAAACACGAATTGGGGCTGTTTTTGGTGGAATTTTCGAATTAATGGGGAAAAGACCAAATCAAGGAGAAATCCGTGGCAACCAAAAGCTGTTGATACTAGATGTTATGGAGTAACCCCGTAGGTGGCCCGATCTTCACGGATCTCGTGGTCAAATCGATGGGAAAGCAAGGGGAAAGGGAGAAGGTAGCGGAAGAGGATGCACACCTCGCGAAGAACACGATGAACACACGCAAATCTCACATGATACAAGGCCGATTGCTCCCGCCGGTGGCCACCGGTCCGATAGAATCGTCACAAGGAAAGATCGGTCAACGTGCTCCCTCGATCCCACGCGGAGAGGGAAGAACACCTTGGAAAGGGTCTTGATGTCTTGGCAAAGGGACACCGATGCCAAGGCCTTGTACAACGAGGGAGGCGTGATGCAAACTCCAATGAGGTGGTGACGATAGTCGGTCCCCTTTGGTAGAAGGGGATGATGCAAAACTAGAGATTCCACAAAGGGGGTTTTCTTTAGTTTATCATCTATGCCTAAGGGATACATGAGGGGGTGGGGGCACTATATATAGACCAGCCACTTAACAAGGGGTAGTTCGGGCATAATTCTAGGGTTTGGGGCGGATTAGAGGGGTACATGGGCCAAGGCCCAGCTCAAGGCACGCAGGCCCATTCCACTTAGGCCGGAGACTCTAGGGTGCAGGGGCCGGAGACTTCGGGGTGGAGCACGGTCTCCGAGGCATACTCCAAGGTGGTCGATAGAGAGCTTCATCAGGCGACCGAACTCCTGCCCGAAGTCCTGGGGGCGGAGACTCCGGGGTGGTAGGCCAGAGACTCCGGGTTGGTAGGCCAGAGACTCCGGGGTGGTAGGACGGAGACTCCGGGGTGGCCAGAGACTACGGTTATGGTGACGCTCTCCGGGCTTGTCTCCGGAGGGGTGTACTGGGAGCACCTGGGGCAAGTCCGAAGTCTTGGCCGGAGACTCCGGGGTTGGAGGCCGGAGACTCTGGGCTTGTGGGCTGGAGACTCAGGGCTTGTGGGCCGGAGACTCCGGGGTTTCAGTCGCTGCTTCTTCTGTCTTCTCTTCCAAGCCTCCGTCTTGTCAGGCTTGGTGCTCCGAGCTTCCTCCCTTGCCTCTATACTTGACGGTGTGAACCTATCATTATAATGGGATGGAGTATGAAGTAGTATACCATTCAAATGGGTAGGAAGCGGGCTCGCATAGAGGAACGGATTCACCTTTGTAGTCCATGATGACTTGGCATAAGTTGGAGACCATGATGTGGTAACGACCGAAGGTTGGGCTACATCAACAAGAAGAGAGACCTGCTTCAGATGCAAAGGTAACTTGATGAAAGAAAGAGGTTAGCTAACGAATCCAGCTTACGATGGGCACAATTAAGCTCTACTCGAGGATCAAGGAGTGTAACAGGAGCAGCACCACCAAGAAGGGCAACATCTCGACTACAGAACATCCCTAAAGCAGAAAGAAGTGGGATCATCCAAGATCTCGACTTATCATTCATGTCAATTGATCAAGCAGGAAACATCAAGGCAAAAATAGCTCAGGCATCCATTATGGCCGCGCAAACATATTTGATCACCACCCAACCCGGATGAGGACATCCCTACAGTTACACCTACCCCAATTGATAATGAAGATGTTCCAATTGCAAAGAAGGATCAATGCAATGAGATAAGGATTGGACCAATCACAAGAGCTCGTGCTAAGCTGCTAGAACAACAGGTGAACTTGTTTCTTAATGAACCTGGTGTTTTAATTAATGAGAATTTTATACTACCTAAGTCTTTGAATTATTGCATGACCAGGTACTTAGGAGAAGAAGGCATAGAAAGGAGCGAGGAGCAAATGGAACAAAGTGTGTTGATCAATGAAGAATGCGCGAGGGAGGAGAGAGAGGAAGCGCAAGGAGTTTTCCAAGACAAAGATCAACAAGAGATGGGAGTTCTCTGCCACGGCAGAGAAAAGCCCCAGTTCTCTGCCACGACAGGCTACCGCGACAGGAAAACAGAGTCCAACTCTGCCACGGCAGGCTGCCGCGACAGAGACAACAACTACAACTCTGCCACGGTAGAGTCAGTTTGACCGAAGCCAAGTTGGGTTGGTTTGTATCCATAGATGGGTGGGACCAACTCGGATCCACCCTTAGGCCGCCGCCTCCCAGACCCTTAAATAGATGGGGGCGCTCTAGCTTTAGTATTTAGACCACATTAAAATATTTTGGAGTTGTTTCTTTCATAGAACCTCTAGAATTACCCTGTGTTCGAATCTACCAACTATAATTGAGTGTGATCTGTTGTTCCATTGGGAATTAGTAGATTGCATACTACCGTTCGTGGCCACGGCTGCATGCGCAATAGTGTGGTGTTGTAAATATCCTACAAGGTTCGAGAGCTATTGCATTGGCATCAGGGTTCGAGCAGGAGAGATCATAGCTACGCACTAGTTATCTATCATCCACCATCATCATCGACAAGAGCTTGCTGAGAAGATCGGGCCACCCCATATCATCTTGGTATCAGATTTCCTCGTTGCCTCGGTAAGCAATCCGCAATCCATCCATAGATTAGAGTGTTTTCGTCCTATACAGAAAATTTCCCCAGAAAAAGATTCGTCATAGCCTAGATTACATCGTAAGCGAGTAATAGTTGTTGGTCGTGTTCATTAATTAGTCTAGATCTAGTTTTTCTTTCATCGTTTTCCTCTTTCTAGTCGTGTTCATCACCTGTTCTTCCACGCCATATTCAGATCCGATCTAGCTTGAAGAGTCCTGGTTAGTTTCTTTTGGCTGAGTCGGATTCACAAAAAAAAATTAGACTTACCGATTCTGTCGTGACTCGGAAACGGCCACTTTCCCTACCGCGAAACCGAGTCCACCAGCGACTCTGCCACGGCACACTTTTTCTGCCGCGTGTTGCTGCCACTCTGCCGCGGTACACTTTCCGCTCAATTCTCTGCCGCGCGCTACCGCCATTCTGCCGCGACACAAGTTCTGCCTATTTTGCTGTCGCCGCTCTGCCATGACAGGATTTCTGCCTAGTTTTCTGCCACGGCAGGATTTGTTCTGCCACGACAGGATTTTGAGCTCTTTTTCTGCCACGACACCATAATTACAAAGTGTGATCAATTTGCACTTTTCCAAAACCCTTAGCCACAGCCAATCTACTACATAGGTGTAGGAACTTGACCATTGAGACTAGTTTCGGCTCCTACAGGCTACTCTTAGGATTTTTGGTGCTGTACTTTGTAATTGGTCGTGTGTTATCTATAAAATAAAAAAAAAAGAAAAAGAAATATAGCAAAAGAAAAAGTATTAAAAAAAGAGAGTTATACAAAATAAAAGGAAAACTTGTGGAAAAAAGAGAATTTGAGCAAGAGGCCTAATGATATCTTTGTGCACCGGTAGATTGAGTAATCTTGTGCATGTTTACTTTGAGCTTTGCTAGTGTCTCTCGAGTGTAGTGCAACACCCTTCATAGTTGCATTGCCACGTTTTTCTCCATGTGTGTGTTTCTTGGGTTTTTGTATGATCAGCACTAGGACTTGTTTGCGGTGTAGATAGGGTACCATACATATAGCTCCACCATAAATAATCTGTGTGCCCTGCGATCATTCTCTATGCCTTTGATATTCACTTCATCACATCAAGTGCATCAGTCTTTGATTTCATTTGGTAGAGTATCTCTATTCACTTTGGAACGGTAAGATCTCCTTTCTTATTAGTTGTGAGTGAGTTGTGAGAGTTTTCCACCATACAAATTTTGATTCTTGCACTAACCTACTAATCATGTCTACTAGTGATGGTGATGTTGTGTTGCAGAAAAAGAAGGATGAGGAGCTTGTCAATTGGCGTGAATATGAGGCTTTGAGGTCTCATTTGACACTTGTGTTTACTAACACCATAGATGGTATTGACAAGAATCTCCAGGACATAAATATGAGGCTGGATCAGAATATTGGAGTAGTTGATACTATCCAAACGCAAGTGGCTACACTCAATGCCAATGTCGCCACTTTGCAGCATTCCATTGAGGGCTTGACAGTCGCCATACATAGACGGCAAGAACCTCAGCCTGATGATTCTTTTGATGATTTTGATGAGGGTAGCACTGTGGATGCTGCTCCACATGTTGGTAGGGGACGTGTTATTCCCCCTACCCATGCACCTGCTCATGGTCGTGGGCTTGCCCCCCTTGGGCGTGCTCAGCGTGTGCTCAACCAACCTGCTGATGATGGTTTGGGAAAGCCAAAATTCTCAATTCCCAAGTTTGATGGTTCCATTGATCCAGAAGATTACCTCACATGGGAGTTGAAGATTGAGAAACTCTGGCATTTATTTGACTATCCAGAAGATAAGAAGGTAAAGCTTGCAGCATCTGAATTTGATGGTTATGCTTTGCGTTGGTGGGATGCTCTTGTGCAACATAGGAGGGAGGACAATGAACTTCCTGTGATAGATTGGCGCGAGATGAAGCAAATCATGAAAGCTCGTTTCGTACCAACCAACTACTTGCGATTAGTTTTTAATAAATTGACGCAATTGAAACAAGGCACCATGACAGTTGATGAGTACTACATGGAGATGGAGCTGCTTATGCAGCGTGCTAGAATTCGTGAGTCCATTGAGATGACAATGCAGCGATTCCTCAACAATCTGAAGTTACCAATCAAGAGCATAGTTCGTCATCACAAGTATGAGACCATGAATGAGCTATTGCACCATGCTAGAGAGGCAGAATCATAGTTGGCAGAAGAGGCAAAGTCACGTGCTCGCTTTCCATCCTCCAGCAGATTTTCAGCCAGATCAACTCCTCCTACAGCCACGCCACCAACTGCTGCTCCGTTTACACCATCGGCCAAGCCAGCAAGTACTCCTTCGTTTGGTGGTTCTAATGCTCGGAAACCCGCTACTCCTGCTGCTAGCTCGGGTTCCAACATGTCTACGGCACGTACTCGTGATGTGGTGTGCCATACTTGTGGAGGTAGAGGTCACAACAAGAAGGATTGTCCAAACAGCAAGGTTATGTTTGTTAATGAACAAGGAGAAGTAGAAAGTGGATATGAATCTTCTAACACTGATATTGATGACGGTGAGGATGGTGTTGATGCATATTGTTGAGGGCAAACCTCTAGGGTGGCTTGGTCTTTCACGATTCCCATTCAAATCGAGGATGGAGTGCGGGGATAGGAGGGGAGGATGAACACGACGAACGCACGCACGAAGAATGCGATGAATACACACACAAAATCACGATACACACCAATAGCTCACGCCGGTGGTGACCGGTCTGGCACAATCCCTAGGATCGGCGTCGGGCGGAGGACTCTCTCTCTCGAACTAGCACGACGAGATGGGAGACTCGGTGGGATCTTGACGTCTTGGCAAAGGGACACCGATGCCAAGGCCTTGTACAATGTGGAGGCACGATGCAAACTCCAACGAGGTTTGGGATATTTGGTGCTCCTTTGTCAATGGAGCATGAGGCAAGAATTAGATAGATCCACAAGGGGTTTCCACTAATTCCAAATATCATGCCTAGGGTTTACAATAGAGGTGGGGGGCTATATATAGGCCAGCCACAAGTTCAGGGGTAGTTTAGGCAACTAGAGTATCAAAAGGGGGCGTTACAAGGCCGAAGGGCCGAGCTGGAGTGCGCAGGCCCTGGGGTGTCCGGTAGTACCGCTTGGTTGAGCGGTAGTACCGGTCAAACACGGTAGTACCGCTTGCATGGTGCATTAGTAGCGGGCGGGCAGAAGCTTTGGCGTGAGTCTTCAGGGTCTGTAGTACAAATTGCTGAAAAGTCATTAGTACTTGTTGGATCTGGGGCTTCGGGTCCATCTCTCTCCCTGGGGCGGTAGTACCGCTATCCATGAGAGGTAGTACCGCTTGGGCGGTAGTACCGCTTCCAGGGGCCGGTAGTACCGCGGTCTCCTGGCAGTTGTTGGCTTCTACGTCGCTCCTCTGGTTTGTGTCTTCATACCTGATGATGCATAGTGTCGGGGCATGAAGTAGCAAGCCATCCAGGGGTGTATCAAAGTCACATGAGTACAAGAGCGAATTCACCTTAGCTTGGAGAAGCTTGGCTCGAGCACGAGTCATGGGTCCACTTGGGGGACTTGGTGGTGTAGATGTAGGAGCGTCCGTAGGACGGGCTAGATCAGCTCCCCCCTTGGGAAAGAGTCGTCCTCGACTCTTCATGGTTATCATATTAAACATCTCCATGGTATGGTGAAAGGTCCTTGACATTGAATGTATTGCTTGCAAGGTACTTGGAGGTCAGAATGTCGATGATGTAGGCGTTGTTGTTGATTCTCTTTAGGACCTTGAAGGGACCATCTCCTCTTGGCTTGAGCTTGGAGTCACGTTCTTTGGGGAAGCGGTCCTTGCTTAGGTGTATCCATACGAGGTCACCTTCTTCAAAGATCATCTCCTTCTTGTCCTTGTTTAACCTTGAAGCTTGGCGAAGGACTTGTTGCTCAATAGTAGCTCTTGTTTCTTCATGAAGCTTCTTCATAGCTTGTGCGTGCTTCTCGACATCCATGTTGGTGCGCTCGTGGAGGGGTAGTGGTAGGATGTCGAGCGCGGTGAGGGGCTCGAAACCATAGACGATCATGAATGGACTCATCTTGGTTGTTGAGTGCTTGGCACGGTTGTAGGCAAACTTGGCGTGTGGAACGCATTCCTCCCAATCCTTGAGGTTTTTCTTGATCAACACACGAAGAAGAGTCCCGAGGCTTCGGTTGAAAACTTTGGTTAGGCCATCGGTTTGAGGATGCGATGCGGATAAAAAGAGTAGCTTGACGCCGAGCTTGGCCATGAGGGTCTTCCATAAGTAGCTCATGAATTTGACGTCGCGGTCAGAGACGATTGTTCTTGGCCCACCGTGAAGACGGACGATTTTCCTAAAAAACAGATTTGCAACATGTGAAGCATCATCGGTCTTATGGCACGGTATGAAGTGTGTCATTTTGGAAAAACGATCCACAACAACAAATATAGAATCATGACCATGTTTAGATCTAGGAAATCCTAACTCGAAATCCATGCTAATGTCGAACCAAGGTGTATAAGGAATAGGCAATGGCATATAAAGACCATAAGGGTTAGCTTGCGACTTAGCTTGAACACATGTCGTGCATCGTTGAACGTAGCGCTCCACGTCACGCTTCATCTTGGGCCAAAAGTAGTGATTGGAGAGCATGTCCAATGTCTTGTCGCGGCCAAAGTGACCCATAAGGCCTCCACCATGAGATTCTTGGAGAAGCAAAAGTTGAAGCGACGACTTCGGAATGCAAAGCTTGTTTTGTTTAAATAGAAAGCCCTTATGCAAATAGAAACCGGCCAACCCATGAAAACTTCGGAGTTCACTCACATTTATTGGGATGGGCCAATCTCGTATGTCCTTTACCTTGGAAACATCAACTTCAATTCCCTTCGAAGAAACGACAAATCCAAGAAAAATCAACTTGTCTTTAGCAAACATGCACTTGGGAAGATTAGAATAAAGCTTTTCATGTCGGAGGATTTGCAAAACTTCCTTGACATGTGTTATATGGTCCTCAAGTGATTTGCTATAAACAAGAATATCATCGAAATAGACAACAACACTTTTTCCAATGAGAGAACACAATATGTGATTCATAAGGCGCATGAAGGTGGATGGGGCATTAGATAAGCCAAAGGGCATAACCAACCATTCATAGAGACCAAGTTTGGTCTTGAAGGCCGTTTTCCACTCATCACCTTCGGCCATGTGTATTTGATGGTAACCACTACGAAGATCAATTTTCGAAAAAATAGTGGCTCCACACAACTCATCAAGCATGTCATCGAGACGTGGTATGGGATGTCGATAATGCACGGTGATAGCATTAATTGGACGACAGTCCATGCATAACCGTAACGTATCATCCGTCTTTGGAACAAGAATCACGGGTACGTCACTTGGACTAGTGCTAACTTGGATCAAACCTTTGGAGACGAGTTGGTTGATTTGACGTTCAATCTCCTTTGTCTCCTCCGGGTTTGTGCGGTAAGCGGCGCGGTTGGGAAGTGGTGCACCGGGGATGAGGTCAATGCGATGTTCGATGCCGCGAAGAGGAGGTAGTCCATGTGGAAGTTCTTCGGGGAACACATCCTTGAATTCCTGCAAAACACTCATCAAATATGGAGGAACATTGGTTAATTCATTAGTTCCTTGCGCTAGTACTTTGCAAAGGAGGACATAGTGCAATATGGATGGGTTGTTCCGAACATCTCTCATCCCACTTTTGGTGGCAAGGAGAACACTCTTAGTTTTTCCACTCGAGTTTGGCTTGTGGCTCTCACTCACTATGAGGTGGTTCTCTCTCTCACCGCTCTTCTCACAAGTAGGTGTTGTGCTTTGCGCCCTCGCTAAAGCCTTTGCATTGTCCACAATTTGGCTAGGAGTCATCGGTTGCAAAACACATGTTTTGTTGAGCCATTTGAAGGTGTATACATTGGTGCGACCATCATGTTGAGCAGCCTTGTCAAATTTCCATGGTTGACCAAGAAGCATGTGGCAAACTGTCATAGGGACCACATCACACTCAATCGTGCCTTTGTAAGGGCTAATGGCTAAGGAGACCGATATGGTATGCTTGATCTTTACGGACCCTTGGTCACTTATCCATTGCACGTGGTAGGGGTGCTTGTGCGGATGGAGGGTGAGGTAGAGCTTCTCACACAACTCGGTGCTAGCAAGGTTGTGGCAACTCCCTCCGTCAATGATCACCTTGATAGATTTTCCATTGATGTCGGCTCGTGTTTGGAAGATATTGGAGCGTTGGACTTCATGCTCTTGTGCTTGAGTGGTCAAGATCCTTGTGACGACAAGCGATGGACTTGCGTCATGCTCACACATGAGGAGTTCTTGATCATCTTCCACTCGTTGCCTTGCCATTGCTTCCTTGACTCGGGCATCAAATTCTTCTTCACTCAAGTACTCTTCATCACCATTGTCGTGGATGAACAAGACTTTCTTTTTTCTACATTTGGCCGATTTGTGTCCTTTACTTCCACACTTGTAGCATTCACCATTGAAAGGTGTATCACTCTTTGCTTGTTTGCCACTTGGGGGCAGTTTTCCTTGAGGAAGTGTGGGTTTGAAGGAAGGCTTGGAGGTACTTGAGGAACTTCCATTGAAAGTTGTTGGTGTAGGGGTTGAAGCTTTCTTGTAGGTGAAGTACGTCTTGGGCTTGTTGTACTTGATATCCTCTTGCACTTGACGTTCAGCCTTTGTTGCGATGTGCACAAGCTCTACCATGGTGTTGTATGTTTAGAACTCGACGATGCGCTTGACGGGGTGGTTCAACCCAATAAGGAAACGTGCCATAGTTTGCTCCATGCGCTCATCAATGTTGGCGCGAATCAGGTTGAGTTCCATTTCCTTGAAGTACTCTTCCACGGTCTTTGTCCCTTGACGAAGCGATTGGAGGTTGTTGAAGAGGTCACACGTGTAGTGCTCGGGGACAAAGTGGGATCTCATATGAGCCTTCATGTCATGCCAAGTTGTGATTGGAGGCTCTTGTCTTGCATCACGAGCAACTTGAACTTGTTCCCACCAAAGGTTGGTGTAATCATCAAACTCAAGTGAAGCCATGGCGACCATCTTCTCGTTGCTATAATTGTGCATGCGGAAGATCATGTCGACTTTGAGTGCCCACGAGAGGTATTCTTCGGGGTCATTGGATCCGGTGAACTTGGGCATTGTGAACTTGAGCTTGCCGAAAGTTTCTTCATCATTGTGGTCATTGCGATGAGTTTGCTGACCTTGTTGATGATCTTGTAGTTGGGGAGGTGGAACTTGGTTCTCGCGTCCTTGTTGTGGAGCTTGCTCTTGATATTGTTGTTGAGGCGCTTGCTCTTGGCGCGGTTGTTGATGGTGTTGAGGCACTTGGGCCCCATGAGGTTGTTGAGGATGTGGAGCCTCATGACGCGGTTGATGACGAAGAGGAGGCTTGTTCCTTGGTTGGTGATGTTGGTTAGGCACATGGGCCTCACGGCGAAGATCATGGTCATGAGCCTCTTGACGTGGTGGGCGTTGCTCAACTTGTATCACTTGATGCTCCAAGTTTTGTTGAGGTGGAGGAGGCGCCTCGTGATGACCATGGTGTCGGTGCGGACGTTCATTATGTTGATGACGAGGAGGAGGATCTTGGAGAGATTCACGTTGATGACAAGCTTGATTCTCCAAATTGGAGTCATCACTTGTTGTGTCAAGTATGTGTCGCTGTCGATGGTGGTATACTTGCGGTTGCACTTGCGGTTCTTCTTGTAGTTTCTCTTGTTAGATCACTAATTCCCCTGCGTGATGACGGTGTGCTTCTTGCCTTGCTCATGGCCTTGAAGAGAAATCACCATTATAGCTTGACGCTGCGGCGTGCCGTGGCGAAGGTATGTAGTTGGAAGAACTTCCATCTTCAACCACGGGGGCATCATTGCGTCTTGGAACACTTGAACGAAGATCTTGTTGGAGAGGAATAGGACGACGCGAAGAACTTGAAGAGCTTGAAGCACGTGAACGAGATCTTGCCATTCCGTCGATTAGGCGTCGAAGATTGTCATTTGTTTCGGCGACGGAGCGTTGAAGCGCTTCATTTTGATGTCCAAAGTTGTGATGCATTGCGTGCATTTGTCGTTCTAGGCCGTCGAAGCGGTTGTCGATGTTCTTGAACTCGGCTTGCGTCTCACCAAATTGTTCATCTTGACGCGTCTCAAGGGCTTGGCAACATTCACGGAACTCCTGTCGGACGATGACGTGACTTGCACGCATCATGTATGGTCCATGTTCTTCTTCTTGAGGAGGTGGTTGGCTCGATTCACCGTGCCTATCCATCATGCAAAACACACAAGTATTATATATGGAGGTGGAATATGGTGGTGTTAGCCTTATTCCTCACCTTGGGGATTGCACCGAACTAGAAACCACAAGTGAGAGGTATAAGCGTGCAAAGTGGAATCGCAAAGAAAACTCACACTAAAGAAAGAACTAACTCTCAAAAGCTATGGGTGGAAGGTTAGGGTTGTGGAAAACCAAACGAAACGATCCAAAGAAAAGGTTATGTTCAAACGTGGTAGAGAACCAAAATATCAAAGCAAAAAGCAACGACCTACAAAACACAAAGATACACACGCGTGGAGACGGATGTGGTTAGCACGACTATAAAATGAGCACAAAACGTCGTAACGAAGACTACGCTCGGTGTCGTGCCAGCGCAAGGAGAGACCACAACTCGTTCGCCAAAAGAGGAATAAGCAACGGATTTGTGCACTTGCCTCGGTCGCGCTCTTTTTCTCTCTTTGCTTACAAGCTTGAGACTCTCTTTGTATTGGGAGACTTTGTATCTTTCTATTTTTCTTTTTATCTTTTTTTTTATTCTTTTTCTCCCTTTCTATACTACTATGTTAACTCTTGTATTTTCTCTCACACTCTCACTTTCCAAGGACAAGTGCACAACGCTTAGGCAAACACATAATGAGCTGCTCTCATAGGATAGATACACACAAGGAAGAAGGGTTAACAAGGTGGAGCAAGTTATACCTTCGGTATTGACGACTTGCTACCGGTGTTGGGGATGATGTTCGGTGCCACGGTGTCGATGAGCGCGGGATATTAATCTTGTTGCGGAAGCTTGAAGTTAGTTGGGCGACACGCATGCGAAACACGAACAAGCCAATACGAAAATTAGCGAAGGAAAATGGGGGTGAAAAATTTCTTGTCTGACAGGTGCGGTAGTACCGCTCAAAAAGTCCGATAGTACCGGTGACCGGTAGTACCGCTGTGAACAGCCGGTAGTACCGCTCGCCGGTAGTACCGCTCGTTTTAGCGGTAGTACCGCTTCACGGATTCCTGGGCACGTGGATCTTGAACTTGAACGCACAATCGGCCCAAAAATCCTCAAATTGGCGGAAAGCTGAACAAAATTGGGGCTGGGGACACACAAGGAAAGTAGATCGATACCCCAAGCAACAGATCTATGGACTAAAACCATGAAAAACGCACCAAATCTAGAGATCGATCCGAAGGCAAATTTGGGGCTCTTTTTTGGGGATTTTCGAAATTTTTGGTGGATAGAAGAAAATTTTGTGGGGGAATTTGTGAGCAACGAAGCTCTTGATACCAATATGTTGAGGTCAAACCTCTAGGGTGGCCCGATCTTTCATGATTCCCGTTCAAATCGAGGATGGAGTGCGGGGAGCGGAGGGGAGGATGAACACGACGAAAGCACGCACGAAGAACACAATGAATACACACACACAAAACCACGATACACACCAATAGCTCACGCCGGTGGTGACCGGTCCGGCGCAATCCCTAGGATCGGCGTCGGGCCGAGGACTCTCTCTCGAACCGGCACAACGAGATGGGAGACTCGGTGAGATCTTGACGTCTTGGCAAAGGGACACCGATGCCAAGGCCTTGTACAATGTGGAGGCATGATGCAAACTCCAACGAGGTTTGGGATATTTGGTGCTCCTTTGTCAATGGAGCATGAGGCAAGAATTAGATAGATCCACAAGGGGTTTCCACTAATTCCAAATATCATGCCTAGGGTTTACAATAGAGGTGGGGGCTATATATAGGCCAGCCACAAGTTCAGGGGTAGTTTAGGCAACTAGAGTATCAAAAGGGGGCGTTACAAGGCCGAAGGGCCGAGCTGGAGCGCACAGGCCGTGGGGTGTCCGGTAGTACCGCTCGGTTGAGCGGTAGTACTGGTCAAACGCGGTAGTACCGCTTGAATGGTGCGGTAGTACCGGGGCGGGCAGAAGCTTTGGCGTGAGTCTTCAGGTGCGCGCGGTAGTACCGCTTGTTGAGTGCGGTAGTACCGGTTGGATCCGGGGCTTCGGGTCCATCTCTCTGCCTGGGGCGGTAGTACCGCTGTCCATGAGCGGTAGTACCGCTTCCAGGGGCCAGTAGTACCGCGGTCTCTGAGCAGCTGTTGGCTGCTGCGTCGCTCCTCTGGTTCGTGTCTTCATACCTGATGATGCATAGTGTCGGGGCATGAAGTAGCAAGCCATCTAGGGGTGTATCGAAGTCACATGAGTACAAGAGCGAATTCACCTTAGCTTGGAGAAGCTTGGCTCGAGCACGAGTCATGGGTCCACTTGGGGGATTTGGTGGTGTAGATGTAGGAGCGTCCGTAGGACGGGCTACATCACATATGCTGAGCGTGCACCAACTATTATCTTATCTTCACGTGTACTTAGTGTGCAACCGGTTGAGGAATCCCAGCGTTGCAACTTGTTCCAAACAAAATCTCTAGTTGGACCTAACAAGGCTTGCAAGGTCATTATTGATGGAGGTAGTTGCAGAAATCTTGCAAGTAAGGAACTATGTGCCAAACTGAATTTGACATACTTACCTCATCCCAAGCCATACTACATATAATGGTTGAGCAACAATGGTGAGATGAAGGTAAATCATATGGTACGTGTGAATTTTCAAATAGGGCCATACAAAGATTCTATTGATTTTGATGTGGTTCCTATGACTATTTGTCACCTACTATTGGGTCGGCCTTGGCTCTATGATCGCCATGTGCAACACAATGGCCGAGCCAATACATATCACTTGGAATTCAAAGGGAATAAGATTACTATGCAGCCAATGACACCACAAGATATTGTGAATGATTCTCGCCAGAAGATAGAGGTGAACTTGAAGGAAGATTCTACCACTCGGCGAGATTGTGTGACAGCTGTTCCTGATGTCATTGAGCCTAAATTAAGTGATATAACGAACAGTGAGAGAGTGCCTGGGTTATTGATACTAGCCACCAAAGAGGATATGGGAGAATTTCGTGAGGATCCTACAGCCATGCCACTTGTGCTCATGTATAAGGGCGAAGTATTGGTTTCTAACGACATGGCCCCTATTTCTCTTGGTGTCTCTTCTGTTTTGCAGGACTTTGGGGATGTGTTTCCAGAAGATGTACCTGTAAGTTTACCTCCATTGCATGGTATAGAACATCAAGTGATATGGGCATGAAGGAGGAGGTGAAGCCTAATTTCAGGACTCCACCAAGCTAGGTGATGCGGGGCACATCCCATTGATGATTGGCACACCAGGACGACCTACGATATGTAATGATAAGTCTAAGGTTGTGTAAAATATTATTGCTATGTTATTGAGTCTGAGTCTAGGTCGTGAAAAGAAGGTCCATGTTCAGCAACCACGGGTTCCAACAAGAGTTGAGAAGAAGAAGATGGTGGCGCCTAGGTCCAAGCTCGTATGGAGACGCAAGGAGGTGCAGGCGCCGAGGGCTGTATCAAGTCGAGTAGGCCAAGAGGGAGGATGTGGTGAGGAAGGCAAGCAAGACTTGAATATGGTGAAGAAGCGTGAAGCGATTGTTCATATCACGCCACCTTTCCAACCCGACCCGCAAGCGTTGGGGACAATGCTACTTGAAGGGGGGATGATGATGCGGGCATGAAGGAGGAGGTGAAGCCTTATTTCAAGACTCCACCAAGATAGGTGATGCGGGGCGCATCCCATTGATGATTGGCACGCCAGGACGACCTACGATATGTAATGATAAGTCTAAGGTTGTGTCAACTATTATTGCTATGTTATTGAGTCCGAGTCTAGGTTAGGTTCGAGTCTGTTGTGTGTTCGGTTTGGGTCTATCCAACCGACTAGTTGCAGGCCTCCTATATAAAGGAGCCAGCCGCCTAGGATTTAGGGGAGTTCAGTTGTTTAGTCTAAAAACTATATTGTGCTCCACCGTGTATCATCCCTCCAGGGACGGTGATACCGTTTATCAGATTATTGTTGTGAAGGTTCTTGTGATCATCAAGGATTGTCGTGCTCAGGTTTGAGGCGTGGTGATCTTCATCATGTTACTTGCTGGATTTGTTCCTCTTCTTCAGGTGACATTCATCGCATTATTGGGAGATCATCTATCTGGTTGACTCGCTGTGTAATATTGGGACAAACTCAAGGATCATTGGCTGGATCCGTATCAGGTGGTATCAACACTCTCGTTGATCACATCGTGTTTTTGGATCATCTGGGGACTGTTTTTCTACAAGCAGTTTTCAGATTGGTTAGAGATTGGAAAGAAGAAAGAAGGAGAGCATTTTTGGCGAAGTGTTGCGTGCTACCGCCACCAGGAAGAATTGATCTCTATTAGATCCGATCGTGAACATGCATTACGATCGAGTCTCTAGGCGATCGCGATCGAGGGAAGTCTGCACAATTCAGATCCCTCTCACGTCAAAAAGGGTTGTGTTTGTTTCAGATCCGATCAAGGCAGTTGAAAAAAAAGAGGGCACGATCTCGCCCCCGCGCCTCACGACCGAGTCACCCGCACGTCCCTGGTGATCGAGTCCGCGGTGCTTGGGTTGGTGATCCCGCGTGTGACTGGCTCGCGCGCGCGTCTCGATTTGCCTGCGCGTGGCAATCCCGTACCACCTGATCGCCTTGTTACAGTGTGGGTGTAACACCCCAGATTTATATCTAACTGGCAGTGCTACCACTCATCTTAAATTCCTACAAAACAAATGAAAATTCAAAATTTCGGCAGCACCTCCTTTGTTTTAAAGGACATCCGCGACAAGCAAAACATAAAATAAGAGATTTGTCCAATAACCACCATATAAATAGGCATCCACGCAGCTCATATAGTGCATAACAATCCCGAACACGAATACTAACACTAGAGCGACCAAAGGCTCACAAGAACATGCCAACGACTCCATAAATTACGATAAGTAATAATGGCAAAACTAAGAATTGTGTGTGGTAGATGTTCTATGAGATGTAGTATTGATGTGTGCGCCAAAGTGGTGGCGAGCTACTCCCTCCCATGCATGTCGCTACGCTGAGTACCTGAAATCCAAATAAAAACCAAAGAAAATGCAAGAATGAGTAAAATATACTCAGCAAGTACAAGTTCAGAACCGAAATAACAACATATAGAATCCAATACGCAATTCAAAGGATAACAAGAAAACACTGTTATGCATGTTATAGTTTATAGTGAGAGCATTCCGGAATATTCACTGTTAACTTCCTCACCGGTCTCGCAGATTAGTTAATCAAGTGAATTGTCACCGACCTAGCTCAAGCTCACCGGAGTAATTACATAATAACTTAAATCACCGTCCACTCCGGAATAGTCATTTGTAACTTATTCACCGCCCTGGCTTTAAATAAACCTCTCGACAACATCTCAAGGCAAGAACACCAAAGAACCAACATCACACAACCAACAATTTAAGAGGGCAACCATTAACACAAAGGGCTCGACATGCACTTGCCTTAGAATCGATGTTCAAGCTAAAGAACAACCCCCCAGCACCCGAAACTCCAACTCCTGTAGGTAAAACAGTTTTAGAAATTGTCCTAAGAGGCAAATAGCCTAAGTTACACTGTATAGCCTTAATTATAATTCTGTCCAAAGAGCTGAAACTGAACGTGCTCAAACCAATCGGTGCTAGCGGTCTACTCCTTGCACTAAATTTGCAATTAAACTCCTAGAATTCCTCAACTAAAGAAAGAACCATCGTGTGTCACATGCAACATAACAGCAGCACGAGCACATACTTCTGAATCCACACGCACCTACATCTGAATCCTTCTATTAGATAGGCCACCGTTGCTTAGGACAAACACCTAATAGGCAAACATCCAAATCCTGTGAATCGATGCAGCTACTAGCTTGCTAGTGACCGAAAAAATAATGAATAGCCCGCAGCAATAACGAATAGCCTGCAGCGGATTTCCTATCCAGTGCGATTGACTACAGGAATCGTACTACTTAACCAAGCGACCAAAACGAACGAGAAGGTGTCCGGCGGAAAGACTCAGGGTACCTGGCAAAGAACAACGACGGAGGAGGGGGTCCAGCAAATGTAGGCGAGGCAACGACGACCAGGCCCGTCCGCACCTGAGCAGCTACCGGCGGCGCACAGCTACGGAACCCTAGGCGATGTGGTAGCGGTGTCTAGATATGTTTGGTTCAGGTTGGGGTCCGGGTCTAATTCGTGGCTGTCTAGTTTATTTCTTTTTTTGTTCCTACTCAGACAGAGAGTCCGGCTCAACCGAAAATATCTAATAGCCAAAAGTTGAACATATCTTCAATAATTCATTTGACATCCGATTTATATAAATTTATACTCTTTTTCAATCAGCTCGATGATACGAATCCAACCATGGTGTTTGATTCTCCATCCGGCTTATGTTTCAAAAAGTCAAATTTTGGTCAACTACAAGGAAAATACGGAATATTACATTCACCACCCGTTTAACAGAATTCGCCCTCGAATTCATGCTCACTACTCAACCGAAGAATAACTTAAGCTTAAAAGAACATATTTACTCACCAGGTGTAAATAACTCCAGATATTTCTCTCGCATCCTTGACTCAAGTTCCCACGTTGCTTCATGCTCCGTCTGATTTGTCCAAAGAACCTTGACAAACTTGAGAGTTCGACGCCTCATTACTCTATCCGCCTCCTCCAAAATCCTTACCGGGCGGGCCTCAAATGTCAAGTCTTGCTCAATGGTAATCGTCTCTAGTGTCATTTGCCTTTCTGGATCTCGAAAGTACTTCCTCAGCATCGATACATAGAATACATTGTGTACACCTTTCATTGACTCAGGTAACTCCAGACGATACACCAACTTCCCGACTCGTGCCACTATCTTGAAAGGTCCAATATATCGTGGGCTAAGTTTTCCTTTGATATTAAATCTCACCACACCCTTAGTAGGTGATACTCTAAGAAGCACCTCATCACCTACTTGAAATTCCACATTTCGTCTCTTGGGATCGGCGTAACTCTTTTGCCTACTCTGTGTTGTCAACATGTGCTCTCTAATCTCAGCAACCCTCTCAGTGGTCTGCTGAACCCAGTCTGGCCCGAATACAGATTTCTCACCCACGGCAGTCCAACAAAGCGGGGATCTGCACTTGCGTCCATATAAAGCCTCGTATGGCGCCTTGCGGATGCTAGCTTGATAACTATTATTATATAAAAACTCAACAAGCGGCAGGTGGTCTTCCCAACTCCCTTTCCAAGATAGAACACAACATCTCAACATATCTTCTAGAGTTTGGATCGTACGCTCTGACTAGCCATCAGTATGAGGTTGAAACACCGTGCTAAGCCTCAACTCTGTCCCCAATGCACTCTGCAAACTCTCCCAGAACTTTGATACAAACTTAGCATCTCTGTCAGAAACAATGTTTTTTCGAACCCCATGCAACCGTACTATCTCTCGCACATATATCGGTGCCAGGTCGCTTGCTGAGTTTGTCGTGCGAATAGGAATAAAATGAGCGACCTTGATTAATCGGTCTACAACAAACCAAATAGCGTATTTCCCTCTTTGCGTACGAGGTAGTCCAACAACAAAATCCATCGCAATGTCATCCCAGGGCCACTCTGGAACCTCAAGGGGTTGCAACAGTCCTGATGGTCTCTTATGCTCAGCCTTTACTTGCTGACATACACTACAAGATGACACATACTTAGCCACATCGACCTTCATCCGTTTCCACCAATAGTTTACCTTCAAATCTTGGTACATCTTGTTTTCGCCTAGGTGTATGGTATATGGAGTACGGTGGTGCCTCTCTCAGAATGTCTTACTTTACCTGTGAGTTATGTGGCACACACAAACGACCTCGAAACCAAACGGATCCCTTGGAATCCAAAGTAAAATTTCCAATCTTCCCTTCTCGGACATGCTTCTTAACTTGGAGCAATAATCGATCTTGTTGTTGTGCTTCCAATACACGCCTAGGTATGGCCGACTCAAGAATGAGTTGTGACTCTGATTCTACAACTCCCGCATAGCAATATGAAATACCCATTCGCTCAAAATCATCTATTAAGGAATTCACTGTAGAAGGGACTAGCTTACGACTGAGAGCATCCGCAACCACATTTCCCTTACCCGGTGTATACTGGATATTGAGATCATAATCTTTAATTAACTCTAACCACCTCCTCTGCCTTAAGTTCAAATCCTTCTGTGTGAAGATATACTTGAGACTCTTACGATCCGTGAATATGTCACACGTTGCTCCATAAAGATAATGCCTCCAAAGCTTGAGTGCAAAAACAACTGCCGCAAGCTCTAAGTCATGGGTAGGATAATTTTCCTCGTGCTTTTTCAACTGCCTCGACGCATACGAAATAACCTTGCCGTTCTGCATGAGAACACACCCAAGCCCCACTAGCGAAGCATCAGAATATACTGTAAAACGTTCTCCAAAATCTGGGAGTGTAAGGATAGGTGCCGACACCAATCGGTCCTTCAATAAACAAAAACTATGCTCACACTCCTCTGTCCATTGAAACTTTACCCCTTTATGTGTAAGCATGGTCATTGGCTTGGCAATGATAGAAAAATCCCTCACAAATCGCCTGTAGTAACCAGCCATTCCCAAGAAACTTCTCACCTCCTTTACATTAGATGGTCGTTCCCAACCAACGACTGTGGAAACCTTGCTAGGGTCAACGAAAATACCTTCACCATTAATAACATGTCCCAAATAGGCAACTTCCGACAGCCAAAACTCACACTTCTTCAACTTAGCATAGAACTTATTCTTCCGCAATGTCTCGAGCACCATGCTCAAATGATGTTCATGATCTTCCTTCATCTTGGAGAAAATGAGAATGTCATCAATAAATACCACGACAAAATCATCATACTTATGGAACATGCTATTCATCGCCTCCATGAAATAAGCAGGTGCAGTCGTTAGTCCAAAGGACATAACCTTGAACTCATAATGTCCATACTTTGTAGAGAACGTTGTCTCCTCAATATCCTCTTCTCGGACTCTTATTTGATTATAGCCTGACTGCAAATTGATCTTTGAAAACACCTTGGCACCCTTCAATTGATCAAATAAGTCCTCGATGCGTGGCACCGGATATTTGTTCTTGATAGTCACCGCATTAAGAGCCCGATAATCAATACACATCCACAGAGTCAAATGTTTCTTCTCAGTGAACAAAACTGGAGCTCCCTAGGGTGAAACACTACGCCGGATCAAATCCTTGGCTAGCATATCATCAATTTGCTTCTTCAACTCCTCCTGAAAAGGACGGGCTAAACGATATGGAGCAATTGAAATTGGGCGTGCACCAGGCACAAGGTCAATACGAAACACCACATCCCTCTCCGGTGGCATACCTGGTAGCTCACTAGGAAAAACATCAGGATAGTTTCTAACCACATGAATGTTCTCAATCTTCAACTCTTTACTCAACTTTATAAGATGTGGCCACCTCCCACTTGATGACAGAATTTGGGTTCTCCCTGCATACCCTACTCATGTGCCCATTCCTGCCGTACCAACGACAAGACCCTGAAAAGTCACACTCAGCAGCACGGTGACCCTCCCCGCACTTGAAATAAATCATACCCTGTCCTGGAACGGGTCGTAGGAATGTAGGTGATGCAGAGCGTGACCCTGAATAAGACTGAGCCCCTGACTACCTAGGCTTGAATGACTGCTGAGTCCGCTGCTCTGGCTTGAACTTCTTGAAGTCAGATCGCTGAGTAGACCCACTCCCATCCTGGTAGTTCCTCTTATGCCCCCCACCATTGTTGTTGGCACCATTTGTGCAAGTTTTCTCTGCCTCCGTGAGTTGATATTGTAACTCCAAACCCCTAGCCTGCTCAACCACAACAAAATAGTTGGATGGGCGATTCACTCCCATCACATGTCGATATCACGAATTAAGTCCCTCAAAGAACCTCCTAGCTTTCTCTGGCTCATTCTGATTAATATGGTCCACAAAATGAACCATCTTACTAAACTCGGCATCGTACTCATCCATCGTCTTGTTCCCTTGCTTGATATTCCTGAGGGCAACATCCATCTTCTCCTTGAATGAAGCCGGGTAGTATTTAGCAGTGAATTGCGTAATAAAATGATGTAGCCCAACATACGGAAACCACCTTTGGTCCACATCATGCCACGCTAATCATCACTCCAAAGGTGAACTCCTTCCATGCTTTGCCTTTTGTTGGTTATGATGCGAATGGAATCCTACTTGAGACAAATGCCCACAATGTGACTAGGTCCATGAACATGATGCCAAGGAGATGCAGCAAGGATGTCTCTGGAGCCAAGACACCCAAGCAAGAGGCCTGGAAGAGAAGACACAAGAAGCTACTGAAGCAGGACCGGAGTCTCCGGACCAGTAGACCGGAGTCTCCGGTCTACCACACCGGAGTCTTCGGCCCGTCTCCGGACCGAGCCCCGAACCAGCGCCTGGGACAGTCAGTGACCCCCTCCGAAGGTTGAACCGGAGATCGACCGGAGTCTCCGGCCCCGACCGGAGTCTCCGGCCCCGACCAGAGTCTCCGGACCGCTACACCGGAGTCTCCGGACCGAGCATTGTGGGCCTGCGCGCCTCAAGCTAGGCTTGGCCCATGTAACGTCCCAAACTTCCTGTTTATGCATGTTTTACCCCTAGCTTGTGGCTGGCCTATATATATGCTCCCACCCCCTTGTTGAAACCCTAGAGATGATGATGAATTAAGGCATGTGCCTAACCCTAGATGGGAACCCCCTCTCAATATTAAATCTATGAGTTGTACAAGGCGTTGGAGTCGTTGCCCTTATCCAAGTTGTCAAGACCCTCCTCAAGTGTTTGGTCTCTCCCTATCAAGGATTCTAGTAGTGCTTGGTCTCTCCCCTTTGGGATTCTACTTTGTTGCTACTCTCTCCTTGGTTTGGATTCTACCGTCAGCTCCCTGGTCTCTCCTTTGGTGATTCTACTGCAAGGTCTCTCGCCGAGGATTCTATTGGATTGGTTGTTCGAACCAACAGGAGCAAATCGAATTGGGTGTGTTTTGGCGTGTGTTTGTATCTTTACCTTGCATTCGAGTTGTGTTCATCGTGTTCATCATGTTTTCCCACACTTCCGCCTCAAATCTGTGAAGATCGGGCCACTCCAAGGGTAAATCCATAAGGAGACCCATAACAACTGGTATCAGCAGCTTTTGGTTGCCACGGATTTGACTTCGCCCTTCGATTTCCACCATAAACTGAAAAATACCAAAAATATAGCCCCAAATTGTTTTTGGATCGATCTCTCGTTTTGGTGAGTTGATTGTGGTTTTAGTCCAATAGAAACTTGTCTTTGGAGTTGGTTTACTTGTGCCCTGCGTTTCCCAGCCCAATTTGGTCATAATTTTCTGGATTTGAGGGTTCAAGGGCCGAATTTCCGCTCAAGAATACGAGCTGTTCGTCGCGCTGCCTCCAGACCGGACTTTTCGGACCGGCAGACCGGAGTCTCCAGCCCAGACCGGAGTATCCGGCCCAGCAACACCGGAGTCTCCGGTTCTAACAAAAAAATTTACCCTCTTTTCCTTTTTCGACTGATTTCCTTTTGACGTTTGTGTTTCGTGTGCGTGTCTATCAACTAACAAAAGCTTCTGCAACGCCTCGCACTAGACATCGACACCACGGAACTCGACCATCCCTCCACCAACGGTTGCAAGTGCGACATCACCACAAGGTATAACTTGCACCACCCTTATTAACCCCTTCTTCCTTTGTGTGTTACCTAACCTATTGAGACTAGCTCATCTTGTGTTTGCTGAAGCATTGTGTGCTTTCTCTTTCATAAGTCATAGTGTAGAGGCAATAACATAAACTTGACTCCATAGCATAGCAAAGAAAGAGGTACAAAAAAAGCTTATAAGCAAAAGAAAAAGAGAAAGATACCAATACAAAAGAGAGTCCAAAGCTTCTAAGCAAGAGTGCGAGCAAGAGCAAGGCAAGCGTACAAATCCGTTGCTTCTCCATCTTTTGGCAAACGGGATACGGTCTCTCCTAGTGTTGGCACGACACCGAGCATTAGTCTTCGTTAGGACCAATTTTGTTCGTTGCTCATTTTCATAGTCGTGTTAGCCACATTAATCTCCACCGTGTGTGTATAGTCGTAGGTTCTCGTCACCCTTTTGACCTTTTCCTTTGACTTTGTTTTTGGTTGGATTTTACCCACTTTTGACAATAACCTTTTCATTTGGTTGTTCCATTTGCTATCCACCTTCCTACCCATCCACCATAGGCCTTTGTGTGTGTGTCTTGTGTATTCGCTTTGCTCTCGGCAAGAACAACCTTTCCAATTTTTGAGTTGGTGAGGCAAGGTAGCACATACCATACCACCAATACCACCCTCGTTTCACTTGTGGTCAAACAACATGCCTAGGGAAAGCGGAGAAAGCGGAGATGGCAACTTCAACAACCAAGATGGTTTTGCCATGCGCCACAACTTATGGGTGCAACGCCAAGAATTCATTGCCCAATTTGAGAGGCTTGAGAACCGGCTTGATGAAACTTTTTGAGAATTCGACTACCATGACCGGCAACGCCAAGTGGGGCACAATGCTCAATTCCAAGATCTTCACCAAGCTATTTCCAACCTCGGCAACCGTCATGGACACCATTCAAGCTCGTCAAGTTCGTCTCGCGCGCGCTCCTAAAGTCATCATGGCAACTCCTCGTGCTCCCATTCTCATCAAGGAGAACCCCACCACCACAATGGGGAACATCAAGCTCGTCATCGCAATGAACAAGTGGTTGAGCCACAACATCAACAACCGCACCATGCAAGACGTCATCGACACCATGATCACCAGGCACATCCACAAAACCAAGAAGAACATGGTCGCCCTCCACAACAAGCTATGGTACAAGCGCCGCCACCACCCCAAGAACAAGAATGCCATGGTGAACACAACCGCGTTGATAGGCGCCAACACCCTAACCATGACCATCGCCATCAACCACAAGTTGATCGAGCACCACAATGGGATAGAAGTGATGATGACGAGGTTGCACACCGTGTGAGACGCAACAACCGCTATGCTAAACCCCACCATCGTCATCAACAACCAATGAATGCAAATGATCCCGAGCAAAGGCGAAGAAGAGACATTGCGCATCAAGCTCCTCCTCAACCGCGTCCTCGAGAAAATCAAGCTCCTCCTCCACCACCACGTGCACCAAGTGAAGCGAGCATAAGGCAAGATCGTCGCAACTACCACCGTGAACATGAAGAGGGCAAGTTTGGGAAGCTCAAATTCATTATGCCCAAGTTCAAGGGAGAAGAAGACGCCGATGCATACATTGATTGGGAGCTCAAAGTTGACAAGACCTTCCGAGTCCACAACTACTCCGAAGAGAAGAAAGTTGCAATGGCATCCCTTGAGTTTGAGGACTATGCAAAAGTTTGGTGGGAAGACTTCCATAAGAACCGCGAGAAGAATGAGGAACCTCCAATTGAAACTTGGACCGAGATGAAGGAAGTGATGTACACACGCTTCGTCCCCGAGCATTATCGCCAAGATCTCTTCGACAAGCTACAAAACTTGAAACAAGGCACCAAGTCAATTGAAGAGTTCTACAAGGAAATGGAGAAAACCATGATGTCAGCTGATGTGAGAGAACTCGAAGAGCAAACCATAGCAAGGTTCCTCAACGGTTTGAGCCGCCCAATAAGGAAGATTGTTGACTTTCAACCGTACAAGAACCTCACCGAGCTCCTCCATCAAGCTACCAAAGTTGAGCGGCACTTGCAAAAAGAGAATGCATACGAAAAGCCCAAGTCATAATTTGCGTCCATCAATGCAAATGCTCCCGCAAAGCCAACAAACCAAGCAACGAGCTCATCCAAGCAAGCAAAGACCGTGATATCACCTTCCTCCAACATGACATCGAATAGTCAAGTCACTTGCTTCAAGTGTGGAGTGAAATGTCACAAGTCTTATGAGTGCACCAACTCACGAGTGATGCTTACGGATGAGAATGGCGCAACCTACTACGTAAGTGAAGAGGAGTATGAAGCTCTCACTCAAGGAGCTATTGCAAGGACAACCGCAATGGAAGAGGATGACACACTTGTATGCGAGCATGATCTGGGCCCCGCACTTGTCATAGCACAAATCTCGCCAAAAAACTCCATCCCAAGAGAGGACCAACGCCTCAATATCTTCCAAACTCTTGCTGGAATTGATGGCAAGTCCATAAAAGTGATCATCGATGGAGGTAGTTGCCAAAACCTTGCAAGTACGAAGCTTTGTGAGAAACTAAAGTTGCAATGCATAGAGCACACTCACCCCTACCATGTCCAATGGCTTGATGACAATTGAGCACTCAAGATAACATCAAAGGTCCACGTCTCCTTCAAGATTGGACCATATGAAGACACCGTCGAGTGTGATGTCGTGCCAATGTCCGTGTGCCACATGCTACTTGGAAGGCCATGGCAATATGATAGAGAAGCAATACATCATGGTTCCACCAACCAATACTCCTTCAAGTGGAACGGCAAGAAATTTGTGCTCAAACCCATGACGCCTAGCCAAGTCATCGCATCCAACATGACACCCGTTAACAAGATAAAGCAAGCTAAGGACCCTTGTGAGACGAGTGGTGAGAGAGTGAACCACCATCAATAGAGTGAGTGCAACAAGCCAAAAATGAGTGAAAAATCATGAGTGCCACCACGCAAGCCACAAAATGTGAGAAGAGATACTTGAGTGTGACCCATACTAACAATCATTCATACAATTCTCTCTCTTTGTTGTCGGTTTTGCAAGGTACCCAAGATACACCACCAACTACAAGGATAAGGCTAGAAGATCTCCAACCACAACATGATGGCAAGATATTCCACAAGATCTTCAATAAGTTTGAGAATGGCTTCGATACCGGTGATCCGACCATGTACAAGAACAAGGCCAAGGACACACCTCCTTCCTTGCATGATGAACAAACATCGTCGAGGTCGACTCGTTTTCAAGCGGGGGGAGATGATGTAGCCCAACATATGGAAACCACCTTTGGTCCACATCATGCCACAATAATCATCACTCCAAAGGTGAACTCCTTCCATGCTTTGCCTTTTGTTGGTTATGATGTGAATGGAATCCTACTTGAGACAAATGCACATGATGTGACTAGGTCCATGAACATGATGCCAAGGAGATGCAGCAAGGATGGATCTGGAGCCAAGACACCCAAGCAAGAGGCCTGGAAGAGAAGACGTAAGAAGCTGCTGAAGCAGGACTGGAGTCTCCGGACCAGCAGACCGGAGTCTCTTGTCTACCACACCGGAGTCTCCGGCCCGTCTCCGGACCGAGCCCCAAACCAGCGCCTAGGACAGTCAGTGACCCCCTCCACAAGTTGAACCAGAGATCGACCGGAGTCTCCGTCCCCGACCGGAGTCTCCGTACCGCTACACCGGAGTCTCTAGACCGAGCATCGTGGGCCTGCACGCCTCAAGCTAGGCTTGGCCCATGTAACGTCCCAAACTTCCTGTTTATGCATGTTTTACCCCTAGCTCGTGGCTGGCCTATATATATGCCCCCACCCCCTTCTTGAAACCCTAGAGATGATGATGAATTAAGGCATGTGCCTAACCCTAGATGGGAACCCCCTCTCAATAGTAAATCTATGAGTTGTACAAGGCCTTGGAGTCGGTGGCCTTCCCCAAGTTGTCAAGACCCTCCTCAAGTGTTTGGTCTCTCCCTATCAAGGATTCTAGTAGTGCTTGGTCTCTCCCCTTTGGGATTCTACTTGGTTGCTACTCTCTCCTTGGTTTGGATTCTACCGTCCGCTTGCCGATCTCTCCTTTGGTGATTCTACCGCAAGGTCTCTCGCTGAGGATTCTATTGGATTGGTTGTTCGAACCAATGGGAGCAAATCGATTTGGGTGTGTTTTGGCATGTGTTTGTATCTTTACCTTACATTAGAGTTGTGTTCATCGTGTTCATCGTGTTTTCCCTCACTTCCACCTCAAATCCGTGAAGATCGGGCCACTCCAAGGGTAAATCCACAAGAAGACCCATAACACAAAAACATCCTATGTAGGCGATCCATGAGCCGGTGTCCAAGCTGCATGGACTCCATCCCACCAAACATCAGCGAGACCCTTCAGCTGAAAAGCCACATTCAAAACTCTGTCCTCTGGCGTCATCACTGATGCATCCATGTATTTCGCCATGGTGCGAAGCCAACTTGCAGCATCCATTGGTGTCCCTGATCCATCAAACTTGTCCAATTTCATATCCAGCCACTTGGTGAGCGTCATATTTGTAGCATGACGTCCATCACTATTCCCAGATTGGCTCACTTCCTCATCTGACCCCTCTGCATGACCATTGCGTCCAGCACGGCCACGAGCCCGACCTCTACGATTCGGTGCCATAACTATACAACACATTATCAATAATTAGCAAACAAAAACAAATGACATCAAATAATTTCCATCCTTACTCAAATGGATAAGATAAACAAGCAAAATTTAAATCAACGGGAATGCAAATGAGATGCATGTCCCATAAACCCCATCCTACAGTGCAGTGTGTCATTTTTTTGGGTTGGTCCTAACTCAAGTTTTAGATTTTTTTAAAAAAAAACTTATCCTAACTTACTACACCAGAGATCGAAAGCCTAGGCTCAGATACCAACTGTAACACCCCAGATTTCTATCTAACAAGCAGTGCAACCACTCATCTTAAATTCCTACAAAATAGATGATAATTCAAAATTTTGGCAGCACCTCCTTTGTATTAAAGGACATCCACGACAGGCAAAACATAAAATAAGGGATTTGTCCAATAACCACCATATAAATAGGCATCCACGCAGCTCATATAGTGCATAACAATCCCGAACACGAATACTAACGCTAGAGCGAACAAAAGCTCACAAGAACATGCCAACGAATCCACAAATTACGATAAGTAATAATGGCAAAACTAATAATTATGTGTGGTAGATGTTCTATGAGATGTAGTATTGATGTGTGCGCCAGAGTGGTGGCGAGCTACTCCCTCCCATGCATGTCGCTACGCTGAGTACCTGAAATCCAAATAAAAACCAAAAAAACGCAAGAGTGAGTAAAATATACTGAGCAAGTACAAGTTTAGAACCGAAACAACAACATATAGAATCCAATACACAATTCAAAGGATAACCAGAAAACACTATTATGCATGTTATAGTTTATGGTTAGAGCATTCCGGAATATTCACTGTTAACTTCGTCACTGTCCTCGCGGATTAGTTAATCAAGTGAAATGTCACCGACCTAGCTCAAGCTCACTGGAGTAGTTACATAATAACTTAAATCACCATCCGCTCCGGAATAGTCATTTGTAACTTATTCACAGCCCTGGCTTAAAATAAACCTCTCGACAACATCTCAAGGCAAGAACACCAAAGAACCAACATCACACAGCCAACAATTTAAGAGGGCAACCATTAACACAAAGGGCTCGACATGCACTTGCCTTAGAATCGATGTTCAAGCTGAAGAACAACCCCCAGCACCCGAAACTCCAACTCATGTAGGTAAAACAGTTTTAGAAATTGTCCTAAGAGGCAAATAGCCTAAGTTACACTGCGTAGCCTTAATTCTAATTCTGTCCAAAGAGCTAAAACTGAACGTGCTCAAACCCATCGGTGCTAGCGGTCTACTCCTTGCACTAAATTTGCAATTAAACTCCTAGCATTCCTCAACTAAGGAAAGAACCATCGTGTGTCACATGCAATATAACAGCAGCACATGCACATACTTCGGAATCCACACGCACCTACATCTGAATCCTTCTATTAGATAGGCCACCGTTGCTTAGGACAAACACCTAATAGGCAAACATCCAAATCCTTGGAATCGATGCAGCTACTAGCTTGCTAATGACCAAAAAAATAATGAATACAGTGCGATTGACTACAGGAATCGTACTACTTAACCAAGCGACCAAAACGAACGAGAAGGTGTCTGGCAGAAAGACTCGGGGTACCTGGAAAATAACAACGATGGAGGAGGGGGTCCAGCAAATGCAGGCGAGTCGACGACAACCAGGCCCGTCCGCACCTGAGCATCTACCGGCGGCGCACAGCTACGGAACCCTAGGCGATGCGGCAGCGATGTCTGGATATGTTTGGTTCAGATTGGGGTCCGGGTCTAATCTGTGGCTGTCTAGTTTATTTCCTTTTTTGTTCCTACTCGGACGGAGAGTCTGGCTCAACCGAAAATATCTAATAGCCAAAAGTTGAACATATCTTCAATAATTCATTTGACATCCGATTTATATAAATTTATACTCTTTTTCAATTAGCTCGACGAGACGAATCCAACCACGGTGTTGGATTCTCCATCCGGCTTATGTTTCAAAAAGTCAAATTTTGCTCAACTACAACGAAAATACGGGATATTACAGTGGTCCGGCTCATCTGCCTCGAGTGGATAATCGCTGTCGTGCCGTTTTCATCGGAAAAGGATTGTAAAGATCAGCTGCACGTCCGGTCTTCTACCGTGTGGAGAATGGGAAAGGAAGTTTTAAACAAAAGAGTCTGGTCGTCGTACGCCTCACGAGTCTGGGCGATCGAGAATCACATCCTTCCGTGCGTTGGCCTCTAGAGATCCGATCGGTTCCAGCTTAAAAAAAAGAGGAAGCAAGGTCGCAAATTGAGGGAAGGAAACTGTTATGGGGTAGCCCCGTGGGTGGCCCGATCTTCACGGATCTCGTGGTCAAATCGATGGGAAAGTGAGGAGAAAGGGAGAAGGTAACGGAAGCGGACGCACACCTCGCAAAGAACACGATGAACACACGCAAAACACACACGATACAAGGCCGATTGCTCTCACCGGTGGCCACCGGTCTGATAGAATCCTCGCAAGGAAAGATCTGTCAACGTGCTCCCTCGATCCCACGCGGAGAGGGGAGAACACCTTGGAGAGGGTCTTGACGTCTTGGCAAAGGGACACCGATGCCAAGGCCTTGTACAACGAGGGAGGCACAATGCAAACTCCAACAAGGTGGTGACGATAGCCGATCCCCTTTGGTAGAAGGGGATGAGGCAAAACTAGAGATTCCACAAAGGGGGTTTTCTTTAGTCTATCATCTATGCCTAGGGTTACATGAGGGGGTGGGGGCACTATATATAGGCCAGCCACTAGTTCAAGGGTACTTTAGGAATAAAAGTGGAAAGTCTGGGCGGACTAAGGGGTACATGGGCCAAAGGCCCAGCTGGCGATGTGCAGGCCCATATGCTCAGGCCGGAGACTCTGATGTGGGCCGGAGACTCAGCCTGCTCCGTGTCGCTCAAGGGGCCTTCTGGTGTCTCGAGCTCGACTGGGGTCCCCGAGATGGGTCCGAGACTCGGGTCTCAGAGGCCGGGGACTCCGGTGTCTTCAGGCCGGAGACTCTGGGTTTGTAGGACGGGGACTCCGGTGTCTTCAGGCCGGAGACTCCGGTGTGCACAGGCCGGAGACTCCGGTGCTCCAGCTGCTGCTTCTTCCGTCTTCTCTTCCAAGCCTCTGTCTTGTAGGTCTTGGTGCTCCAGGATTCCTCCCGTGCCTCCGTACTTGTTGGTGTGAACCTATCATGGATATGGAACGGAGTTTGAAGTAGTATACCATTCAAGAGGGTAGGAAGTGGGCTCGCATAGAGGAACGGATTTACCTTTGGGGTCCGTGACGGCTTGGCATAAGTTGGAGACCATGAAGTGGTAACGACTGAAGGTCGGGCCACATCAGAAACAAATCGCTATTCTAGGATCTTTCCATCGCTACCAGGGGACCACGATAAATTTTGCTTCCGTGATTGAAAAAAAGATGAAAAAAGGCAAAGTGCAGTAAAAGAAAAGGTCCTGTACGTGCTATAGCTAAGATTTTGCCTGCTCCGAGGCATAAAGATTTTGGTGTTGCAGCTACGTGTTGCATCAGTTTGCCCGGATCTTTGGCAGATTTGTGTGTGATCGGATAGAATCGATCGCGGGATCGTTTTCATCGCAAGTAGAGGATCCGGTGCATACAGTTTGAATCAGTTTGGATTGGAAAGGAATCAGAACGTGAAGAATTTATATGGGAGTAGCAAAGGAAGATCGTAAGATAGACAGAGCGGATGATGTGTACTTTGACTACACTACTATTATTGTGGGATCGTTACTTCATTCTGCAGATATAAAATGGAAGTTGGACAGTTCTGCCACATATGCGGAGTTTAGATCTTGGAGGTCTGACATGGATGATGGTTTCGCCAAATGTTGTTCGATCGATTCCAAGTTTGGTGGTCGCACTGAATTTGTTCTTGCACATCGGCGTGTGGATGATACTGTGGCTAGTTGGTGGAAGGAAGAGAGGACCGCAAAGGGCATAACAACACCTAGTTGGGCAGATTAGAAGCAATTTTTGTGCACTAGATTTTGGGAGAAGTCCAAGGAGCTAGACATGGTGGTTAGTTCTAAGGATGTTGTACCATTGAGTGGGCTGAATTTGCAACTCAACAAGGTACAAGGCGATGCTTGCATGATAGTTGACAAGGGCCAGCGTTGGAATTTATTTCAGGTGCAATGTGTGATCAAAGGAAAAGCATGCAAGTTGATTGTTGATGGAGGAAGCTGTACTAATGGCATTAGCAAGGCAATGGTGGCAGCGTTGGGGTTGTCCACATGGCGTATTCCTGAACCTAAGCATTTACAGTGGTTCAATAGCTGCGGTATGGTGAAGGTAACTCATAAGGTGCGTGTGCCATTTACAGTTGGTGATTATGTTAATGAGATTGAGTGCGATGTGTTGCCATTGGAGGTATGTGGGTTGTTACTTGGTCGTCCATGGCAGTATGATCGCAACGTTACACATGCTGGAAGAGCAAATACATATTCTTTTGTGCATGGTGGCAAACATCAGACTTTGAAGCCTATGCAGGATGATCACATAAAGTCTGATGTAGAGCTTGTGCCACATAAGGAGAAGGTGTGCAAGGCTAAGCCAAAATCTAGGCTAGCTAAGGTGCAAGATGGAGAGCATGATGCACAGTGCAACAATGTTGATATTGCTTCAGCTATGCCTGTAGATGATAAGCCAGTGGAACTTGTTAGTGCCAAGCCAGTTGAAGTGCATCCTCTTGTTGCTGAGAAGAAGGATATTGCAGCATGTGTTCAGAAGGTTGTTTGTGTTGAAATAGGTGTTCAGACGGATGATAGTTGTGCTCCTGATGTTCAAGTGCATGTGGTGTAGCGGGGTAACAAGAGCAGTTTTGTTAGCACACCTGTGAGGCGTTTTGTTGGGATAGTTGTGCGGATGCATAGAGGAAAGGATGGACATGTTCGTCAGTTGTGTGGTCCAGGCATTACTCATCTTATGCCAGGTCGTGCAAAGAAGGTCCATGTTCAGCAACCACGGGTTCCAACAAGAGTTGAGAAGAAGAAGACGGTGGCTCCTAGGTCCAAGCTTGTATGGAGACGCAAGGAGGTGCAGGCGCCGAGGGCTGTATCAAGTCGAGCAGGCCAAGAGGGAGGATGTGGTGAGGAAGGCAAGCAAGACTTGAAGATGGCGAAGACGCGTGAAGCGATTGTTCGTATCATGCCACCTTTCCAACCCGACCCGCAAGCGTTGGGGACAACGCTTCTTGAAGGGGGTGATGATGATATGGGCATGAAGGAGGAGGTGAAGCCTAATTTCAAGACTCCACCAAGCTAGGTGATGCGGGGCGCATCCCATTGATGATTGGCACGCCAGGATGACCTACGATATGTAATGATAAGTCTAAGGTTGTGTCAAATATTATTGCTATGTTATTGAGTCCGAGTCTAGGTTAGGTTCGAGTCTGTTGTGTGTTCGGTTTGGGTCTATCCAACCGACTAGTTGCAGGCCTCCTATATAAAGGAGCCAGCCGCCTAGGATTTAGGGGAGTTTAGTTGTTTAGTCTAAAAACTATATTCTGCTCCACCGTGTATCATCCCTCCGGGGACGACGATACCGTTTATCAGATTATTGTTGTGAACGTTCTTGTGATCATCAAGGATTGTCGTGCTCAGGTTTGAGGCGTGGTGATCTTCATCACGTTACTTGCTAGGTTCGTTCCTCTTCTTCAGGTGACGTTCATCGTGTTATTGGGAGATCATCTATCTGATTGACTCGCTGTGAAAGATTGGGACAAACTCAAGGTTCATCGGCGTGATCCGTATCATCAAGTGGATCTGATTCCTGGCGGCACACTTCCCAACCGTGCACACTACAGGACTAATCCCGAAGAAACTAAGGAAATTCACAAGCAAGTACAAGCGTTGCTGGATAAAGGGTACATTCGTGTTTCTCTTAGCCCTTGTGTTTTTCCTGTTATTTTAGTTCCTAAGAAAGATGGTACATGGTGCATGTGTGTTGATTGTAGAGCGATTAATAACATCACTATTCGATATCGTCATCCTATTCCATGCTTAGAGGATATGCTAGATGAATTGAGTGGTGTTGCTGTTTTCTCTAAAATTGACTTGCGTAGTGGTTATCATCAAATTAGGATGAAAGAAGGGGATGAATGCGAAACTGCTTTCAAAACTAAATTCAGCTTGTATGAGTAGTTAGTCATGCCATTTTGTCTTACTAATGCACCTAGTACCTTCATGCGTTTGATGAATCATGTTTTGAGAGAGTTTATTGGTCATTTTGTGGTTGTTTACTTTGATGATATACTCATATACAGCCACACCGAATCTGAACATTGCACTCATATTAGACAAGTTTTGCAAGTGTTACGTGATAATAAACTGTATGCTAATCTTGAGAAAAGTACATTTGCAAAAGATAAGGTCATATTCCTAGGATTTGTTGTTTCTAAGCATGGAGTAGAGGTAGATCAATCTAAAATTGAATCAATTCAGAATTGGCCTACTCCAATGAATGTAAGTCAAGTGCGTAGTTTCCATGGTCTCACTGGTTTCTATAGGCGCTCTGTGAAAGATTTTAGCACCATTGCTGCACCATTAAACGATTTGACAAAGAAAGGTGTTCCTTTTGTATGGGGCGCGGCCCAAGACATTGCATTTGATACATTGAAACGTTTGCTTACTTCTGCACCATTGCTTGCATTACCTGATTTTTCGAAGCAATTTGAAGTTGAATGTGATGCTAGTGGTATAGGGATAGGTGGTGTTTTGATGCAAGAGGGTCGGCCTATAGCTTATTTTTCTGAGAAATTGACTGGTGCTCATTTGAATTATTCAATCTATGATAAAGAATTGTATGCACTTGTTAGAGTACTTGAGGTTTAGCAACATTATTTGTGGCCAAAGGAATTCATCATACATTCTGATCATGAAGCATTGAAATACTTGAAAGCTCAATCAAATTTGCATAAAAGATTAGCTAAATGGGTTGAGTTCATTGTGTCTTTTCCTTACATCATTAACTATAAGAAGGGAAAAGAGAATGGTGTTGATGATGCTCTATCTAGGAAGAATATGCTATTAACCAATCTTGATGTTAAAATTCCGGGATTAGAAGCTATTTTTGCACTTTATGCAACTAACCATGATTTTGCTGAACCATATCATTTGTGTGCTATTGGAAACACATGGGATAAGTATCATATCCATGATGGCTATTTGTTTTGAGCTAACAAACTATGTATTCCAGAATCGTCGTTGTGTTTGTTCTTAGTGCAGGAATCACATGCTGGTGGTTTGATGGGCCACTTTGGCCGTGAGAAGTCGTTGTGCATGCTTGCTGATCACTTCTATTGGCCCAAGATGAGGCGTGATGTGTACAGATTTGTGAGCCGATGCATTACTTGCCACAAGTTGAAATCAAAGCTGAAGCCTCACGGTTTGTATACACCTCTCTCTGCACCGACTACTCCATGGGAAGACATTAGTATGGATTTTGTGCTAGGTCTACCTAAAACTCAGAGAGGTCATGATTCTATATTTGTGGTAGTGGATAGGTTCTCTAAGATGGCTCATTTTATTGCTCATGTAAAAGCAACGATGCGTCGCATGTTGCTAACCTGTTTTTCAGGGACATCGTGAGATTACATGGAGTACCAAAGACGATTGTTTCTGACCGAGATGTGAAGTTCATGAGCTCTTTTGGAAGACCTTATGGGGGAAGCTAGCCACAAAGTTGTTGTTCAGTACTATATGTCATCCCCAAACAGATGGTCAAACAGAGGTGGTGAATAGAACATTGTCACAGCTGCTAAGGACCATGATTAAAAAGAATCTGCGGGAGTGGGAAGAGTGTTTGCCACATGTTGAGTTTGCTTACAACAGGGTTGTGCATTCAACTACTCAGCTTTGTCCTTTTGAGGTGGTGTATGGTTTCAAGCCATTGGCGCCACTTGATATGTTGCCTCTGCCATTACATGAGAAAGTTGATATGGAGGCATCAAAACGTGCTGATTATGTGAATAATATACATGAGAAGACTCGAGAGGCTATTGAGAAGAAAGGCAAGAACATTGCTGCTGCAAGGAATCAAGCAAGGAAGGAAGTGTTGTTCGAGCCTGGAGATATGGTTTGGGTGTATCTGCACAAGGACAGATTTCCACTACTTTGCAAGTCCAAATTGAAGCCACATGGTGCTGGTCCTTACAAGGTGCTAGCCAAAATTAATGATAATGCCTACTCAGTTGATATACCTATTGAGGAGTTTGCTGGCGCTAGCAACAGCTTCAACGTTGTTGATTTGTCACCATATGCTGGCGAAGACCTTGGAGCTTCAAGGTCGACGCCTTTTGAAGGGGGGAGATGATGAGGACATCCCTACAGTTACACCTACCCCAATTGATAATGAAGATGTTCCAATTGCAAAGAAGGATCAATCCAATGAGATAAGGATTGGACCAATCGCAAGAGCTCGTGCTAAGCTACTAGAACAACATGTGAACTTGTTTCTTAATGAACCTAGTGTTTTAATCAATGAGAATTTTATGCTACCTAAGTCTTTGAACTATTGCATGATCAGGTACTTAGGAGAAGAAGGCATAGCAAGAAGCGAGGAGCAAATGGAACAAGGCGTGTTGATCAATGAAGAATGCGCGAGGGAGGAGAGGGAGGAAGCGCAAGGAGCTGTCCAAGACAAAGATCAACAAGAGAAAGGAGTTCTGTCACGCGAAGAGCAGAAAACCGAGTCCGGCTCTGCCACGACAGGCTGCCGCGACAGAGAATCAGCGTGAAAGTCTACCACGGCAGAACTTGTGGCCGGTTTGTATCCAGGTTAGGTGGAACCAACTCGGGTTCCACCATAGGCCGCCACCCCCTGAACTCATATATAGATGGGGGCGCCGTAGATTAGGGTTTTAGACCACGTTAAAATATTTTGGAGTTGATTCTTTCATAGAACCTCTAGAATTACCCTGTGTTCGAATTCTATAACTATAATTGAGTGTGATCTGTTGTTCCATTGGGAATTAGTAGATTGCATACTACCATTCGTGGTCACAGCTGCGTGCGCAAGAGTGTGGTGTTGTGAATATCCTACAAGGTTTGAGATCTGTTGCATTGGCATCAGGGATCGAGTGGGAGAGATCATAGCTACGCACTAGTTATCTAATCATCCACCTTATCATCGACAAGAGCTTGCTGAGAAGATCGGGCCACCCCATATCAAGATCTCTTCCCAGATGTGCATTGTTTGCTAAAAAGATCACCCTGAAACGACTACATGCTTCCTAGCATGAACTGCAGAATAGAAAAAATTTAGGGCCGGATTGTCCGGTGTTGGAGGGCCGAACTGTCCAGGTCGGACGGATACTCTGGGAGGAAACCATCGGACACTCCGGTGCACGGACGTCGAGATCCAATCTTCTTCACGTCAACTCTCTGATCTCCACCAAGAACACACTCAGCCGATCAATCAACACAATCTCGCCGTGAACAACCTGGTACTCTGATACCACATGATACGGATCAAGCCGAGGATCCTAAGATTGTTGTCCCGATCTTTCACAGCGAGTAACCTGGATAGGTATCCTTCCAACAACGCCAATGAACGTCACCTGAAGAAGAGGAATTAATCCAGCAAGCAACTTGGTGAAGATCACCACGCCTCAAACCAAAACACGACAATCCTTGATGAACACAAGAACCTCCGCGACAATATCAATATGATAGATAACATGGCATCGCCGTCCCTAGAGGGATGCTCACCAAGCAACTCACACAATAGTTTTATACTAAACAACTCAAATCCAAGCTAACCCTAAAAACATGATTTACAGGCCTATATAAAGGCTGCTGGATGTCCAACATAGAGTTGGGGTCAAAACCAAACATATCGCTAATTTTCCTAACTTAAAAGGACTCTATTTGTAAACTGACAGAAAACGTCTGTCGACTTGTTTCGGTTGCCGTGCACAGCTCTTATCGAACCGGGAGACGTGCGAGTACCCGTTGGAAAGATCTTGGAAATATCTTTCCAACAAGTACTTATTTCCTTAATTCGGAGTTGGTATGTAGAAACCACGTCCGTTTCAATTTTAGAGCTTCTGTCTATCCGAACTGAACCTTCCTTCTTGGTCGCCTTCCATCTCTCGGCCGCCTTCGTCTTGATGATCTTCTCTTGCGCCTTCCTCCTGCCCATCCCTCGCTCATATCGTGTCCATATCACTTCCGGAACCGCTGGTTCTTCATGGATGTCCTGGAAGATGACCCGCGGCTCCATCTTCCCACCGCCCTGGCCGAAAAGGTTAGCAGTCGGTCGTTCGTGGCTGAACTGGAGGGGGACAAGGTCAGCGCTTTGGACACACGCGTTGAGAAGCCCAATGCCTCGGGCCTGACCAGGCCCTTGGTGGCCAGGGAGTTCCTCTGCCACCGCATCACCCTGCTGCTAAAGCACCGCAAGGACCTGTGGGACCTGGATGAGGAGGACCACCTGTCCTTGGGGGGTAGCATCACCGACAAATCCGCCGTGGGGAGGTTCCTCCATGAGCTCCTTCACACCTCCACCGCGTCGGAACTTCCTGCAGGGGTTCTCACTCTCTTCCTTGACCCTCAGAATGCCAAGATCCATTTGTCCCTCCCTTAATTCGCTGAATGGGGGATCCTCCCTGCTGGACAAGGGGGAAAGCGGGAGAATCCCGTGGGCCCGGCATCTCCCGTACCTGACGAAGGAAGCCATCGCGTCACCTCTGGAGAGACCACAAAGGCCAAGAAGGGCCAGCGAGTCCGGTCCTCAGGAGGCGTCCAGCCAGAAACGCGCCCAGTCGCCCTCCCCCGAGGGTGCCGGTGGGAAGGTGACTTCGCCTTGCGGTGCAAGAGGGAGCGGCACCACGGGGCCAGCCAAGGCCATCGTGCAGCCTAGTGCAAGGCGAGGGAGTTAGCGCTCCCAGCTCCTGTCTGTCGGCGCCTCCAGGTAAAGCTTGATTGACTCTCGAGCGAAGTTAAGCCTCTCCTAATTGCATGCTTTCCTGACCGTACCGTCGCATGGCTTGCAGTGGTTATCCTCCCAGAAGAGGCAGGTGAACGGACCTCCTTGCAAAAGGCCCGCTTGGCGGCTCGTGGTAGTACCCTCCCGGCCCGCTCCGCGGACGAGTCTGCCTTGTCGAAGCCCCTGACGCGAGGGGAATCGTCGTGCCCGTGTGTAGTGGTGTGGGCGGATCCCCGAAGCCGAGTATCCCCTAGGCTTCCACCGCCCTCTCAAAGGGAGACCCGCGGGACGCTGCCCCCGAGGCCACCGATGTCGTCCCTTAGGCATCCCAGGAGGGGGCAGCGCTCGTCGCTGCGGTTGGGGCCACTTATCCACGTCAGGCCGTCCTAGTGACTTGTTCAGTTAGGGGCTCTGCTCAGGATGGAGCCGGAAGGCTATCCTTGGCGCCTCCTCCTCCTTCTGGCTCCAGCCCCTGGTGCTCTCCCGAGGCCCAGACCGCCTCTGAGGCTGCTCCCGCTGAGTACCAGGCGCTAGTCTTGGCCACACCGGAGCTCTCGAGCTTCGGCTAGGTCAAGCGCACGGGCAGGGTCATCTCTTGCGTTCGAGTGGAACTGGAATGGTTCCTGGAGATGCCACGAGGGAGGATTTATAACTGGCACTAGACTAGGACGGCTCACCGAGGCCCAGGGGACGGCGGCAGCGGAGCAAGAGAAGTCATCGGCGCGGGGGATGAAGGTTATCGCTAATGCAGAGGCACGTGCTTCTTCTCAGGAGCAAGCCTTGGCCATACGTGAAGGATCCATTTCTTCACGGGAGGCGGTTGTAGCTAAGCACCAGCTCGACGGCCAGCTCCGCGAGGCCAACGCCAACTTAGAGGAGGTCCGAGGATCTGTGACAAAGGATCGGGGGAAGTTCTCAGCTGTGCCAGGCCCTGGAGGATGCGAGGAAATGCCACGACGCCTCGCTTCGTGAGGTCAAGGACCTCAAGAGCAAGGTAGCAGCCCTAAAGAGAGATGTTGCCGCCGCCAGGGTCCACGAAGAGAGCGACCGGTCAGCCCACCAGGTGCTAGAGTCCTAGAAGAAGTCGTTCTCTGTTCTCACTGAGAAGTACTTGGCCATACTCCCCGCCCTCAGCATCAAGGGCTTCCGTGTTCCTGACCTAACCACCAGTCGCGAGGCAGAGGCATTTCTTGAGCTTACCCATGGGATCCTCACTCAATGGAGGGGCGGCACAGGGCCTGGATGGCTTCATCACCCATGAATGTCGGGCGATGAAGGGTGTCGTGGGGAGAGAGCTCTTCACCAACCTCCTACAGCTTGCTCCTGTTGTGGATTACGCTTCATCCATGCGACTGGCTGCCACCGTGGCCGCCTTGGAGCCCCAAGTTTCTGATCCCACAGACCTGCTGATCCAGGCATTCCCCCACTAAGTGGACGAGGCGGTGAATAGTGAGTCGAACGATGTTGAAGGCTCTAACGCTCTAGACATCAATGCCATAGTCTGCGAAGTTTGAACTTTATCCATGTAATGCCCGTAAGATACACCGGAACTATCCTTCCCGACCAGGATTTGGCGAGCACTTCACCTGCCCGCCCGCTCTTGTTCGTGCCTTCTTGCTTCTTGGTCCCTCGGGGAGGTGACCCTGTACTGGTCCATCGACCCCCTCGAGGAGGCGGTCTTGGGCTTTGAGAGCATTTGAGCCGCTTGAGGTGGAGTTCCTCGTGGGCTGCCTTGCTTCCCTCTCCATGAGAGGTCCGCGAGGCTTGTACATGTCCTGTAGGCTCCTTGGGGCAACCTGTAGGCCCTGTACATTTAGATCCATCCCGTAAGCCCCTCGAGGAGGGAGCTGTAGGACGTGTACTTCCCTTTCATAGTTCCTCAGGGAGGAATCGTAGGTTCCGCACGGTGAATGCTTTCTCTATGCATGTTGTGTGAAGATTATCGAGCACTAGGAACCGTGGGTTAGGTGACATGCCGCCGGAGCTAGTCTGTTAGTCAGAGCTTGACACTTTAGGCCTCAGTATCGACCGAGGGTGGCTCCAGTGACATGCACCATGCCTAGCCCCTGCTCATGCGACTCGCATGAGAGAATAGCACCACATAAAAACGAAGGAGTGAAAACCATAGCGTGGAACACCAAAAAACCGTAAACTGCTCTCAAAACTTTCAGATGGCAGAAAAAAGGGGAATGGGGGAAAACCGAAACAATGTGAATGAGAGGAGAACAAAAACAAGGATGGGTGCCAGCTCTGGTGGGACTCAGGGGTAGAACATTCAGAGATGCTAGATGTTCCACGCGTTTGGGATTGACACCCCTTCTTCTGTCTCCAGGCGGACCTCCACTGGCCTTGAGACGTGGGCGACCCGAAAGGGTCCATCTCACATTGGGGAGAGCTTGTGGAGGCCCTCGTAAGAGAGAACCTGTCAGAGGATGAGGTCCCCCACCTCCAAGGTACGGGCTCGCACGTTGCAGCAGTGGTAGCGGCATAGCGCCTGCTAGTACCTGGCCGCCCGAACGTTGACCTTGTGGTGGGCCTCCTCCAGGAGCACGAGGAATTAATGCTAGAACCCCCCTTGCACCGCCTTATTAAATGCTAGGACCCACGGGGACCAATGTTTCAGTTCAGCGGGGATAATGTCTTCAGCTCCATCGATGAGGAAGAACAGGGTCTCACCAGTTGGCTTGGTCGCAGTAGTACAGATGGACCATAACCCTCCTAGGAGCGCATCGATCCAGCCTCAGCCGCACTCCTTAAGCTTGCGGCGAAAGCTCCTTGTCTTAAGGCCCCTCAGCACCTCCGTGTTGGCCCGCTCTGCCTTTCTGTTACTGCGCGGATGGGCGACTGAGGCGTAGCAGATCTTGGTCCCGATGTCTTCGCAATAAGATTTGAACTTCCCACTCATAAATTAGCTGTCATTATCGGTGATGATCCGATTTTGCACACCAAAACAGCACACCAGGCTACGAATGAACTTGACCACTGATCCTACGGGGATGGTTCAAACGGGCTCTACCTCAGCCCACTTGGTGAACTTCTTGATGGCGACGTAGAGATACTGGTAGCCCCTTGGCGCCCGAGGATATCCAGCCCCCAGACCGCGAATAGCCACGAGAGCGGGATGGTTTGCAGTTGCTGGGTGGGTTGGTGGATCTGCTTTGTGTGGAACTAGCAGGCCTTGCATGATTTGACCAGCCCTATGGCATCATCAAGCGCCGTGAGCTAGTAAAAACCGTTGCGGAAGGCCTTCCCCACGAGGGTGTGCACCGAGGAGTGGTGGCTGCATTCCCTGGCGTGGATATCGGCCAACATTTCACGGCCTTCCTTGGTCGGGATGCACCGCAAGGCGACACTGTTTGGTCTGCAGCAGTAGAGTTCCCCATCCACAAGGCACTACTTCTTAGCCCGAAAGATGAGGCACTCCGCCATGTCTTCATTGTCTGGTAGGGTGCCATCCCTTAGGTAAGCCCTGAGCTCAGAGATCCAGTATGTCTCCTCAGCGGCCAGCGCCAGGAGGAGGCAGACTCCTAAGGGCAACCCATAATCCGGGGTGCCTGTCGAGGGAGGTGGTGGGAGGCCCTCATGAGGGCTGTCCTGGCCCTTGCTTGGGGGTAGGCGATGGTTCGAAGAGACTTTCATCAAAGACTCCCGGTTGTTGCGGCTCCTGATGGGACGCGCGCTTGGCGATCTGATCAGCCTCCTGGTCCCCCCCCCCACACACACACAGAATGTGGAGGAGGTGATATGGGGTGGCCCGATCTTCTCAGTAAGCGGATGGTGGTGATGATGGTGGGTGATAGATAACTAGCCTGTAGCTATGAACTCTCCCGCTCGATCCCTGATGCCAATGCAACAGCTCTCGAACCTTGTAGGATATTCACAACACCACGCTCTTGCGCACACAGCCGTGACCACGAACGGTAGTATGCAATCTACTAATTCCCAATGGAACAATAGATCACACTCAATTATAGTTGTAGAATTCGAACACAGGGTAATTTCAGAGGTTCTATGAAAGCATCAAGTCCAAAATATTTTAACATGGTCTAAACCCTAACTTGTGATGGCTACGGAGGTTTATATGAGGGCTGGGGCGTCCTCCCCTCTAAACGGGCCTAAAAACAGCCATATCTTGGCCCAAACTGACTCGGTTTGACTCAAACTGATACATACAAACCCATATATGGGTTCGGCCTTATTGGCACGCAGTCCAAACATCGTGGAACACCTCAAACATGTAATTCTTGGTGCGCCATCTCTCTCTCTTGCTCATACATGATTTCCTCATTGCCTCCTAGTGCGCATGCCTCCCGCTCCTCCCTCGCGCACTTGTTGATATTGGAAATCAGCGCTTGTCCTTCTTGTTGCAACTCTCCTCCTCCTCGCGCAACGCTTGTGTTATCAATAAACCTGATCATACAAAGATGCATAGACTTAGGTAGTATAAAGTTCTCATTAAGTAAAACATCAGGTTCAATTAAGAGTGAATTCACCTGTTGCTCAAGTAGCTTTGCACGAGCTCTTGTAATGGGTCCAATCCTGATTTCATTGGACTTGTTATTTGCACCAACATCTTGATTGTGAATAGGAGTAGGAGATAGTGGAGTAGTATGGATGTCCTCATCATCTCCCCCCTTCAAAAGGCGTCGACCTCGACGCTCCAAGGTCTTCTCCAACATATGGCGACAAATCAGCAACGTTGAAGTTGTTGCTAGCATGACCAAACTCCTCAATAGGTATATCAACTGAGTAGGCATTATCATTAATTTTGGCTAGCACTTTGTAAGGACCAACACCACGTGGCTTTAACTTGGACATGCCAAGTAGTGGAAATCTGTCCTTGCGTAGATGCACCCAAACCATATCTCCAGGATCGAACAACACCTCTTTTCTTGCTTGATTCCTTGCAGCAGCAATGTTCTTGCCTTTCTTCTCAATAGCCTCTCGAGTCTTCTCATGTATTTTCTTCACATAATCAGCACGTTTTGATGTCTCCATATCAACTCTCTCATGTAATGGCAGAGGCAACATATCAAGTGGCGTCAATGGCTTGAATCCATACACCACCTCAAAAGGACAAAGCTGAGTAGTTGAATGCACAGCCCTGTTGTAAGCAAACTCAACATGTGGCAAACACTCTTCCCACTCCTGCAGATTCTTTTTAATCATGGTCCTTAGTAGTTGTGATAATGTTCTATTCACCACCTCCGATTGACCATCTGTTTGGGGATGACATGTAGTATTGAATAGCAGCTTCATTCCTAGCTTCCCCCATAAGATCTTCCAAAAGTATCTCATGAACTTCACATCATGGTCAGAAACAATCGTCTTGGGTACTCCATGTAATCTCACGATGTCCCTGAAAAACAGGTTAGCAACATGTGATGCATCGTCGCTTTTGTGGCAGGCAATAAAATGAGCCATCTTAGAGAACCTATCCACTACCACAAATATAGAATCATGACCTCTCTGAGTTTTAGGTAGACCTAGCACAAAATCCATACTAATGTCTTCCCATGGAGTAGTAGGTGCAGAGAGAGGTGTATACAAACCGTGAGCCTTCAGCTTGGATTTCGACTTGTGGCAAGTAATGCATCGGCTCACAAATCTGTACACATCATGCCTCATCTTGGGCCAATAGAAATGATCAGCGAGCATGTGCAACGTCTTCTCATGCCCAAAGTGACCCATCAAACCACCAGCATGTGATTCCTGCACTAAGAACAAACGCAATGACGATTCAGGAATACATAGTTTGTTAGCTCGAAACAAATAGCCATCATGGATATGATACTTATCCCATGCGTTTCTAATAGCACACAAACGATATGGTTCAGAAAAATCATGGTCAGTTGCATAAAGTGCACAAATAGCTTCTAATTCAGGAATTTTAACATCAAGATTGGTTAATAGCATATTCTTCCTAGATAGAGCATCAACAACAACATTCTCTTTTCCCTTTTTATAGTTAATGATGTAAGGAAAAGACTCAATGAACTCAATCCATTTAGCTAATCTTTTGTGCAAGTTTGATTGAGCTTTCAAGTATTTCAATGCTTCATGATCAGAATGTATGATGAATTCCTTTGGCCATAAATAATGTTGCCAAACCTCAAGTACTCTAACAAGTGCATACAATTCTTTATCATAGATTGAATAATTCAAACGAGCACCAGTCAATTTCTCAGAAAAATAAGCTATAGGCCGACCCTCTTGCATCAAAACGCCACCTATGCCTATACCACTAGCATCACATTCAACTTCAAATTGCTTCGAAAAATCAGGTAATGCGAGCAATGGTGCAGAAGTAAGCAAATGTTTCAATGTATCAAATGCAATGTCTTGGGCCACGCCCATACAAAAGGAACACCTTTCTTTGTCAAATCATTTAATGGTGCATCAATGGTGCTAAAATCTTTCACAAAGCGCCTATAGAAACCAGCGAGACCGTGGAAACTACGCACTTGACTTACATTCATTGGAGTAGGCCAATTCTGAATTGATTCAATTTTAGATTGATCTACCTCTACTTCATGCTTAGAAACAACAAGTCCTAGGAATATGACCTTATATTTTGCAAATGTACACTTCTCAAGATTAGCATACAGTTTATTATCACGTAACACTTGCAAAACTTGTCTAATATGAGTGCAATGTTCAGATTTGGTGTGGCTGTATATGAGTATATCATTAAAGTAAACAACCACAAAACAACCAATAAACTCTCTCAAAACATGATTCATCAAATGCATGAAAGTACTAGGTGCATTGGTAAGACCAAACGGCATGACTAACCAGTCATACAAGCCGAATTTAGTTTTGAAAGTAGTTTTCCATTCATCCCCTTCTTTCATCCTAATTTGATGATAACCACTATGCAAGTGAATTTTAGAGAAAACAGCAGCACCACTCAATTCATCTACCATATCCTCTAAGCGTGGAATAGGATGACAATATCGAATAGTGATGTTATTAATCGCTCTACAATCAACACACATGCGCCATGTACCATCTTTCTTAGGAACTAAAATAACAGGAACAGCACAAGGGCTAAGAGAGACACGAATGTACCCTTTATCCAGCAACGCTTGTACTTGCTTCTGAATTTCCTTAGTTTCTTCGGGATTAGTCCTGTAGGGTGCACGGTTGGGAAGTGTGGCACCAGGAATCAGATCCACTTGATGTTCTATACCATGCAATGGAGGTAAACCTGCGGGTACATCTTCTGGAAACACATCCCCAAAGTCCTGCAAAACAGAAGAGACACCAAGAGAAATAGAGGTCATATCGTTAGAAACCAATACCTCTCCCTTATACATGAGCACAAGCGGCATGGCTGTAGGATCCTCACAAAACTCTCTCATATCCTCTTTGGTGGCTAGTATCAATAACCCAGGCACTCTCTCACTTTTCATTATATCACTCAATTTAGGCTCAATTACATCAGGAACAACTGTCACACAATCTCCCCGAGTGGTAGAATCTTCCTTCAAGTTCACCTCTATCTTTTGGCGAGAATCATTCACAATATCTTGTGGTGTCATTGGCTGCATAGTAATCTTCTTCCCTTTGAATTCCAAGTGATATGTATTGGCTCGGCCATTGTGTTGCACATGGCGATCATAGAGCCAAGGCCGACGCAATAGTAGGTGACAAACAGTCACAGGAACCACATCAAAATCAATAGAATCTTTGTATGGCCCTATTTGAAAATTCATATGTACCATATGATTCACCTTCATCTCACCATTGTTGCTCAACCATTATATGTAGTATGGCTTGGGATGAGGTAAGTATGTCAAATTCAGTTTGGCACATAGTTCCTTACTTGCAAGATCTCTGCAGCTACCTCCATCAATAATTACCTTGCAAGCTTTGTTAGGTCCAACTAGAGCTTTTGTTTGGAACAAGTTGCAACGCTAGGATTCCTCAACCGGTTGAACACTAAGTACACGTGAAGACACGACAATAGATGGTGCACGCTCAGCATATGCGTCAGCACCATCCTCGCCATCATTAATATCATCGTCAGAAGCTTCATCTCCACTCTCTACTTCTCCTTGTTCATTGACAAACATAACCTTGCTCTTTGGACAATCTTTCTTGTAGTGACCTCTACCTCCACAAGTATGGCACACCACATCACGAGTACGTGCAGTAGACATGTTGGAACCCGAGCTAGCAACAGGAGCAGCGGGTTTCCGAGCATTAGAACCAAACGAAGGTGTACTTGCTGGTTTGGCCGATGGTGTAAACGGAACAACATCTAGTGGCGTGACTGTAGGAGGAATAGATCTGGCCGAAAATCTGCTGGAGGATGGAAAACGAGCACGTCACTTCGCCTCTTCTGCCAACTGGGATTCGGCCTCTCTAGCATGGTGCAATAGCTCATTCATGGTCTCATACTTGTGATGATGAACTATGCTCTTGATTGGTAACTTCAGATTGTTGAGGAATTGCTACATGGTCATCTCAATAGACTCACGAATTCGAGCATGCTGCATAAGCATCTCCATCTCCATGTAGTACTAATCAACTGTCATTGTACCTTGCTTCAATTGCATCAACTTATCAAAAACTGATCGCAAGTAGTTGGTTGGTACGAAACGAGCTTTCATGATTTGTTTCATCTCGCGCCAATCCATCACAGGAAGTTCATTGTCCTCCCTCCTATGTTGCACAAGAACATCCCACCAATGCAAAGCATAACCATCAAATTCATATGCTGCAAGCTTTACCTTCTTATCTTCTGGATTGTCAAATAAACGCCAGAGTTTCTCAATCTTCAACTCCCATGTGAGGTAGTCTTCAGGATCAATGGAACCATCAAACTTAGGAATTGAGAATTTTGGCTTGCCCAAACCATCATCAGCAGCTTGGTTGGGCACACGTTGAGCATGCCCAAGAGGGGAAAACCCACGGCCATGAGCAGGTGCATGGGCAGGGGGAATAGCATGTCCCCTGCCAACATGTGGAGCAGCATCCATAGCGCTACCCTCATCGAAATCATCAAAGGCATCATCATGTTGAGGATCTTCCCTTCTATGTAAAGCGGCTGTCAAACCCTCAATGGAACGCTGCAAAGTGGTGACATTGACACTGAGCGTAGCCACTTGCGTTTGAATAGTATCAACCGTTCCAACATGCTGATCCAATCTCATATTCATATCCTGGAGATTCTTGTCAATGGCATCTGTCGTGTTAGTAAACACACGTGTCAAGTGGGACTTCAAAGCCTCATATTCACGCCAATTAACAAGCTCCTCATCCTTCTTTTTCTGCATCACAACATCATCATCACTAGAAGACATGATTAGTAGGTTAGTGCAAAAATCAAAATATGTATGGTGGAACTCTCACAGCTCACTCACAACTAATAAGAAAGGAGATCTTACTATTCCAAAGTGAATAGAGATGCTCTACCAAACGAAATCAAAAACTGATGCACTGATGTGATGAAGTGAATATCAAAGGTATAGAGAACGATCACAGGACACACAGGTTATTTATGGTGGAGCTGTAGGTATGGTATCCTAACTACACTGCAAACAAGTCCTAGTGTTGATCGTATGACAAAGACCCACGGAAACACACATGGTGGAGATAAATGGGGCAATTGCAACTATGAAAAAGAGCTCAAAAATTGAGGTATGTCGGAGGAACGCTCGTGTTGCAATGCACAAGGAGAGACGCTAGCAATGTCTCAACGAAACGGGCACAAGATTGCTAAACTGAGCAGCCCGCAGAGCACTAAGCACGCTAGTCTCGTAGGATAGTTTTAGACACAAAGAAAGGCTTACTAAGGCTCACAAGGATAGGTATGCTATGTGGACTCAGTAAAAAAAATAAAGAAAAAAAAATTGACCTGAGAATTGGTCTTTGCCACGGTAGAAAAAAGGACCAAAATCCTGCTGCGGCAGGAAAAAAATTTCCCGTACGATGACAGACTTGTCTGTGGTCAAGCGAGGGGTCCGAAATTTTTTTTTTTTTTTTTTGCTTTTTGGGGCTCACATACTAGCACAGACAATTTTGTGGTAGCGCGAGAGGCACGCAGCGATTTTTTTTTTTGCTTTCACGTGAGGAAACTGATCCGGATTCTTTTTTTTCTTGCTTTCCTTCTCCCTCACATTCACGCACGTAAACGAACAGATTCTGTGTTTTTTTTCTTTCAAATGAACCTACAACCCAGACTAAAAGAAAACAGATCTAATAGATCTAAGACTCAAGAACACGACGAACAGTCTAGAAATAGTTTAGGGACTCCGACAACAGATCAGAAACAGACAAAAACTACGACTCGGATTTAGAAGAAAGGCTACACAAAAGGATTACGATCAGCAACTAGAACTCACGAACAGTGTTATCTAGGTTGTGGCAATGAACTATGAACCCTAATATTTTTGTGTGGCTTTTTCTGTATAGGACAAAACAACTAATCTATGTATGGATTTGTGGATGCTTACCGAGGCAACACTGGAAATCTGATACCAAGATGATATGGGGTGGCCCGATCTTCTCAGTAAGCGGATGGAGGTAATGATGGTGGATGATAGATAACTAGCATGTAGCTATGAACTCTCCCGCTCGATCCCTGATGCCAATGCAACAGCTCTCGAACCTTGTAGGATATTCACAACACCACGCTCTTGCGCACGCAGCCATGACCACGAACTATAGTATGCAATCTACTAATTCCCAATGGAACAACAGATCACACTCAATTATAGTTGTAGAATTCGAACACAGGGTAATTTCAGAGGTTCTATGAAAGAATCAACTCCAAAATATTTTAACATGGTCTAAACCCTAACTTGTGACAGCTATGGAGGTTTATATGAGGGCTGGGGCATCCTCCCCTCTAAACGGGCCTAAAAACAGCCATATCTTGGCCCAAACTGACTCGGTTTGACTCAAACTGATACATACCGACCCATATATGGGTTCGGCATTATTGGCACGCAGTCCAAACGTCGTGGAACACCTCAAACGTGTAATTCTTGGTGCGCCATCTCTCTCTCTTGCTCATACGTGATTTCCTCATTGCCTCCTAGTGTGCATGCCTCCCGCTCCTCCCTCGTGCACTTGTTGATATTGGAAATCAGCGCTTGTCCTTCTTGCTGCAACTCTCCTCCTCCTCGCGCAACGCTTGTGTTATCAATAAACCTGATCATACAAAGATGAATAGACTTAGGTAGTATAAAGTTCTCATTAAGTAAAACATCAGGTTCACTTAAGAGTGAACTCACCTGTTGCTCAAGTAGCTTTGCACGAGCTCTTGTAATGGATCCAATCCTGATTTCATTGGACTTGTTCTTTGCAGCAACATCTTCATTGTGAATAGGAGTAGGAGATAGTTCAATAGTATGCATATCCTCATCAGGAGGTCCACGCCTAGGAAGTGCTTCCCCAATCTCCGGACTTCCTCCAGGTACGCTGCCATATGCTCGTATCGTGACCCGCCTAATGCCAAGGGCGATGGAGGCCTTGAACCCTGTGATTAGGCCCTCGTATTTGGCGATATTGTTGGAGTGCTTAGCCTCGTCCCTGAGCTGCAGTTGTACGACATTGCAGAGTTTGTCGCTAGTCAGGGATGTGAGTATTGCCGCTTCTCTAGGCCCATCGCCTTTGAATGCCCTGTAACATCCCAATTTCAGCTACCCTTATTAGTTGTCCAGAATGCAAAAATCAGGGGGAACAAAAACTTCTTCTTACTTAATTGTGCAGTGCTTGCTTGTTGTTGTCTGTGCTTATGCTTGTGATTTTATAGCTTATGATATACTCCTTACCTCAATATCAGTTGTCAAAAGCTACTTAACAAAACTATCCTGGCTCATTCTACATATTCTCAAATGTTCTAGCATTTCAAAACATGAGCCAAGATGCTTGTGTAAACAAAACTATTTTAGTAGCTTCTATTGACAAAACTATGGAGAGCTATAATCTCCTTATGTTTTCAAGACAGAACCTTCAACTACTCTTACCTCTAGGATTTCCAAAACCTTTTATAAAGCTTTTGAATTCTACTCTTGGTAGACATACAAAGAACTCTCATCTTATTCAAAATCCAACCTTTCCATCTTCCCATCCTTACCTCAAGCTAAGTTTGATGGTAACCCTAGTAGTAGTTGAATTGTTTGTAGATGAGTTGCCTTGGTCTGCTGCTTGACTTGATTGATTAGAAGTAGTATGAGATACTCTAGGAGATCATCCTATAGGATCAAACTAAACTAAGATTACCAAACACTAAGGAAGATAACCAAGCTAGATCTGATCTACAGCCAATAGGTGATCGTCTAAAACCATTAACTAGATCACTCCTGACATCATTCATTCTAGAAGCTTCCAAGTCAATGAAGAACAATATCAAGCTTTGATCTATTCTACTCAATCTACACTTCAACATCATCCACTTGATGATGCTTTGATACCTTGAAACCCATCAAAATATCCCACTCATATTCTAGTCAAAAACCCTAAATCCGCTAAATTTGACTAAGTCTGGAAACTGTTTCAACTTCACTTCTTTGAATGTCTCTCATTCCCAACCTTTGTGCATTTTTGGAAATGAACTTGAATCATCATGTAAAACATCCTCAGTACTACCAAGGCCCACTCTTGCCCTTGGCTATATCATCTTTTAACCCACTTGTTCTTGATGGTTTTGTAGGCAAGAAAATAATAATTCCTGCAAACCTTATGAACATGCCCACTTTGGAAGAATCTCACATCTCCACACTATCTTCTTTTGACCAACTCCTTGCATGATTGTGTTCTACTCATAAAGTTCTAGCAATACCTACTTCAATTGTTCCAAATGGATCCTTGTGCTTCAAAAAAACCACAAGTTTTTGAAAGACATTTGATAATATGCCTTGGCACCCTTATTTTATTCAAGGTTTGGAATTAATTCCTAGAGCACTCAAGCATGATCAAGCTCAACTTCTTGTACCATGGTGATATACTCAAATTGGTATATCCATCCATCTATCCCATGCCCCAAGGGGAGAATTGAGCTCCAAGATCCAACCATGTTTTGAAGGTATAAAAATAATCATGCCTAAGATCCTATATCTCTTGTTTTCCTTCCAAATCAAGTTGGATTTCCAAAACCCAAGCTTACAAATGTTAGATACAACATGTGTACATCACCTACGTTGGATTTAAAGATTTATAAAATAATATCAATAATTGTTTTGGCCCAAAAACAATTAAATCCTTTCTTTTACAAAAATCTCAAAACCACCTCAATAAAGGAAAAATTGTTTGTCTCCAAAACACATCCCCAACTTAAGGTACATATGATTCCTATATATCATACCCTATCCTCCCACTTCAAAAATAAATATTTTTAAAGAGCTTTAATAATTCTTTTGCCCTTTTTCCTAAATGGAAGAAATAATAAAATAAATGTTTTAACTACTTTCATGCCCCAATAAAATCCAAGAAAATTCCCCAAGGTGTTATATGGTATTTGGAACCATCTCACATCAAAAACCACCCTTGTTCAATGTAAAGATATCAAATGATATTCTATAAACCACTTCTGCACTTTTTGAATATATGATATAAAGTGGACTAAAAATCATCCAATAAATCTCAATTAATTCATAGAGAGGTACCTTGACATACTATATCCACCAGTACCATTTACCCATCCTGCCAAAGAGAATTTGTTAGACTTGCTTCACAACCATCTATTTGCCCAACAATTGAAGTTATTCAAATATGTACCTTCAAACCCCACCAAATCTCCACCATCCACCACCACAGCACTCATACACCCCACTAATCGTGTGGTACTGTAGCACGATCACTGTAGCCCTCCTTTTGGCTTTTGTGCTTAAAAGAAGAAAAGGAGAAGATCTTGGCATAAAAGGGTATCTCCACCTCTATTGCCACAACAGCTCAGCACGCCTCCTCTCCACTCTGTGCCCGACTCAGAGGCCCACACCACCTCCCTCCACCTCCCCTGAGGCCCTATCCCCGAACACCACCCCTCCCCAAGCCCTCCATGGACTTGGTTCATCATGAACCCCTCCTCATCGGGTTAAGTAGGCCAGAGGCCACCCCGTGCCTCCTTCTGCCCTCATTTACTCCCTCTGCTCCCTACTCACTTCCCCCTGAAGCCCACTCTCTCTCCCCAGCTCTACCTTGCACGTGAGAAGAAGAACAAGGAGCATCAGCCTCATCCCTCGTTTCAAGTATATCTCCTCCACCCCTCTGTTTCTTCCTCTGCATGTTACCTAGCCGAGATCCCATCCTCCCCCTGCATCTGACCCTGCCCTCATTTCTGCCCAGGTCCCTCCCCGGTGCTGCTACGGTCGAGCTCAGAGCCGCCGCCCTCTGATCGATGCGGGAACCACCTCCCAGCCCTGGAACCGACCGTGCCGCCCATCTCCGAGCTCCCCATACTCAACTGCGTCGCCTCGTCGCCTCCTCGCCATCCCTCCCTCACCCAGGTGAGCTCCCCGCCGCCACCCAAATCCACCTAGGGTTTCCACGTGTCGCCGCGCCTCGGAGGTGGACGATGAGCTCCGCGCCATCGATCCCCTCTCTAATCAGACAGCCAGGGACACCCCGTACCCCTTTGCCTCGTCAAGCCGCTGACGGGAGGGCCCCACGCCATGTTTTGAACGCGCCAGCGCGGGCGCTCCCACTGGCGAGGTTGGGCCGTCCTGGCCTGGTGCGGCCCGGCTCCCTCCAGATCTGGCCCGCGGCGCCCTTTTATTTTTCTTTATCCTATATTTCTAGATCTAATAGTTGTAGTCTGTTTTAAATCATTTTAAAAATGGAAATCAACACAAAATGCCTAGGTATAAATTCATATTTGTGCAGGCATGTCTTTTACAACAGTCAGAGCTGGCTCTCTTCCAGAAATAATCTTTATTATTTACTGGCAATTTAGTCTACTAAAAAGTATCTATCTCAACCAATAAATCCCTCGGGGCGATTCACATCACTAAATGGAGTGAACCCAAGTCCCTCTGAAAGATATTTTAATTTCATATTAGGTAGTATTTATTTCACGCAATGTTAAGCTACATTTTGCCTGTAGCAAAAATAACAATATCAGGCCTATTATGCCTTTAAATAATTCTCCAAGCTAAACCAAAAGTGTTTTTGATATAATTCCAAATCTAAGAACTCATAAACCATCAGATCTATCAACCCCTAGGAGATCATTATTTATTGAGCCATTAGTGATTTATGGTGATTTAAATGTGTCTGTCTAGGTTTGCTCTACTAGAAAAATCACTATCGGAGCTATACGACTCCAAAAATAGTAAACCCAATTTCTACAGAAAGGTATTCAAAGTACCTAGCATGTGTCTTTCGAATCATATCAAAATCTTATTTAGAATTAATCTGGTGAAAAAGACAAAACAGCTACAGAACTGACTTTGGGAAATTCCTGAGGGCATTCTGGTAAATATTTTGACATGATTCCAACTCTCAGTGAATAAGTACATCAAACCCTACACAACCACCCAAGGAAATAATTTTTGGACTCACAGAACTCTTCTGGGAAATTATCTCCTAAAACTAGAGTATTTCCCACTAGAAAATCCATTATAAATCAAGGATTTTGATAAAATAGTGAAACCACTTTTGTTGGTTTGATTTTATCAACACCTATCTACTGGTTTCGTTTTTATACAATGGTATCATACAGAATATGGCCTTGGTCTAAATGCCCTCTCCTAAATAATTTTCTAGCCTATAAACCCTATAGGATTTCCTTCAAATGCTTCAAAGACAATTTCAATCTTCTAAATCCACTCTTCTCAAAACCTACTGAATTGTAAACTTGTATTGTACCCTTTGTTTCTGTATGTATGTACACTTGTATGCCTTGTTTTGATTGTCGCCTTGCTTGTTTGCATGTATACTCGATGACGATGATAGTTGCGCTTGTATTGACGCCGAGAAGAAGAGATCTTATTATTATTGGTATTGGTATTCTTGGTTATCTAAACAATAAGTCCAGGGACATATATGCCATATAGCTGATCCACAGGCAAGCCACCTTCTTGCTCATAAGCCTTGTCCTACTATTTTACCTATGCATGTTTTATCTTCTGTTTATGAAAAGTGCACAATTTTGCTATATGTTGACGTATATATGGTAGTGGTTTGGCTCCTCTGAACTATTACACTTTTGTACTATTGAGTACAACCCCCTTGATGACACCTACTAGCCCCTAGTAGAATAGATGGTGCATAACACCGTAACCCTTTGGAGACCCTATTTTAGCCGAAGCAAAGCTATAGGATGGGAAGACCCCGGAAAAGTTTGACAAAGAGTTTTATGATCAAACCTTGGTGAGGTTTGACCTACCACGAGAAGTTTGAGAAAGAAAAAGGTTTTCGTTTTACAAAAGATGCTGAAGGAAAGAGGAGGTAAAATATTTATGAAAATGCGCCCGGTTCTTTGCAGCTTTAGCTATAACAACTTAATCCGTGCAACCACATTACTCTGGAATGGGACAGGGCTTGGCTTGATGTTGGTTTACTCTGGTATAAGCTACCTACAACTACTACAGGGGAAATCCTAGAGGGTGGGCCTTCTCCTTTAAAGGTCCATGTGAGACATCGACCTAGAGAAGGAACGAAGGGTCTACGGGCCTCCACACGTTACTATGAGCCCCTCATTGAAAGCGCACACTTTGTGCAGTGAAAAAAGTGCTCCGGTTGGCTTGGGAACTATATAGGGCGTCCCGGTGTTCAGGGGAACAACACTCATAGGGTAGGCACTTATATTGGAGTGAGCATCCGGAGAGTCTTGATCGGTTACTCAACCCACGATCGGTGTAGATCAGGGTAGGGTACACGGATGGTGTGGGTAAAGTGTACAATCTCTGCAGAGTGTAAATCTATTCGAATAGCCGTGTCTGCGGGTAAGGAAGGGTTGGAAAACTACTGTAGAGTGGTGCTGGTTTTGATTTCAAAAAGGATTTCGGAAAAGCTATGGCTTTGGAGATGTTTTGACCATGGGATGGTCAAAAAGGATTCATGTTTTGACCATGGGATGGTCAGAAATGAAGGAAAGGAGTTTGGTCATGGGATGACCGGAAGGAGGAACAAATGGGTGACCCAATCCTAGTGATTTCCAAAAATCTTCAAACGGTTTCCAAAATGTTTTACAAAAGTTTTCAACAAAATTATGTAGATGTTATATCTACAAGAGAAACTATTTGAGAAAAGAACCTCCATTGGAGCCCTCCTACTACCACAGCCATATTGCATATCCTCTTGTTATTATTGTTATCTTTAAGGTGGTTTGTGAGTACATTCAAAGTACTCACTGGCATGGTCTCTGGCTATTAACTTGGTCAGATCTCAAGAAGAAGGTGAGGATGACGACTATGCTAGCTAGGACGTTCTCCTAGTCAGCTGCCTGTAGGTTAAGGCATGGTTCGGGCTCTATGCTTGGTGAAGTTCTGCTAATGATTATTGATGTAGCCATAATGGCATGCAAGGTATGACATGTATCGCTTAAGTAATGGATGTTTACTTTGATACTTGTCGGTTATGTGCCACGACTAACTGATCATGGGATCATGGTGTATGCATAACAGGGATTCTCGGAGGAATAATCCGGGGGGCCCACAGACTTGGTATCAGAGCCATCATGACTGTAGGAGAATCTTAGTTAGCATGGTCGTTAGATAGGAAGACTATTTTGGAAACACCAACTTTCGAAAACTAATTTCCTCAAAAGCTTTTCGAAAGATTCTACTCCCTATTTACCCTATTTAAATGATTTCAAAATTGGTTTCCTCTAATTCTCGTCCAAACTTAAAACATACGGATTTAAAACAAATAGGACTCCGGAACCAAGTGAATACAGTGCTAATGAGACCAAGAGAAGCAACTACCAGCAAACACAAGGAGACTACAATATCGCCCTACCAACGGAATCCCCCTAATCCAAAGACATCAGGTGCTACACTATCAAGAAGCGTCCAAAGACTCGGCGAAGGCTTCATACACAAGATAGTGACCAAACCCCCATAATGTGACATTTAGGATTTATAGTCCTAAGATTAGGATTCCACTAAATCGTGAGTAGTTAACTCCTTGGTCCCCATAGTAGACCGTGTTTGCTTGCCTAAGTGCTTAACGTTTTGCTTGATGTGTGTTGTTTGCGAAGGACACTCGGCCCACTGTGTATGTGTGTTCTGTCCTGTTTTGAACCTAGTCAAATGTGACTCGAGGATCGATACCCCACCTAGTGCCTCAGGAACCCCTGTTTGTTGTCAGTAACGAGAACCCTACTAACCTTGGGAGTTATGGGAGTTAAAGTGCCCCAAGAACCAGGATCTCGCCATAGTAAAATTAGAGAAACTTGAAGATCTCGCCTCAGCAGGATGGCCTACTTCGTCAATCTCAACTCTCAAGACTCGTCACCACCCCTGCATGCTAAGTACTCACCTGTAGACAATAGCAAGAATCCCGCGAAGCTGGAAGTCTACCACCGGAGGATCCTCACTATCCACAAGAAACCATAAGACCTGCTAACCCAGATAAGAAGTGAAGACCTGTCTCCACTAACCTTCAGTATATTAGGACTTCCGATAGCCATTAAAAGACTAACTATTCTAGTTGACCCTGCCCAAACTATGATAAGTTCCTCACCAGAAAGCCAGAATACTCCAAAATCGTGAAGACAAGACTGCATGAAGACAACAAGTCTACTCCGCCATCGAGCAGAAGCAACATCAGGGATTCTAGTGAAGACGTCTCCTCTAAAGCTGGAGGCCTCTACCCTGACGGAATACTAGCAAGAAGAGTCGTTAACAGCTAATTTGCCCTAGGCTAACTCCTTAAGGCTTCACAAGAAAACCATCCAAACAAGGTTCTCACAATAGAATGACACTCGAGGAACTCAACTCAAGACCCTAGGAGATACAACCTTCTTTAGCACCACGCCAGCACTTCAAGACGGAAGATATGCACCACCCTCGAAGGACCTTAGTGAAGCTCTAAGGTGGAAAGACTGACATATTCCCGAGCTACCCTAGTTTAACCCTAAGGGCGAAAGACCTGCGTCTTTCCCACAAAAATAGACTAACCATCTGTCAGAAGCAACCTCAGGAGTTAGACCCAAAATCGTGAACTAGGATACAATAATCCCTTATGAGAAACACCATAAATCCTTACAGAAGGAAGATCACCCCTCACAATCCTGATTGAATCCCGCTCAACACTCGTGCATTCAAGAAGATTGAAGTTCAACCTCACCGTCGCAGTGACCCTATTAAAAGACAAAGCCGACAAGTTAGTACGCGAGAAACACATGGCACTAACTCCAACACAAAATCCCCTAACCTTACTCTCCCGAATCTCGGGACAAGATTCTTTTTAGGGGGAAAGGTCTGTAACATCCCAATTTCAGCTATCCTGATTAGTTATCTAGAATGCAAAAATCAGGGGGAACAAAAACTTTTTCTTACTTAATTGTGCAGTGCTTGCTTGTTGTTGTTTGTGCTTATGCTTGTGATTGTATATCTTATGATATACTCCTTACCTCAACCTCAGTTGTCAAAAGCTATTTAACAAAACTATCCTGGCTCATTCTACATATTCTCAAATGTTCTAGCATTTCAAAACATGAGCGAAGATGCTTGTGTAACCAAAACTATTTTAGTAGCTTCTATTGACAAAACTATGGAGAGCTATAATCTCCTTATGTTTTCAAGACAAAACCTTCAACTACTCTTACCTCTAGGATTTCCAAAACCTTTAATAAAGATTTTGAATTCTACTCTTGGTAGACATACCAAGGACTCTCATCTTATTCAAAATCCAACCTTTCCACCTACCCATCCTTACCTCAAGCTAAGCTTGATGGTAACCCTAGTAGTAGTTGAATTGTTTGTAAGATTAGTTGCCTTGGTCTGCTGCTTGACTTGATTGATTAGAAGTAGTATGAGCTACTCTAGGAGCTCATCCTATAGGATCAAACTAAACTAAGATTACCAAACAGTAAGCAAGATAACCAAGCTAGATCTGATCTACAGCCAATAGGTGATCATCTAAAACCATTAACTAGATCACTCCTGACATCATTCATTCTAGAAGCTTCCAAGTCAATGAAGAACAATATCAAGCATTGATCTATTCTACTAAATCTACACTTCAACATCATCCACTTGATGATGCTTTGATACCTTGAAACCCAACAAAAATATCCTCACTCATATTCTAGTCAAAAACCCTAAATCTGCTAAATTTGACTAAGTCTGGAAACTGTTTCAACTTCACTTCTTTGAATGTCTCTCATTCCCAACCTTTGTGCATTTTTGGAAATGAACTTGAATCATCCTGTAAAACATCCTCAGTACTACCAAGGCCCACTCTTGCCCTTGGCTATATCATCTTTTAACCCACTTGTTCTTGATGGTTTTGTAGGCAAGAAAATAATAATTCCTGCAAACCTTATCAACATGCCTACTTTGGAAGAATCTCACATCTCCACACTATCTTCTTTTGACCAACTCCTTGCATGATTGTGTTCTACTCATAAAGTTCTAGCAATACCTACTTCAATTGTTCCAAATGGATCCTTGTGCTTCAAAAAAACACAATTTTTTGAAAGACATTTGATAATATGCCTTGGCACCCTTATTTTATTCAAGGTTTGGAATTAATTCCTAGAGCACTCAAGCATGATCAAGCTCAACTTCTTGTACCATGGTGATCTACTCAAATTGGTATATCCATCCATCTATCCCATGCCCCAAGGGGAGAATTGAGCTCCAAGATCTAACCATGTTTTGAAGGTATAAAAATAATCATGCCTAAGATCCTATATCTCTTGTTTTCCTTCCAAATCAAGTTGGATTTCCAAAACCGAAGCTTACAAATGGTAGATACAACATGTGTACATCACCTGCCTTGGATTTAAAGATTTATAAAATAATATCAATAATTGTTTTGGCCCAAAAACAATTAAATCCTTTCTTTTACAAAAAATCCCAAAACCACCTCAATAAAGGAAAGATTGTTTGTCTCCAAAACACATCTCCAACTTAAGGTACATATGATTCCTATATATCATACCCTATCCTCCCACTTCAAAAAAAATATTTTTGAAGAGCTTTAATAATTCTTTTGCCCTTTTTCCTAAATGGAAGAAATAATAAAATAAATGTTTTAAATACTTTTATGACCCAATAAAATCCAAGAAAATTCCCCAAGGTGTTATATGGTATTTGGAACCATCTCACATCAAAAACCACCCTTGTTCAATGTAAAGATATCAAATGATATTCTATAAACCACTTCTGCACTTTTTGAATATATGATATAAAGTGGACTAAAAATCATCCAATAAATCTCAATTAATTCATAGAGAGGTACCTTGACATAATATATCCACCAGTTCCATTTACCCATCCTGCCAAAGAGAATTTGTTAGACTTGCTTCACAATCATCTATTTGCCCAACAATTGAAGTTATTCAAATATGTACCTTCAAACCCCACCAAATCTCCACCATCCACCACCACAGCACTCATACGCCCCCACTGATCGTGTGGTACTGTAGCACAATCACTTTAGCCCTACTTTTGGCTTTTATTCTTAAAAGAAGGAAAGGATAAGATCTTGGCATAAAAGGGTATCTCCACCTCTATTGCCACAACAGCTGCAGCATGCCTCCTGTCCACTATGTGCCCGACTGAGAGGCCCACACCACCTCCCTCCACCGCTCATGAGGCCCTATCCCCGAACACCACCCCTCCCCAAGCCCTCCATGGACATGGTTCATCATGAACCCCTCCTTATCGGGTTAAGTAGGCCAGAGGCCACCCCGCGCCTCCTTCTGCCCTCATTTACTCCCTTTGCTTCCCACTCACTTCCCCCCTGAAGCCCACTCCCTCTCCCCAGCTCTACCTTGCCTGTGAGAAGAAGAACAAGGAGCGTCAGCCTCCTCCCTAGATTCAAGTATATCTCCTCTACCCCTCCATTTCTTCCTCTGCATGTTACCTAGCCGAGCTCCCCTCCCTCCTGCATTTGACCATGCCCTCATTTCTGCCCAGGTCCCTTCCAAGTGCTGCTACGGTCGAGCTCGGAACCACCGCCCTCTGATCGACGCGGGAACCACCTTCTAGCCCTGGAACCGACCGTGTCGCCCATCTCCGAGCTCCCCGTACTCAACCACGCCGCCCTGTCATCTCCTTATCGTCCCTCCCTCACCTAGGTGAGCTTCCTGCCGCCGCCCGAACCCGCCTAGGGTTTCCGCGTGTCGCCGCGCCTCGGAGGTGGACGACGAGCTACGCGCCGTCGATCCCCTCTCTAAACGGACGGTAAGGGGCGCCCCGTACCCCTTCGCCTTGTCGAGCCGCTATCGAGCGGGCCCCACGCCGTGTTTTGAATGCGCCAGTACATGCTCCATTGGCGAGGTTGGGCTTCAGGTCTTGCGCCGGCTCCTCCAGATCTGGCCCGCGGCGCCCTTTTCTTTTTCCTTTCCTTTTTCCTATATTTCTAGATCTATTAGTTGTACTCTGTTTTAAAAATGGAAATCAACACAAAATACCTAGGTATAAATTCATATTTGTGCATGCATGTCTTCTACAACATTCAGAGCTAGCCCTCTTCCAGAAATAATCTTTATTATTTACTGGCAATTTTATCTACTAAAAAGTATCTATCTCAACTAATAAATCCCTTAGGGCGATTCACATCACCCAATGGAGTGAACCCAAGTCCCTCTGAAAGATATTTTAATTATATATTAGGCAGTATTTATCTCAGGCCAGGTTAAGCTACATTTTGCCTGTAGCAAAAATAACAATATCAGGCCTATTATGCCTTTAATAAATTCTCTAGGCCAAACCAAAAGTGTTTATGATATAATTCCAAATCTAATAACTCATAAACCATCAGATCTATCAGCCCCTAGGATATCATTATTTATTGAGCCAGTAGTGATTTATGGTGATTTAAATGTGTCTATCTAGGTTTGCTCTACTAGAAAAATCACTGCCGGAGTTATACGACTCCAAAAATAGTAAACCCAATTTCGACAGAAAGGTATTCAAAGTACCTAGCATGTGTCTTTGGAATCATATCAAAAGCTTATTTAGAATTAATCTGGTGAAAACGACAAAACAACTACAGAACTGACTTTGGGAAATTCCTGAGGGCATTCTGGTAAATATTTTGACATGATTCCAACTCTCAGTGAATAAGTACATCAAACCCTACACAATCACCCAAGGAAATAATTTTTGGACTCATAGAACTCTTCTGGGGAATTATCTCCTAAAACTAGAGTATTTCCCACTAGAAAATCCATTATAAATCAATGGATTTTGAAAAGATAGTGAAACCACTTTTTTTGGTTTCATTTTATCAACACCTATCTACTGGTATCATTTTTATACAATGGTATCATACAGAATATAGCCTTGGTCTAAATGCCCTCTCCTAAATAATTTTCTAGCCTATAAACCCTATAGGATTTCCTTCAAATGTTTCAAAGACAATTTCAATCTTCTAAATCCACTCTTCTCAAAACCTACTGAATCGTAAACTTGTATTGTACCCTTTCTTGCTGTATGTATGTACACTTGTATGCCTTGTTTTGTAGGACAAGCCACCTTCTTGCTCATAAGCCTTGTCCTACTATTTTACTTATGCATGTTTTATCTTCTATTTATGAAAACTACACTGTTTTGCTATATGTTGATTTATATATGGTAGTGGTTTGGCTCCTCTGAACTATTACACTTTTGTTCTATTGAGTACAACCCCCTTGATGACACCTACTAGCCCCTAGTAGAATAGATGATGCATAACACCGTAACCCTTTGGAGACCCTGTTCTAGCCGAAGCAAAGCTATTGGATGGAAAGACCTTGGAAAAGTTTGACAAAGAGTTTTATGATCAAACCTTGGTGAGGTTTGACCTACCAAGAGAAGTTTGTGAAAGAAAAAGGTTTTCGTTTTACAAAAGATGCTGAAGGAAAGAGGAGGTAAAATGTTTACGAAAACGCACCCGGTTGTTTGCAGCTTTAGCTATAACAACTTAATCCGTGCAACCACATTACTCTGGAATGGGACAGGGTTGGGCTTGATGTTTGTTTGGGTATAATCTACCTACAACTACTACAGGGGAAATCCTACCCGCTGGGCCTTCTCCTGTAAAGGTCCATGTGAGGCATCGACCTGGAGAAGGAACGAAGGGTCTACGGGCCTCCACGCATTACTATGAGCCCCTCATTGAAAACGCACACTCTGTGCAGTGCAAAAGGCGCTCCGGTTGGCTTGGGAACTATATAGGGTGTCCTGATGTTGAGGGGAATAACACTCATAGGGTAGGCACTTATATTGGAGTGAGCATCCCATGAGTCTTGATCGGTTACTCAACCCACAATCGGTGTAGATCAGAGTAGGGTACCCGGATGGTGTGGGTAAAGTGTACAACCTCTGCAGAGTGTAAATCTATTAGAATAGTCGTGTGCGCAGTTAAGGATGGGTTGGACAAACTACTGTAGAGTGGTGCTGGTTTTGATTTCAAAAAGGATTTCGGAAAAGCTATGGCTTTGGAGATGTTTTGACCATGGGATGGTCGAAAAGGATTCATGTTTTTACCATGGGATGGTTGGAAATGAAGGAAAGGAGTTTGGTCATGGGATGACCGGAAGGAGGAACAAATGGGTGACCCAATCCTAGTGATTTCCAAATATCTTCAAATGGTTTCCAAAATGTTTTACAAAAGTTTTCAACAAAGTTATGTAGATGCTATATCTACAAGAGAAACTATTTGAGAAAAGAACCTCCATTGGAGCCCTCCTACTACCACAACCATATTGCATATCCTCTTGTTATTATTGTTATCTTTAAGGTGGTTTGTGAGTACATTCAAAGTACTCACTGGCATTGTCCCTGGCTATTAACTTGGTCAGATCTCAAGAAGAAGGTGAGTATGACGACTATGCGAGCTAGGACGTTCCCTAGTCAGCTGCCTATAGGTTAAGGCATGGCTCGGGCTCTATGTTTGGTGAAGTTCTGCTGATGATTATTGATGTAGCCATAATGGCATGCAAGGTATGACATGTATCCGCTTAAGTAATGAATGTTTACTTTGATACTTGTCGGTTATGTGCCACGACTAACTGATCATGGGATCGTGGTGTATGCATAATAGGGATTCTCGGAGGAATAATCCGGGGGCCCCACATGCCCCATCAAATTTCACTACCCAACGTCCCGAGACTAGCTTCCCGGGCATTTGGGACATCTCCTCCCCGGCCTCGCTACCGTCGGGATACGTCCACTCCGCGGTGAACTCCGTGAAGGCCCTCCCTCGGATGGTGGGAGTGGTATCCAACATCAGCTCAAAATCCTACAGCTTGATGGCCCACTCCGTGATGCGCCCCGTGGCATTGGGGTTGCGCAGTATGGTCTCCAAGGGGAACTTGGTGACCACCCGGATGGGGTGGCCTTGGAAGTAGTGGGGGAGCTTTTGGGACGCCACGAGGAGCGCATAGAGGAATTTCTGCTGCATTGGATATCACTCCTAGGCGTCTCGGAGCACCGTGCTGACGAAGTAGACCAGGCACTGCAGTACCTCCATGGACCTTGTCAGGACATCGTGGGCATACTCCTCCTGTGGCTTCGCTACCTTGTCTTCGGGGGCATTCCCTTGCACATCAACGCCTTCCTCGGGAGCACCAGCCCCCGAGACCTCATGAGGCGCGGGGGGTCGGGCCTTTCGTGCAACTTCCTTTTCGCGCTTGGTGACAAGGATGGTGCTCGTTGTCTGCAGGGTTACCGCTAGGTACAGCAATAAGGGCTCGTGCTCCCTTGGCGCCACCATGACCAGGGGGCTGGTGAGGTACCTCTTGAGGGCCTCGAAAGCTTCGTCTGCCTCCAAGAGTCCACTCGAAGTTGCCAGTCCGCTTCATGATCTTGAAGAAGGGCAGAGCCTTCTCACCTAGCATGGAAATGAACCTCTCGAGGGCCGCTAGGCACCCTGCCAGGCGCTGCATGTCCTTGAGTCGCTTGGGCGGACCCATCTCTTTGATGGCTCGTACCTTGTCCAGGTTTGCCTCGATGCCCCGGTGTGCACCAGGAAACCGTGGAGCTTCCCCGACAGAACCCCGAATACACACCTAGGGGGATTGAGCTTGATATTCACCTGGCGTAAGTTCTGAAGGTTTCAGTTAGGTCCGACACCAGCGTGGCCTTCTTGTGGGTCTTGACTACGATGTCATCAACGTAGGCCTACATGTTCTTTCCCATCTGCATACCCACGGCGATGCGCATCAGCCTCTGGAAGGTGGCGCTGACATTTTTGAGGCCGAACGACATGCAGGTGTAGTAGTAAATCCTGTAGGGTGTGATGAAAGTTGTCTTCTCCTCGTTCTCGCGAGCCATCTTGATCTCGTAATAACCCGAGAACGCATCGAGGAAACACAACAGGTCACATCCCGTCGTTGAGTCCACTATCTGGTCAATCCGAGGGAGCGGGAATGGGTCCTTGGGGCACGCCTTGTTGAGGTTGGTGAAGTCGATGTAGAGGCGGCCTCCTCCCGTGGTCTTTGGAACCACGACCGGGTTGGCCGACCAATCGGCATGGAGGACCTCATGCACAAGATGCGCCTTGACCAGCTTCTCCATCTCGACGAAAATGAACATCTACTTCTCGGCTGATTGCCGCCTCGACTTTTGCTTCACCGGGCGCGATGTTGGGCACACCGCCAGGTGGTGCTCTATCACCTCCCGGGGCACCCTGGTCATGTCCGACGGAATCCTGGCAGACATGTCCATGCTGGCGCACAGCAAGGCGACAAACGCCCACTCCTCTTCCGCTACGAGGTATGCCCCTATGGTGATGGTGGCGACCGGGACGGCAGGGTCGAGCGGGATCTTCTTGGTTGTTGCGCACTCCTAGGAGAACAACGGCTTTTTCTTCTCGGCCATGCCGATGGAGGAGGTGACTTCCCCTCCAGGGAAACTGCCTCCTCGCCTCTGGCTCCCCCGCCCGCATCCTAGGGTTGGGTCAGCCTCTTGGGCACGGGAGGTTCCATGTCCCCTAGTTCCGCTCCCTCCTCGGGGCAGGCGGCCGTCGCCCCCTTGTATACTTGTTTGAGGGAACGCCTGGCCTCTTCCTCATCACAACGTACTGTGAGGGTATGCCTCGTGTTTCCCGACATCTTGATCATATTGTAGGCGCTTTTGGTCATGGCCATGAACTTTGCTAGGGCTGGGTAGCCCAGGATGGCATTGTATGGCAACCCAATGTGGGCGACGTGAAAGGTGACGAGCTCAGTGCGATAGTTGTCGCCCGTGCCGAACATGACGGGAAGTTGTACCTGCCCGAGGGGCATGGTCTCGTTGTCTGTCGCGCCCGTGAATGGCAGCGCCGGTGCCAGGCCGGTCGTGGGCACCCGCATCTGGTAGAACGCCTCCTCTAAAAGCATGCTTAGGCCGGCTCCACCGTCCACGAGGGTCTTGGATACGGCGACGCCGTTGATGGTGGGAGAGCACACCATGGGGATTACTCGCACCATGTGCATGGACTCGAGGTGGTCATCGATGTTAAAGGAGATCGGTGGTTGCAACCATTCTAGCCTGGCAGCGATACGCCAGGCCTTGTTGTTGCCAGCTTGCACGAGAGCTGCTTGAAGTGCCTCCCCGAGGCGAGAGCCTGGGAGCGCCCAATATGCACTCTAAGGCGCCATGGGCATCTTGACATGGAGCGGTGTGGCCTCCCGTTGGCCCCAGCGCTGGTCCCGGGGCCTGGTGGCCGGTCAGACCCAGGTCGCACCTTGGGTCACCTAGGAGTCCAATGAGGCGGGCGTGCCACACCGCATGCTCGGGAGTAGCTGGGACATGGTGGAGCAAACTCTGCGCCTCACTCAGCATGCACTCTTGAGCGGAGGAGTCCGTAGATGCTCGCTGGTAGGACCACGTGTCGGGGATCAGCGCCATGCCGCCGAAGTGGAAGAAATCTCCTGAACCGTGCCTCACCCCCTACCTGGCGTGGAAAATGCTGGATATGTTTCCCACAAAGGAATAGGGGTCCAACGAGCCCTGAGTTCGAGAGGGGGCTGAATCACGTGTTCCGAGTTGCTCGACAATGGCGAGGGCGGTGGCGCATGCACATGATAGAGAGGTTGACACGGCAGTTTTTTACCCAAGTTTGGGAACCTTGTGAGGAGGTAAACCCCCACTCCTGCTTGGTTGTATTGCTTGCTATGCTTCGCAAGGGTACAATGGAGAGCCAATATCTAGGGCTACAAGTCCTTGAAATCAACCTCCCTCAAGGTAGAGGAAGGCCTCCTTTTATAGGGCGGCTGGGCCTCTTCCCCTAAATGAAGGGCGGGAAGGGTCACCATAATGCCGCTCAGTAAGACTCGGTCTACCCGGCTACTTTCCCTGGACCTGGCCTATATAGCTTTAGAGGCTCCCATCCTCCTCTTTCCTTCAGTCATGGATGTCGTCTGCTCCTGCGGGGTGCGTCACCTCTGGCTCCCCTTGCACCAAAATAGGGAGACACAACCCCAGTTGTCGGACCCTTTACCAGGGGTGCCTTTGACCGCTTGTGACCCCTTTAGAGCATAGCGGGGTAGAGCATCCTATGCCCCGCTCTCTCCATGTTTGTCGCCTCTTGTATCCAAACTCATTCACCTTTGTCCCTCATGAGGGGTTCCTCCTGAAGCCTTCACGAGGCTTCTGGATGAACTGCTTGAGGGCCCAGCCAACTAGGGACTCAGGGTACCCCCGATGCCCTTGGTCCGACAGCTGGGTAGTCAAGGATGGCGATGTAGGTTAGGGCCAGGTGCACCACATCAAAGTCGATGAGCTTGCTGCGGTAGTTGCTTCGTGTCCTGAATGTGACTAGGATCTTAACCTATCCCAGGGGCTTGGTTATTCCTTCAGTCACTCCCGAGAAAGGCTTAGTGGACAATAGGATCTCGTAGAATCCATGTATCTTCTCGAAAGTTTCAATAGAGATGGCATTGAGGCATGCACCTCCATCGATCATCGTCTTGGAAATCATAACATTGTTGATGGTAGGTATGCACACGAGAGGGATCGTGCCCAATGTTCTTGTTGACTTGGGGGTGGTCGTGGTCGCTGAATGATACAAAGAACTAGGACCACTTGAGTTTCAAGATTCTGGCTGCAGGGAGTGTGGCTGCTACTTCACAGGTGAATCTTGTGAATTGGCGATTGGAGCAGGGAGCATGGGACCCGCCTAAGATGCAAGCTACTTCGGCGGGTACCTACAAGCCCCCAACTTCCTCTCCTGGAAGGTTGTTGTTTTCCTCGCCGAGGTCTTTCTGAGTGTTGTTCAAGGTGGTAAGGAACTTCGCGCACGGGCCTTCCCATGAGGAGATCGGTTCCTCGGGTAGGTCTCTCATCAGTCAAGTATGGGCGTCCCTCTTTAGTGTGTGGGGGAACTAGTTTTCCATGACCTTGTCGTCTCCTCCCATGGCGCGTAGAATCGGAGGAAATCAACGTGATCCCCTCTACCACCAAACCTTGGCGGTAGATTCGGCTTGAACTAGTTTGGCCACATGATGGCGCGTGGCTCCTTAGTGTACACAGGGCAGCCTTCGGTGTTGATTGTTGATGAAGGCCTTGTTGGGTAATGAGGTGGAAGACCTTGCATCCCCCATGCCCCTTGCTTTGAGAATTCTCCTTGAGCAGCTGCTAGAGGTGGCAGCAGGTGTGTGGGGAAGCACGTGGCTGGAGCCGCTTGCTCGGTCGATGCTCGAAGGGGAGTGGTGGAGCTGGTGTCTGTTGTTGTAGTGCTTGCGATGTCGACAGGCTCGGTGACACGCTGAAGCCATGCTATTTTGCTACGTTAGGCTGGTGGCGTAGCAGTTCTCATGTCGTGCGCAACGCCGCTCTTGGTGGAGGCTTGTCGATGTCCACGCCCTTGGAGGTGAACGTTGAAGGATATATGCCCTAGAGGCAAATAATGAAGTGTTTTATTTGATGTATCTCCTGTATGTTCATAATAATTTTCATGCCTTGCTATAACTATGCTAATATAAAACATTAATAAACATGTGGTATGTAAACAAACCGTATCTCTAGTTACCTCTAGCGAACTAGCTCATTGGTCAAACAGATGATCTAGGGTTTCGAGATCATGGGCATTTATGCCTATTGACAATGAGGTCATATTATTGGTTGAATGATGTGATAGACAAACACCCAAAGTTATATCATAATGATATATAGTTACAAACATTCATCACTGATGATAACAAAGAAACCTCACAACCTAATCCTTTGATTTGAGATAATACATAATCACCGTTACTAGAGGGAGCCTTGATGGTATCAAGTATCAATCTGTGAAAGGGTGATCAAAAAGGTACCACTCAGGTTTTCTAAAGGGATGTGTAGAGGAGTATGTATCAAGACCAAGATTTGCTAATCCAAGTAACCGATAGATACACGTGTCCTACTGGGTTACGTTGCATTAATGAAGCTTGCAAGCATGTGACCAGGTCATGGAATGCAATGACACGGGAACGAGTAAACGAGTTCATCAGTAACGAGATCGAACTAGGTATGTAGATACCAAAGATCAAATCTCGGATGAACTAGGTATCGAGTGGCAAAGGGAGTGGGACGTGACTTTGATGGTTCAAGCGATGAGATTTGTGAAATGCATGGGGGTCATTATGGGCATCCAGGTCCCGCTGATGATCATTGATACGAGAGGGTTCTCGGTCATGTCCAAAATGTTTCCGAACTGAAGGGTGGCACGCTTTAGGGTGGGACGTATAGGGATTGATCTGGCACCAAAGGAGAAATGAGAGAGAGAAACCGGAAAAGTTCCGTGTAGCATCCGATGTTGATAGGATGGGTTCAGAAGGAGTTTCGGAGTGAAAGATATAATAATATATGTGTTTTATGTTAATTAATGGAAATAATAATAAAACATAGGTTTTTATTTTATTTTAAAAAGCATCCCATGCCTAATGGGCCTCACCTAGAGGGAGGCCCAAGAGGGCAAGACACATGGGGAGGAGGGCTAGCTGGCCAAGCCCTAGTGGGCACCCCACCTAGAGCCCACCTTGGGCCGATGGATCCCTTGGTGGCCGGTGGGTGTGGGACTTTAGTCCCACACCGCTTGCCCCTTGGGTGTTGGACCTCCCCTCCTCCTATAAATAAAGGGGCACCCCTCCCCTTGGAATGCATCACATTCTCTCTTCTCTCTCTCATTTTCTTTAGAGGTTTATCCTTAATATTGGAGAGAACTTTGATGGACTTGAGTTCTCCACCTTCGCACTACCGTTGTGTGTTTTTTGGTCCACCATCTTTCTTCTTCCGCTGCTCGGCTGGATCAGAGCCTGGGAGACGTCGCCTACACCGGACGTGTGTAGAACTTCGGAGGCGCCACACTTGGGGAGCTTGGAGCAAGGAGTTGTTCATTTTCATCAACATATGCCTATCTGCATAAGTCGTACCTCGGTCTTCAAGGGCATGAATACGGTTTCCCTCTCCGTTACTTATGTCTATATAGAATAGATCTTAGATATTGTGCTCGTGTAGTTAGAAAAAAAATTGTTTTCTGATGCGGAACCTAACAGCGGAATCATAGCCAATATGTGGGTAGACATGTTGTACAGATAGAACACATAGCAATATGTGGCCAATGATTTTCTAGTCGCTACCCTATTTCGTGTACTTTTTTATATCATGGTACTGTTTGATGAAGCGGCCCCCAACCGACATTACGTGGTGATTCACGAGACTGGTCCACAAGTAAGTGGCTTTGGGGGGGTGTCTGTCTCTCTGCGGTAGTTGATATGACATTTGCAATGGAGGGCCCTAAAAGGGAAGAGAAAAGGCAACCATTGAATCCATGTTGTGCCTCTACATTCATAGGTGGGAAGGGGTTCTACTATGAAATCCCTAAAGCCACGTAAAACATGCAAAAGATAAAGCAAAGGCATCTAACTTTATTTTGCAGGGGCGTGTGTCGTGACATGGTAATGGTAAGTTTATTAAACATTTTCCATTGGAGCTCTGAATGGCGATCAAGGTCCCGCAACCATGTCATGGCACCATACTGTTTGAAGTATTCATTTATGCATCTTATTTGGCTTGTGTATTAGATATACGACGGTAGCATAATAGGATGATCTCCAATATAATACCAATTATAGTGTTCCCCTCGTGTGTGCACCACCAAGAAAGTTCTCCATTATGAGGAATGTCATGACGATTAGGTGTCAAACATATTTGTGTTTGCATATGGTGGGTGTAAGCCATGTTGCACTACAATACACACAAGTTAGAATTAGCAAGCCTAGCATGTACAGACATGGCCTCAGAACACAAGAAACTGAAAGGTCAAGCATGAGTCACAGATGATGTGATTGACACTGGGAATGTCTACCTTTGAATCTACAATGTGATCATCAAATGAATTGAGGGATGTTCGTTTGAGTGGGAGTTTTTCTTATTTTTAGTTTAGCGTTAATTAAAACTTGAACTCATATTATGAACATGGTCTATATACTTTGCAAATCCATTATAGATGTCTCGCCCACCCACTTTCAACCTTAGCTCATTCCTAGAGAAGGACAGGCTGAAAACCGATCGGACCTTCACCGCCTGGTACCGCAACCTAAGGATCCTCCTAGTCCCCTACAAATTGACTTATGTCACCAAGGCTACGCTCCCTGCTAAGCCTGCTTATACCGCCTCTGAGGATGACAAGAATGTCTGGCAGTCCAAGGCGGACTATTTCTCCCTCATCCAGAGTGGAATGATCTATGCCATGGAGCCAGAGCTTCAAAAGCAATTTGAGAAGATGAACGCTTTAGAGATCATTGAATATCTCAAGGCTGTCTTTGCTCCATAGGCTCGAGCATAGAGGTATGATTATTCTAAGCTCTTCTTCTCTGCCAAGATGGAAGAGCACAGTAGTGTGAGCGAGCTTGTAGTCAATATCGTTGGCTATGTTCAACGCTTGAATGCCCTGGATTGCAAGATTCTAGACGAGCTTGCAATTGATAGGGTGCTGCACTCGCTTCCCCTAGCTACAAGATCTTTCTGATGAACTACAATATGCAGGGGATGAATAAGTCCCGAGCTGAACTGTTCGCCATGCTAAAAATTGCTGAGGTTGAGATCAAGAAGGATCACACAGTGCTGATGGTCAATAAGACCACCAACTTGAAGAAGTCGGGGCTTAAGGGAAGGGGCAATAAGCCTAAGAAGGATGGAAAATATGTTGCCAGCACCACTAAGGCTACCAAGCCCGGTCCTAAGTCCAGCGTCATGTGCTTCTACTGCAAGGGGGACGGGCACTGGAAGCGCAACTACCCCAATGACCTCGAGGACAAGAAGGCCATCAAGATAGCCGCCAAAGACAAAGGTATATTCGATATATAAGTTATAGATGTGTTCTTTACAAGCGCTAGGAGTAACACATAGGTATTTGATACCGGTTATGTTGCTCATATTTGTAACTTTCAGTAGGATCTGCGGAGTAAGAGGCGCCTGAGAAGGATGATATGATTATGCGCGTCGGCAACAGCTCAAAGGTCAATGTGGTGGTCATCGGCATGCTACCTCTTTGTGTACCGTCAGGATTAATGTTAGTCTTGAATAAATGTTGTTATGTACCCACACTAAGTATGAATATTGTGAGCGGATCTTGCTTGTTGCAAGATCATTATTCGTTTAAATCCAGAACAAGTGGTTGTTCTTTTTCAATGAATGATGCTTTCTATGTTCATGCACCTATGTGTAGTGGTGTATTCTTGCTGGATCTTGATAGCGGTACTCACATCCATAATGTTGATGTTAAGTGTTGGAAACACAATGATGATAATACCGTGTATATGTGGCATTGCTATCTTGGTCACATTGGCGTAAAGTGCATGAAGAAGCTCCATTCTTATGGACTCATGGAATCATTGGATTTTGAATCCCTTGACACATGCAAGCCTTGCCTCATGGGCAAGATGACAAGTACACCCTTCTCCAGCATGAAGGAGCGGGTGGTAGAACTATTGGGAATCATACATACAGATGTGTTTGGTCCAATGAGCGTCTCAACACGCAATGGTTATCGTTATTTTGTTACCTTTACTAACAATTTGAGTAGATATGGGTATATCTATTTAATGAAGCACAAGTATGAAATCTTTGAAAAGTTCAAGGAATTTCAGAAGGAAGTAGAGAATCAACTTAACAAGAAAATCAAGCATCTTCGATCCAATCGGGGAGGTGAGTCTTTGAGTTATGACTTTGGCATGCACTTGAAGGACTATGGTATCGTACCATAGCTTATGACAGCCAGAACACCTCAGCAAAACGGTGTGTCAGAACGGTGTAATCGTACTCTATTGGATATTGCGTGGTCCATGATGTCTTTGACCGATTTGTCCATATTGTTTTGGGTATATGCGTTAGAAACCACCACTTTTTATTTTAAACAGATCATCATCCAAATCCGTGGAGACAAACCATATGAGATGTGGCATGGCATGAAGCCAAAGTTGTCGTTCTTGAAAGTTTGGGGATATGGGGTTGATGTTAAGAAACTACAGCCTGACAAACTCGAACCCAAAGTGGAAAAGTGCATCTTTGCAGGATACCCAAAGGGTACTATTGGGTATATACCTTCTACAACAAGGCCAAGGGCAAAATGTTTGTCACGAAGAACGGTACCTTTCTTAAGAAAGAGTTTCTCGCTAGAGGAGTTAGTGGAAGGAAGATTGAGCTTGACGGGGTTATTGATCCTTCTCTCCAAATACCGAGTAGCGCAACGAAGCTGTTCCGGAACTGCCATCCATAGTGGAGGAATAATCAAATGATAATGATCATAGTAATCACATCGAAGCTCCTGCAGTTTGTAAGTCTACAAGAATATGTACCTCTCCTAATTGGTATAGTAGTCTTGTGATGACTGTCTTGTTGGTTAAACAAGATGAACCTGCAAACTACAAAGAGGCTATAGAAAGTGTTGACTCCGAGAAAAGGTTGGAAGCCATGAAATCCGAAATAGGATCCATGTATGAAAATCAAGTTTGGACCTTGGTGGATCTTCCAGAAGGCCGCAAGGCTATGGAAAATAAATGGAACTTTAAGAAAAAGACAGATGTTGATGGTAATGTGACCATCCACAAGGCTCAACTTGTGGTAATGGGTTTCCGACAAATTCAAGGAGTTGACTACGATGAGACCTTCTCTCCTGTAGCGATGTTGAAATCTGTCTGGATTTTACTAGCAATTGCTGCATATTTTGATTATGAGATATGGCATATGGATGTCAAGACCATGTTCCTCAATGGACACATTGATGAAGAGTTGTATATGATGCCACTACAAGGTTTTGTTGATCATAAGAATGCTGGAAAGGTATGCAAACTTCAGCAATACATTTATGGACTGAAGCAAACATCTGGGAGCTAGAACCGTCGTTTTGATCAAGTGATCAAGAGTTTTGGATTGGTCCAAAATAAACAAGAGTTCTATGCTTACAAGAAAGTGAGTGGGAGCTTAGTGGAATTCCTAGTAGTATATGTGGATGACATATTACTGATTGGGAATGATGTGGAACTTCTAGAGAGCGTAAAGGAGTATCTGAGTAATCAGTTTTCCATGAAGAACTTAGGTGTAGCGGCGTATATATTGGGCATCAAGATCTATAGAGATAGATCAAGATGCCTCATTGCATTAAGTCAGAGTACATACCTTGAGAAGATTTTGAAGAGGTTCAAAATGAAAGAGGCCAAAAGAGGTTTTCTGCCTATGATAAAAGGTAGAACACTGAGTTTGACTCTGTCCAGCAACAAATGATGAAAGAGAGAGGATGTCTAAAATCCCCTATGCCTCAGCCATAGGCTTTATCATGTATACTATGCTGAGCACTCGACCTGATGTGGCCTCGGATCTTAGTTTGATGAGCCAGTTCTAGAGTAATCCAGGAATGGATCATTGGACAGCTGTGAAATGTATCCTAAAGTATCTCAAGAGAACTAAGGATATGTTCCTAGTCTATGGAGGTAGTGACAAAGCTCTAAACATAACTGGTTACGTAGATGCAAGCTTAGCCACGGATCATGATGACTCTAAGTCTCAAACAGGATATGTTTTTATTGTGAATGGTTGCACGGTAAGTTAAAGAAGCGGGAAGTAGCCAATGGTGGTGCAGTCTATGATGGAGTTGGAATACATCGGAGCTAGTGAAACAGCAAATGAAGCTATTTGGCTAAGGAATTTCTTCATCGAACTAGGAGTTATTCTAAGTGCGCATGACCCCGTGACGATCTATTTTGACAACATGGGTGCCATTGAGTCAACACCCGGATTTTTAATCCCAGATGCCCGTTATGCCATACCTCGCAATCCCAGGATTACCATTTTTGCGAGACATAACGGATTGGATATCACAGTACATCATCCATTACAAACCATACATAAGGTCTTACACAAATAAGGATCTCATGATCCAGTCTTAATACAACAAGCAGCGGAATAAAAGATAAGTGTAGCGGTGGGGTCCATCTTCAGGGGCACAGGCAATGCTGATGAAGGCAGATAGTCCTAGTTATTATAGCCGTCCTGCTGGCCATCATCTTGGTAGTCTCCTTCATAGTCTGGCCATGAGAATAGCCAGGGACAAAAGCCGTGAGTACTCTTTAAGTACTCGCAAACTACCACTAACAAGTAGTATAGTTCTAAGTTAAAGTGCTAAATCTAAGTTTAACTATAAAGTTAAGTTTGAAACCTAAGTTGAGTTCAGAAGCAAAGAAAGATAAAATAAAGTTCTAGAATCACTTAAGTTGGGAAGCTATTTTCATAAACACAACCCTGTTGTGGTCAAGTCAAGATTCATCATTTATTTCATAAGTTGTTTTGAAAACATCTGACAACGAAATAGTATGGCCATTCCAACTGTCCATAACCGCGGATGCGGCTATTCGAATAGTTTGACACTCTGTAGAGGTGGTACACTTTCACCACAAGATTCGATACATCTGTCAGGGATAACCTTGAATCATCATACTTAGTATGCAGATAATCAAACATAACCTTTCCTTTACACACCCTAGTATAAGCACCTCTCCTATGAGCATGGCCTCCCAACCATGACCATCAGTCATCTTGGGCACTGCATAGGTGGAAAGCATTGAGAGGTAGCCTCAGCTCAGACCTCTCCTGCGAGGAAACTAATACTAATGCATATAAACTTCCGGCTAAGCCTTACCCAATTCAGGTATTGTGGTTGTACGGTAAATTTGGAATGGTATCGCATCTGAATCTAACCATCAGTTTTATAAAAGGGTTAAGGCTCATGCCTCGACATTTTCATCATCATAAACCATTTGTGTTTGTCAACACATGTCAAAACATCTCAATAGAATGACTCATCATTCCAAGGTTTTCATAATTCATTTTCACCAAGTGCTCCCATCTAAAGTGACTCAAGTTTTTGATCAACTCTAAACTACTACGTTAAGAGTGTTCACTAAGGTGGAAATGGTGGAATCAATCTCATGCCATAGAATTACATCTAAAGTTATCTCTATAGGTCAAGTTTTATACTCTTTATGCTACCTTCAAAACAAGTAAAGAACTTTGGGTAAAGTAAAGGAAATAAAGCTTGAAAATGATACTTAGGGTAAGTACTAGTCGAAGTGTTATAACTCAAGCATGCCTAAAGCCTTCTTGCTAAACCATCTAGTTCAATCCTAGCTTGCTAAGCGTTATACTTGCAAGTGTTAGCTTGCCTTGGTTGGTGTAGTGGTTTAAGTTTTCTTCTTCTTCTTGGTAGAACTCCTCCTCCTTGAAAGCTTGGTCGGTACTATTGTCTATAAATACATACGGAGTACACAATCACCAAACAATACTTAACTAGTCTAATTAGTACTCTAAGGCACACAATTGGTGATCTATTACCATCAAAAGCATCACAAGTCTTATTAAATAGTTCCATTCCTTTTATTTTTAAAAAGTAATTTCTACTCATTGAAATTTAACTAAGATTTAATATTCACCACTTAAAATATGGGATCAGGTGGACACATGTCCTCACCACATATTCTAACATGTGGAAATCTGATTTAAGGGTTGGATCATAATTACTTTGGTTTAAGTTCATTATTTAATGATTTAAAGTGACTAGAAATGCCTATATAGCATTATTTTGGTACTAGTCCAAGGTCACTGCATGTAAACCTTAATATTATTACATATTCAGATAGGTATGGTGAAATGTGATTTTTGAGAGTTGGAATCAACTCAAAACCTATCTTGGTTGATTTTATAAAAATGTTGCAAGGTGAAAATGCTTCTGTTTTGTTATTTTTACTAGGAGAGATCTTTAACTCTAATTGAATTAAATCCAATGGGCTTGGGTAGATCTTTTCAGTAGCTTTCTAACAAAATTGGAATCACTTCATTTGGATTTGTAAATCTCTCTGAATTGAACTTCAAACTAGGAAACAGAACTAGGTTTAAACTAAAAAGAAAAATCCTAATTCAAACTAACTGGGTCACGCGGGAAAGCTAATGGGCCGGCCCAGTGACACTACGCGGCGCGGGGCTCAGCTGACAGCAGGGGACCACCGGTCAGCGGCTCATAACGCGTGAAGCGGTACGGGGCGATATGGGTCGTTGGATTAGAACGGGGATCAACGGCTAGGGATCGTCGTTGACGACGAACTGGTCACCGGCGAACTCTAACCCTAGCGGCTCGGTGGGGGTCCATAGGGGGCGTACCAGGGCTCCAGCGATGACGGCGATGGGGGCAAACAGACTGGTGGTCGACGGCAAGCTCAGGGACGGTTGAGGCAGCTCCGGGGGTGGTCGCAATCAGCGGCGCCCTTCTCCTCTAGAGGCGGCCTGCTCTGGTGCAATTCCGGCGAACGGCTACTCGCCTTGCTCCGGCTAGAGGTGGGGAATGGTCAGTGAGGTGAGGGGAGGTGAGTGGTGTGCTGCAAATGGCTGGGGAAGGCCTCTATTTATAGGACGACGACGCGACCGAGAGGGATGGGCGAGCGGCTCCGGCGAGGGTTGCACAGCGTGCTAGCAGCATGGCTCGAGGTAGGGGATGGTCGCTAGTCTCCTGGCGGTGCTCTACGTGATCAATGCAGGACTAGGGGCGGTGGTATGCGGTCGGGCGGAGCTGGCGCTCTGAGCGGCAGAGACGGCGGTGTCCACAGCGAGCGGTGGTTGTGAGGCGTTGGACGATGAATGGACGTGTCTGGCGTGTCCCTGGGGTCATGGCAGAGCAGTGGGCACGGGTTGTGGTCGAGCAGCGGCTTGTGCACGCGTGTCAGGCGCGGCACTCTGGCGCGTGCTCGGCATGGCGCAGACAGGCAGTGCGCGGCAGTTCCTCGGTGGTCCACGGTCTGGCTCGTCTCGGGGAGGGGACACAGAGTGGCGGTGAGTTACTGGCTAGCTCGCAGACATGGCGAGAGGGGGCGAGGTGGTCTGCTGCGGTGGTGGCATGGTCGGCCGGCCAGCATGTGCTCGGCATGGCATGGCATGGCCACTAGGGGATAGGGGAGGGGTGATAATGGCATGGTTAGATCATTTGGAGATAGAGGGAGTGTTTTGAGGAGAATTGGGTGCAAAACCCTGTTGCAAATAGTGAGCTATGTTTAGAGTTTAAACCCTGCCTGCCAAGTGTTTGATGAAATGGCCACAAGAACTTTCTTTTTGAATTTTGAAAAGATTTTTGGTGGGTGTGCTAGTACTAAGCTTGAGACTCTGTGGGTGCTTGGGTTTTGAAATTTGAGCTCATTTGAGTGGTTTTTGAAATAGTGGGATCTTCCCATATGAAATAGATTCATTTTTCAAATGCCATTTAAATATAGTGTTTGAATGTTTTTGGCAGATCACGAAGTGGGCCTTGGTACAACATTATGTGTACTATCAAGGGGTGCAAAGATCCATAATTGTTTCTGTTAGGTTTTGAGTACTAGGAATAGCCAAAGTAGGCATGCTGATTAAAATGGCACAGATGACCATTTGCTTCTTTTATTCATTTTGATTTGTTTTTCTTTGGGATTTGTTTGGGGGATGATATAGATGATGTTTATTTCACTTAAGAATCATTTTACAATCAATGGATCACAGAACCATGGCAATTCAAACAACTCCTATTTTAAATGTACATACACATGAATGCTTTCATAATTTTTCAATTGAAAAAGTTTTTGTTAACCCTAATTTTGATGATTTGGATCTTAATAACCTTGGATTTAAGTTTTGGGATGTTACACATTGTAAACGCAAAGGAACCAAGAAGTCATTCCATGGCCAAACACATCATGATACGATTTCACACAATCAGAGAAAATGTTGAGGAGGGTGAAATCAAGATTTGCAAAGTATGCATGGATCTGAATGTTGCAGATCCATTGACTAAATGTCTTCCACAAGCCAATCATGAATAGCACTAGACTGCTATTGGTGTTAGATCATTGCCTAATGTAAACTAGATTAATTTGTACTCTAGTACAAGTGGGAGACTGAAGGAGATATGCCCTAGTGGCAAATAATAAAGTGTTTTATTTGATGTATCTCTTGTATGTTCATAATACATCTCATGTTGTGCTATAATTGTGTTAATACGAAACATTAATACACGTGTGGTATGTAAACAAATTGTGTCTCTAGTTACCTCTAGCGAACTAGCTCATTGGTCAAACGGATGATCTAGGGTTTCGAGATCATGGGCATTTATGCCAATTGACAATGAGGTCATACCATTAGTTGAACGATGTGATAGACAAACACCCAAAGTTATATCATAATGAGATCTAGTTACAAATGTTCATCATTGATGATAATAAAGAAACCTCGCACCCTAATCCTTTGACTATGAGATAATACATAATCATCGTTACTAGAGGGAGCCTTGATGGTATCGTGTATGAAGTTGTGAAAGGGTGATCAAAAAGGTACCACTCAGGTTTTTCAAAGGGACGTGTAGAGGAGTATGTATCAAGACTAGGGTTTGTCCAAGTAACAGATAGATACACGAGGCCAACTTGGTGACGTTGCATTAATGAAGCTTGCAAGCGTGTGACTAGGTCATGGAATGCAATGGCACAAACGAGTAAACGAGTTCACCGGTAACGTGATCGAACTAGGTATGGAGTGTTGGAAATATGCCCTAGAGACAAATAGTAGTAAGGACTATTATCATATTTCATATAGTTTAGATTAAGTTTTATATCATGCTATAATTGTATTGAGTGGAAACATCAATACACGTGTGATACACAAACAACCAGGGGTTCCCAGTGAAACTCTAGTCACTGGTTCATTGGTCAACAGATGATCATGTTTCCTGATCATGTGGCATTTATGCCAGTTGGAAATGAGGTCATCTCATTCAGAGAATGAGATGATGAACCAATACCCAACCTAAACATCGTGACCCGATCATGTCATGAAGTTCAAGTTATGATGATTAGAAATGGATCCTCGTAGACTATTCCTTAGACCGTGAGGCTATATCAATCACTGTCTCCCGAGAATGCTTAGATAGCATCAAACGCCATCTGGTAAAATAGTCATTATAAAGGTGTGTTCAGGTATTCAGAGGAAACCGTAGAGGCAATATATGTCAAGAGCGGGATTTGTCTGTCCATGTGACGGGAAGATACTCAAGGGCCCACTCAGAGAAGTTATATCCAATAGTTGCACAACGTGTGAATAGATCACGGGGATATCACTTGTCGGAACGAGTTAAGTAGCATTGTTCAGTAACAAGATTGCACACGACATGGTGATGTCATTGATTAGATCTCGGGCAATGCAAGTATCGAATGACAAGGGAATAAGACACGATTGTCCCGGTTCAAACGACGAAAGATCTTCGTGGAACGCACAGGGGTCACATGGCCATCCAGGTCCCTCTGTCGATCATTGGTGCGGGAGTGTCCCGACCATGTCTGGAGTGTTCCCGAACCGTAGGGTATCACGCTTAAGGGCTTGATGATGCTTAGAGAGTGTTTATAGGATCGGTAGAATCACCAAAGAAAAGAAGGGAGAAAACCGGAAGGGTTTCGGTAAGTCCGGAGGATGTCCGGAGTGGAGGTGGAAGGAGTTCCATGGACACGGAGATTGAATAATATGTGAATGAATGTTAAATGTTGATTTAATCATTTATTCATAATTATTTAATAAAGAGAAAATCAAAAAGGCTTAATGGGCCAATTCCGGAGGGAGAGGGCCCATTAGGGAAAGGAGAGAGGGAGAGGGGCCAAGGGGGCTGGCCTGCTGGGCCTAGCCCCCCCCCCCCCCCCCCGCGCGGGGCCCACTAGGGGCTGGCTGGCGACCACCCCACCCCCTCCTCTCCTTTAGTCCCACCCCGGGACTTGAGGGGAGGTAGTACCTCCCCTCCCCCTATATAAAGTGGGGTATTTAGCCTAGAAATATACACCCAATAATCAATAAAGGTCTCCCCACTTTTGGGAGGACCTCCAATTGATATTTTCTCTCTCCCCCTCTCTCTCTCTCGTGACCGTGGTCCCAAGTCTGGACTGCGCGAGCGAGAGACATCTTCACCGTGGAGCTATGTCGCGCTGCGGGATTCGGATCCGGGAGCTCTACTTCCGCAATTGCTGCTGGATCGGGGAAGCGGGAGTCATCGCCAGGCACCGGACGTGTGTAACTCCCACGAGGTGTCACACTTGAGGCACTCAAGTCGTTGGAGCCAGAAGGAGCGCAAGGACTTCATCACGACCTTGAGGTCGGCTTCGGCTCGTCTACATCAACCACGCTCTCCTGAGTGTTGACAATGCTTTTCGGTATTCAAGGGTAAGTTCGCGAAAAGCCCCTCCCGTTACTGTATTACTAATAGATAGGTCCTGGCAGCTTCAGGGGTTCAGGGGTGTAGAGTAAAATTTTATTGTTTTTATGCGCAGAACCCCTACAGTGGTATCAGAGCTAGATCTATGCGTAGTAATGCTAGTATGGGTAGAACACACGAGATGTAGCGTGTGGGTGTTGATCTTTTAGTTGTTACCCTCCCACGTGTACTTGTGTATACCGCAGCAATGCTTGATGAAGCGGCCCCCAACCGACTTTACGCGTTCATTCGCGAGACTGGTCCACGCTTGACATAAGGCTTGTACCGTATAGAGTGGCTTAGGGGGGTTTTTTTCTCTCTCGCATTAGTTGGTATACAATTTGCAACGGAGGGCCCCGAAAGGGGTGTAGTATAGACAACTACTTGATCAGCGTTGTGCTGAAAGTTCGTAGGTAAGAACGGTTCTTGTGCGAAAGCCCATTCAGCCACGTAAAACATGCAAAGATAAAGTAGAAGCGTCTAACTTTGTTTTTCAGGGGGCATTGCTTTCTGATATGGTTGTGGCAAAGGTAAAGTAATTACCTGTTATTGCATAGTAGTAGATAGTCACGAAGGTGACGAACTACCATGCCGGAGTGACACCGATACCCTGGTGTCTACGGCACCAGAACCCTGGCACCGGAACCCGGTGACGGCGGATGGAGATCACAACGTGAAGGACCATATCACATAGAATTTACATTCAATGTTATTGATTGTATGTCTTATTGTGTGCTAGTATTAGATACTCGAAGGTAGCCTAATAAGATGATCCCTGTTAAAATTACCAACGATTGTGTTCCCCCTTAGTGTGCACCACCAAGAAAGTTCTTCGGTATAAGGCATGCCATGATGATCGGGTGTCAGACATATCGACGTTCACATATAGTGGGTGTAAGCCATGTTGCACAGCGAAAACACTAAGGTTGAGTTGGCGAGCCTAGCATGTACAGACATAGCCTCGGAACGTGGATGGTCAAAAGATCGAGCACGAGTCGCATGAATGATGTGACCGACGTTTAGCGTCCACCCTTGAACCCACATTGATGGCCGTGATGATCGGGGGAGATGTGGCTGATAGGGGTCGTGTTATCACTAGGAACCCTCACTTGGGATAGGTGTTTCTGAGTGGAGTTATTATTAACTCATTTAATTATAAACTTAGTCTAAATTCCTTTTGCAATTATAAATGTAGATGGCTCACCGTGAAGCTTACTTTGAGATTAAGGTTTGGGTGAAGGGTGAGACACTTAGACTTGATGGATCCAACTTTCCTAGTTGGCTTGTGCGCCTAGATGATCTCCTTACTAGGAATCATGTGGTAGACTAAATACACCGCACAATGGATTTGACTGAGCCAGACTACTATGAGACCCCACAAGAGCTGGCAGACCGCTACTATCGCCAAGAGATGTCCACTTACATTCAGATAATAATGCGTTAGGGGATGGTGGATGAACTACATCCGCTCATGGGTGATCTTGACCCATATTCGATGGTGGATCAGCTGAGAGCAGAGTTCATTGGCCATGTGCACATGTGGAAGCACGAGTTGCTTGGAGAGTTCCTTTCCATACAGATGGAGGAACATACATGTCTGAAGAGTCACTTGGAGCGCATGCTTGATGCACACACGAGACTGGTTCACTTCGTGGATTACTGGACGACTGATCCATTTGCGATAGACATACTGCTTTGGTCATTGCCTCCCAGCTACAAAGGACATGTCCGGAGTAGCATCATGAGTGGTGATACGGAAGCATTGGACTTCCATGATTTCATATTACGTTTTCGGAATGTAAAGGTTGAACCAATCACCGGAGAGGTCATCGATGACCAAGGTATATATTTGATATACAGTTTTATAAATGTTATAATCTTGCAAACGCATTGCAGTGTTAAGTATATCTGATACTTGTTCTGTTTTGGTGAAAATAGGTCCTTCTGCATAGAGGTGCTTGCTGGAGAGAGGTGACGTTGCGTGTTGATGGCGAGCATGATGATGATGGCCGACGACACTCTCCCTCGACATTTATCACTTAGTTTCTGTTTTAGGATGATTATTGTAATCAAGAGATTGTGAACTTCTTTAGTGTGTCTCACACTTCGTGAGACGGTTATTCATATCAGTTTGTAACAAACAGTTGTTCCACTTTTATGAATGATTTCTATTCGTGTTCATATCTTGTTTGATTATGTGTGAATTGTCCTTATTGTTTGAAACTAATTGATAATGCATGAACATTTGTAAAACATTAAAAATGCCTTGTTTAAAATACCCAACTTAATGATATTTCATCAATGAATGAAACCATTGTTTAAATTCAAAGTTATGCGATAATATGTGAAAGTCATTCGATTTTTTTTCACATATAAATCATGCCTAAGTTCGGCAGAATAACTTGAACACCGTGTATTACTTGGATACAAAGTGTTTAATGAATTGTTAAAAGTATATACATATTCGATGTATTGAGTTTTAACGAAAATGGTAATTTTCATTAAATGATTGTTTAAATGTGTAAAGTAAGTTTACCAAAGGAAACATGAATATGAATCTATTTTGATTTGATCAAAGTACTTCATCAACAAAGGGTGTAAATATAAAAGGGAATCTAATTGCTATGATTTGATCAATAGTAATGGAATTCAACTTTATAAGAATGGCATGAAAGAAATTGTGGAATGCAAAGTGTTTTGAAACGTCAAAATACAAAGCATCACAATGTGATATTAGATATCAAAGGGGTTGAATAGAAGGCACCAAATAAATCGTTGTAGTGTATATGTAGAGACCATTAGCTTAGAAATAGTTAGCACTCAATTAAAATTTAGTAAACCATTTTAATTCGTGAAAGTTTTGGGGTTATTCGATATAACCAAAACAATAGCGAATAAATCCTTGTATAGTATTCACTGGAAACTTTGAATACGAAATCCATAGCTGAAACCAAAAGGTAAGCAAGATTCGTATTGCTTGGATTTTGGTGCATTCTTGAGAAAGCTCACTTCTAGTGATGTTTCTCAATTATGAAGCAAATGGAAATAAGTGTAAAACACGATGAGGATTCAAAACCCTGCATCAGAGTGTTGAGAAGCGCAACGGACAATTTTCCTGAACGATTCTCTTCACGGAAGGAAAGAATTAATGATTTTGATCATTGTGTTTTTCCCTCCACTATTGTTTTTCACTATAAGAAGTAGGATTCAAAATGTAAATCCATATCTTGTACGGAGACATTTGTGAATCATTTTTCATGATTTTTGAAATGTGACATACCTACGAACATAAAGGAAATAATGGTAAACTAAATTATGATAAATCCTAGAAGCAAAATTCCTTTGAGATTAGAAAGAAATTCGTTGCTGAATCTCACAAGTAAAGAGGTTACTTGAATTTTTCCAAATGGCTGCAAAGCCATAGTAGGAAAAGGGGTTAAATGACAAAAGCACAATTCGTCAAGTATTGGATGAATTCAAAATGAATTTGATCCATGTGTGCTGGATGTCTAGTGGATTTAAAACTAGTAAAGTACTAGTATCTCATAACAAATCTCCAAGTTTGATATTTGATCAAAGGATTTTTTAAGTTATTCAAATAGTAAGGAGATATGCAATTTGCATAAAATTGAGTAGGAGCTATGAAAGTCTTCCTAAAACAATATGTGATTGACATATTTTTAAGTGGGAGCAACATGAGTCTCAAACTCAAATATGTAGGAACATATTTTGAGTGGGAGATTAAAGAGTAATTCTTAAGTATGTTAAGGATGAAAGGCACAAATACTTATAAATAATGATTTATAAGATGTAGAAGTTGATAATAGGTGTATTATGATATTATGTAGTATTCCTTAAGGGATTCTGAAAAGGGTTTCAGAATAGAAGTTAATTAAGGAACTGGTCCTTAATAACTCAAATTAGGAATAGCATTAAGTTTGAACATCAATGGTTGAAAGAAAGAATAGGATGATCATCATCCACTATGTTAAGACATAGGTTCTGTCTTAGTAAACCATGATGATAACTTAGCATAATATGTGATCCAAATAAGGAACGTTTGAAAGTGATTAAGTTCGAATCACAGAACGTTGAGCTAAGTTTGTCCGCAGTGTCTAGTAGAGAACTGTGGACACATTTTCCAAATCCATAAAGGATAAACATATCTTAAAGCATAAAGAGTTATGTTATAAGGGAATATGTTGGAAACTCTTGTAGATACCAATTAAAAGTCAAGTAGGAAGTGAGGTGAACAAAACATCGAAAGTTGCACAGAGTGCACGGGAGTTTCGATGAATACATTTATAATAATAGATAAGGGTACCATATAAAGTGTTGTATAATGTTATGGCGGGGCTAGTTCGCTTTTAACATAGAATGATGTTTCCCAGGGCACAGTGCCCATGAGAAAGCCCTCGAGGTTGATCTAACGTCACTGTAGGCTCCTGGAATCAGGCCTCGTTCTCCTGCCATAGCGGTGATACATACACACAGATGCTATCATGTGATGATAGAGTATTGATGTCAATCAAGGTGACATTAGTAAGTTGCAAAGGATTTGGGGCTGTAAAGTACAGACCCAAGACTCAACCTCTTCCATGAGCAAGCATGTTCAGGGTACTGGATATATAGTGCCAATGATTGAGAACAAAATGCAACTAGTGTATTTGTACTCTAGTGCAAGTGGGAGACTGTTGGAAATATGCCCTAGAGACAAATAGTAGTAAGGACTATTATCATATTTCATATAGTTTATGATTAAGTTTTATATCATGCTATAACTGTATTGAGTGGAAACATCAATACACGTGTGATATACAAACAACCAGGGGTTCCCAGTGAAACTCTAGTCACTGGTTCATTGGTCAACAGATTATCATGTTTCCTGATCATGTGGCATTTATGCTAGTTGGAAATGAGGTCATCTCATTTAGAGAATGAGATGATAAACCAATACCCAACCTAAACATCGTGACCCGATCATGTCACGAAGTTCAAGTTACGATGATTAGAAATGGATCCTCGTAGACTATTCCTTAGACCGTGAGGCTATATCAATCATTGTCTCCCGAGAATGCTTAGATAGCATCAAACGCCATCTGGTAAAACGGTGGTTATAAAGGTGTGTTCAGGTATTCGGAGGAAACCGTAGAGGCAATATATGTAAAGAGCAGGATTTGTCCATCCATGTGACGGGAAGATACTCAAGGGCCCACTCGGAGAAGTTATATCCAATAGCTGCGCAGCGTGTGATTAGATCACGGGGATATCACTTGTCAGAACGAGTTAAGTAGCATTGTTCAGTAACGAGATTGAACAGGACATGGTGATGTCATTGATCAGATCTCGGGCAATGCAAGTATCGAATGACAAAGGGAATAAGACACGACTGTCCCGGTTCAAACGATGAAAGATCTTCGTGGAATGCATAGGGGTCACATGGCCATCCAGGTCCCTCTGTCGATCATTGGTGCGGGAGTGTCCCGACCATGTCTGGAGTGTTCCTGAACCGTAGGGTATCACGCTTAAGGGCTTGATGATGCTTAGAGAGTGTTTATAGGATCGGTAGAATCACCAAAGAAAAGAAGGGAGAAAACCGGAAGGGTTTCGGTAAGTCCGGAGGATGTCCGGACTGGAGGTGGAAGGTGTTCCATGGCCACGGAGATTGAATAATATGTGAATGAATGTTAAATGTTGATTTAATCATTTATTCATAATTATTTAATAAAGAGAAAATCAAAAAGGCTTAATGGGCCAATTCTGGAGGGAGAGGGCCCATTAGGGGAAAGGAGAGAGGGAAAGGGGCCAAGGGGGCTGGCCGGCTGGGCCTAGCCCCCCTACGTGGCCCAATAGGGGCTGGCCGGCAGCCACCCCACCCCCTCCTCTCCTTTAGTCCCACCCCAGGACTTGAGGGAAGGTAGTACCTCCCCTCCCCCTATATAAAGTGGGGTATTTGGCCTAGAAATATACACCCAATAATCAATAAAGGTCTCCCCACTTTTGGGAGGACCTCCAATTGATATTTTCTCTCTTCCCCTCTCTCTCGTGACCATGGTCCCAAGTCTGGACTCATGAGCGAGGACATCTTCACATGAGCCTGCTGGTCTTGGGATTCGGATCCGGGAGCTCTACTTCCGCAACTGCTGCTGGATCAGGGAAGCAGGAGTCATCGTCAGGCACCGGACGTGTGTAACTCCCACGAGGTGTCACACTTGAGGCACTCAAGTCGTTGGAGCCAGAAGGAGCGCAAGGACTTCATCACGACCTTGAGGTCGGCTTCGGCTCGTCTACATCAACCACGCTCTCCTGAGCGTTGTCAACGCTTTTCGGTCTTCAAGGGTAAGTTCGCGAAAAGCCCCTCCCGTTACTGTATTACTAATAGATAGGTCCTGGTAGCTTCAGGGGTTCAGGGGCGTAGAGTAAAATTTTATTGTTTTTATGCACGGAACCCCTACATGGAGATACCAAAGGTCAAATCTAAGATGAACTAGGTATCGAGTGGCAAAGGGAGTGGGACGTGATGTTGAAGGTTCAAGTGATGAGATTTGTGAAATGCACGGGGGTCATTATGGGCACCCAGGTCCCGCTGATGATCATTGATACGAGAGGGTTCTTGGTCATGTCCGGAGTGTTTTCGAACTGAAGGGTGGCACGCTTAAGGGTGGGGACGCATAGGGATTGATCTGGCACAAAAGGAGAAATGAGAGAGAGAAACCAAAAAAGTTCCATGTAGCATCCGATGTTGATCGGAGGGGTCCGGAAGGAGTTCTAGAGTGAAAGATATAATAATATATGTGTTTTATATTAATTAATTGAATTCATAATAAAACATATATTTTTATTTATTTTATAAGGCAGCCCATGTCTAATGGGCCTCAGCCAGAGGGGAGGCCCAAGAGGGCAAGGTGCATGGGGAGGAGGGGCCAGCCGGCCAAGCCCTAGTGGGCTCCCCTCCTGGGGCCCACCTTGGGCCAGCGGCTCCCTTGGTGGCTGGCGGGTGTGGGACTTTAGTCCCACATCGCTTGCCCCGTGGGTGTTGGCCCTCCCCTCCTCCTATAAATAAAGGAGCACCCCTCCCCTTGGAATTGTTGGATTGTAATCTCTTGACAAAATCCTCACATCTCCAAATCATAAGAAAAGTCAAGGATGGCTTCTTGCTCGCCCACATATCATGTGGTGTATTTTCTATTGACTTATATGGTACTTTGTTTAGTGTATTCGATGTCGTCTCTAGACAAAAAATCCAGAATGATAAAGGAAGATCCGTCTGACTCATCATCGACCTCACCATGTCTAATAAGGTTCGATTCCACCTTCCCGACACACCATTTCTCTGAGGTGTTCCCGGTGGAGTGAGCGCAACTCTTGAGATGGCCATCAAACGCATGGCTCATATACTTGCCTCCACGATATGATCGCAGAAACTTGATATTCTTGTCGAGTTGGTTTTGCACTTCCCACTGAAACTCTCTGAACTTTTCAAAGGTTTCCAACTTTGATTTGATCATGTAGACATAGACATATCTACTGAAATCATCCATGAAAGTGACAAAGTACTCATCACCACCTCTGGTTGTCGTGCTCAATGGACTGCGTACGTCACTATGTACCAGCTTCGGCAAGCCAGACGCCCTCTCGCAACTCTTTGTGAAAGGTGTCTTGGTCATCTTACCTAGCAAATAGGACTCACATGTATCGACCGGCTCCAAGCCAGACAATCCAGGAGTCCATCACGATGGAGCTTCTACATGCGTTTCCAGCTGATATGACTAAGGCGACAATGCCACAGATAAGTAGAACTAAGATCAATCGGCTTCAACCTGATTCGAAAGTCCCAATTCCATTCTTGGCTTTATCTGCCTTGTACTTGTCGTAGTTCTTGTTCCAGTGACCTTTCCCTTTACAGTAAAAGCATACTATTCCTAGAGGTTTTGTCGGCTTGCCAGTCTAAGTCGGTGCTTGGACTTGGATCCAGTGTGTCGTCTCTCTTTGGCTTGGATTTCTTAGCACAGGACTTCTTCTTGATCTTGGAAGCATTCTGCACCATCAACACTTGATTGGTGCCGCCCCTCTTGATGTCTGCTTCTGTTGCCTTGAGCATCCCCTAAAGTTCTGATAGCTTATTATCCATGTCATGCATATGGTAGTTCGAAATGAATGTACCATAGGTATTAGGAAGAGAATTTAGGAGATTATCAGTAGCGAACTCTTTGCTTAGGGAAAGCCCAGACGATCCAAGGACTGCACATATCCGACCATCTTGATCATGTGTGATCTCAGTGGATCTCCATCTTTTAGATTGCAACCAAGCAAGGCTCTGGAGACATTGTACCCCTCTATCCTAGATTGCATCGCAAACATGCTCTTGAGGGCAATGATCATATCATGCACCTCAACATTCTCGAATTGCTGCTATAGTTCTGTCTCCGTGTGAGCAAGCATGAGGCAGCTGATTTCTGTCGACTCTTCTTGAGCCTGACGAAAGGCGGTTCTCACAGCAACAGGCTCATTATTGCCCAGATCATCTGGAATCGGATTATACATGACATGTTCGTTTTTATCTTGCTTGAGAACAATTCTCAAGTTATAATCATTTGGTGAAGTTAGTCCCATTCAACTTTTCCTTCTCAAGGATTGTATGCAAATCAAAGCTAGAAAGTTGAACGGTGCTAGTAGGTGCCATCTACAAACAAAATATGTAGAACACTTAAGACAATATATTTGTAAATGATAAGATATTAAACTCTTTAATCATGCATACTCACACTAAGACCGATATCCCTCCGATAGTCAACAATGATTAAGGATCCCGGATAGTTATCCGACTAGTGAGACTTTGCGTCACTACTAGCCAAAGAACCTTTGGAGTAGGGAACACCTTACCAATTAGATCTCTATCTGACTCATGATGGATCATCCAACAACCATCCTTACCTTGAAGCCCACAACCATTCTGATAGCCTCGTCTAGCTACCAAGTGCCCTGTAGAGAGAGTCTGAATCTCTTACACTTTATCAAAGAGAATTGGCAGTGCCCCAATAATATGAGCCCACTAACTAAAAATGTCCAACTTGTAGTGGTGCAGCAAATGGCGGGGTAATCCGACTAGACCTTCTTTGAGGGAAAAGAAGAAAATATGACTACAAGTCAGAACATTTTTGGCTTACTCTAGCTAACTCTTAGATGTAACTTTGACAAGGTACAACTGTCCTATTCTTGTCCACAAGGAAAGCAACTTTAGTGGTTGATCGTGGACATCATCCATGTGATCTCCCACTCAGATCTAGACCAAATCTGACCAACTTCTTCGTCAAGTCAAACCATATCCTACCACTACCCTAGAGCAAAAACAAAACAAAAAGGCAAAAAAAATCAGTGAAAAGGATCCAATTTTTCTCACCAGCGCATCACATGCACAAGAAATAGGCCAAAAACCTACAACCGATGCTATCAAACCACTGTTGGAAAACGCGTAGTGTTAGGCCGAAAACAAAAACTTTTGTGCTCCAGCGAGACTCTGGTGAGCCACTCCAAGATCCGAGCAAGGTCATAGGCAATAGTTCGTACCTCTCGACGCGCGGTTACGTAAGCTGAGGAAGCACGTAGCGGTGGTGTCGTATGTTCCCCTTTGTCTCGTCTGGCTCTGACGAACAGCTCGATCCTGGGACCTAAAACTCGATGGCTCCGGTGCTCCTCCTTCCACCTATGACTCGCCACCCAATACTGACGAGCACCACAGGTGCAGTGCCTCTTCTTTATCACACACGTACAAGGTGGAACAGCAGCAAGGTGCTAGGCTTGGTCTTGCCACTACTAGACAAGAAGGTGGGAATGGCCAGGTCTAGTAAAACCCTCAGGTCAAAGCACTGGATCACCTTTTCGCCGCCACCCACCTTCCTTTATATAGGTGAGTAGGTTAGGGCACACAACACTTGTTTCCCTCAGTCCTAAACCCTAACCCTAGTCAAAGTGGGTCCAACCCATTGACACGTGTCCCTGTCCGAGCAAGTCCAACTTCCCGGCTCGTGATAGTCAGATCATTATCTGCCCAGTTCCACTCTCTTAGGTGTGCGATCCCACAGGATTACGGTAAGCTGGACAAACCTCAGTAGTCTTTCCTCGAAGTCATAACCCAATGATCTTCTTACTAGTGCTGATAAGTGGTAGCGGCCTCTAGCAAGACTGGTTGACTCCCAGTACCCACAAATGTGCTCAATGTGATAATCTGTCTGAGTCCCTTTGCCTCACGATATTGGTGGTAAACCTCTAGGAGATTCTTTCATCCTAGTGTCGGTTTAACTCTCTTCTCTCGTTGAACTGATAATTGATTCCTTCCAACTTCTCTAAGTCCGACTACCTCGATCAACACTAGATCGAGTAGCGCATGGCCATAATTCTGAATCATATCACACGAGTGGGCCCAGAGAATATCTCTCTGTGGTGGAGGGGAAATTTCATCTTAGCTGATCCACCTCACGCAACTTTCTTCGGGGTTGGCCCAAGACCACCATTATGACTCCTAGTTTCGGTAAGCAGAAGATGGAATCAAAGCTGACTCTTCCACAACTCGGATCGTGTGATCCCCACAGGTCTAAGGATTCCATTGTGTTAGTCGGAACGTATGATGGTGTGCTCACATCCTACTAACCTTTGGATCGGTCCGGCTATCATACCTCTTCCAACTAGCCAATGCAGGATGGATAACATCTCCATGCACATGACACGTGAAACCTTGTCATCTTCCGACATACAAATTAGTCTCGGCAATGGGTTTCCCTCCAACCTCAAATTACTAAGGACAAACTGGCTATAGCTAGACGTAAGTACATGGTTCCACACCTGAAACAATTGTAGTGACATACACAACTAGCTCTAAGCCAGATTTCGGGTTACAAACACAAGGCAGAAAGTGAACCGTTAGGGCATCATCCCTAATACTCTACATGCAATCATACGCTCCACAACTTCCTCATCTGATAAAACCCAGACACTATTTGCCATGTTACACTCAACTAGAGAATGCCTCCAAGAGTCTCCAGCACCATAGAGAGTACAGGTGTCATTCCTCGCCATGTTACAATGTTCCAGTAAATCAAGCATGGGCAAGGACTATTGTGAAAGTCTCCAATGGAAAACTCTCACCTTGGAAAGGACAGATGTCTTCCATAGTGAGCACCATCCTTTCTTCTTCGTTTCACAATTATATGACCTTGATTTTCCCACAAAATAGTTTTCTCTGCTTATCTTTGTATTGATCATCATTCGATTGGCGGAACGAATTAGAAGATACCTTTACTGTGAAAGTTCCATGCCTAAAAATTGGACTATTCCCTTGTTCATAGGTTGATGCTGAGTATCACATCCGCATCCATACGAAGAGAACACATTCGGACAAGGTTCACCTTCCATGTAGCAGATGTCTCGTAGATTAGCTCTGGGACAAACTGTGGTGGATCATACATAATGGTTGTAACCGGTTTGATGCATGTATCTTAGGGTAACCAATTATCATACCAAATTCTCGTTGAACAACCATCTCCAATCCTTTTGATTAATCCATGTGCTAGGATGTCTCTTTCATCTAGAATTCATTACCAAGTTCAGCCTCAAGCAATGATGCTTTTCGGAAAATAGATCGCCTTAAGAAAACAAGCAGTCGATGAATTCGGTTCCCGCAACATTCTCCATGATTGGTGGGTTAACAAACATGAAAGGAATAATTCCAAGTCTCTACAACTGAGCCCTCCCAAGTGTTTAGGTGTTGTCAAAACATCCTAGGACACCCAACATGGCTTTATTTTTCCCTTCTGCAATGCCCCACCAGAATTGACGTATAAAAGAATTGATGTGTTCACACAGACCTCTAGGTAATCTAAAGCATGTCATCGATAAAATGGGGATAGCCTAGGCGATTGATTTAAGACAGGGGGAAGGAATGGATTACGGACCGAGCTTTCTAGTAGCAGGATTTGAGATCTGAAGATCAAAATATCCTTACCGCTAGCAGAGAGAATTTTCTCAATCCATCCCTTAGATTTTGCACCAAACTCGATTTCTTAGGAATTTGAAGAACCATACGTTGATGATCCAACATCACTAGGCATCCCCAAGTATCTCTCATTCATAAGTTCATTTCTTTCTTGAGACCAACACGTACATGCTCAAGAACGAGAACTCATCGGTGTCTGTTGAGGATAGTTGACAACAAGCCCGGTTGTCATAATCATATTTTCGTCGAACGAATTTATATTGCAAGTGCTTTTGTGCTCACAGATTGTTCAGCGTGTCTTAGTAAGTGAATAGCAACATCTGCAATTTGGTCCTTACAATTTTCTGTTTTTGCCGAAAATTTCACTGATATGTTAATAATTATCACTAGTAGTAAAATCATGCCTAAAAGTAATAAAAATTATAAATAGGTCGATGGACCACCTAGCGTTGACTACAAACACTACCACGAGCTGAAGGCACGCCGCCGTGCTCGCCCCTCCATCACCAGAGTTGGGCAAAGCTTGTCGTAGTAGAGCTTGTTGTAATAGATAGATGGAAAATCGCCGTGGTTAGGCCCCAAAGAACCAGAGCATTAGAGCAGCAACCAATGCCACCGATGACATTCGTAGATTGGAAGAGACTGGCCTGAAATTACACCAACAGACATACGACTTCACGCGCCCTCCGTCAGCACGAGTCGCACCACCGGAGCAAGGATAAGGCGGGAAGGAGCTTATCCTGACTTTAGTATGTAGTTGTCACCTCCCATCCTAAAAAGGACACGAAAATAGCCCAAACGAAGAATGAAAATATCCCGCTGGTGAGAGGTCATGGTCCTCCACACCTTCAAGACCCTAAGACCACTGGAGGCGGAATGGACCAGCAATGTCAACGACGAAGGGAAGGGAACCATAGCTGGGTGTTAGAGTATACCACAGTTTTGTATTAGAGTAGGTCACGATTGCTATATTTGGTAGTATAGGATTCTATCTCTACTAGACTTCTTAGTCCCCAAGTTTTCTAGTACTATATAAACAACCCAAGAGCTCACAATGTAATCACGCAATACACAATATCAGTATATCAACACAACCAACTAATATTGCCTTCATGGTATCAGAAACTCTCATTCCTCGACATAGGGTTTATCCCACCACTTCCGTTGTGCTGCCCCCAGGGAGATCAATCTCCGTTGGAGGCACGCAACTCGTATATTAGATCCAGTAGATTTTGTCAAAAATTTCACGCCAGACACTTGATCGATGGTTCTTCTTATTTCGCCGATCATAGATCGGATTGCGTGTCTACCACGCATGTCATCATCATGTGCCTCTACTCCAACCTTAACATCGACTCATCTCCGACACATCCTCACCAATGATCATGCCAAGGAAGCTGCGTGCAGCACACCAAGGGATGCCTTCACGACGTCATCAACTTCTCCGTCTGCACATCGCCACCTCATTGGCTTGTCTTCGCCGACATAAACTAGGACAATCATGCCCGAGTAGGCACCTTGCCATCAACAAAGGGTCACATCTGCATCGTCATTGGTCGTCATCGTCGACAACAATCTACACCAACAACTCCACCCGTATCACATCATCACTGCCACCACCAATCAAGGTCTTCATCGACGCCAACAGGTTCTACGTCGTCATGATCTTGCATGTAGATGAATAAAACGAGTTTGATCCCCGTCATCTACAACCTCTCTTTTAACAAACGTGAAAGAGATCCTATGTGTAGATGAATAGAATGAGTTTGATCCCTGACATCTACTATTGATACAGTTCAATCGCCATCGACAACCACCTCACCGTCTTCGTCCACCACGACCTTGTAGCCAGAGTTGCGGTCTAATTTTTATTTGTACCGCATGTGCTCAAATTTCTTCTTGCAACCACTTCATCTACTCCGGTGCATACGGCATACAACCGACCATACATGGATTTCTTCTCTGTTGCTCCCGCTGATACTGACTCGCATGGTTCGTGATGATCCCTATCTTCGTACATCCTATATTGGCAACACTGACGTGTGCCTTCGTCCCTAGCGTGTTCGGCATGTCGTGTCGCCTACATATACTACCACAAACTCTAGTTATGTCTATCTCAAGTTGACGATTGCTACAGCCGATTTTACTATTTTATTACTCTGATGACTTCCCCGGGCTCCAAGACGACGCCAACCACAACTACATCAACCTCAATGACTTTATTAACGGTGACTATATCACCAACACTCTAGCAACACCACCAACCACGACGACGACTACGACATCCTCACTCTTGGCTACATTCACACCGGCATCAAGGGCTATCATCCACCGGCATCCTCTCTAGTCGGTGTTCTTCGGCTTATGCTCCAGTCGAACCGTTTGTGACGCTCCTGTTGTTCGCATAACTTCTGATCCAACTATGGGGGTGTTAGAGTATACCACAGTTTTTTAGTATAGTAGGTCATGGTTGCTATATTTGGTAGTTTAAGATTCTATCTCTACTAGGATTCTTAGTTTCTAAGTCTTCTAGTAATATATAAATAGCCTAGGCTCACAATGTAATCACGAATGCACAATATCAATCTACCAATACAATCAACTATTATGGGGCGTGCTAGGAGGCCCCCGGGGGATGGAAACTTTCCATGCCACGGGTCCCCAGTGGGCCGATCGAATCAAACCGACCGTCAAATCTACTTCTCGTCCCTTCATGCAGTTTTTTCTACAAATAGTCCCGCTTTTGCTACAAATAATCCTGCTTTTGCTATATGTAGCAGAAAACGGTTCAATCCAGAAAAGGAATAGACAGACTAGACCTCGTTGGAGTTCGTCGGTGACCTTATAGCAAAAAAATATCCTAATGTAGCAAAACCGACTTTGTCGGAGACTCTCGCAGGAAAAAACGTTGATGGAGACCTCGTAGCAAATAATTTACGCTATTGTAGCAAAACCACAAAATAGTTGTAGTAAAATGTTTTTCTAATGTAGCAAAGGGGACATCGCCGGAGACTCCTGCCAGAGATCTCGTAGCAAAACCTTAGAGATTAGTTGTAGCAAAAAAATTATGCGGAAGTAGCAAAAAAATGTGCGGAAGTAGCAAAAAAATATGAATACATAGAAAATATAATATGCTAAGGTAGCAAAAAAATTCATATTATGCAAAATCCAGAAAACATGTAGCAAAAAAAATCTTCTATGTCACAAATTTATAGAGCCATTGTAGCAAAAATTCCTTAGTTCAAAAAATGATAGAGCACTGGCAGCACCACCACATCCCGCCGGAGAGCTCAATGGTGGGGGCTTACGTCCCTAGCCCATGTGCGTGTTAAGAATCGGTCACGACATCACATATGTGTTGTATTTGTAACGTATGTGTGCCTCCTCCCAAGTATATATATAGAAGAGGTGGAGGCATGTTGCCTATCCATAAACCCTAAAACACATTTAACTTGGTATTAGAGCCAACGCTAGCCACCGCCTCTCCCTCAACCGCCGCCACCGTCTCTCCTGTTCACGATGGCGACAACCAGAGCCTTGCATCTCGCCATCATCGGCCCCGTCATTTCGCCGCCAGCTGCCTCTACTGCTCCTGCCATGATTCCTCATATAGGCAATGATATGGGCATGAAGGAGGAGGCGAAGCCTAATTTTAGGACTCCACCAAGCTAGGTGATGCGGGCCCATCCCATTGATGATTGCCACGCCAGGACGACCTACGATATGTAATGATAAGTCTAAGGTTGTGTCAAATATTATTGCTATGTTATTGAGTCCGAGTCTAGGTTAGGTTCGAGTCTGTTGTGTGTTCGCTTTGGGTCTATCCAACCGACTAGGTGAAGGCCTCCTATATAAAGGAGCCAGCCGCCTAGGGTTTAGGGGAGTTCAGTTGTTTAGTCTAAAACTATATTGTGCTCCACCGTGTATCATCCCTCCAGGGACGGCGATACCGTTTATCATATTATTGTTGTGGAGGTTCTTGTATTCATCAAGGATTGTCGTGCTCAGGTTTGAGGTGTGGTGATCTTCATCATGTTACTTGCTGGATTCGTTCCTCTTCTTCAGGTGACGTTCATCGTGTTATTGGGAGATCATCTATCTGGTTGACTCGCTATGAAAGATCGGGACAAAACTCAAGGATCATCGGCTTGATCCGTATCAGGCAATCGCTTGGATCATGGTAAACTCCGCCCTCTAGCGGGCGCTCTTCCTCACCAACCTCTCTGGCACCTCTCTCCATGGATATCTTGACGGCACGATTGTGGCTCCACCTTAGACCATCAACGAAGGGACTGGCGATGCCGCCAGGGTCATGGCTAACCCTGCGTATGTGTCAACACCCGGATTTTTAATCCCAGATGCCCATTATGCCATACCTCGCAATCCCAGGATTACCATTTTTGCGAGACATAACGGATTGGATATCACAGTACATCATCCATTACAAACCATACATAAGGTTTTACACAAATAAGGATCTCATGATCCAGTGTTTAATACAACCAACAGCGGAAATAAACGATAGCGTAGCGGTGGGGTCCATCTTCAGGGGCACAGGCGATGCTGACGAAGGCAGATAGTCCTAGTTATCATAGCCGTCCTACTGACCATCATCTTGATAATCTCCTTCATAGTCTGGCCATGATAATAGACAGGGACAAAAGCCATGAGTACTCTTTAAGTACTCGCAAACTACTACTAACAAGGGTTATAATTCTAAGTTAAAGTGCTGAATTTAAAGAATAACTATCAAGTTAAGTTTGAAACCTAAGCTGAGTTCTGAAGCAAGAAAAGATAAAGTAAAGTTCTAGAATCACTTAAGTTGGGAAGCTATTATCATTAACACAACCCTGTTGTGGTCAAGTCAAAGTTCATCATTCATTTCAAGTTATTTAGAGACAACGAAACAGTATGGCCATTCCAACTGTCCCTAACCACGGACGCGGCTATTCGAATAGTTTGACACTCTGCAGAGGTGGTACACTTTCACCACAAGATTCGATACATTTGTCAGGGATAACCCTGAATCATCATACTTAGTATGCAGATAATCAAACATAACCTTCCCTTTACACACCCTAGTATAAGCACCTCTCCTCTGAGCATGGCCTCCCAACCATGACCATCAGTCATCTTGGGCACTGCATAGGTGGACATCATTGAGAGGTAGCCTCAGCTCAAACCTCTCCCGTGAGGGAATTAATACTAATGCATATAAATTTCCAGGTAAACCTTACCCAATTCAGGTAATATGGTTGTACGGTAAATTTGGAATGGTATCGCATCTGAATCCAACCATCAGTTTTATAAAAGGGTTAAGGCTCATGCCTCATCATTTTCATCGTCATAAACCAGTTGTGTCTTGCAACACATGTCAAAACATCTCAATAGAATGACTCATCATTCCAAGGTTTTCATAACTCATTTTCACCAAGTGTTCCCATCTAAAGTGACTCAAGTTTTTGAGCTATTCTAAAATACTAAGTTAAGAGTGTTCACTAAGGGGGAAAGATGGGATCAATCTCATGCCATAGAAGGACATCTAAAATTTTCTAAATAGGTCAAATTTTATACTCTTTATGCTACCTTCAAAATTAATTAAAGAACTTTGTGTAAACTAAGGGAGGTAAAACTTGTCAATAAGACTTGGGGTACTAATAGTTAAAGGGGTGTGATCAAAGCATGCTTAAGGCATCTTTACTAAACCATCTAGTTTTATTCTAGCTTGCTAACAGTAGCTTACTAAAGCATGTTTTGCAAGGATTAGCTTGCCACTAATAGCTTGCCTTGGTTGGTGCAGTGGTTGAAGTTTTCTTCTTCTTCTTCTTGGTAGAACTCCTCCTCCTCCTCGAAGGCTTGGTCGGTACTATCATCTAGAAATACATTGGGAGTGCACGACCACCAAACAATACTTACTAGGCTAAGTAGTATTCTAAACCACACAATTGATGATCTATTATCATCCCAAACATCACAAGTTTAATTCAATAGTTTCAACCTTTTTATTTTGGAAAAGTAATTTCTATTCATTGTAAAAAATAACTAAAATTTAATATTCACCACCAAAACATGGGATCATGTGGACACATGTCCTCACCACATATTCTAACGTGTGGGAATAAGATTTAAAGGTTGGATCAATATTACTTTGGTTTAAGTTCATTATTTAATGATTTAAAGTGACTAGAAATGCCTATATAGCATTATTTTGGTACTAGTCCAAAGTCGCTGCCTGTAAACCTTAATATTATTACATATTTGGATAGATATGATGAGATGTGATTTTTGAGAGTTGGAATCAACTCAAAAGCTAACTTGGTTGATTTTATAAAAATGTTTCAAGTTGCAAAAGCTCCTGTCTTCTTATTTTTATTAGGAGAAATCTATAACTCTAAATGAATTAAATCCAAAGGGCTTGGATAGAGCATTTCAATACCTTTCAGACAAAATTAGTTTCATATAATTTGGATTTGTCAAACTCATAGAATTGAATTTTGAAACACTGGACAGAAACTATATTCTAACTAAAAAGAAAAATCCAGATTTGAATCTACGGGCTCGCGCGGGAAAAGAAATGGGCCCAGCGCCACGCGCGGGGCTCAGCTGACAGGGGGGTCCCACTTGTCAGTGGCACTTAAAACGCGAAACGGTACGCGCGCTGTGGGTCGTGCGATTAGAGGCTAGATCTACGGCTGAGGGTCGTCGTCGACGACGAACAGGTCGCCGGCGAGCTCGAACCCTAGCGGCTCGGTGGGGGTCTACTAGGGGCATACTAGGGCTCCAGCGGGGTCGGCGAGGCAGGCAAACGAAGTGGAAGATGACGGGGAGGCGGGGCGTGGTCGCGGCGGAGCTTGGGGTGGCCGGAATCAACGGCACCCTTCTTCTCTCGAGGCGGCGGCTCCGGCTCCAATTCTGGCGAGCTGCTGCTCCACTTGCTCCGGCGAGAGGTGGGTAAGGTTTAGAGAGGTGAGGAGAGTGGAATGGTGTGAGTCTTTGGTGCCGGGGAGGGCTCCTTTTATAGGCTCGACGGTGAGACCGAGCGGGATGGGCGGTCGACGGTTGCGACATGGCTACGGCGAGCTAGCGGCATGGCTGGGGACTGCGATTGGTGGGCGGTTCCCTGGCGGTGCTCTAGGACTTCAATGCGGCCGTTAGGCATGCGGTCGGGCGAGGTGGCGCTCAAGCGGCCGGTGTCCACGGCGAGCGGTGGCTGTGGGGCTTTGGACGGCGAACGGAGGTGTCTGGGGTGTTCTCCGGGTCGAGGCGGAGCGGTGGGCGCGGGCTGGTGCCAAGGGGCGGTCGGTGCGAGCGGGGACAGTGCTCGCTCTGCGGGCGGCGTCGGCATGGTCGACAGGCTCGGGGCACGGCGGTTCCTGGTCGTTCTGGTCGCTATCCTTGGGCTGGGACTGGTTGGGCGGTGGAGGTGGACCACGGGCTATCTCCAGGACATGGTGGATGGCGCTGGCCAGCTGTGGCGTCTTGTCGCGATGGGTGCCCAAGTGGGGGTTTCGGCCTTAATGGCCATGACCATTTGGTCTTGGCACAAAGGTGGCTGGGCTAGAGAGGGGTTAGGGGAGTAGTGGAGAGATTTTGGTGGCAAGTTGGGGAACAAGTTTGGCCAGAACACTATTTAAAATAGTGAAAATTGTTTAGTTTGAAATCTTCCTGCCAAGTGTTTGATGAAATGGCCGCAAGAGAAAAAGTTTTGAATTTTGAGTTCAAAATTTTTGAGTGATCTCCACTAGTGATAAGTAGTCTCTGGTTGCAAGGGTTTTGAAAATGGTGCTCAATTAGATGGTTTTTGAAATAGGGGTGATCTATGCACATGCATTAGATTCAATTTTAAACTGTCATTTAAAATAGTTTATAGAATGTTTTTAGTAGATCAAAAGGTGGGCCTTGGTACCTCATTATGTGTACTAGCAAGGGGTGCAAAGATCAAGAATTGTTTCTGTTAAGAAATGAGTACTAGGAATAGCCAAAGTAGGCATGAGAGTTAAATTTTTCAAAATGACCATTCCTTCATTTTAATTCTTTTTGATTTGATTTTCTTTAGGAAAAGTTTGGGAATGATGTAGATGATGTTTAAATCACCTAAGAAACATTTTACAAGCATTGGATCAATCAATCATGGCAATTCAAACAACTCCTATTTTAAAGGCACACATATATGAATGCTTTCATTTTAAATTTGGAAAAGTTTTTGTTAACCCCCACTTTTGGATGATTTGATCTTGATAAGCTTGGATTAAAGTTTTGGGATGTTACAGTATGTGACGTGGTGGACATAGGACCAGAAGGTCCAAGGCGTGCTCCTCTCCTCCAAGATAGAGGAGACCGCGAGCCAGCTTCACGGCTGTCAAACAGCGACTACGACACAGGCGACCATCCATACCATGTTTTCCAAGTAGAGCCAAGCACCCGTGAGGTACATATGGTGCCAAATCTAGGAGCTGAGAAAGGGAAACATGACCGCCAGCGAGTACATGCATAACATGAAGGATAGGGTCGATGCCATGTCCGCTACTGGTTCTTCGCTTCGCGATAATGAAATCATCGACTTCATGCTCACCGGCTTGGGTGCACCCTTCAACCCGATTGCGACCTCTCTGAACGTTTGGGCTACTCCGGTGACCGCCGCCAGCTTCTACTCCATGATGCTGAACTATGAAGCATTGCAACTCTCGTAGCAGGCCTAGAACAAGGAGTGGATCTTGTCAGCCAAAGCAACATCTTGTCCTTGTGGTTTCAACGGTAGTGGCGGCACCCCTTGGCAGCCGCGCGTGCCCACATTTTCCTTGGCCTCGACTAGTGGAGGACCCTCGGTTGGCAACTACCAGACCAGATATGGCAGGCTAATGGAGGTTGCCCCAACTGCCAGTACCAAGCTGGCAGTAACGGCAAGCCCTATGGCCAGTCCACTGGTCGCCCTAACTACGGTGGCTGTGAGATCCAGGCACATGGCTTAATAGGAATGATAGGTTACCCATATCAATAAGTTCCAACTTCTTTTCTGGAAGCTCATTCCAAAAGAACACTAAGGTTAAGCATTCGTGGCCTAGAGAAATTTTAGGATGGGTGACCGACCGGAAAATGGGTACCGGGTGCCCATGAGTGAGGAAAAATATGCAGAAAAGACTAGTGTTGGTCTGTGGGGCCAGTCTAAATATCCTATTAAGCTGCAGGAGTGACACCCCCAGGGCCTAGTGGACGGGGTGTTACAAGTGGTATCAGAGCCAGGTTCCTCGCGGTTACACGGGCATATGCGGGCCAGTGGTGGGACATGTAGCTCATGGCGCGTGTGTCCCAGAGTGGACACGGCATGGCACATGTGCCAGCACTGGACGCACAAACATGTGCCAAGAGAGAACGTTCCTGGGGTGTGCTTGATCGATGAGGGAATCGATCTTCTAAAGGGTGGGTGTATGTGAGATCCAGGACCTTGGCTTAATAGGATTGATAGGATACCCATATCAACAAGTTGCAACTTCTTTTCCGAAAGCTCATTCCAACAAAAACTCTAAGGATAAGCGTTCTTGGCCTAGGGAAATTCTAGGATGGGTGATCGACCGGGAAGTGGGTACCGGGTGCACACGAGTGAGGACAAAGTGCGCAGAAAAGACTAGTGTTGGTCTGTGGAGCCAGTCTAGATATCCTATTAAGCTACCATGAGTGACACCCCGGGGCCCAGTGGATGGGGTGTTACAGTGGCAAAGGAGGTGGTAACTACGGTGGCAACAGCGGTGGAAACCATCAGAACGGCAACAGACGTCATCATCAGCGTCCTCAGAGCCAAATCTGTGGCTACTAGGGGCACGTCGCCTCTGACTATCAGAACCAGTTCAATCCCGAGTTCGTTCGTGCCAACAACCAGCACTCCGGGAACTCCGCCTCGACAAGCTCACACATCTCTCAACCCTGGATCATGGATACCGGGGCTACGGATCATCTGACGAATGAACTTTGGTGCCTCCATATGCAAGGGCGCTATGGCGGGATAGATCAAGTTCAAGTGGACAATGGTGCGGGTTTGTCTATTGCGCACATTGTTCATTCTCTTGTAGCCGGTTCACTGTTAGAACTAAATAATATTCTTCATGTCCCGCACATTAGCCAGAATCTCATTTCAGTTTATCCCCTTGTTTGTGATAATTACGTTTTTTGTTGAATTTCATCGTCATTTTTTCTATGTTAAGGACAAGGCCACCCGGAGAATTCTGCTTCATGGTAGAAGTCATGGTGGACTCTACCCTGTCCCGTTTGGTCACGTGTCATCGTCGTTGTCTTGTCATGATTTTTCCAGTGCCAAGAGTACATAGTCTCAATGGCACCAGTGTCTAGGTCATCCTATCAATAATGTAGTGCAATCCATTGTCAAGAACTATGATTTATCTTGTGTTCCAGTTGATACTTCTTCGACTTGTGATGCATGTCAGCATGCTAAGAGTCATCAATTATCATATAATTTGTCTCATAGTTTTACCACTGTGCCTCTTGAGCTTGTTAACTCTGATGTTTGGGGTCCTGCTGTGACCTCTTCTGGTGGTTTTAAATAATATGTTAATTTTATTGATGACTACTCTCGTTTTTGTTGGATTTATCTTCTTAAGCACAAGTCTGATGTTGAGCACGTGTTCTATGCCTTTCAGGGTCATGTTAAGCTTCTTTGAAACACTAAAATTAAAGCCCTTTGGTCAGATTAGGGCGGCGAATACCACCGGCTCTATCAATATTTTCAGTGCATTGGTGTTTCTCACCTTGTGTCTTGTCCCCTTACTTCCTAGAAAAACGGAGTTGCTGAATGCAAAGCACCGTCACTTGGTTGAAATGGCTCTTGCTTTGCTTGCTCATTCGTCTCTTCCTTTATGTTTTTGGGATGAAGCTTTTCTAACTGCGTGTTATTTAATTAACCATATGCCTACTCCAGTTCTTAACAAAGAGACTCCTATTTTCCGATTCCTCCAAATCTAGCCGAACTATGAGTTCCTCCGTATTTTGGATGTGCATGCTGATCTAGTCTCTACAAGTACAATGCTCACAAACTTGAGTTTCGATCTAAGATGTGTGTTTTCTTTGACTATAGTCCTATGCACAAGCGCTACAAATGTCTCGATCAGTCCACTGGTCGCATATATATATATATATATCGTGACATTGTTTTTGATGAGTCTGCTTTCCCATATGCCACTCCCAAAGTTACGGTCGATATTCCTACCCTTCGTCAGGATATCACTTTTCCTGAGTCTAAACTAGCTACGAGTGATCATGTGCGTCAATATGACTTATCTTACTTGTCCACTCATATGTCTTCTTCAAGTGTCGTTTTACGTATACAAGACGAAGCAACGATTGGCGTCCAGCAGCCTCACCCGGGCGTGCATATGCATGCTGGCGGGTCCCCCCATGCATCTGACGTGGGCATTGTGTCGCGTGACTTGCACGAGCTCGACGTGCGTGACCCTCCATTGATGCCTACCTCGCTAATGCCTGGCTTGGACTCATGTGGCCGCTCTTCACCTCCACCAGCTGAGTCGCCTGCCCCGGCTCCTACTTCTCCCTACGAGCCATTCATCAAGTCGCATTCACCTATTCTTGTCTTGACTTCAGCTCCTGGCCACAGCATGGTCACGCGCCTCTGTGACAAAACTCGTCGTGAAAATATCTATACCGATGGCATGATGCGGTATGATCCAAGCAGGTGAGCTCTCTTTGCGGTCCTGGTTTCTCATCACGGTGCGCTCCAGGAACTGGAATGGCATGTCGCTATCTCTGGCGAATTTTCTGCGCTCTCTCAGACACAGACCTGGACTCTGGTTCCTCACCCGCCTGGCATAAACATAGTGGGCAGCAAGTGGGTTTTCAAGACCAAACACAGTCCAGATGGCTCTATTGAGAAGCACAAGGCTCGACTCGTTGCTCGTGACTTCACCCAGCAACATGGTATCAATTATGGTGATACGTTCAGTACAGTTGTGAATCCTGGGACTATTCGACCGGTTCTCTCGCTTGCAGTCTATCAAGGGTGGACTCTCCGTTAGGATGATGTAATCAATGATTTTATTCATGGTTTTCTATTAGAGGATGTTAATATGCAGAAGCCCCCTGGTTTTTAGGATGCTCGGTATTCGTCTCATGTTTGAAAATTGTAGTGTGCTATCTATGGACTGAAGCAATCCCCCCCGAGCTTGGTATGCTCGCTTAATTCATCTTGGTTTCTCCTCATCCAAGGCTAGTATGTCCCTGTTCATCTTTAATAAGGCTAGTGTCCAAATTTTTATGTTGGTCTATGTTGATGACATAGTTATTGTTGGTTTTACCACCGCAGCAGTTGAGGGTCTCGTTCGCTCTCTCTCGGACACTTTCCCTATCAAGGATTTGGGCATTCTGGAGTATTTCCTCGACTTGGAAGTGTCGTGCAATTCAGGGGGGCTGACACTTATGCAGCGCAAATATGCTCTTGACTTGTTGCATCGGGTAAATATTGAGAAATATAACCCCACTTCCACTCCTCTGGTCACTAACGAGCGGCTTGCTCGAGATACCGGTGCACTTCTAGGTACAGAGAATTCTTTTTGGTATTGTAGTGTTGTTGGCAGCCTGTAGTATTTGACTCTCACACGTCCGGATATTTCTTTCACGGTGAACAAGGTGTGTCAGTTTCTCTCTCAACCCACTGAAGTACATTGGGAGGAAGTCAAACATATCCTGTGTTATGTTAAAGGAGTGTTGGACACTGGTCTATGCATTCGCAAGTCACTGCAGCAGAATATCAGTATATTCACTGATGCAGATTGGGCTAGATAACGCTTGACGAGCGGTTTTGTAGTTTTTACGGGTCTGAACCTTATTTCGTGGAGTTCAAAGAAGCAGCCCACCGTGTCGACATCAAGAACCGATGCTGAACATAAGGCACTAGCAAATGGACCCACTAAAGCTATGTGGGTCAGTTCTTTGTGTTGAGGGCAAACCTCTAGGGTGGCCCGATCTTTCACGAATCCCTTTCAAATTGAGGGTGGAGTGTGGGGAAAGGAGAGGCAGATGAACACGATGAACTCACACAAAAAGAACATGATGAACGCACTCACGCAAACCACAATACACACCAATAGCTCACGCCAGTGGTGACTGGTCCGGCGTAATCCGTAGGATCGGTGTCGGGCAGAGGACTCTCTCTCGAACCGGCACGGCGAGTAGGGAGACTCGGTGAGATCTTGACGTCTAGTTAAAGGGACTCTGATGCCTAGGCCTTGTACAACACGGAGGCACGATGCAAACTCCAACGAGGTTTGTGATATTTGGTGCCCCTTTGTCAAGGAGCATGAGGCAAGAACTAGATAGATCCACAAGGGGTTTCCACTAATTCCAAATATCATGCCTAGGGTTTACAATAGAGGTAGGGGACTATATATAGACCAGCCATAAAGTCAGGGGTACTTTAAGGATAATAGATAAGTTCTGGACGGACTAAGGGGTACATGGCCGAAGGCCCAAAGGCCTTTTACATGCCTGGTGACGCTAGGTCTAGAGACTACGGTGTGGTGGACCGGAGACTCCGGTCTAGGCTAGAGATTCCGGTCAGTCTCTGGTCCATCTCCAGAGTGGCCATCTGGTTGTCCTCGAGCTCAATTCGGGGGTCAGACCGGAGGTGGGTCATAGTCTCCGAGGTCTTCAGGTTGGAAACTTTGGTGGACTGAAGACTCTGGTGTGCGCAGACCGGAGACTCTAGTCTGAGCAGCTCCAGCGGCTTCTGCTTCACGCCCTGCTCCTTGTTCTCCATCCTTGGGTGCTTGGTGTTGTGTTGGAGCTTTGTACCTGATGATGCATAGAGTAGTTGCATGAAGTAGCACACCATCCAAGGATGTATCAAATTGGCATGCGGATAGGAGCGAGTTCACCTTAGCTTGTAGAAGTTTGGCTCAGGCACGAGTCATGGATCCACTTGGGGGACTTGTTAGTGTAGATTTAGGAGCGTCCGTAGGATGGACTACATCAGCTCCCCCCCTTGGGAAAGAGTTGTCCTCGACTCTTCATGGGTATCATCTTGAACATCTCCATGGTAGGGTAAAAGGTCCTTGACATTGAATGTATTGCTTGCAAGGTACTTGGAGGTCGGTATGTCGATGATGTAGGCGTTGTTGTTGATTCTTTTGAGGACCTTGAAGGGGCCATCTCCTCTTGGTTTGAGCTTGGAATCACGTTCTTTGGGGAAATGGTCCTTGCTCAAGTGTATCCACACAAGGTCCCCTTCTTCAAAGATCATCTCCTTATTGTCCTTATTTAACCTTGAAGCTTGGCGAAGAAATTTTTATTCGATAGTAGCTCTAGTTTCTTCATGGAGCTTCTTCATAGCTTGTGCGTGCTTCTCAACGTCCATGTTGGTGCGCTCATGGAGAGGTAGTGGTAGGATGTTGAGCGTGGTGAGGGGCTCGAAACCATAGACGATCATGAATGGACTCATCTTGGTTGTTGAGTGCTTGGCACAGTTGTAGGCAAACTCGGCGTGTGGAATACATTCCTCCCAATCCTTGAGGTTTTTCTTTATCAACACACAAAGGAGAGCCCCGAGGCTTCGGTTGACAACTTCGGTTTGGCCATCGGTTTGGGGATGCGATGCGGATAAAAAGAGTAGCTTGACGCCGAGCTTGGCCATGAGGGTCTTCCATAAGTAGCTCATGAATTTGACGTTGTGGTCGGAGACGATTGTTCTTGGCACACCATGAAGACGGATGATTTCCCTGAAAAACAGATTTGCAACATGTGAAGCATCGTCGGTCTTATGGCACGGTATGAAGTGTGCCATCTTGGAAAAGCGATCCACGGCAACAAATATAGAATCATGCCCATGCTTATACCTAGGCAATCCTAACACAAAATCCATGCTAATGTCAGACCAAGGTTCATAAGGAATAGGCAATGGCATATAAACACCATAAGGGTTAGCTTGTCACTTAGCTTGAACACATGTTGAGCATCGTTGAACGTAGCGCTCCATGTTGCGCTTCATCTTGGGCCAAAAGTAGTGAATGGAGAGCATGTCCAATGTCTTGTCATGGCCAAAGTGACCCATGAGGCCTCCACCATGAGATCCTTGGAGAAGCAAAAGTTGGAGCGACGCCTTCGGAATGCAAAGCTTATTTTGTTTAAATATAAAGCCCTTATGAAAATAGAAATCATCAACTCCTTTATCAGTAGAGCACTTTGCGAAAATTGGTTCAAAGAATGGGTCGGAAGCATATAAAGTTTTTATTTCATCAATGAGAGAACGCAAGATATGATTCATAAGCGCATGAAGGTGGATGGGGCATTAGATAAGCCAAAGGGCATAACCAACCATTCATAGAGACCAAGTTTGGTCTTGAAGGCGGTTTTCCACTCATCACCTTCAGCCATGCGTATTTGATGGTAACCACTACGAAGATCAATTTTCGAAAAAATAGTGGCTCCACACAACTCATCAAGCATGTCATCAAGACGTGGTATGGGATGTCGATAACGCATGGTGATAGCATTGATTGGACGGCAGTCCATGCATAACCGTAACGTATCATCCATTTTTGGAACAAGAATCACGGGTACGGCACTTGGACTAGTGCTAACTTGGATCAAACATTTGGAGACGAGTTGGTTGATTTGACGTTCAATCTCCTTTGTCTCCTTCAGGTTCGTGCAGTAAGCAGCGCGGTTTGGAAGGGGTGCAACGGGATGAGGTCAATGTGATGCTCAATTCCATGAAGAGGAGGTAGTCCATGTGGAAGTTCTTTGGGAAACACATCCTTGAATTCTTGCAAAACAATCATCAAAGATGGAGGAACATTGGTTAATTCATTACTTCCTTGCGCTAGTCCCTTGCAAATGAGGACATCGTGCAAGATGGATGGGTTGCTCCGCACATCCCTCATCTCACTTTTGGTGGCAAGGAGAACACTCTTTGTTTTTTCACTCGAGTTTGGATTGTGGCTCTCACTCACTATGAGGTGTTTCTCTCGCTCACCGCTCTTCTCCCAAGTAGGTGTTGTGGTTTGTGCCCTCGATAAAGCCACAATTATTTGGCTAGGAGTCATTGGTTGCAAAACACATGTTTTGTTGGGCCATTTGAAGGTGTACACATTGGTGTGACCATCATGTAGAGTAGCCTTGTTGAATTGCCATGCTCGACCAAGTACCATGTGGCAAACTGTCATAGGAACCACATCGTAGTCCACCGTGTCTTTGTAAGGACCAATGCCGAAGGTGACCGATACGGTATGATTGATCTTCACGGACCCTTGGTCGCTTAGCCATTGCACGTGGTGGGGGTGCTCGTGCGGATGGAGGGTGAGGTTGAGGTTCTCACACAACTCGGTGCTAGCAAGGTTGTGGAAACTGCCTCCATCAATGATCACTTTGATAGATTTGCCATTGATGTTGGCTCGTGTTTGGAAGATATTGGAGCGTTGGTCTTCATGCTCTTGTGCTTGAGTGGTCAAGATCCGTGTGACGACAAGCGATGGGCATGCGTCATATTCACACATGAGGAGTTCTTGGTCATCTTCCACTCATTGCTTTGTCATTGCTTCCTTGACTCGGGCATCAAATTCATCTTCACTCAAGTACTCTTCATCGCCATTGTCATGGATGAACAAGACTTTCTTGTTTCCACACTCGGCCGACTTGTGTCCTTTTCCTCCACACTTGTAGCATTCACCGTTGAAAGGTGTATCACTCTTTGTTTGTTTGCCACTTGGGGGCAGTTTTCCTTGAGGAAGTGTGGGCTTGAAGGAAGGCTTGGAGGTACTTGAGGAGATTCCAATGAAGGTTGTTGGCATAGTGGTTGAAGCTTGCTTGTAGGTGAAATACGTCTTGGGCTTGTTGTACTTGATGTCCTCTTGCACTTGACGTTCGACCTTTGTTGCGATGTGCACAAGCTCAACCATGTTGTTATATGTTTGGAACTTGACAATGCGCTTGATTGGGTGATTCAAGCCAATAAGGAAATGTGCCATAGTTTGCTCTTTGCGCTCTTCAATGTTGGCATGGATCAAGTTGAGCTCCATTTCCTTGAAGTATTCTTCCATGGTCTTTGTCCCTTGACACAGCGATGGAAGGTTGTTGAAGAGGTCGCGCATGTAGTGTGCGGGGACAAAACGGGATGTCATGTGAGCCTTCATGTCATGCCAAGTTGTAATTGGCGGCTCTTGCCTTGCATCACGAGCAACTTGAACTTGTTCCCACCAAAGGTTGGCGTAATCATCAAACTCAAGCGAAGCCATCACGACCATCTTCTCGTTGCTATAATTATGCATGTGGAAGATCTTATCGACTTTGAGTGCCCATGAGAGGTATTCTTCGGGGTCATTGGATCCGGTAAACTTGGGCATTGTGAACTTGAGCTTGTCAAAAGTTTCTTCATCATTGCGGTCATTGTGACGAGCTTGGTGACCTTGTTGATGATCTTGTGGTTGGGGAGGTGGAACTTGATTGTCGCGACCTTGTTGAGGTGCTTGCTCTTGCTCTTGGCGCGGTTGTTGACGATGTTGAGGCGCTTGGGCCTCATGAGGGTGTTGAGGATGTGGAGCCTCATGACGTGGTTGATGATGAAGAGGAGGCTCGTTCCTCGGTTGGTGATGTGGATTAGGTGCACGGGCCTCACGGCGAAGATCATGGTCTTGAGCTGCATGACATGGAGGGCGTCGCTCAACTTGGACCACTTGGCGCTCCATGTTTTGATGTGGTGGAGGAGGCGCCTCGTGAGGACCATGGTGTCGGTGCAGACGTTCATGACGGTGATGACGAGGAGGAGGGTCTTGGATAACTTCACATCGATGACGAGCTTTATTCTCCCAATTGGAGTCATCACTTGTTGTGTCAAGTATGTGTCGTGGGCGATGGTGATGGACTTGCGGCTGCCCTCGCGGTTCTTCTTGTGGTTGTGCTTGTTGGATCACTAGTTCCCTTGCGTGATGATGGTGTGCTTCTTGCCTTGCTTGTGTCCTTGAAGAGAAATCACCATCATAGCTTGATGTTGCAGCGTGCCGTGGGGAAGGTACATAGTTCGAAGAGGTTCCATCTTCAACCACAGGGGCGTCATTGCGTCTTGGAGCACTTGGTTGAAGATCTTGTTGAAGAGGTGTATGACGACGTGAAGAACTTGAAGAGCTTGATGCACGTGAATGGGGTCTTGCCATTCCGTCGATGAGGTGTCAGAGATTGTCATTTGTTTCGGCGACGGAGCGTTGTAGCACTTCATTTTGGTGGCCAAAGTTGTGATGCATTGCATGCATTCGTCGTTCGAGGCCATCGAAGCGGTTGTCAATGTTCTTGAATTCGGCTTGCGTCTCACCAAATTATTCATCTTGTCGTGTCTCAAGGGCTTGGCAACGTTCACGGAACTCTTGTCGGACGATGAAGTGACTTGCGCGCATCATGTATGGTCCATGTTCTTCTTCTTGGGGAGGTGGTTGGCTCGACTCATCGTGCCTATCCATCATGCAAAACACAAAGGGTTGTATATGGAGAGCAATATGTGGTGGGGGTAACCTTCAACCTCACCTTGGGGATTGCACCGAACTAGAAACCACAAGTGAGAGATATAAGCATGCAAAGTGGAATTGCAAAGAAAACTCACACTAAAGAAAGAACTAACTCTCAAAAGCTTGTTGGTGGTAGGTTAGGATTGTGGAATGCCAAAGAACCAACCAAAATAAAAGGGATAGTCAAAAGTGGGTAAAATCCAACAAAACTCAAGTCAAAAGCTAGGGCCAACAACTCAAAAGGGGGACGCAAACCTACGACTATATACACACATGTGGAGATTGTTGGGATTGACACGGCTATGAAAATGAGCAAATAAAATGTCCTAACGAAGACTACACTTGTTGTCGTGCCAATGCAAGGAGAGACTGTGGCTCGTTTGCAAAGAAGAAAAATGAGCAACGGATTTGTGCACTTGCCTTGGGCGCTCTTATTTCTCTCTTGCTTACAAGCTTTGAGACTCTCTTTTGCTATGGGAGACTATTTTTATTTTTATTTTGCTTTGTATCTTTTTCTTTCTCCACTTTTTTTTGCTCTCCCTTGATGCTACCTAGTTACACTTGCTATTTCTTTTGCACTCTCACTATCCAAGGACAAATGCACAATGCTCAAGCAAACATAAGATGAGCCACTCTCGTGGGATAGGTACACACAAAGGAAGATAGGGGTTAACAAGATGACGCAAGTTATACCTTCGTTGGTGATGATGAACTTGTCGTCGGTGGTGCGGGATGATGTTCGTGGGCTGTGGTGTCGATGAGCGCGGAATTTGTTGATGCGGGAGCTTTTTGTTAGTTGACGACACGCACACGGGCACAAACAAACAAAAGGAAATTAGCCAATGCAAGATAAGAGGCAAAATTGTCAAAATTAGGCGTCAGGGTCGGAGACTCCAGGGTCTTGGGTCGGACACTCCGGTCCAGGCCGGAGACTCCGGTGTGGACAGGCCGGAAACTCCGGTCTGGAGTCAGATCGCGAACTGCTCGTGTTCTTGAGCGGAAATCCGCGCCTTGGGTCCTCAAATCCGTGAAAAAATTGGCAAAATTGGGCTAGGAAAACACAGGATAAAGCTGGACCAACACCTAAGACGAGATTTGGTCGGATCAAAACCACAAATAACACTCCAAATCAAGAGATCGATCCAACGGCAAATTTGGGCTATTTTGGGGGGATTTTCGATTTGTTGGTGGACTCGAGACTTGGCTTGTGTTGCATCCAGAGAATAAGATATGATGCATTCGTGGGGTCCCACACACGACACGAGAGCGACAACCCGGAGGATGGGATGCACGGGATCCCGAGGGTATGTATCATTTTCCAACTACTAGATGACTCGGTACGACACTGAGGCTGAGACTGAAAGCGAGAAATGTTTGTAGATAATGTTGTAACCATAAGTTTTAGTCATGGTTGTTATCCATTATTGAAATTCATTGACTTTTAGAAACCGCGAAGCATTGGCCTTGGTACCTGTGAAACCGTTGTGTTTGAAGATCAAATAATCCATTTGGAATAGGTATATCAACCTTATGCCAAAGAGTGCATTTCATTCATATGGGAAACAAAAAAATTGTGACAATACTTGCGTTAACATCTCGAGTAGACTCTAAATTCCAAATAATCTGCAAGGGTATTTCAAAAGACATTCCAAAATGTACCGGCAGATTAGGGTGCAAGGCTATTATATGTCCACCTCTATAGTAATCAAATTATTTTATATTTATTTCAGCTCACAATCCTTATAAACAACCACCTCAGTTTTAAAATATAAAATGTTTCTCTTAACAACACCTTCCGGCAAGAAATATGCATCATAGACATGAAACTAATACACATTAAAAACACATGTATTCAAGTTAAACTCGAGTTGGATAATCTTAGAATCAGTGAGAACAATCACAAGAGACAAAACAACACCTTCCACCAACAAATATGCATCATAGATATTAAACTAAATACACATATTTCTGTGAAGAGATGGTGTATCACATCTTAAATGGGTTTAAAGGGGTACTTCAGCATGTGATTCACAAGGAAACAAACTGTTATCGCCACAAAATTATTCTTTTATTGCAAGCAACATACAAAATGATGTGCATCAATATACTTAGAAAAAATTAATAAACACAGGTAATAATCGTCATGTACCTTTGGTAAATCAAGGAAAAGAACTGAATATGGCAACACATAAGGTGGGCTACCATAGCAAAACAAGGGTATTATTGAAGCTCACTAGATCATCATTTTTACACAGTAGAGGACCATAGACCAATCTTCGTGGCGACACAGCTATAACAATTGTTACATGAGAGTGAATCTCCAATAAATACCTACAGATACATAGTGTAGATTACCTATTGCCGAAAACAACACCAAAAGTAGAAACAATAGCAGATATAAGTGTTCGCTAATTAGAACTACATGGTCTTATGTTTCATACACTACAAACATAGTAAGCTTTCCGTGTGTATTCTGTGTGAATCCATCCAGCTCTAGCATGGTTTTACATTCTTTTGCTACTCTAGCACGCCCATGTTATAAGCCGTCATGACTATCAGCGGAACAACTTCTCCTTCATCTGGATCAAGCATTGCTTCATCAAACATTGGCTCTTCATATATACAATAATAACTAAAGAAACAGTCTTTTTCTTGTAATTTTTTGTCAGTACAAACAACACTCCTATATTCATTGATACCAGTGATGAACCTGGATTGTAGGCCTGTATCCATCCACGTCAAACATACAGAAGGGGCTATCATATCTTCAATAACCGCTGGAGTACAAAACCCTGTTGGTGGAGCTCCGGTTCAGATATTGATTTTCTTTGGTAGTGGTTCGTTGACAGCCCCAAAATATGTTGACCACATAATCCAAGAGAAAGGTCGTGAACAGCGGAGGATGTCCCTCCCAACTCCCAATAGTTTTTCATAAAATCAGCCTATTGAGTAAGAATAGTGCAGTGATCGAAAGGAACTATATAGTTGGTTGTTGAAGGAATTCAGTAAAATAGAAATATCTCCAAACCTTTTTATTTGAGTACCAAGTAAACTATTATGGCAGTATCCAATTTACCAATTAGCCAGTTAATAGAATTTGACGGTCGGAATTATTGAGTAGAGGTGATTATCTATAAGCTACATACTACAATCAAGTTAGCTAAATGAGAACTCACTCGGCAATGTGTTAGTGTATACCTGAGTAAGAACCGAAAAAAATCCATAAGCACGCTCACAAATTGGAATTCTTAAAATTGCAAGCTACAGTCAAACTTGCTAATAAGGCACGACACCCCCTGCAATATTGTGGTACAAATTCTACAAAATTGTAGGCATATCATTCAAGAAAAAATAGGTTGCGAGTCTTAACTCCCTAAACTGTTGGTGTTTATATTTTCAAGTGAATTTTTTAACAGGGAGGCACACTGAATGTGCACCTCAAATTACCTAACATTGGGTACTCCAAAAAAAGGCCTACCTATTGGAGACCCAACAGCGGGAGTAAATGCTCGAAGCCTAGAAAGTTGAGGTAAGTATATCAAACTTCCAAAAGATACTATTTTTATCCAAATACTCAAGCAAGAACATAGCAGCCAAAGGGTGAAGCACAAATATTGTCTGTGAAGGGGGAGAAGGATGGCGCCCGCCAGTGGGGAAGGAGGCAGGAGAGGGGATTTCTCGATGGAAGAGGATGGCCTGGTCGTACCTCAAACTTTTCCACTTCGAGTTGGCAACTCTAAGAGCATAAGCACCAGATAGCAAATATCTCAGTACTACCATATTTATCTCATGGCCTAGATTGAGTAATATGTCCAGCATCAACTACCATAAGGATTCCTTAGCTTCAATCCGAAGAATTTTCCATACCAAGGTATCACCCCTAGGTTGTCCACCTTGCTTGGTAGCTTATTATTTTGAGCTCATCATGTTCTTTTGTCTTTCCATCTTTATCCACCACAAGGTCACTGAAAATATCAGATAAGCATTGTGATGAGAGACCACAATGACACACGCAATCACCGCATCCTCCACTATGATTGCACCTTCAGTAAGTTTACTACCGGTTAGAAGGATGTTGCGGCTCGGTAGAATGGGTTCTGTCAGATGATTCCATTTGGAATGTATTTCCACCTATATTACCAGTTTATTACCATTTATGGTGATATTTCTAAGAGAAAAGGTAGTCGGTAAACATCCATTGTCCCATAGCAGAAGCATCACGCCATCCCAAGCAGTGCAACGGCGGGCGCGAAGGCTAAAAGCCAGACAATAGTTTAGCCATAAGTGTTATCCACCATAAGGTTAGGTTATCTTAGTCGGAAATAATATAAATATTGTAATCCTAAATTAAATCATATTTCCTAACACGAATGTAACTTGCATAGGCATCTATAATTAGAGGAATAATTACTTTAATTGTAGATGAAAGAATTTATTACCCTCGATGCATATAATCTTAACTCCTCTCTTTTTGATATTAATTGTTTATTGAATATTGAGCATAATGACCTTATTTGATAAATTAATGGTTGGGTTGTACGTAACCATCATATTATGCTTTTATATCTGAGCTGGATGGTCATGTTTTATTCGAAACATCTTCTACTTATTAGAATAGGCAAAACTCTAGCATTTGTTTCATTTAAAAAAAATGTTTAGTGATCTGTCATCATTTATTTATCTGCCCTACAATCTAGTGTAGAACCCAAATATTGTCTAAACATTGTATATGCATACCCAAATTATAGCCAAAACACTATTTTTGATGGGGAAAATAAGATAATAAGCTTCGGGTTCACTTCTTGATTCACATGTTCCAGCATAATGTTCATAGTGACCATGGTTTTTAAGGCATCCATGCATCTTAAGGTGCTTGGGGGCGCCTTAATGCCTAGGCACTCAAAGTGCTAGGCGAGGCGACGCCTTAGTCAATCTTGAACAATTAATGCAGAGCAAACATGGCAGTAAGTTTCCCTCAAATCCCCGCCCAAATCCCCGCCCAATTTCCTGTGAATTGATGCCCAAGGTTTGTTCCCCTCTCTCCCCCCTCTAGTTTTTCCCTCTCTCTGGCCCCCGATTTCCCTCCAATCCCCGCCGAATTACTGATTTGCCGCTCGCCAGCGTTGTTTCCCCCTCTCTCTGAATCGATTCCTGTGATGCCCTAGGTCTATTCCCTTATCTCTCCCCTCTCTATGGCCCCCGATTTCCCTCCAATCCCCACTCAATTTCCATTTACCGATCCCAGTGCTATTTCCTGCGCGCCACTGTCCAAGTCGTCCAAAACTGTCTAGAGCGACGACTTGCATGCCTAGGTGATAACTTTGGATGCCTCAAGGATGACTTTGGACATCTTAGACACGATTCTAAGGCGAGCTCGATTCCTTGCCGTCTCTAGGCACTCAGACGCTTAGCCATCGCCTAGGTGATGACTTGGCGATGCCTTCAAAACCATGATAGTGACACAAACTCAACCAAGATCGGTGACAAAGGCTTCAACAAACTTATTATTCATCGCCACGATAATCTGCTCACTACGATTGACTATGTTGCAACCAGGGCAATAGCACTGTAGGATTCTATCCACTGGCAAAACAAAAGAACAATCAAAATAATGTATCTAGTCAAGCACACCGAATTAAAAATATTACAAGAAGAAACAACCAGAGTTGAAGAATCCATTATCAGTCCTAAATCAAAAGCATTCGGAAAAAGAACTCCATGGAGGAATGGAGGAACGAGGTAACTTGGAAACTGACCCGGTGACAGAACATTATGGTTGTCGAATATATCATAATAATATAGAAGACATATCTCCAACATCATCAAGTTGAACGATCTGTAATTATGTAACAACTTGGGAGTTTCAGATTTCTAGTTAGAGCAACAAATAGAGCAACAAAACCAAAGCAAGCACATTAACTATGTAGCTTAGTATTACCGGGAACATAGGAATTTCCAGATTTCGTGACAAAATTCAGTTAGACAGGTGCCATAGATCCAGTCAAAATTATATGTATGGTAGATGGCAGTGAACAAGGCCCTAAATATATGGATGTATAAATTGCATTATAAAATCCTAAGCAGATTGTCTATTTCACAAGATACAAATGGATATATTCTGAATATCACAATTGTTCCTAACACAAGAAGTACCTAGACTTCATAAAATAGTTCTTGTCAATTAGATTGAGATAGTACCTTTGCTCCCAGATCAGAGCAGTTAAGAAAACTCCATGCAGCAACATATCATTGCATAGTTAAAAGAAGTAGGACAATCATGAATGGATTTAGCGAAACTTTCAGGCAAACCAAGGATCCAGATTGTTCTTTCACTAGCTGCAGAAGAATTAGATAGTTGTATTTAGCACAACCAAGATTATACCCTTGTTCCAATGTAATAGATGCACTTAAACAGCAAGACTAATAATAAGTAGGTTTCCACATTTTTATTGGTATTCTACTCATGTGTAGGTAAACATAAATGCTTATTTGATTCGGGTATAAATGGCCACTACAATAGTTGATCTTATTAGAGCTCAACTTCCATGACCCTCTCATATAATTCATAGTGCTATTTTGGTCGTAGAACACACCTTTTGTATCCAAGTCAAACTTTTAATATTGATCAAGCTATGACATTACAAATGGACACTCTACACTTAACATAACAATTTGGCAAAAAAAATCTAGATTACTTGACATGCAGACATTAGAAGCATCAAATTATGGCTATAGGGAATATCAATCACCTTCCCTACTTCAGTCAATTAATTATTGAGACAGAACAAATATAAAAAAAAATATCAAATTTAAAAGCTAGGGCTGCATTAGACAAAGAGGATGACCCGACTAATATGTTATCCACACCACCCAGCCATGCATACACTAATAGGAAAAGGCTTATAGCAGTCATTTTTCTAGTGGCGTATAGAATAATATGGATGCCACCACTCTAGGGCAAAATAGTTGTGGCGTTCAACAAAAGCCGAACGCCGGTATTAATTAGTAGTCCTGGCGTTCGAGGAATTGCGAATTTCAACACTAAGTGGGGGCCAAGATGCGAGACGTGACCAAAATATCCTAAGCGTTCGGTAGAAATGAACGCTGCTACTATCGAAAATTCTAACGGTGTTCTGAAACTTTCAACGGCACAACAACCTGTCAACTGGTAGCGGTGTTTGACTAGTTCTAAAAGCCACTACAATGGTAGGACCCACAATTAACTAATAGTCATCCATAGGTCCATCTAATATGAATATTTCTTCTTCTATGTGTTCCCATATGACCTATGCAAACACAAAATAAGAGAAAAGTCCATTTGTGGACCCTGCGTTCGATGTGGGTTGAGGAGATTCATCGGAGAAGGCGGTTCGGAGCATTGAAATCCATCCAAAACCTTGTTTTTGGTAAACCAAATTATTTTTTATAAACAAACCTAGTTCTATGCAAGGTTGAAACAAAAAAACAAAACAATATAGTTATGTTTTTAATTATAAATATTATTTTTGTGAAAAAACTTTAGTGGTGGCATCCCCGGTAGTTTGAACGCCTCAACTACAGATTAATTGTGGCGTCCATTGTACTTTGAATGCCTCAACTACTTTGTAGTGGTGGCGTCCGGGAAATTGTAGACTCCACCCCTATAACATCAAAAAATTTAGAGGCACCACCCTCCCCATGCGGTGGTGGTTCCTGCTCTCTTCTCGTTCCCCCGCACCACACACATTCTTTCCGCTTGTTCCCCATGAAATAGCCACTGCTACCCATGCCATCGCGTCCTGGTCCAGCCCCCGCCACCACCAGTCGAGCCCCGCTGCAACCGGCCCCGCCCCTCACCGGTCCGAGGCGACCCCATCGTCTCCGCTTCCTCGCCGCAACGGATCCTCTGGCCCCACAATGCGAGATCGCCTCCCGTTGTCCTGCCAATGCCGGCCAAGCCCCGCTGCCGTTGGCCAAGCCCCGCCCTGCCCCGGTGAAGCCCCACCCCGTCCCGGTCCAGCCATGCCCCGCCTAGCCCCAGCCCATCTCATCTGCCACCGTCCCCGCAAGTGAGCAAAGTCGCTGCTGCCACTTCAGTTATTGATGAATATTTGTGTGTTGCATGTGGATATTGGTTGATTTGCATATGGTATAAATTAAAAGTGGTGAATTTGTGAATTCGCAAATGATGATATCTATGGATATGATATGGATATTCAGGTTTGCTCGATTGTGGGTGGATGAGGCAACCTTCGGGTTTGCTATATGTTTGTATTTGCATAGAATATACTAAGAGTTCCCATAATTTTAAATGAAATATCGATTAATTTCCATTTTGTAAATTTTTGCACTCATATGTCCTATTTTTAGTAAAGGTCATGCCGAAATTTTGTTTGAAATTTGTACATAGTTTTTTGTCGATATATTGTACTATCTAACGGTGTGATCTTTAATTTTATAGTGCGAAGTGTTGGGTTCGTAGCATAGAAAATAAAAAAATTCCTACGATGAGAACTATATGTCAAGATCTATCTACTAGATACAGAGCAACGGGTGGATATACATCCATGGAGAACTTACCCTCGAAGACAATGAGTTTTGTTAACGAGTAGGAACTCGTGGATGATGTAGTCGTACGATTGCTGATCTCAAGATCGCGATGAAGTCCAGCAGGTCCGGCTCCAGCACGTCCATCAGATCCAGCTCCAGCAAGTCCAGCACCACCAAGTCTAGCACCACAAAGCAGCGGTGCATCCGTGATCGCACACACGTCCGGTACCCCGACAACCTCCGTCCCTCGCTCCAGCAAAGTAGCGGAAGCAGCAACTCCTTTCCAGATAAAGCCACCGGGAACATGTATCTCGTAAATTCGAGACCATGGGGGAATAATACTAGAGGGGGAGAGAGATCCTTCACGAGGAGGTGTGTGTGAAGGTGTGAGAGGGGGGCCTTTTATAGGAGGAGGGGAGGGTGTCCCTTCACCTCCCCCATTCATGTGGTGGTAACCCCCTCCACATTAAAATGCCCCTTCACATTCTCTTTTAAAGTCTCCACTTTAAATGCATTAAATTTCTCCAAATTTAATGCTCTCTCATTTAATAAAACTCTTTTATTAATTTTATTCAGAATTTTGTTAATTACTTTAATTAACAAATATTCACATAAAACCCCCTGCAACATTTCAATATTACATGCAGAACCAATTTCTGTAATTTTACCCGAAACAGTTTCGGTGTCTATTGAAATAATTCCAGCGCTTTCTTAAATCTTTATCTGAAACATATTTGCTCCAAATGATGTCGGTATCCCTTAAGTGTGTCACCCTATGGTTCGTGAATAATGCAGACATGATCGAGACCCCTCTCAGATCAATAATCAGAAGCGGGACCTAGAGATCCATAGTGACTCCTACACATTCAATGATGACTTCTGTGATCGTGAGAACCTTTAACGCTAGTAACTAAATCCCTTTGTCTCGCGATATATTACATGTCCGAGATTCGATCATCGGTATCTCCATACCTAGTTTGATCTTGTTACCGACATGCACTCTTTTCTCGTTCCCGTGATATAACATTCTAGTGATCACATCACTTCCTTGCAAGCTATTTCAATGTGATATCACCGAGAGGGCCCAGAGTATATCTATCCATCATCAGGATGGAAAAATCCCACTCTTGATCCATGAGCCTCAACATAACACCTTCGTAGTACTGAACCCACCTTTATAGTCACCCTGTTACGGTGTGTCATTTGATGTTATCAACATACTCTTTCGGTGTCAGCAATTAACATGATCTCATGGTCTAAGGACTAAGATTACTTCATATGATGTTATAGCAATATAAACATAATGACTTTGATCGTAATGCTATACTTCGGATGAATGTTCATCACATCATTCCATCAATGGTGTGACCTTGTTATTAACAACATCCAATGTCCATGATCAGGAAACCTTGATCATCTTGTTAATCAACAAGCTAGTTTATATGAGAGACAGTACTAGGAACTTTGTATTTTGTTTATTAAACACACATGTATTAACGTTTCCAATTAATACAATTATAGCATGCAAAATAAACATTTATCATAAACATGGAATAAGATAATAACCACTTTATTATTGCCTCTCGGGCATATTTCCTTCAGTCTCCCACTTGCACTAGAGTCAATAATCTAGTTTGTAAACTTGTATATACAACACCTAGGTGTTGAATATACGCGTTTGCTAGTGGTTAACATAATCTCCGGATCTGGCACTTTCAGGTCCGTGCGTATTTGCATGTCTTTGCATCTCTACGCATCACTCATTCTCAAATGAGATGGCATTATATAAATTTGGTACTTTGGTGAGACCTTTAGTTCGTTCGGGTTTAAATATGTTGATATTATTGTCATACAATATATCTTCATAGTATTAGCCCACTTTGAACCACACCTAGTTTGATAACAAACTACGTAACACAAATTCCCTCCTTTGCTACTACTATAGCAGTCATATACTTACCCTTTTTGTTGTAGTATCTGTCATAATGGTTCAACTTTGGAACTCATCCAAATCCATCATGGAACATCCTTTCCATTACATTGTGCCACCCATAGTCTAAATTGAGATAAATTTTTAATTTTGTATCTTGTGACAAACTTTGTATCAATGTAACACTTTACAATGAACTCCTTTTAACTATTTGTCACTTATACATGATATATTCTTAGTTCTTCCAAAGCTCATAAGAATATCTTTACTATCGTCCAATGATCATCTTATGAATCATTCTGGTATGTGCTCATAACATTTAGAGCATAGGACATATCTGGATATATACATATCACAGTATAATCGATCAAAATCATCATGTGATTTTACTCACCAAGTGTTGAAACACTTGAATCTTGATACAATCCTTTCCATGCAGCAAGAACCTTTCTTGTTGTTTCCATATTGAATCCTTTCAATATCTCATATATGTATGTCTAGCACAACCATATTAGCGCCTCAATCTATCCATATAGATATTGATGCCTAATATTCCAGTTTTGCCCAAGTCTTTCATCGAAATCTTATTTTAATGAAATTCTTAACTTATGTCAATACAAGATACATCATTTCCAATCAACAATATGTCCTCTACATAATGTATTAGAAATATGTCTCAGTGCTCCCACTTAATTTCTTGCAAATGCAAGCATCTTCATCATCTCTGATGAATTTAAACTCTTTTAACAGTTTCATCATGGTGAAGATTCCAACTCCGCTATGCTTACTTCAACTATTGAAGTTTGCATGCCCTTTTAGCACCCTTTGAATTAACAAAACCCTTCGGACCATGTCATGTACACGTCCTAGGTAACCGTTCTATTAAAAGAACCTTGTTTTGTTTATTCAACTACCATATACCAAATTATATGTAGTGGTTGCTACATTAATCCGTCAAGACTATATATCGCTATGAAAGATCAAATCTTGTCATAGTCAACTCCTTGAACATTGCCGTAAACTTCTTTCCGACATGTCGACTATTTCATAGATGTTAAACATCCATGTCTATTTCTTTATAGATCCAAACACGACCGATAGGCTTTATGCCTTTTCAGAGGGTCTTCCAAGTTTAGAAACTTGATTCTCGTGTATGGATACGATCACAGATTCTATGACTTCTAGTCATTTTATGGAGTCAGGGCCCATCATCGCTTCTTTGCATGCAGTCGGTTCATCATTGTCAAAACAATAATGACTTGTTTATCAAATATCACTATTTGATTCTTACCGACCCACACGGTTCAATATGAACTCTAATCTCCGAGATTACAACCTTTGTAACCATGGGATCCATGAGTATTGTGGCTGCCACCGGGACACTTTCCGGCGCTGCGCTACTTAGCACATGTAGCTAAGGTTCAACAACCTTATCAAAGTTCTATTGTCCTCCCACTTAACTTTTCGTGAAAAATTCCTTCTCAAGAAACTTGACGTTCCAAGTAACAAACTCTTTTGTCCTCAGTGTTATGGAGAAATTCCCAACAAATTCTTTGGGATAACCTACAAAGACGTGCTTATCCGACTTTGGTTGTAAACATTTTACTTATGCATAGCATACCAAAATTTAGGAAAAGACAATTCGGGTTTTATCCCAAACCATAACTTATATGGTGTCATTTCAACGAATCACGATGGTGTCTCTAAAGCTTCAATCCTTAAAACATAATGGCAGTTTTATAAATGACACCTTTGATCTTACCATGTCAAACATGGTTTGATTTCATCTCTCAAATATTCCATACTACTATGGTTTACCTGGAAACACAAATCATGGAACAATTTCTCAAATCTTAAGTGTTTTGCTAAACATGTAACTCAAATATCTTCCTTTATGATCGAATCATAAACTCTTTATTTTCTTGTTACAATGATTTTCCACTTCATCTTGAAAGTCTTTGAACAATTTTCAAATGTTTCATACTTCTTCCTTATTAAGTAAATATATAGATATATTCACTTAAATTTCTGGAGAAAGCATATGAAGCAAAAAGATCCATCGCATATGGCTACATATAATGGACTATATACATCAATATGTATAATATCCTATAAGTTAGTCACCCGTTCCTCTTTGGCCTATGGACGGAGTTTCAATTATCTCAAGGAAAGTTTCACAAGCGTCAATTGATCAAAATCAAAGACTCCAAAAATCATCAACATGGAGTTTCTTCATGTTTTCTTTCTAATATAATTTAAATAGCGGTGTCACTTCATAAGTGATCTTTCAATCATTTGTCTTGCGACATTTTAGCAATAGTGTTTATGGATGTGATTTCTCCCACTAGACTTGTAAAAGTTCATCCATCCTTTATGGAATATGGTAATTATTTGAACAACCATTGTTCTCGTAATACCGGAACAAAATAACAATTATTAAAACAAATCTTGAAGGCTAGGTTTGATGACAACGAAGAACACAATAAAACTTTATTTGTTTTCGATGAACATCATCACTTATTCTCTTGCTAGTTACTTAGGCCATTGCAGTTCATGAATTGCGTTGTCCTGCATGACACTTCATACCAACCAATTCGGTATCCAATACCGGTATCCAATACCTAAGAACCACATTGTTTAACAAGCAAAGAATACAACCATAACGTGTATATCTTCTATATACCTAAGTTGGACATCTCCAACCTTTTATTTTCTGCCAAATATTTTATAGATTCTCTTTCAGCAATTCCTTTTCTTTTAAAAGAATCTATCAACATCAATAGTGGTGTCATTCACATGACACATAGTACAAAGTGTATATAGTCAAATACTAATACCTTTGGACTTGCACTTTGAAGTGGATCACCATCATCAAGTGTTTGGTGTTCTTTCAAAAATCCATTCTTTAGTAATCTTTTAGTGTAGTAAACATTTTACTTACATCTTCTATTCATCCTTATCATGACAACTTTCATGATCAAGCTACTATAGCCTATAAGGAAGAATCGCGAGTATAATGTTAGTTCCCGAAAACCTTTTTAGGAGATCCGGATGCCTAGCATCTCTATCCTTTACAAATTCTCATAATATGAGAACATGTATTTTGCTAAATTATACTCTATCATAATGCAACCAAAAACATTGTTTCAGATATCACAATATCTTCCACACATGATGGTTTCTGAAACAATTTTTCAGCTCCTAGATAATCTTGATATTAAAACAACTTTTGAATATCAAAAATCATGGAGGCAAACATGATACTTTAGATACTAACAATGGAATTCTTACTCTTGATTTAATACTACTTATTAAACTTCATGGAGTAAATAGAGTTTGCTGAAAGTTTGCAATAGGACTTCTAAACTTTAAATTGACATTCAAAACAATACGGTGCCAGTTTGTAAAGTAAATATCTAGAATTCTATAGTTCTATTATCTCAATTAAAACTAAGCATAACGTAGTGAACAGACGCCAGTGACTACAACAAATTATGCAAATTCACTTCGATTTAGTTTATGACAAATTGAGTTCGACTAATCCAAATTAGAAATGAACTCCCACTCAAAAACGACATCCCCCGTGCCTTTTTGGTGATTACATGAACCAAATCCACTACACCAAGTCCGATCATCACGTGAGTCGGTGTAGCTTCAAAGGCGAGCATCAATATGGCCATCATATCAACTATATGACTCATGCTTAACCTTTCGGTCCGTGTTCCGAGGCCATGTCTGTACATGCTAGGCTCGCCAAGTAAGAACCTTAGTACTCGCGTGTGTAAAACTGTCTTACACCCGTTGTATGAAAGCGTAGAGTCGAGTACACCCGATCATCACGTGATCTCTCGAAACATGATCCATAGAACGGTGCATACTTAAGGAAGAACACATTTTTATCTTGATATCTAAATGAGGAATCATCTTAAAATGCTACTAAAACGCCAAACTAGCAATATAAGATGTAAACATCTAATGTGTAAAGTGAGATGATATGGTCCATGCATTTGATCTCTATCATATGCATCATGGTATGATCTCTATCATTCCTTTGTGTGTAAGGCCAAGGTCTATGGAAATTACACGTTAGGTGTGTTGTAAGAGTATCTATCATACATCTACTTATAACATTACCATATCATGACACTATCCCAGCAACGATCTAAACTAGATGCCTCTAATTTATCCATTGTAAGTTTTACGTGGCTTAGGGCTTTCGGAGATAGAACCGTTCTTACCTATGAACATGGAACCACAATGAGGATAACCAAGTTATTAGCAACTCGTTGTAAATCAGATATTGACTATATTAGGAGAGACAGACACCCGCCAGCCACTTATGCAAAACTAGTTGCATGTCAGTCGTGGAACCGGTCTCATGTATGATGACATGTAAGGTTGGTCCAGGCCGCTTCATCCCACTATGCCACCAATATCCAAAATACATAGAAGATGCAATAACATAATCATCATCGCCCACATATAAACATATGTGTACTACTCGTGTAAAGCACCTACGCATAGATCAGGCTCTGATACCACTGTTGGATTCGCAGCATAGAAAACAAAAAAATTCCTATGATGAGAACTATATGCCAAGATCTATCTACTAGATACAGAGCAACGGGTGGATATACATCCAGGGAGAACTTACCCTCGAAGACAACGAGTTTTGTTAACGAGTAAGAACTCGTGGATGATGTAGTCGTACGCTTGCCGATCTCAAGATCGTGATAAAGTCCAGCAGGTCCGGCTCCAGCACGTCCATCAGAACCAGCTCCAGTGTAACACCCTCGAATCGGCCCTATGCAAGTTTTAGCGCTTCCCGCCAAACCCGCATAGAAACGATTCAAGGACGCCCACCAGGCACTTTCGTGCGGGTGGAAAACAAAGTAATACCATCACACAACAGTCCTCGATGGGACCCATAGAACAGATGTATATACAACAGCGACTCAACGAGTCAAGAATACAGATATACAATACAAAGATCCAAATCACCTTGAAAACGATACAGCGTCCGAGTAAGGACAAGATGCAAATGGGGCTAAGAGCCCTGAAGAATAACCAATGGCATCCATAACCCTGTCCAGGCCAAGCCGGAAGGGTAACCCTGCTAACGACGTCGATCTCAAACCTGCTAAAACAAAGGGGTGCCTATAAAGGCAAAGGAAAAAGAGGAGCGTCAGTACTGAGGCCAGTACACAGCGAGGCTAGAATTCGGCGGCTCTCGCCTACATAGGTACGGTGGACTAAAGCGGCAGCGCAGCATGCACTAAACAACCTATAGAGACTCGATGCAACTGTCGGCTATGAGAGAGGGATAAGAAAGACCTATTCGGGACCAACCTGGTACTAACACCAATCATACCCATCCTGGTATTCCCCCTCGAGACCAAACGAGGAAGTCAAACCGAGGAACTCACACAGTTGGCAGTTTTATTCTTTCCATTATAGTTCAAGCACTTACTAGTCAGATATAGATAGCATGAGTCATCCTGAAGCATAAGTAGTGGGCAGTTTTAATTAACCATTCTGTGGTAGTTGGAACATTTACTAGTCAGATATAATTGTCCTAAGGAATCCCAAAACCCAATAGTTGTTGGCACTTTTATCACATTCCATTGGAGTTGCAATACTTACTAGGCAGGTATAGTATGACACAGATCACCACAGATCCACCAGTTGTTGGCATTTTTATTAACCATTCCATTGTAGTGAAGCGGATTACTAGTCACATATTAAGTAAAATTTATAGCACTACTTTAGTTATGCTTGTCTATGATCGAGATACTGTGCTCCAAGTCGTCCATAACCGCGGACACGGCTTTCAGAAAGATTTACCCTGCAGGGGTGCACAAATAGCAACACACACAAGATCAACCTCGGAAAAACCAAATCAAAACCCAACGAGGCTTTCACGACAAAGCAATCACAGGATTCATAAAATATTTCAGGGGGCCACCCCACTAAGCTACCCGCAAGTTTGGCGGCTCGCTAGAGACCTGTGGTTTGTGACGACGGCTGTAAACGACTGGAAACCCAAAAGTGTGACTGGGCTTGTCGATACCGCGAAAACGTGGCACGGTCCAAAACAGTACAGGTGCTCCACGCACAATCTTAAATAAAGCAGTAAAGCATGGCATAAGTACAGGATAGTAATAAAGCCCCAAACTAGTTTGTGGCCCCAAGAAATAAGAAATGAATCAAGCTCGCTAAGGGGATTCATAGAGTCTCCCGTATGTGGATAGTGCGAATAGTCAAGGAACAGGTATCAAGTACTCGGGGCCTACGGGACACAAGTGGGCATGAAAAACCAAATAGCATGTAATAGCCCACCGGTGCCACTTTCATTAGTTATCACAGCAATTAATTAAAGACATGATCAACTCCACCATAATACATTTGCCAGCATTCCAACAACTGTGGTACTCGACAACACGAGATCGCACCTGAGCAAGCAACTACGACTCACAAGGCCAGCTATTTACCAAACAACAGGTAATAGGAGGTGTCCAAGGAAATATAGAGGCTGCACGGGATATATCGGGTATGGAACTAAAGCATCGCAACACGGATAGCAATAGATCAACATGAGGAAATAAAGACTATAAATGCAAAATAGGTAGAAAGGGGGAGAATGCTCGCCTGGGAAACACTGCCGGAGGTTCATATTCGGAGAACTTATCAATACTCGCATCAACTCATCAGCCTAATCCGCGAAGAAGCAAACACTAGAAGAAACACCGGATGCAATATTTAATATACGGCAGAAGATCCGGCATGATTATGATATGATGCAGATGCGGTGCAATTAGACAGTATTAAGCGGAACCGGGTCCCGACAATTAATTAATGGTTTAAGTTATTTAGATACCCCGCAATTTAAATGTTGTCTTAACAAGGCAAAACAAGGTATCGGTTCGCTACACAAATTTAAATGGAGTCCGGAATAAGACAAAGATATCCCGCATAAACACTCCATATTTAATTATGAGGTAAATCGGCATAATGCCCCCAAACCACAGATAGGTATGCATGTAGGAACAATTTAATATGCGACAGTTGATAATGTCATATTATAAAAACAGGGGCTTAGGGTCGCACATCTGGGTTCGGAAGATCTTGGTTCCGGGGGTTTGGGGTTCAACAGGGTTCGACGGGGATCGGTCTCGGACAACGGAAGGAGAGCTTGGTGTTCCGGGAAGAAGGACTTGTCGTTCCCGTGGCGATCCTGGCGTTCTTCGGTTCGGGTCTAGGCGTCTGAGAGGAAGTACTTGGTGGTTCCGAGAAGGAGGTCTTGTCGCATCCGATGGATCGGTCCTCGGGGTCGAAGAACTTGGCGCGCTAGGTTCGGTCTTCGGATCTTGGTTGGGGAGCTTGGTGGTCTTCGGGTTCGGGATCGGGGTCTTCGGGGTTTGGAACCGGGGTCTTGATGTTCCATGAAGGAGCCCCTGGTATTCTTCATCGGAGTCCCGGATGGTTGACCTCGAGCATCTTGCAACAAGTACCACGCAATCAACACTGCACCACATGTATCTATCTTCCATCGGATCTTCACCATACCAAATTGCCAACTCTTATCAAACCACATAGGACATACATAACCTCTACTCAACAGGAACCAACACAGGCACCGGGTACAAACACGACACCAGGCGATGCAGGCTCGGGGCTGCAGCGGTCGATGGAGGGCTTCGGGTGGCGACGCGGGCGTGCGGGCTCGCTGCGGGGGCAGAGGAACACGCGGCGGCGGCGGCCGGAGAAGCTATAGCGCAGCCGAGGCGGAAGGGGCCGCGGCGACCGGCAGAGAGGAGCGGCATCGGCGTCCTGCGTGGCGGCGGCGGCGCCATGGACGAACTCAAGGACGGGGGGCCGTGCGGTGGCGAGAACACGCAGGACGAGGCGGTCGTGCGCGAGGTCGGAGACGGCGGTGTTGCAGCCGATGCAGAGGCCGGTGGAGTCGCGAGCTGGGAGACGCTGGTGAGGTCGACGCAGAGAAGGCGGGCCGGGCTCGCGGACGAGGGGCAGAGGGGTGAGGGCGCAGCCCTGGCGGCGGCTCCTAAAGGCAGCAGGGCAGAGGCACATGGGGCGGAGGACGACAGGGGTGCGCTCCCGGTGGCGGGGAGGCGGAGAGGCCGCGGGGGCGCGCTCTCGTGGGGTCGGGCGGCGGCTGGGACCAGGCACCCCGGTGGCGCGAGCAGATAGGGCGGATCTGGCAGCGACGAAGGGGAGAGCGGCGCTGCGGGCGTGCGAGGCGAGGAAGGGGACACGGTCAACGTTGTCGGTGGGGTGGGCCAGATCGCGAGAGCGGGGTGGGGTTGGTGTGGGGGTGGGTCCCAAGTGTGTGGCGTTCCTGTTCGGGCAGAGCGGGAGCGTGTCTGGGGATAGGATCGAGGGGAGATGGTAGGGATTGGGCCAGGGGGTGGGGCCAGGCGGGCACAGTGGCGTGTGGTCTGTGTTGGTGTGTGGCGGTGTGGGGAGGTAGTGTGTGGGTGGGGAGTGTTAGGGTTTTCTGGTGGGGTGGTAGGTGGCTACCGGGTGGGCTTTGTTGGGCTGTGCCACTAAACTCCTCCCCCCAACATTTTATTTTATTTTATTTGTTTTTTTTTAGAAAGGCTTTTGTAAATAGTTTTTAGACAAATAAAATATCTAGAAGAGACCGGGGTTTTGGATTTGAATAAGACAGGGTATTTAGGAAAACAAGGATAGACTTTTGGAAAATAGTTTTAGATAAACAAATGCAGGAGGACATGACGATGCTCAAATGCAATGTGGCATGATGACATGACCATGCGGTCATGATGATGCACAAAACAGAAATAGCAAGCGATTTTCTAGTAGTGATTTTACCGGGGTGCTACATCCAGCAAGTCCAGCACCACCAAGTCCAGCACCGCAAAGCAGCGGTGCATCCGTGATCGCACACACGTCCGGTACCCCGACAACCTCCGTCCCTCGCTCCAGCAAAGTAGCGGAAGCAGTAACTCCTTTCCAGATAAAGGCACCGGGAACATGTATCTCGCTAATTCGAGACCATGGGGGAATAATACTAGAGGGGGAGAGAGATCCTTCACGAGGAGGTGTGTGTGTGAAGGTGTGAGAGGGGGGCCTTTTATAGGAGGAGGGGAGGGTTTCCCTTCACCTCCCCCATTCATGTGGTGGTAACCCCCTCCATATTAAAATGCCCCTTCACATTCTCTTTTAAAGTCTCCACTTTAAATGCATTAAATTTCTCCAAATTTAATGCTCTCTCATTTAATAAAAATCTTTTATTAATTTTATTCAGAATTTTGTTAATTACTTTAATTAACAAATATTTATATAAAACCCCCTGCAATATTTCAATATTACATGCAGAACCAATTTCAGCAATTTCACCCAAAACAGTTTCGGTGTCTATTGAAATAATTCCAGCGTTTTCTTAAATCTTTATCTGAAACATATTTGATCCAAATGATGTCGGTATCCCTTAAGTGTGTCACCCTACGGTTCGCAAATAATGCAGACATGATCGAGACCCCTCTCAAATCAATAATCAGAAGCGGGACCTGGAGATCCATAGTGACTCCTACACATTCAACGATGACTTCTGTGATCGTGAGAACCTTTAACACTAGTAACTAAATCCCTTTGTCTCGCAATATATTACATGTCCGAGATTCGATCATCGGTATCTCCATACCTAGTTTGATCTCGTTACCGACATGCACTCTTTTCTCATTCCCGTGATATAACATTCTAGTGATCACATCACTTGCTTGCAAGCTATTTCAATGTGATATCACCGAGAGGGCCCAGAGTATATCTATCCGTCATCGGGATGGACAAATCCCAATCTTGATCCATGAGCCTCAACATAACACCTTCGTAGTACTGAACCCATCTTTATAGTCACCCTGTTACGGTGTGCCATTTGATGTTATCAAGATACTCTTTCGGTGTCAGCAATTAACATGATCTCATGGTCTAAGGACTAAGATTACTTCATATGATGTTATAGCAATATAAACATAATGACTTTGATCGTAATGCTATACTTCGGATGAATGTTCATCACATCATTCCACCAATGTTGTGACCTCGTTATTAACAACAACATCCAATGTCCATGACCAGGAAACCTTGATCATCTTGTTAATCAACAAGCTAGTTTATATGAGAGACAGTACTAGGAACTTTGTATTTTGTTTATTAAACACACATGTATTAACGTTTCCAATTAATACAATTATAGCATGCAAAATAAACATTTATCATAAACATGGAATAAGATAATGACCACTTTATTATTGCCTCTCGGGCATATTCCCTTCACGAAGATGTCCGGAGAAGATGACCCCGCCATGCGCTCTGTATCCTCTCAACCGACCCATGACATTGAGGAGGATGCAAGAATAGGAACAGAGAATCGTGGATATACACAAGACTTCTACACAGATGGGCAGGGTGAGGATTTTTCGGAGACGGAGGGTGAGAGCTATGTAAGTGATAGTTCGGATGACGACAACAAGACCGACACCAGCGTGAAGACACCGGTGATCCTCCAGAACCCAGAAATGATGTTGAGCTGGCCGGTAAGACTAAGAGGGCAATGGCGAAAAACAAGTTGGGCGCCGAAACACTTGTGGTAACAAGATTGGACTATAAGGGTGACCCTACAAGTCCGGAAAGCACTAGAGCCACCTACAACAATGACATTGGTTGCATAGTCCGAGATACCATCAACATCAACACATGCAACTTAAGGGCGAAGGTGAATCGGTGTATCCTTAATCTTCTACTTATGAAGGTGCATGCAAGATACGTCTTCCCTGAGAAGCCCAATGATAAGATGAAGAAGCTAGTTAACAGCAGGGTCACCCAATCTTGATCAATGTTAAAATAGAACTTTTCTAATAAAGAGGAATACTCCGAGATTGTTGTGGAATGGCTGCAAATTAAGGAAAAAGATTGGGAACTTTTCAAGGATTACGTTGGGACCGCAGCAGCCAAGGAATTTGCGGTCCAGGGAAAGGAGATGCGAAAGTAGGTCATAGGTAACCACAGACTTGGAAGCGGTGTTTATGAAAGGAAGCAGAAAATCTGGAAAAAGGAGGACAGAGAACTCCTAAAGGAGACCGATGGCAACAACCATTGGGATGTGTTCACCGACAAACGCAAACGTTACTTTGTCAGGGGTCGTTTCAAATATGATGAAGAGTTGAAGATATTTAAAACAAATGATAAGACGAAAAGCCTTATTAAAGAACTGGTAAGAAATTTAGTAGATTCTCATTTTATTTCTATAACTGTTCTTCTCACATAATCCCTTTATAGAAAAAGCTAAACGCTCTCGCAGCTGCTGAAAGCTCCCAAGGGTCGGAGTCATCATATGGGCACACGTGGGACACTCCTCTTAACCGGGCAATCAACATAACCATGGGGAAGGACCTGCACGAGAAGCTGAAAGCTGGCCGTGTGGTCGGCGCTAGCTTAGGTGCAAAACGGAAGGTGCACTATCTCGACACTTTAACCATAGATGAGAGGTGAGAATCGAGCATGGATTCGGCGAGGTATGAAAAGATGAAAGACGAATTAAAGGTTGAATTGAAAGCAGAAAATGCCCAGTCCGATGTCAAGACCAGAGCCAAAGCAGAAAAGCAGTACTACAAGCAGCCGATACCCTCATGGTTGTCTATACGAAAGTAGTCAAGCTTGGGTAGACAAAGGTTGTGTAGGAAAATGCCATAATTTTCCCAACAGCGTGTTAGTGTGTCAAATGTTAATTCTAGTGTCGATGAAGACATTTTGCCTGGCCAAGCTCATGATAGCAGCTCATCCGTCTCTTGTCGCACCAGGGCGTCACCAAGGGCTGACCTAGATGCCCTAACGGTAAGTGTTGCACATTATCAACAAATTAATTGCGCCTTATTCTTTATTTGCTTGGATCTCTCTAGCTAAGTACATGCATGTTTCACAAGATAACACTTCGTGCACTCTCCTCACAATGGTGAATGGTGAGTTGAAGGACGTTGTGTTACGCCTAGTCGTTCAACCTAACCAGAACCAGCTACATAATCAAAGATGGCTACCTACGTCCTTCGGGTTCATGTGCATGTGGTCCGTGATGGTTTTGAGGAGATCGATCCTCCTATTCAATTTCTCAATGCGGACTCCCATATGAACCTCTTACAGTGCAAGGGTGGTTGGATGCTAGAGTCGTGTAAGGCATACATTCATTTGGGTACTAGCACGAACCCACAGATAACACCGCCAGTAGTGCCGAGGAAAACTCCATGATGACATAGCCTTTGGGTCAAAGTCACCCCGCTGGCCCTAGCAGCAGCAATTCCCAGCCCATAGTAGATCACTCTAACGAGTTGTTGTATGACAACAGCGGCTACTTGGAAAACAAAGAGGATAATGTGTATACATGCTTTGGTCCCATCGATATGCTTGCAGCTGGCGGACCACCATTCCTACCTGAAGCACCATCATCCCAAGCATAATTTCTCTCCCAAACCAAAGTACCATCACAGCAACCAGAATTTCTCACCCAACCCGAAGTACCAGCAACTGACCATGTTAATACTTGTGCGAAGAATCTGTTTGATGATCATACACCAGAGCAGTACACCCAGCAGGACACCTAGCGGAACAAGATCATCGGTACAAACACGTTTATGAACACTGTCAAGGGAGTAATGGAAGTGGGAGGACACCCAGCGGAATCGATGAAGAAGCACATGAAGTGGCCAAAAGATGCCAAGGTGCCCAAGGCCAGCCAACCAGCTCCTGAGCGTATGTATTATTGCCTCGCTGGATCAGGTAAATCAGAGGGTCATCTACAGGAAAAGGCGATCATGCATGTAGCCGGACAGAGCTTCCTTTTGAAGGATAGATACAACAACACCAACATGGAACTCATACTTCTAAATGACACGGTTCTCAGAAAGGAGAGAGAAGTGCTGAAGTCAAGACATCTCTTCTCGGTCTTTCCTGTGCGTGTGCCATCGCCCGGTATTCATTGGAACACTACATTCACTGCGGACAAGTTCTACATACGTTACGATGATATCTTCAAGATGATGCACCTAAAGCCCCTGGATAGTAAATTTCTCCGCCTATGGGTGCTCCATATGTCCCGCGTCACCTTCACCATCGAGGATGACAAAAACTTCATGGTGGCAGACCCCTGCGGATTCAACGAGAACAGCTTGAAGGAACTAGAAGGCCGCAAAGCAGCGAGGAAGTACCTTCCAGAATTTCTCCTTGCCTACAAGGATAAGAACACAATTCTCCTTCCTTAGTCTCACCCGTAAGTCATTATATATATTTGTCAGCTAAGCTAATTAAGATATGCTTTCATCATATATGTTTTCCATTATATGATTGGTTTGTTGAACTATTTGTGCAACGATCTTCATGTTCTCATCGTTATGCACCCACAGACTTGCCAAGCTTACATCCTGGATTCATCAAGAAGCAAGAAGAAAGACTACACATTAATACGCGAGGAAATGGATGAAGCCTCTTCTACTTCCACACCCATGGAGGAAACATACGTAAGATTAACAGAAAGAAAGGTAGCGGCAACTTTCCAGGCTTCCGAGTCAAAGAATCATTCTCTTGCGTGCAATAACCGGATCACGATGCTTTCCACAGTGATATTATGAATATCTACTAAGTCATGCATCACATCAACACATATGTATGTGTGGCTAGCACCTTTGACTTAACCAAAGATATTGAGGTGATGATCATATGGATGAACTCAAACGCATCCAAGTTAAACTTGCAGCAATCCTCAACAAAGACGTCATAGACGATCAAGGTGCGTTCCACTAAGGTTTAGAAGAACCGGAGGAGGTGATTGATTGCTTGGCTCGACAACACGGTGTACAGGCTCCGCCATTCATGACCTATGACGGCATTCTTCCATTTTATCTATTGAAGATGTAGTTATTGAGCGTTGCATCAAAACTTTGTTAATCAGATATTGTGTGTGTCTTCATATATTGTAATAATTAAGGTGTAGACCTACATACTATGTTACTTTGTAATCCGGTGTACAAACAGTTCTTGCAGACTTGCTTAATTAATTAGCTACCGAATTTTGGTCATCTATTATTGATGTGTTCTCTAATTAATTATTTTATTATATACTTGCCTAAAACCTTGTCGCGGCAGCAGGAAAAAATGTGCTGCTGGCGCTCTACCACAGGCGTTTAGACTAACTCACTCCTGGCGTTCGAGGTGAACGCCACGACTAGGAGATATAATGGTGGTGTCCGGATTGAATGCCACCAGTATGAACCATAGTGGTGGTGTTCCACCGAGACGCCACCACTAGGATCTACCAGTGGCGTGAGGTTAGTAGCATGCGGGTTCAACGCCACAAACCCCTTTTCTGAATGCCGCCACTAGGCTTTTTCCTACTAGTGATATGAGCAAGACCGTGATTTCAAAAAGTGCCCAGCTTAGCTAATGGCATCATGAGCTCTTGACGCCAAACGGCGTACTTCTTAGTGAGCTAACCCGTCACTACAGAAAGCTCCCGGATTAACTGATGGCATCACAGGCTCTTAACGCCACATGGAGTGCTGCTCAGTTCCCATACGAAATAGGTAGTATCAAAAAAAAAATATGTCGAGACCATCAAACATTCAGCCACTAAATCTTATTATTTATGAACTAACACAAATTTATGAGAAGATGACACACCATAGTTTCTTTCTGGTTTCTAGATGCATGTATCCTCTAATTTGAGGCAGTGTGATGCAATTTTCCAAAAATCGTACTGGCCATCCAAGATGGACATGCAACGTCACAATTGATTGCTCTCAAGAAGAAGAAACACGAGAGCAAGTTTCCCAAATCTCAATGATGTTTCAAATTTGATCAGTGCTATGCAATTTACCATAATTGGTCTTGATCAAGTTTGTGTTCAGAGAAATTCTAAAGAACATACCTTTGTAGCCTGCAGAATTCTAGGCATGTAATATCTCTTATATTTTTCCTATTCTTTAATTTAGGAAATTCCTAATCCATGTTTGCACATACCCAACCACTGAATTTCCAACAGGGTCTTTGGCCTACAATGGAATATAGCAAGGTGCAAATGGTACAAATATTTTCATGCCCATATGTGATACAACTCCAGACATCATTATAATCATCTTATACTTCATATATTGCATATAGTTCTCCAAGCCGGCAATCGACAAAACGCACATGAAATAAAGCAATATCCCGTCGAGTAGTTGATAGAAGCAAGACCATGAGACCTACACGAAATAGAGGAGGAAAACAAGGGTAGAAGTCAAACTGCAGCACGCTCATTCCTAAATAACAAACCTAAAGCACCCAAAAAAGATTACCAGTGCCCGACACAAAAAGTCTATACATGTCATGGGAAAGGATGGGTTGCTTTTAGCCAGGGAATCAATTAACTGTAGCTTTGGACATGAATTTACCTAGATATGCTTGAGGATGGCCAAATCTAGTTAGGGATTATGATCTTCTAATCTCTCTTTTTCATTGCATCTTGCTCTGCTTCTCCTATGTTCTAGAGGCTGCCCTGGACACTCATGACGTGCCTGCTACCGCCACCACATTTCTGAGATATCAGTTGCATGTGGTTTATTATCTTGCAAGTTGGGTGGTCATAATCTGCAGAAAATGAGCTTGGTTGGTAAAGGACCGTCCAACGGCAAAGCATAGCATTTAAAGATTGACTACTTGCATGAACAAGTGTATAGTGCATGAACATATAAATTAGTTCTTGCAAAGTTATATTCTGAAGAATAAAAACACACTCAAAAGAAAGTAGGAGCCTTAAGCTGGCATGTGTCGTAAGAAGGTTCCTTGTTTTAACAATGCAAATCAATGCTAAATAGGTGAGACAATTCAAATAATATCCAGTTTAATGCAAAGTAAGGTTGAGAGAACAACCAATAGCTACAAACAAGTGTAGGAATGACAGGTTGTAGGGCAGAATATTTGAACTCGGTACAAGCCTATTCAGAAAACTTTGTTCGATCAGCAAATTACATGCATTACATGACAGGGATCAAGCACACATATACGGATTATTTTCAACCTGAAGGTACAAACAAATCAAACCTAGACAAGTAAGAATTCGGACATGGGTAATGAACCATCAGACATGGCAAAACCTAGAAGAGAGGGATCCGGGGCGGATGCGATGGACTGGGAGATGCTCACCTTGGTTTCACAAGCATTAGCCGAGCTCACCCTGAAACAAGCGCACGAGGTGGCATACATGATGTGTTGCTCTGGGTTCATGTTCCCAACATCGTGGTGCCTGGGAGAAGCAGGTCGGCGACGGGCGCAGGCGCGCGTCCTGGCCGCCGATGCGTCGTTGCCCCAACTCGTGGAAGTCGGCACAGACGAGGCGAGCTGCCGGGCACCAAAGTTGAATGCGCGAGTAGGCACGGATGGTGTCTATAGAGATGAGCAGGTCAGGCCTCTGAGTCGCTCGACCACCACCTGAATCTCCTCGCCGGCGCCGCAGGCCGCGTAGTGGCGCACGGAGTCGACGCACGGGCCCTCACGGGGATGGTGTCCTTCATGAGGATGAGAAGACCAGCTCACAGGCAGCGCCGAGGCCACCATCGTACACCCGTCATGCGCGTGGCCAGCCACCATCGTCCACCCGTCACGTGAGGGTGCGCACCGGGGACCACTTGTACTCCTCCCATGGCATCTTGGTGTTGAGGGCTCGCAGAGCCACCGAGCACGATGCCACAACCGACGAGGGCGGAGAGGTAGGTTGCAGGCGGCAAGAGGAGGGACGGCGTGGGGGAGCTCGGATGTAGCGAGGGCCAGAGAGGAGCGTCTCCGTGGCAGCGGCGACGAGGGTGTAGGAGTGGGAGAGAGGAGGCGCCGAGTTGGGAATAGGCAGAGGCGTAGTTAGATATTTTCTTCATCTAGCTTTTCATCGGAGTTGTGTTTGGTAGAAAACCAAGCTACGCCTGAGCAGAATACTTGCTATCACAAACCCATGGTCCCACGTGCAAAGGGACCCAATGGTCATGGATGTTAATAGGCATTCCGGAGGTGAACAAGAACATGAGCAAATCTAATGGATGCAAATCACCAGCGGGTTGAAAACTCATTGTTCCTTCTCGAATCAACGGTTGTCAAGCGTGCGCACCGGGGATGGCCTCAGAGGCCGGGTAGTCCATGGACTTTTCAGATACTTGCTATCACAAAGCCATGGTCCCGCGTGCAAAGGGACCTAGTGGTCATGGATGTTAATAGGCATTACGGAGGGTGAACAAGGACATAAGCAACTCTAATGGATGCAAATCACCAGCGGGTTGAAAACACACTGTTCCTTCTAGAATCAACGGTTGTCAAGCGTGCGCACCGGGGGATGGCCTCAGAGGCCGGGTAGTCCATGGACTTTTATAGGAGAAACAAGGGAATGCGCCGTGGTGGCACGCCGCGCTTGGCTCCATCAAGTAGTTTGTCAGAAATACCATTGGAGATCACTCGATATGTAATTTAGCGTAAATTGTTGTTTACTTAGAACATAGTTGTACTATCTTTCCTGGTAAAGGAGGCGGAGGGCTGTGAAATTATTGTCGAAGAATTAAAAAACTCAAAAGAATCTTAAATTACCGATGGTGAATTGTGGCCTAGAAATTACTCATAGTCAAAGAGTTACTCGCGGGTAGCTACCGTAAAATTATGGCCGAGAGAGTGTGTCAAAAGTTATCGCGGTAGAACAATTGTCGGTGAATTACAGTGAGAGAATCACTGACCATCGAGAAGTTATGTTTGGAATAACTACAGACGGGGAATTACGATTGGGAGCATGTGTTCGGAATCACTGTCATGAATAAAATAGAAGTCCACGAAAATAAACTACCGCGAGATAATTATGGTGGGGGAAGTACCCATCACCAAGGCGACACAGATAATTGTGGTCGGGAAATTTCCGACAAAAAATCGTCTCAAAAAATTATTAGTCGAAGTACAAAGCAAAAAACACAATGACCGTGAAAATTATTGGTGGCAAATAATATGTACGTTAGACAATTCTGGTTTAGGTTAGGAAAAATTTTATCGAAAATTAGTTCGTGCATTGTTGAGAAAAGGCCGTCAAAGAGTTACGTGTAAAAATGAACCATCGAAAAATTACTCTTGCGTAAGTTGTTCGACTTGTAGTCATCAGAATTACCGTGTAAAATTACGGTTCAGAAAGGTATAGTTGTGCAACGTGTCGTGAGACCATTGGCAAAAGGTAGAAAGTCCGTTGGAATTGTCATGTAAAATTACAGTCAGAAAAATAAAGCAATTCACCGTGACGCGAGTTCATTGGGAAAAATGGATTCGACTTGTGGTCATCATAATTACCGGGTAAAATTATGGTTAAAAAAGTACAGCAGTGCGACGTGTCGTGAGGCCATTGGCCAAAAGTAGAAAGTTCGTTAGAATTTCCATATAAAATTACAGTCAAAAAAAATTAAAGTAGTGCGACGTGCCGTGAGTTCATTGGGCAAAAATGGAATTTATAGACCTGATGTGGACCGTTGGATCAAAAATCGAGGGCCGGATAAGCAGCTTGCACTGTTCATAGTGCAATGAACAGTGCCCCAGGCGCTGGCACGCCAAGAGCGAGCGAACCCCACGCGCTTTAATATATTATTGAGAAAATATAATAGGAGACGTCGCACGCTTCTTTCTCCCTTACAGCGGCGCACCAAGATTCGTGAAACGCATCTCGCGTACCTCCACCTTATCCTTATATCTTATCCATCACGCGTCTCTCTCCTCACCACACAATCCATCTCTCTCTTTCTATCTCTCTCTCACAACGCCATGGAGAACCGCCGTAGGGGGGAGGATGCGGAGCGCCATGCCGGAGTGGGCAAGAGGAGGAGGCTACTACTGAAAAGCACGTGGTGGGGTGGCCGCGTCGACGACCATGGCGAGGAGGCACGGGGAGGGCGTCCCCTGGCCATTTACGAGCGCGAGGAGGATTTTTCCATTAGCGGCTAGAGCATGGGCAGGCTCCGCCGGCGCGCCTCTGAGTGAGGAGGACGAGTCCATCGTCAGCGCGGGGAAGGCTCCGCCAAGCCTCTACGGCTCTACCAGCGAGGAGGAGGAGAGCGGGAAGAAGAACGCGGGGACACCGCCATCGACGAGCACGGGGACGCCAACGCCGATGAGCGGGAGGAGGAGCGCGGGGCCGCCACCTCCGACGAGCGCGGGACGCTGCCGCCGACGAGCGCGGGACACCACCACCGACGAGCTCGGGGACGCCAACGCCAAGGAGTGCGGGACGCCGACGCCGATGAGCTCAGGGACGTCAACGCCAATGAGCGCGGGACGTCGCCGGCAAAGATTATGACGTGGGGATGGTGCCAACGACGAGCGCGAGGAGGCATCCGTCACTCTGTCGGCAACGCAGGGCCGCCGTCGCCGACAAGGGAGCTCGCAGCGAGGAGGCTGCCGTTATGATGCTTGCTACTTTTTCCTCTTCTCCTATACTTATCTTGAATCATTTGTACTTTTTAATATAGGCAATCATGGCTTGTTAATATGACAGTCGTGACTTGTTAATATGGCATTTCTTGCTAATTAATCTGGCAATTGCTTTATCAAAGAGCAAGGTCATTCTTACGTCGATAATTAAACTGGCAATAAAGACTAATTAATCTGGCAATTTAAACTGGCAATAAAGACTAATTAATCTGGCAAATTTTAGGTAATTAATCTAGCAATTTTTTTATCAAAGAATATGGCAATTCTTTTTACATACATATTAATCTGACAATTGTGGCTAATCAAATCTGATAAGCGTCGCTAATTAATATGATAACTAATTAATTTAGGATCAATGTACTTGCTTTGACTGTTAAAATAAGGTAATTGTCAATGAATAACATGATAATTACGTGCTAGAATTTGCTAACAAACATTTTTGAAGGAACTAGCAAACATATTCACAACCGAGACATGCTACTAGAGGATAGTGGCTTTTTAGAACCGTGCATGCATTTGTGCTCCAGAGGATGCGAGCCTGAGGATCTATCCTCATTCCTCAGCGACCTATAGGTTGCTTTAATCATTTCGAATAGCACGATCCTGAAATGCGGTCGAAGGGACGATGTCATGCTAGCTTGGTCCACGCGCATGCAATGGCTCGGTCCACTGTTGCCAGCTTTCTGGGTTCTGTCTGCCGCCGCACAGCTCAACACATATGCGGCGCCCGCTAGGTAGTCGGGTCCTATATTGTCATATACTAGTTCAATATTCGTGCATTCCCACGGCCACTTAACATTCTTTTTGTGTTTACACATGTTTAAACATAAAACGCATACCTATACAGAAAAGATAACTTGTAGTATATTTAATAAAATTCGAATATGTTTGCAACTATTACATTTTGGAATATGGGAAATCAATCCATATTCGTATTATCATCGCCATATCCTCATCAGCCCCACTAGGTAGGTGCATATCCAAATAGGGTCGCATCGTGACATGCAAGCCACTCTCTATGCAAGCCACTCTCTGGGCGAGGTATTATGCTCGAGAGAGAATCCATGGCATGTCGATTAATCTAAAAGGCGAGACGCCACACTCTTTATTTGAATAGGATACGATCATATTTTGAATTTGAGAATTATTTTCGTAAACAAAATTTGAATTATTCAAGTGGCTTACTTAGTTGTAGAAGTTGAGTTGGTATAATCTAAAGTATACTTTTATACATACAAATTTCTTCGCTGCATGTTCACGAATGTAGCCATGGAGCACAACCTCACAACGATTTGGGTAAAGCTCGGTTGTTCCAGCGGTTCCATCGCCCAGCATTGCTCCATCAATGGTCTTCACTTTGGGATGCATGAGTCGAGCACCCGCGGCCGATTAGTGTTGCTCACAATGCCACCTTCCAACAAAAGAACAATTTACATCAGACTTTAGTTATCTATCGAACATATACTTTCAATGATGGTATCACATCATCACTGACTTCTACCCACACAAAAAATAACACTATAATATATATCTGCATATGGTTCTTTGTCTGTGAGGAGTTTCCATTGAACAATCCCATCCCAAACGAGAAGACGTCAACCTAAAGTAAACATGTGTGAGTTATACGTGAAACTGGATACAGAGATCTAAATGACACAGAGGCAGAAGAAAGAAATATAAATGGATTAGCAGACCTTTTTAGAGACCAAGTTGCTACTTCTTTTTAAAGTTCTGGCGCCATCCACGAAAGCGTTCCCCTGACAACGCCATAGAGGATGGTCCGACAATTCATGTTTGAAAGACCAAGATCACCAACCTATATCATCCAAGAAATACATTGCAAATTTATAGAAAAGGAAATGGTGCTAACTACTTTCCCATGGTGAAAATATGTCTGTGCTCTTGCTACAGGTTAATTTTAATCGAATGCAATTATTATGCCATGGAGAATTTCACTACTAAATAACAGATTTATGTCATGAATTTGGGTCAACTTTCTTGTCAGGTGTGTTACCGTCTAGAATGTAGGTCTTCCTTGATTCTTTTTTCCTTTCATATGCATTTCGAATCTCATTTTTTAAAGGTTTTAATTATGACAATTTAATACTTTGTATTAATAATTATGGCTGAATAAATCATGACAATCTACATAATTAGGAGATTCAAAAATGAGATTTAGTAATTTCCCATCTTGTATTGCCTGTCCTATCAAAGATAACCATTACAGAACATGAACACACGAATTAGCTTTTACACTAACTCCAAGTACGGCTAAAGGGTAAAAAATACATTACTTTATGTAGGCATTAATCTGAGAGAGGCAAAGCGAATATGATACTTATAAGCTAATAAAGACCGTGTGACTTTCAAAATCTTTGCTGAAAAGATTCTCTACATTGAAACCTTTAAAAAGTATATAGTGCTTTTCTTGCAAGCAAGTGAAACCAATAATCCTTGATTTATCTTTTAAACAACAAATGATAGGTCCTCTCTAGGAAAAGCATGAGTGAACTAATCATAAGAAGATTTTACCTCATTTCAACTGCAATTGAATTGCTTTCAAAAGAAAAAATGAACTGCCTCTCAATCTTGTCTAATGACAATGAGGAGAAATGTCCATCTATATTTTGAACCGCACGCTGTTTCTCCCTTTTGTTCACTGAGAAACTTGAACCAAGGCACTAAAGAAAGGATTGCCATTTTCCTCTGATAAATTCAGATAAGCTTACAATACCACAACAAGCCATTGCGCATTCTACGGAAAGAGGCGCAGAACATCACCTCATGCATATTATATGTTTACTGTAACAATAAGGAAGATGGTGATGCGACAATATTGCACCTGGACATCTGCTTCATCTATTATAGTAGGGAACCATGGATGACCACTGAAATCCGTAGAAATAAGAGGTAACTTAGAAGTTACAAACACATTATGAGCCAAAGAGAAGTTCATACTTCAGCTCCAGAAAGTAAACAACAAGAAATCAACTCTTATATTAATTCAAGAATTACACGGTAACTCCAACTTTTAGGTGAGAACATGTTCCCATAACATTGGCTTGTTCTTGGAGTGTCAGACCACAATAGGCAAACAGCCATCTTACACAGAGGTTATGAAATAAAAATAAACGCATGATCCTGAATCTAGTCTACGAGATTTATCCTTAGTAAATAGATTTTTTAATGATTGCGAGAAAAGAAAACTATAAGTCGGGTCAGCTAGCTATGAAAACAAGAGTACCAATTAATCATCACTCATGCTTTTGAAATTTGAACCAATAACACTGGATTTCAATATGTTCAAGTCCATAGAGCCCAGAACAGAATCATAAAATTTGACTGCTGACCCGAAATAGTAAGATGGTCGCATATACTTATTGTCAACATTGATGCCCCCAACGCTATCCTTTTGGTCTTCTCGCAGAGGTCTCACATACATAGGAATGCTTATTATTACGCAATGATAACTCCATGACAAAGCAATGTGAGAGCAAAACTTTTTTTCTATCTGTTCAACATACAGAAATGTGACAATATTCCCAGTTCATCTACATTGGCTAGAAACCGATCAATTGTCAACTTAAGCAGTTCAATCCCAACCATTAGTACATTACACATACTGCCATCATCAGTCAATCAAGTATAATTTACATGTGCACTGCTGGAAAATTCAAAACAACATTTTAACATGCCAATAAATTCATATACCCCTCAGCCTCTCCTCAATGTATTCCTTATTTTGCATGGTGAAAGTCCCCCCAACTCCGCAATAATATAAAATACCTCTTATCAGTCAGTATCAAGAAGTGAAGAGGCAGCATAGCACACACAAAGCATTTAACGCAGGGCAATCTCCTCCACCAGTCAATTTTGCGAGGGACATGGGTCATCCTTGGTAATTTGGAGAGGAGGAGGTCTCTGCATAATGAGAATTCACAGAACCTACAACATAAATGTCAGATTATACTTGCACACGCTTCAACAAATATCTGACGGTCAAAATTTCATGAGCAATGTTATAGTCGGTTCATATTTCAGCTAGGCTCCACAAACTAAAAATCTCTTCTAATATACATTCTTTGAACAAGGACATGATTTTCAGGCAAGCTGCTGGGCCGATGTACTTCGCTTGAACAACCAAAATCGGTGTACTAAGCTGCAAAATACCTACAGTTCTATAGCTGAGCCATGTTGCGCATGTTTCCTTGCGGTTTGGGGCTTTGGGCCATAGCCTACAGGCCGGCTCGCCTCAAGTAACAACAGTTCATGAAGCAACCAAAGATCGAACTGGAACCAATCAATCAATCTACCTCTGCCCAAGAAAAAAAAATAGAAGTTGCCTTCCTGCAGTCGACAGGCTCAGGAGCTTGGGGCCATGTCAGTCTTTATGAGTATGGAAATTTCCTTTCTAGGAGAGCTGGCAGACTTGAACATGTTCAGTGTGCACTTCACGCTGAAGCTCATCCATGTGTGGCAAGCATTGAGGGAGCAGTAAGCTTGGGAGCTCAGGAGCTAATAGGGTCATTCTGAAATTTGACTCCATGGTTTTGGTTAATGCATTGAAGTCAAAAGAATATGAGCTGGGCTGATTTCGGTGTTCTCCTTGGAGAGGCCCGTAGTCTTTGTATTCTAAACTTTGATGCTTTTGAATTTTGTTTTTGCCGTCGAGGTTGTAGTAAGGGTGCCCATGAAATTGCTCAATTTGGCATTATATTAGGACGAGTGTGCAGATCTCTGCACGGTTCTAAGTACTCTTCGGGCTTTGTTTCTGATCCGGTAGCCAGCGATCTTGTTCTGCTTGTGGTTTAAACTGAAAGAAAAATTCTAGTTCAAAAGTTAAAAATATCGATCGATCTGCCTGCCTGTTTGTCGCTAGGCCGAACTGCAAGCGCTTGACCTACAACACAGGCCGACGGCTGCGCGCGACGTGCCCAGGCTTGAAAAATTCCTAGATCCGCCACTGGATATGGCGCGAAAGGAGATGTGTTCTCTCGCCCACCCATGGACAAAGTGTCGAAACTTACCATGGCGGCGGCGGCGCCGCTGACATTGGTCGAGATGAAACAGGAGCTGCTGGCCGGCCGTCTGTCGCGATGCATCCAGGCGATGCGAAGGTTGCCATGGCGGACGCAGGGGCATATGCGATCGTACGCACGGAGAAGGCGTGGAGAGGGATGGTGGAGCCGGAGCTACAGACGGCGTGCCGGTGGGGGAGGAGGAGAGAAGACATGATCTGTTCGATCTAATTGACCGAGGAGCGGTTTTAGCAGGCTTCTTTTGGGGCGAGGGGCGAGGGGCGAGGGGCGTCTAGTGGACGCGTGACAAAGCGAACGACGTATCGCGAGCCGGTCGACGATGGAACACAGGGTTCTTTTTAAATATTAGTTCGTTTTAAAATATAAAATGTTTTATTTTTTGAAAGAAGTGTATCGAGATAATTTTTTAGTTTATAAGGTTCTAAATCTCCATAAACCTATACAGTATACACTAAAAGAGGTTTAGATATACTCCTTTTACAAAACTAAAACATTAATATTTTAAAACGAAGGGAGTAGTAAGATAGAGATTATTGCCTTCAATGGGTATTTTCAGCCACGCCGCCTCCTGTCGCAGCCACACTTACCGGTTCGGTTGTCCTTTGAATTCTCAAATGGAAAGCTTTTCATATCCTGAAATTCAACGCATGAGAATGTGTGGAAAAATGTTACTCCCTCCGATTTAAATTATAGATAGATTTATCTATATTTAGACATGATTTCGTATTAGATATATTTGTATCTTAATAAATTTGAGTCAATTAATTTAGATAGGAGGAAGTAGATATGGCATCACAAATTCACAACTTTTATGTTGCGAATGTTACCATACCTTAGCGGTTCACCAAATAACAGAATTAGTCAATATAAAAAACCCTAGTACTTTATTTTTCAAACATTGAGTATAGTGTAGTGTGTAGAAGAAAATGACAGCAAAAACTACCATATTTGAGGCAGGATTGATACATAACTGACTTTGCTTTTCTAATCAGAAAACTACGACCACTGGGACAAGTGCGTGACGAGTAGCACGGATCGCTCTGTTTAACAGTTCTGACCGTTTAGGCCCACCTGTCACGTCCACGCGGCCTCATAAAACTTTTTTCTCTGTTTTATTACTTTTTTTTATTTTTCCTCTCATTTCGTGTTGACCTAGTGTGCTCGCGGCCGATACGTTGCAGGAAGGCAGGGCGTGTGGGTGAGCTGCAAGTGCTCACGCGAAGGGAGGCCGTGCCCGCAGCAACGAGCTGCAGGTGCGTGTGTGGCCGGAGCTCGCCCGCGGCCATGCCGTCCTTCGCCCGAGCTTGCCCGCGCTATTCGTCGGAGCTCGACCATTCCCTTGGACGCCATTGGGTTATCATAGGGGCAGATGGAGCCGAACCCCTACTCGATCTAGGCGAGTTGGTCCAAGAGCCACACGAGCCCCAACCCCGCATCATCGTCATGCAGATCTCGAAGCTACTGATGGGCTGGTGCCGGTGACCTCCTCGATCCGGACACAGACGGTGACGAGCGGTCCCCGACAAGACACCGCAGCAGCTACGGCATCGGCGAAGCTCGGTGGCGTGGAGTAGGCCGGCTAGATTCGCTTCCGACAGTGAAGGTAGACGGACGACACGGGTGTCCTTCACGACAACGACGCATCCATCTCTTGCGCACGTAGATGGGTAGATGGGTTGTGGTCGTGGGAGTTGACGAGATTAAACCTCGTCAACGTGAAGGCCGTTCCGTGCATGGGTTGGCATGGGCATGCTCTGCCAGGTGCGGCGCATGCATAGGGAGTTGCCACGGGGTTTTCTTAGGCCCGCGCACTTCGTGGGATGGGTCAACACCAGGAAAAAATCCCCCCTCTCTGGCCCGCTAGTTAGTCCTAATTTTTGTCATGTAGACCTGACAGGTGAGTTTAAACTGTTAAAAGTCCCAATGGTGGTATTTTCCCAGAAAAAAAGGTACTCCTTCCAATCCATATTACTTGTCGCTGAAATAGATGTATTTAGCAATAAATTATGTCTAGATACATCTATTTTCGCGATAATTAATATGGACTGGAGGGAGTAGTTATGTGTCAATGATGCCTTTTCGGTGTGTAGACGTATATCTAGTACACAAGGCAGCATGTTAGTGATATTATAAGAGAGCTTATTTTCGTGGCCCAGACCCATCGACGACTAGCATATCCACCAGAAAAACCTGTCATTGCTGGTCTGGAACAGCTAAACAAAACAAAAGATTAAATTTTTTGCTACATAGAAACTGACGGGCATGCGGATAGGAGCAATTGCATGCACCATATCTTTCTAAGTACTATACGGCAAGATTTTTGATTAGCCAGCTCAATTTAAAAACAAAAATTTAAAATGTTTTTTAGGTCAAACCATTTGTGCAATTAAAAATCTATTTTTGTTAGACTAGTCGTGACGAGATCTTTAAAACTAGATCCCATATTAATATGTTTTGACAAATTTTGTTGGACCAAAAGTTATTCACCCATAACACGCAAGTTATCCAGGTTTCAGCATATAAGTTACCCACCCAATAATATGTAAGTTATCCACCACTACAAAAATACCCACATATCACGTGTTAGAGGTGGGTAACTTTTTTGTTTACCCACAAGTTGCTCATCAGAGTTATCTAAGTTTTAGCATGTAAGTTACCCATCCGTAAGTTATCCACTACTATAAAATTTTACCCACTGATAGAATATAAAATGCTATTCTAACGGCTCGGCCTCATCGCACATCGCCGCTCTCGCCACGTACAGACTACTCAACCTGTAAAGGTTGTCGTGTCAACATCAAACATAATTTTTTTTTTAAAAACTAAATTTGAACTTCTTTTGCAGACAATATAAATAAATGGGCTCTTATGCCCCCAACCACCCACCACACTAAATTATAGTGAACAACGTGACACGTAACCGGTAGTGTAGCGGCTCGACTTCGTCGTCCGTCACCGCTATCGCGGTGTACCGGTGACAACTTCTCGAAAAGTTTTTGGGTACCGAGCCTTCATCACTCGTCGACGCTAACGCATTGATGGCAATGAAGTCTCAGTATCTAACAGCTAGGCTACCGTGTTTCAATTAAACTTATCAACACGTATGCGAGAACGCCTATACCTAACATGTTTATTTGATGGATAATTTATATATTATGGCATGGATAACTCACGTGTCTAGGGTGGGTAACTTTTTGATCAAAAAAAAATCATTAAAACATATCAATATGGAATCTAGTTTTGAAGATCTCATCACGATTAGTTCAACGGTGGAAACAGATTTGGACAAACGGTTTGATCTACAAGATATTTTGAATTTTGCGATATGATTCTAAGTTGACTCACATCACGTGTTCATACTTCCTGCCAAGTTTTGTAGTTTTGTAAACCAACGACCGGTCGGAGAATAGAATTCCCATAAAATTTTCATACTCCCCTCCATCCCAAAATAAGTGACAACAGTTTTTTCTAGATATGCATATATCTAAACTCATGCTAATCTGTTGACACTGGGTACTATCCAAAGAGGTGAATAGCACAATCTTGGGTTGAACTTGCAGGTGATAAAATGATCAAAAGTACAGAACACAAACAGGCTTCCACAGAGATATCAGTGTCCTGAATCCTGACGATATCATCCAGAATCAAACTTAGAAATCTACCCTCCAAGGTTCTTGAAAAGAAGCAAGCATACTTGGCGCTCTCAATCTCAAAAACCTTGAACAAACCCTGCACACGAATGGTAATGGTTGTCCATGGTGTGACCTGCAGTTCGTTCACCAATAGTACATCCAAATGGGACTTGAGGGTACAAAAAACTCTGGAATACTCACCGCCATATGATGGATCATGGTCGCAGCAGATTTAGCTCAGATGCTCTTCATGGGTTTCTGTGAGTGGTCCCTGCGGCGAGTCTTCACAAGTGAGGTCTCCAACTCCTGCAGGAGAAACAATGTAAGATGAGAAACTGTTAAAAGTATAGCCCCAAAGTAGATCCTATTTGCATCTGCTTGCAAATTTACATGAAAAACATGTTAGCACATCTTCAAATACCAACCAGATATAAGAATATTGTAACCATTAGTTTGCATCCCTCGTTATCCAATTCAAACAGCATGAACTACCCTAGGAACCTAGGAATTGTAATAAATGCATTGTACAGAAAATTTATCTGTATAATTTTATTTTTCATTTCAGTATGTAAATTAAACATGGAAAACCAAAGATTAGATTGTCTCACTACCAGTCGAGATTGTTAATCAAAAGGTGTGGATTGTCATACCTCTAGTTATCCAATCTACTCCCTCCGTCCCAAAATAAGTGACTTAGATTTGTCTAGATTCGTATGTATCTACATACTAAAACGCATCTAGATACACGCGAATCTAGATAAATCCAAGTCACTTATTTTGGGACGTAGGCAGTATTAGTTTCCACCAACGTAGGAAGGTGTTTCCTAGTCTCACTAATTATTTAAAGCACCTTTAGTTTGCAGTTATTGACGTATATTCACCATGGTAGCTACTCCCTCCGTTTCAAAATATACGATGTTTTAGCTTTGTGGAAGGAATGTATCTAGACCCCTTTTAGTTTGTATGTTCACTCTAAACCTACATGAATCTACAAACTAAAAGAGGTCTAGATACACTCCTTTCACAAAGCTAAAACATATTATATTTTGAAAGGGAGTAGAAAAAACTGGTACCCCACTAAGGTACCTTTTCTTTTTTACTTCGCATCATTTGAATCAAGTTTCCTTGATCTTGCAACAACACGGGATCCTAAATTCATCACCTAGCATCTCCAAACCTGCCACTGGCAGCATTACAAAACCCGGAGAAAAAACACAATCTCCGTCGAGTTGCTGTTGGGATTTGGAACTCTTGCTAGTAGCACATTTATAAGCTGTATAATCACCAAAAAATGCCAAGCTCCCTAAATAGGTCAAGCCCTGCAAGGAGTTGGACCTTTTCAGAGAGAAAGATTCTTAATTTCACATGGCAAATCATTGTAACTCGTCCTGTTGTAGCGTCAATAGCATAGATGGTAGCAGTTGGCAATAGTAGCTTCCATAATTAGAGTCCAGGTCAATTACTACAGCAGCTTCGCCGGATCGAACAGGATAATATGAGTTATTTTGTGTCAGAGTGAGAGCAGAGTCCTAGTTGAATACTACTACTAGTCCTAGTAGGTTTGCATCATGCCTCCTAGCATTGGTCCTCTCCTATAAGAGGATGTGTATCCCGTGTGTTTTGGGTCAAGCAGTAATAAGCCCGCAATCTTCCAATTGCTAATCACCTCTCTAGTTTCTCTCATCTACCCCTGTTATCTTCTCAACACGCCTGTCACGGCACCAAACCGCAGGCGACGCTCTCACCCACCGGTGAACCATCCCTATAATCTACGCAGCAGAGGCGTTCACAACATGTCCATCTTGACTGATAACTTAAATACCTAATCATCTAAAGCTTCTGTATTATGATTCTTAACATTCTAGACCGTTTAATTACTGAATGACTGGGCCATACCAATCTACTTTAGAAGATCTCTATGTGCATAATAAACTTTAGAAGATCTCTATGTGCAGAATATATGTGGCCATGGAGAACAAACCGTAGAGGGAGGGTACCAACCAGTGAGCCAGGTTTCATAGTGCAAAAACGTCACAGAGCGTAGCTCACTACATGCACAAACATTTAGGGAAATCAAGTAATCGACCGCCACTCGGTTGGTGGGAGCGCTCCAGCGCCAGCCCGTCCACCAGGGTTTGACTCCCACGCGAGGAATCTATTCTGCACCGTGAAATGACTCCTGTCCGGTCTTCTTTCAAATAATGCAATTGGGTGCTTGTGCCTGGTTGGTTGGGTTTCAAGTGTTTTGAGTGAAAAAAAGTACATAAAGAGCATCAAGTGTTGGGCTAAATAAATCGTGATCATTAAAGTCCTTGGTATCTTACTTCACATGGTCGTATGCAAATTCCCAGCATACTGAGATTAAGTACTAGTTTCACATAAAGCAACATTAACACAAATATTGCCAAGTCCAGAGGATTTTAAAGTTACCAGTTCTTCTACTTAAAATTCTACAATTTCACTATACAAAGACACCGAATAAATATTCATTATGAAGTGGCACATAAACGCAATTGCATAATAACTATAGTGATATGGTGTCTATAAATAACAAAAGTATATGGTGTATTTGCACCTATCAATAATAGATACACCCAATACAATTTATTGTGCGAAACAACAACAAATAGAACTAATATGTTTGGCTGACCTGAGTGGAAATGTTAGGGGGCACTGCCATTGTCCAAACGCTTTCCAGATCATAGTACTCTCTTGCTCTTTCCTCAAGCGCGTGGATGATGATACTTCCTGGCATAATTATTGGTTAATTGTGCAGAACAACTTCAACTAGAGCAGAAATAAATGGTTAAAACAGGACATACTTCAAAGACAGGTGCACCAACATTACAAAACTCTAAAACACATGAAACTAGACTTCAGACCTCGAGATACCGACTTCGACCACTTACTAAGAAAGGTACACCGCCATTTCAGAATTCCAAAACTCAAGAAACTAGTTTTCGAAGTTCAGACCATGAGATATGCATTTCTTCCCTTTTTTGCCAGTTGCCACTGTTGCTTAGTTGCTTATTGTTAAGGAATAAGCAACTTGGTATTCCAAAGAGGCAAAAGCCATCATATATACATGTACAGGTGGGAGATCAAAAGGCCAATATGTAGGAAGCCAAAGGCCAACATAAATATAACTCTAACACACCCCCTCCCCTCAAACTCATGGTGGATCTACAACACTGAGTTTGGAGAGGGAGAATCTATATTGCGCTCTAGTCTGTGCCTTCATGAAGAAATCCGCCAATTGTAACTCGGAAGGCACATACTGAAGAGCAATAGCCTAGTCCTGCACACCAGCGCGTACAAACGAAGCATCAACACCAATATGCTTGGTGAGCTCATGCTTCACATTGGTCACGCGCAATACTGATAGCACCTGTACTATTTGACAGCACTATCTGACAGCGGAGGGGTCAGTGTAGAGACAGAAACACCAAAGTCCTCAAGTAACCATGGTAACCAAGTCAACTCTGCCGTCAAGAGAGCCATAGCTCGCAACTCAGCCTCTGCACTCGAACGGGAAACTACAGTATGTTTCTTCGTCTTCTAGGCAATGAGAGAACCACCAAGACAAACGCAATAAGCAGAAAGTGAATGGTGATCAGAAAGGATCGCTAGCCCACGTAGCATCCGAATAGGCCTAGAGCTGTAACGAGCTCGAACGGGGAAAGGAAAGGCGATGAGAGATTGTGCCACAAAGATATCGTGGAACACGCAGAAGGTGACTATGGTGAACTGAAGTGGGAGCAGAAACAAACTGACTCGGAATGTGGACAAGATAGAAATATCCGGACAAGTCACAGCTAGATAGACAAGACTCCCAACAAGATAACGATAACGCGTCGGGTCAAACAAGGGATCTCCATCAGAAGCACGGAGGTGAACATTGAGCTCCATAGGAGTCTCAATAATGCGCTCATCACTAAGAGCAGCACGAGCAAGAAGATCTTGGATATGCTTTTCTTGGGAAATAAAGAAGCCATCAATGGTAGAAGAAACCTCAATCCCAAGAAAGTAGCGAAGAGGACCAAGATGAGATGTAAGAAACTGCTCACTGAGATGGGCCTTGACAAAGGCAATGTACTTAGAGTCGTCACTAGTGTTGATCATGTCATCAACATAGAGAAGAAGAAAAGTCCGACCATGAGAAGGAAGGTGGACAAACAACGCTCAATCATAAGCACTAGGTGAAAAACCAACAACAGTCACCACAGAGGCGAAGCGCTCAAACCAGGCATGGGGGGCTTGCTTAAGATCATAGAGAGCAACGCAACAGAAAAATACCCAGGTGGTGGCTGCATATAAACCTCCTCATGCAATTCACCATTAAGAAAGGCATTCTTAACATCAAGCTAAGACACAGACCAATGGCAAACAGAGGCCATGGTGAGAAGTGTGTGAACAGTGGTCATATGGGCCATAAGAGCAAAAGTCCCATCATAATCACGACCTGTTGAAAGCCACGATCCACGAGACGAGCTTTGTATCGCTCAAGAGAACCATTAGAGCGAGTCTAAAATCTTTTAGACCCACTTACACGTGATGGGATGAACACGAGGAGGAAGAGGAACCAGATCCCACGTGCGGGTGTGCTCAAGCGCAGCAATCTCCTCTGCCATCGCAAGCTGCCATTTTGTGTGAATAACAACATCTCGATAAGAAGTCGGCTCAAGGACAGCAGAAAGACCAGAGCGCTAGGAGAATAGCGGTCAGGTGGGGGGCAAGGCCGAGCACGAAACCATAAGTCGACTAAGATGACACACAAGAAGTGGATGGCACGTGAGTAGAGTAATTCACAACACGTGGGCAACGAGTATAGTGAAAAGTGTGGGACGAGAAGGAATCACCAGAGGTGACGAGGACGGGGAAGACATCGGTGATGAAGGTAGAGTCATGCGACAAGGAAGGAGAATAAACTGTAGGAGAAAACGGCGCTGTATCCATGGTTTTAAGGCGTCGCCTAGGCAACGAGTAAGCATCGCAGCGCCTAGGGACGGCAAGGCGTCGTGCTCGCCTTAGAATCGTGTCTAAGGTGTCCAAAATTGCCCTTAAGGCGTCCGAAGTCGTCACCTAGGCAGGGGAGTCGCTCTAGGCGAATTTGGACGCCATGGACAGGGTCGAGCGGGAAATAGAGCTGGCAAGCGGCGAAACAGAAATTGGGCTAGGATGGGAGGGAAATTGGGGGCCAGTAGAGGGAAAAGAGAGGGGAGGGAGAGGGAAACAGACCTAGGGCATCGATTCACAGGAATCGATTCAGAGAGTGAAAGAGGAGCTCTCTCCTCTCAAGCGACCAGCAGCTCCTCCGCCAGATCTGCTCCTCCTCTGCCAGCTTCTTCCCTCCTCTGCCAGCCTCTCCCTCTCCTCCCCTGGCGCAGCCCTCCCAGCAGCAACAAGGTACAACACCCCTCTCTCCCCCATGGTCTTTCCTCTCCACCCAGACCCGCTCCTGCCTTTGTTCTTCTTGTGGTGCTCCTGGTGTTTGCAGTTTGCAATTGTACTGTTGTGCTGCTTGCGTGCTTCACTATTGTTTGCAATTTGCACTTGCTTGCACCGCTTTGCTTATGCGGTATATAGTAGTAAATGAGTAGTAGCTGAATGATTGGATGTTCTTTAATATATTGTTTGCATGCAGTCCCACAATGGCAGATCCAGCAGCTAATGGAGATGGTGATGCTTATGATCCAATGAAAGATCCAGAATGCAGGCCACAGTGGTCAAATGGTCCGGGATGGAACTATGGGTATTGGTGGAAACCTGGCAACAACAATGTGGTTGCGTGCAATCTTTGTGGCAAGATAACTTCTGGAGGAATCAAGAGACATAAGGAGCACCTTGCTGGCACCGGTGGGGATGCAACGGGTTGTCCAAAGGCTAGCACGCAACTTAGGAGGGAGATGTTATAATATTTGGAAAAGAACAAGAGGAACATAGGACAGCCAGATGATGATGATGATGTGGAGGTAGATACAGCAACAGTTCAATGCTCCATGGCCACCAAGTTCAGGGACAGTAGCCAAGAACAAGAAAGCCTTTGTTGTACCAATCTCCGGCAAAAAGTGTCAATCTATTGCAGCCAAGTCAATTATTTCAATACTTACGAAAAAACTGAGGATGTTGTCGATGAAAGACGCTCCGAGTGCTCTCAAAGCACCATGGAGTCTAGCACAAAAAGGCCAGAAGAGAGGCACTATGTGAGTATGCAGTGGGCATTGTCCTTCTACGAGTGTAGCATACCTTTCAATGTTGCAAGCTCTAGGCAATTTCAGATTGCAATGGACGCCTCTTGTCAATATGGCCCGGGTCATAAGCCTCCTTTTCCTCATGAGCTGTGGGAGCCATTTCTTAGGGATTGTGTCAAGGAAACAAAAGCATTGAGGGTGAAGCACGAGGCAGCATGAAAGCAATATGGCTACACACTAATGTCAGATGGCTGGTCCGATAGAAGGGAACACCACTTGATCAGCTTCCTTGTGAACAGCCCGTAGGGCACTTACTTCTTGGAGTCGGTTGATGCATCAAGTGAATGCCAAGATGCTCGGATGATAGCAGATTTGCGAGAGAAGAGAATTGAGGATGTCGGTAAAGAGAATGTTGTCCAAGTTGTCACCGAGAATGGTGCTAACTACAAGACAGCGGGCAAGATTCTAAGGGAGAGGATTCCTACACTATATTGGAGTCCATGTGCATGCCATTGCTTGGACCTAATGTTGGAAGATATAGAGAAGCTAAAGGAATTTAAAAAGCCTACTGCACGAGGTAGACGAGTCACTAGTTTCATCTATAGGCATGGCAGAATTCTTAGTCTAATGAGGAAAGCAACGGGTGGGCTAGATCTTGTGAGACCCGCAGCCACTCGCTTTGCCACATCCTTTCTTGCTCTTAAGAGTTTGGTCAAGCACAAGCAAGCTTTGAGGAGTCTATTTACAAATCAAGCATGGGTTGGAAATAAATTGGCCAAAACTACAGCTGGTTTGAATGTGCAAGACATTGTGCTTTCCGATCATGCAGTTGAGGTCTGCCTTAGAGCTTCAGCTCCACTACTTCGAGTGCTTAGGCTAGCGGATGGTGATGAGGTTCCTGCCATGCTTGAAATTACAGCAGTAATGAAGTTTGCAAGGGAGAAGATAAATCAAGGTTTCCCCCAACAAAACAAGCAAGCTTTGCTCAAGAAGATCATGGAAATTGTTGATAAACGTTGGGAGACTTAAATGGATCATCCATTGTATGGGGCTGCTTTGTTTTTGAACCCTGGAAAATTCTTCTCTATTGTCGATAGTGGTGATGATGCACTAGTTGGCGAGCTAAGAAGTTGCTTCAATGATGTCCTTGCAAAAACGGTACTTAACGTCGAAACTTCAACAAGATTGATGCACAATCCGTTCTCTATGAGGACCGGCGAGGAACCTTTGCTAATGTGATGGCAATCCAGAACATGGACAAAAGAAACCCTCGTAAGTCAATTCAAGTTAATTTCAGCAAGTTATTTTTTGTACAAACTACAATGCATGTTGGTATTCACCATTTAGTTGATTGATGGCGTTCATGCGGTGATAGGGCAATTGACAAAGGTTTGCAAAGTGTATTGTTAAGTCTTTGTGCTTCATCATCCGGTTGTGAGAGAAACTGGAGCGCATTTGAATTTGTGAGTAACTTCTTTGTACTTATTTCAGCAAGAGCAAGTTAATTTCAGCAAATATTTATTCACTCTATTTACTATTTGTAGATCCATACAAAGAAAAGGAACCGTTTACAACATCAAATATTGAATGACAATGTGTCTGTTTCATACAACCGGAAGAACGTGGATAGGTTTCAAAAGAGGCGTGAGAAGATGGGTGACAAAAGCTATGACCCTCTTGTCGTTGAGGATGTTGATTGGGACAATGAGTGGGTTGACCCAAAAATACCTCCACCACAAGGTGCTCAAGGGTGCCCGGATGACATTTCATGGGAGCTTGTTGATGAGGTTGTTGGTGCAACTTCGTCGCTGCAAGGTTACAATTTTCCTAGAGCTGGAACCATGCGAAGGGGGCCCTCAAATGTCAATGTCTACTACAACAGGCAGAGCAAAAGGTCTGCTCCGTCACCAACATTTTTTTATGACGATGATGAAGAGGATGACCAAGAGCAACACTCAAGTATCCCCAATGGACAGGATGATGATTCAGACTTTCTTCAAGATGATGTTGATGTGACCGATGATGATGAAGATCCAACTAGTGCTGATAAAGATGGAGACAACAAAAATGCTATCATTGATGAGTTAGATGATGGCTTTGTTTGATTGAGAGTGGCCAGCCTTGCTTATGATTTGATTATGTTGTGTGGAACCTAGTTTATGTTGTTTGTTGTGAACCTAATTTATGTTGTGAAACTAGCAAGAACTATTTATGTTCTGGACTTGCATTGCATTGGCCTATTGGTTATGAAATATGTAATGCACTCATGTTTGTCATCTTGTTTTGCACTTCTACCCTAATTTATTCTCTTTTTTTTACCAATGGTGGTATGTTAAGTCAAGTTCTAAACCATATATGTTCATCTTATGCAGATTTCTGTTGTGGAAGGAAGAAATGGGAAATAGGATGGGAGATATGGACACTATCTGGGCTCAACCACAAGGCAATTCAAGGTATTTGTGCCTAAAACCTCGCTTCACGCTTTGAGCACCTAAGCATTGAGGCACAATTCAAGGTATTTGTGCCTAAAACTGGCTGCCATATTTGTTTTGCCTTAATTGTTTAAAATGGAGTTAAGGTGTCGCCTCGCTTCGCGCTTTGAGCACCTAAGCATTGAGGCACAATTCAAGGTATTTGTGCCTAAAACTAGCTGCCATATTTGTTTTGCCTTAATTGTTTAAAATGGAGTTAAGGTGTCGCCTCGCTTCGCGCTTTGAGCGACTAAGCGTTGAGGTGCCCTCCCCCCAGCACCTTAAGACACTTGGACGCCTTAAAACCATGGCCGTATTAGTGGGATGAGGAGGAGTAGGAGTAGGAATATGAGGCACTAAGGGAGGTGTATCGGGAAACATGAGAAAAGAAATATCCTCTACTGAAAAGGTCGAGGAGGATGGACGAGAGTAGAAGGGATGAGACTCGTCAAAAGTCACATCCCAGGAAATACGCATCCTACGACCAACAGGATCCCAACACCAATAGCCTCTATGCTCATCATTGTATCCGAGAAAAACACACTCAACAAACTGAGCGATCAATTTGGTGCATTCACAGGTGCAAGGAGAACGTAGCAAACGCAATCAAACAAACGAAGCACTGGATAATCAGGAGAACGACCAGAAAGATGCTCAAGAGGAATACCACCATGTAGAGCAGCAGAGGACTGAATGTTGATGAGATACGTGAAAGTGGAAATAGCCTCAGCCCAAAAGTGGGGCAAAAGAGAAGCAACGATCATCACCACACGAGCCGTCTCAAGAAGGTGACGATGCTTGCGCTCAGCCACGCCATTCTGAGCATGAGCACCAAGACAAGAGAACTGAGCAAAGGTACCCTGCTCAGCAAGAAACGCTCGCAACGAATAAGAGATAATATTTGCTAGCAGAGTTCGCACAAAATAGAAGTGGAGAACTGGGTATGAACCATGGCAGCAAAAAATTATATATAGATAAGACCTCACTACGAGAAGACATGAAATAAATCCAAGTGGCGAGAATAATCGTCTATAAAGGCAATATAGTAGCGATGGCCCCCTTTTGAAGCAAAGGGAATCAGATCCCAAACATCTGAATGAACAAGATCAAAAGGACGCTCGGCACTGACTGACTGTGAGGATAAGGGAGTTGAATCTGCTTACCAAGCCGACAACCTAGACAATCCAAAAAAGCATTTCTAGAGACAGGCCCTAAAACACCGCGATATCCTAAACATGAGAGACGAGAGCCAGATAAATGTCCAAAACGATGATGCCACTGCTGAAAAGAGCTGGTAGAGGCAGCAACAGGGGCCGAGAGACTTGAGACGGTGGAATCGGAGGGAAGACGAAGCCAATCAAGCTCCCAGAGGTCATCATGGCATCGGGGGCCAACACCAAGCAGAGCGCCCGTGCTATGATCCTGAACAGAACAGGAATAAAAATCGAGTGACCCTACAACGAGAGTTAGCAATCTGACTACTAGAAAATAATTGCATGGTAAGTCGAGGAATATGAGCAACAAAAGGAACATGAAACGCTGAAGTGCTAAGGGTGCCTTGACTAGCGACTGGGAGGGGAGTACCATCAGCAGTAAGAACACGAGCATGTTGAATGGATGTCAAAGCGGAAGAACCATAAGTCATATGAAAGACGCTCCAGTATCAATAATCCATGAGGATGTACCTGAATAAGTAGGAGGTGGTAACTCAGTGCTACAAAAGTCAATCGCAGAACCTGCAGAACCTATCGATGAAGAATCCCCAGCAGCAAGCAGGCATCAGAGTTGCGCAATCTCATGCGAAGTAAAAGACGCAACTAAAGAGGTCGGGGTAGAAGGTCGGTTGATAGCACTCCTGAAAACCGTATGTAGAGTCAGCGTAGAGTGGTCACAAGCACGAGCACAAGTCACGCGAGTAGACGGAAAGCGGCCATGTCCGCGTGCAGAAGCCGCGAGAGTTGAGTAGAGCGGCAAGTCGACATAGATGGTGTCGACATGGAGTGGCGAGTCGACGTAGAGCGGCCACCACCACGCATGGAAGCCGTGAGAGGTGTCGACATAGAACAACAGCTGCCACGATTAGGCGAGCACCAAGTACCGAGGGAAGGCACATGTGCGAGACGGGATCAATATAGGGAACACCATCAAAATGCGCAGTAAGGCAAGGTAGAGAAGCTATGACCAGACAACCTTTCTTCTTTTACTCTCTTTTTTCTCCCTTTTTTTACTCTTTTTTTAATAACACAAGCTGAGCTCCACAAAGACCAAAACAAGACCCATGAACGAATGCCTCAGCTGCTCGCAGACGTTGGACGCAGCGAAACCGAAAGCCAGACAGATGAACGAATCCGGACAAAACAAGTAGAAACCAATCGCTTCCTCCCAATAGGAAACCGCCAGCAGCGGAAAGACCAACCGATGCGGTCGGCAGCAGCGCACCAGAGAGGCAGGGGACATCGGCCAGCGGAGAGCTGGAACCAGCGGGGACGGCGGCAATCGGAACCAACAGGCAAGGCGGCCGCGACTTGAATCTGAGGGCAACCAAAGGAGGCGCAGCAGAGCGACAGCAGCCGGGCGGCCACAAGCTGCCTATGGTGGCTATGCTCCGAGACAATCCTGGACGACGAGGAGAACTCAACACTTTCAGGGAACGAGCAGCAACAGTCTAAGGACCCTTCAAAGGGGTGACCACATGAGATCTCGGAGTAACAACGAGAATCGATCCAGGGCAACAAAAAGAGAGAGCAGCGACCGCACAAGCAGACGGCACGCGGGGATGGAAGAGCAGCACAACGTTGGCCAAAGAATAGCAACGACGGGGTGGATTTCAAACCGAGCACGAGTTGCGCGTGCGAAAAAATCCTAGTCTCTGATACCATGTTCAGGAATAAGCAACTTGGTATTCCAAAGAGGCAAAAGCCATCATATATACATGTACAGGTGGGAGACCAAAAGGACAATATGTAGGAGGCCAAAGGTCATCATAAATATAACTCTAACACTTATAACCCTGAATTATCTTATAATTCATACATAGAGAGCGGCTCAAGACACAACTGACATCAGGAATCACAATAGAAAAGGAAGTATGAAACGACCTGCTGCCGTTTCCCCCTTATAACAACAAAAATAACTCTGTAGACCCTGCCCATCTCCACCGCCTGCACCTTTTCTTAATTTTGATTGCTAGGCCTTGAACCAAAGTCTGAAGGTACCACATAATTAGCAGGAGCAATTTTACCAGGTCTTCCATCGAGTTTTCCTGAATCATGACCAAGAAGGCTGCCCACCAATCACTTAGGACGGAATCCAATTGGGTCATTAGCTTTGCTCTAGTATCCAGCACAATTTCCCATGAAATTTGTCTTGCAAGCAAGCATGAGCCCAGAGGGAGAGATAGGCTCTTGCTACTGGTGGCGAAGGGGGCACGATAATGGTCCTTACAAGGCTTTGTTGCTCTAAACAATCAGCTGCCAAACAACAGTTCAAGGAAGCTAACCAGCCAAAATACGTTACTTTTAGAGAGGTGGGTGCTAATTCTAGATTTACATCTAGCAAACAGCCAAGGTGGAACCCTAGAATAAAGCCTTGACGAATACTCCCTAGAGCTGGTCCAACACCAGGCACATATCATAATGTAGTAGTAAATCTGGTCAAGACTCCGGAGAGAAGTCTGTCTTAAGCTTCCTTTCCCTTTGAAGTTTATAGAAAAATCCTTTAGACAGGATCCTTTGGTATGCTTATATTTCATATTTAAGGCTCTTTTTCAATTGCTAAAATCAAAATTTACTTGTGAAATCGGTCTATGTCTATCCATTGCTAAAATGAATTTTTGCAAAGAGAATTGCAGCTACCCAAATGAGATTTAGATGTTACCAGAATCAATGACAACCCACTTTCCAGCTTGCTGGCCTTCTACACTAGGCATCAATATTCGATCAGAACCCTTCTGTTTCTGCTTTATCTTAAGAAAATAAAAAGGGACAATTTCAGTACCATATTAGTACGACTTGTGTGCATGATCACAAACTTCAAATGACATGGCATGGCCACTGAAGTGGGCTTGTAAACTCCATATGACACAGGCTAGCATATCCCAAAAAACATTGAATCACATCAATCATGAAAATGATTTAGATATAGTGAGGAGGCGGAGAAAATAGGGGGGGGGGGGGCAGCACTGATAATTAACATTGACAGTCCCTTCAGTCCAATCCACCTTTCAATCACCAACCAAACGATTTTGAAGCATACCCATGTGGTAATCTAACACACTACCGCGCCCAAGGAAGCACTATCATACATATTTATTCAACATTATTACACCCATCTAATGTTTCATCCACATTAGTCGCATGCACAATTAATCTATATTACTATTAGTCAGATTATTCCAAGAATACCAGCAGATGAGTCCACCAAAGCACTCAATATTAAATTAATAATTAGTTCAATGAGAAACAAAGCCTTGGACCCTAAGAGATTCCTGGAGCTAAAACTCGTTAAAATCATCCCTGGTTCCAATCATAGCATACTAATTACACAAAAATGATTCGCTTTCGCAAACAAATATTAGTCAAATCGTACATATAAAATCACACTAAATCAACAGAGACCACACATTGGTTCCCCAAACGTAACCAAAGAACCGAGGGGAGTCATAACGGGGGTTAGGGAGGCGTGCCTTGTACAGTATAGCCTGGGCGATGTTGCGGACGTGCCAGTCGGAGCGGCCGGTGGCGACAACCATGTAGTCCGCACAGGCGCCGCCCTGGAGCCCGCCCTCACCGACGGGGAACACACGCACGTCCCCCGCGCGGACGTCGTGCAGCACCTGCTCCACCTCTGGAAGTTCGATAAGCTCCGCCGGTCGAGCCCGCAAGGCACTGGCGGACGAGAGGAGGCGCGGAGGAAGCGGGCGCCATCGGCCCAGGGCTCGGGATCGCACGGCGGAGAGCATCATCGGCGGCGAAGGCAAAAGGGTTTCACTTCCGTCGGGTTCCTTTTTCTCTTCTTTTACAGATCGGAAAAAACCTATTTTCAAGTACAATAAGATTGGATGAGATTGATTGCATGAGATCGAGGAGAGAGAAAAGAAATGGACTCTAAGAGAAAGGATGATTGTACAGTTTTATACTATATCCATATTATTTAGAATCAAACTTATAACTAACATGTACAATAGGTATTAGTAAAAATATGATACTACTCCCGGTCCAAAATATAAGCATTTTTAGAAAGCTAATTTAGCTATCTAAAAATACTTACATTTTGAAACGGCAGTACTTTATTGACCATTTTACACTCTCACAGAGTGTATAAGAGCACGTGTTGCAGTTGACTCTTAACCAAGAGGCCACTCCTCTTCTCTCTCATTCAACTAAGAATAAATATATTACTTTAGTCTTATAGCTTGCTGACTGGACTTTATTGTATTTGTTCTAATGTAATAGCTAGCTTTAGCACGTGCTCCTAGGCAATTTGTGAGAGTAAAATGTGGGACATGAACTAATAAAGTAATGTGTCTCTTTTTTATCCCTAAATGTTGAATTTGTAAGTTTGTAAAAACCCACTCCTTATTTAAATCAGAATGAGTTTCCGAGATATTGGCTTCCGCCAACAGTGAATTATTAACTATCACATCCCACACATATTCTACATCATACATTATAGCTTGCAACTAATTCAGCTTTCGCTTATGGAGATCAGACGGAGCTCCCTCTGTTCCACAATGTAAGTTTTTTAGCAAACTGTTTTAGCTTTTTAAAAGGTCTTATATTATGGAATAGAGGTAATACTATTTAGTTTGTATATATTGGCTATTAGGTTATAGTGACATAGCGACGGTTTATAGCCTGCAGCAGGCTCTATTATTAAACTTGCTCCGATGCGGGAAATAGTGGATTGCTACAACCTGGTCTGATGCCCAAAATGCTAAAGTTTTAAAGCGTTTTTCGATTGGGGAGCACTAGGGGTCCCCGGAATAATTCCCTCCTTCTACTTCGTAGCGTGACACGTGCCCTCAAAATAGCCCCTAATTCTGCTTTTATTATAGAAGGACCTATTTTAGTACAAAATGTCTCATTTTTATTACATGTAGCAAAAAGCGCGTCAAAAAATAGAATAAAAAGACTGGACTATTTCACCGGAGACTTCGTCGAAGACCTCGCCTAAGGCTTTGTAGCAAAAAAGTTATACTAATGTAGACCTGACCTCGCCAGAGACTTTCCTCGGGATATCTCGTCTGAGACCTTTTAGCAAAAAAATTGCGCTATTGTAGCAAAACACTAAACAGTTGTAGCAAATAAAATGTCCAATTATAGCAAATCAAACTTCATCGGAGATCTCGTCAGAGACCTTGTAGCAAAAAACATTGTGCTATTGTAGCAAAAGCACAAAATGGTTATAGCAAAAAAAATGCCATTTTGTAAAAAACATTGTAGCATTTGAAGAACATCAATGTAGCAAGGTAGTAAAAGTCGTTGCCCAAGGTAGTAAGAGTCGTTGCCGTCGGTAGCAACGCCGTCGACCCAAGGTAGCAATACCAGTCACCGTATGTAGCAACTCTGGGCGTCGTAGGTAGCACAACATGTAGTCGTAGGTAGCAACGCTGGCCTTCGCATGTAGCAAAGCCAGACGCTGGGGGGAGCAATGTCGGCCTCCGCATTAGCAACATCGGCCTCCATGGGTAGCAACGGTGGTCGTCATAGGCAGGGGTGGAGCCAGGAATTGAACATAGGGGGGCGAGCTGAAGCTTAATTTTGGTGCACATAGTTAATCCACCTAGTTGTTATTTTTTCAGATTTTTGTGAGAAATATGTCTATTTGTGCATTTCTGGAGGCTAATTAAACCATTATCGTGGTCAAATTTGTTCAGTAATTTGAAGTGTTGAAGGGCAGAGTTCTTTTATATAGATTCTGACCCAAGTTCATTACCCTTAACATACGTTGAGTTAAGAAATGACTAACTGGACTACTATGCCGTAATCCAAATTAACAAAGCTAGCGCTAGCCTGGGTCTCCGGATGTACCTGAAATTTGAGTGCTTGAATTGACGATAGCATGGTCGACGGACTGGATCAACAAGGGCGACTAGAGGCCTAGAACGATGGCAGCATCATGCGGCCGTTTCTGAATGGTCTTCTAGCACGCCGGCATCTGACAAGCTGGAACATCGAGGATGCCAGCGGGCGGCGCGCAATGCATCTAGTTTTTTAGGGTACGGTCTAGCAGTTCACAGCTAGATCGATCGGTCTGATGGGAGCCAAACGAACGGACGATCAAGTCGCAGTTTCCATCTAGGCTTCCTGTCCCTAGACGATCGACGGAGAAGTGCAGATGGGCTGTTTTCATTGTGTGCTGGGCTTTGTTGCGTTTACAATATTGATTTGTATTTAATTGGGCTTAAATACTGATTAAGTGCGGCCATGAGTGCATATACTATGGCGTATAAAACATTGAGGGGGGCCAAAAGTTGGGGGGGAGGGTCTAGCCCCTGCTTGCCCCCCCTCCCCCCTGTCTTCGCCCCTGGTCATAGGTAGCAACTCTGGACGCCGTGGGTAGCATAGCTGGCTTACGCGGGGGAGCAACGCCGGTGCGCGTCGGACAAGGAGGTGGAAGAGAGAGGGGAGCAATGATGCAGAGTCCACGAGATTGGCCTCTGGCCATGCGTAATCGGGGAGGATGGCCTCCTTGTCGTCTGATGCCCCGAAAGATGCTGGTGGAGCAGCGCACGACGGGGCGCCGGAGCTCGTGATCGTGGGTGACCTTGGAGGCGATCGGGGATGGCTAGGAACGGCCCTCAAATCCGGTGAGGTGTAGGGAGGCAGGGACTTTGGCGAGTTGCAGGAGGCGGTGGGGAAGACGGGGCGACGGTCGCGGCTAAAAAAAGGAGGTGTTGGGCGAGCAGCGGCGGTGGTGAGGTGGAGAGAAACGGAGGCGGAGGAGGAGGGGAGGCCCGTCACCAGAGGAGTAGAGGTACGCGAGGAAGGAAATCGGGCTAGCGGCCAGCAAAGGTGCTGGGGATTTTTCACCCTCGAGTTGTTTTGCGTTAGGGAGAAGACGAGAGGATAAGGGGTGTGGCCTACAGCTGCACGAGTGTGCGAGGTAGAGCTGGGGGATGGAAATATTCCATCCTGCGGGTGGTGTGTATCATTTTCCTTTTCAATTTTGTTTTTCTCTTCATTTTATTTATATACTCTTTCTCTCCCAGAGTTTTTGGTTTTCTTTTTTTCATGTTCCTTTTATTTTTTTAGTGGTTTATATTCCTTCGATCTATATTTTTTCTTTGGCATCTTTCTATAAGAACGTTCTCATATGATATTTCTTGTGTTCACGAGTAGATGATGTTTACAACATCTCAGAGAATAGGAAAAGGAAAAAGGTTAGAATTGTAATATGTGCATTTGTATTGCATGCATCTAGCAGTTCAGAAGTCATTCATATCTAGCACTCTATTGAAATGGGTGCAATTTTATTGATATATTTTATTGATGCAAGTCAAAAGACATATATCAATATGTTATCAGTGGTACAGAAACAAAAAAAGAATAATAAATATCACGAAATGAAGAATTTCAAAATTTTAAAGTTTTGGTATTGAATTTGGCTCTAGTACCATGATGTCAAAGAATGAGGGGGTGAAATGGATCATATGGGCACCTAAAGGGGGTGAATATGTGCTACTTAAAGTTTTAATACTTTTTCAATTCAGACTTGACACAAAGGTAAATTCTCTAGATATGCAACTATGGTGAATTTACCTATATGCCAACCTAGCTACTAAACGAGTAAAGGCGGTGAGAGAAACGAGGTAACCGAGAGTGGAGCACGCAGAGACATGGGATTTTTAACTGCAGTTCCTTCCTTTTTAGGGAAGTACATCTGTATTGGAGGGATGGGCGCTACTAAGACCACCATGCCACAATAGGCCTCCCCCTGTTCTCCAATGGATCTCGCCACAACTAGCCTCGTCCACATTTCCACTATACGGTACCCTTCGAGGCGGGAACCAGCGCCTTTACAACGAGATCGAGGCACACATCTACAACTGAATTGGAGACTCTCGAGATGACAACAAGCTGCCACAATAAACAAGTTTATCACATAATGAAACCGGGATCTAGAAATTCGAATGAAACTCTAGGTTGAAGGGCCCTCAAATGAATGAGGGGGAATTGAAGATCTCTTTGGTGATGATGTAGATCAAGTCCTTCTCCTCCGATTCTCCAAAGATCGAAGCCTTCATATGGTTGAATGGGGAGATCTTGTGGAAATTGGAGCTCAATAGTACAACCCTTTTTATCAGATTCGAGAGACCCTAGGTTGAAGATGGGGAGGGGTATTTATAACCCTCCTGGAATGGAGTCGTTTGGAGTCAACTAGGCCCGGATAACCCGATCTGAGTTGGGGGCGGATAATCTGGCCGGGGCAAAAGTCCAGCCCGGAGCAAATAATCCAGGCCAAACAACTGCCCTCCTTACTTCCCGACGCGTTGATGGTCCTTAGTGAAATTTCCTAGGGCGAGATAATTCGGACCTTGGGAAGGGGCGGATTATCTGGTCAGGGGAAAAGCTCTGGCACTGACCAAATATCTAGGGAATACTCCCCCCCTTTCGCACGCCGCACACTTGGTCCTTAGATGATTCTTGGGAGGGGCAGATAATTCAGGTGCAGCATGGGCCGGATAATCTGGACCTGGGAAAACCTCTGGCCTAGTGCCAAATATCTGGCACAAAATCCGCCCCCCATAGAGCGTTGCACTTCTGATCCTTGGCTGATTTAGTCAGGGTGGATTATCCAGCCTAGCCTAGGGCGGATTATCTAGCCTAGAATCCTTCTTTTACTTAATTTGACCAGGAGCTCTTTTGAGGAGAATTATCTACAACACTCAACGCACAATTAAACTATCCTTGGTATTGTTATCTAACATGCAAAACACTAGGGTTTATGGAATGGTCTTTTAATCTCCCTCCTTTTTGTGTTAGATGGCAATATTAGGATTGGCAATAAAGCACATAAGCAAAAAACAACATGTACCCAAAAGCATAATGAGGCTCCCCCTAAATGTGTGCATACAGGTAATTTGCATTGGAATATAAGTGGACAACATATAGGTTCAAAGTCCCTTCATGATTTGGATACATTGTGCAACTAAAAATATTGAGGCTTTGAGATGAAGATCATACCAACCATACAATTTGCCTCAACCAACTAAAGATAGATCAGTATGTCTCAGAAGATAAATCCAATACCTCAATAGATGAATCCATATATAATCCATAAGCCTCATAGAATAATTCCATATATGAATCCATAGCAAATACAAAAACCACTTCTTCTCCCCCTTTGTCATCAAAACACCAAAAAGGAAAAGGAGCGATAGAGAGATGGTACTACGGACCCAAGATTACAAGAAGTAAATAATTAAAAATATTGAGTGTGTTTTCCATAACAAAAGATAGGCGAGAAAAACCAAAAAGATCCACAAAGAATCGACTCTTCACAAAGAAGAGGGCGGTGGCCGAGGGCTTGTTCGTTTGCGGCCCCAAAGTTCTCTAGCGAGTGCATCGCGGGCCCCGACTTGCATGTAATTGCCGCATTTCGCAAAGTTGGGCTGCCAACTATCGAGAGGGGCCATTTTGAGGAAAACTCTTCTTACCCCTACCAAATTCAAACATTCCGTCAAACTGCCCCATGAAGTAGACGCTTGGGACCCTCATGTCAGTAATCTGTCTGTGCCGAGAGTGTCAATGCGACAACTGAAGGAGATATGCCCTAGAGGCAAATAATAAATAGGTTTTTATTGTCATATCTCAATTAGTTTATAATAGTTTCATATTGTGCTATAACTATGCCAAGTAGAAACATTGGTATAGGTGTGGTATGAAACAACAAAGTCCCTAGTAGCCTCTATTCATACTAGTTCGTTGGTCACGAAGATGATCTGGGTTTCCAGATCATGGGCATGTATGCCGACTGACAACGGGATCATATCATTGGAGAATGATGTGATTGGACATTCCTCGAAGGATTGCAACATGATCAAGTCATATAGTTCATTGTTGCAACAGCTATACCTAGACTCCTTCTCCTTAGACCGTGAGATGATATCAATCACAGTCTCCCGAGAGTGCTTAGATAGCATCAAGCACCACTTGGTAATACAATGGTTATAAAGGTGTGTTTAGGTACTCAGAGGAACTGTAGAGGCAATATATGTCAAGAGCGGGATTTGTTCACCCACATGACGGGTAAAGATACATACAGCCGGCTTGGTGAGATTATATCTATAAATGTTGCAACATATGACTAGGTCACGGGGATGTAATATCACGGTAACAAGAAAATGGAACTTGTTGTGAACAAGATTGAACAAGGTATGGGATACCAATGATCGGATCTTGGACAAGTTGTATCGAGAAACAAAAGGAAGAGGATGCTACGTTTAGCGGTTCAAACGACATTGTCATCAGGAATGCATAGGGGTCACATGGACATCCCTGGTCCCTCTGTTGATCATTGATACAGATCATGTCTAGAGCATTCCCGAGCCATGAGAGGATACACTTAAGGGTACGATGAGAGCGATCATTCGTAAGACGGAATCACAGTAGAGAAAGAGAAATCTGGAATCGTTCCACGGAGAGATCTGAAGTTGTTCGGAGAAAGAATAAAGGAAAAGACCGGAAAAGTGTTTTCGGATAAATGGGAATTTAAATATATATTTATTATATGTTAATTATGAATTAATATATTCTAAATAATATTTAAGTTAAGATTTATAAGGACAACTTTTTTAGGCCAAATTCCGGAGGGAAAAGGCTTAGAATAAAAGCTGTAGAAAAATAAAGGGAAAAAGAAAAAGAAACAGCCCACGTGGGCGGTTTTTATTAACCGCCACACGGGGGCAGACCACAGCCGTCGGGCCTGCTCGACCTGGCCCACACGGGCGCCAGGGAGCTGATCCGTGATGACCCACACGTATAGGGGGTGTATCGCAGTATTTTCGAGGGAAGTGAAACCCAATTTATTGATTCAACACAAGGGGAGCCAAAGAATATTTATAAGCCTTAACAACTGAGTTGTCAATTCAGCTGCACCTGGAAACAATCTTGCTCACAGCAGTTTATCCCCATGAAAGTGTTCCCCATGAAAGCATGGTTCTGCTAATCCCCAACAAATAAGTGCAAGCATATACAACATAAACGACACAATGGTTCAAGTTTATTAAGGGCAAGAAAAATAAAGTGTGCCATCAAGTTCGTGAGAGCTTTAATCACTAGTTTTCTCATAACCAGTTTAATTTGGAAGGTAAACAAAAACATGAATATACTTGGAATAGCATATGCTAGTAGGTAGGTACGGTGGACTCTTTGTAATAACTTGGTTTAGGGAGTTTCATGCATGAGTGGAACTCATACTTGGTTGTGGAGGCTAGCAAAAGACTGGGAGCGACAAACTAAGAGAGAAATAATGGCCATAATCATGCAGAGCGACAAAACATCATTGATCAAAGCATAAAGAGATACTACAAGTTGAAAACTAAAGGATCATAAAGGCTTATGGTGACTTGAGATAGTCATAACATGGTGTGAGCATGCGCCAAGTCAACCCAAATAAAGCATCAAAGGAGAATACCACTATACTATGCTTTAATATGCTAAAACAACGCATGATTCATCCAAGGCACATTAAGAAATCTCAATTGTTTATAACAAATCATGCTACAGCAAATAATACTAAGCATAAAGCCAAAACAATACCAAGCATGGCATGACAAAGCATAGGCCACAGTCAAAAACAAGCTCTCTTTACCACTTAAGTATGAGCTTTCCTACTCTTTTTTTCCAAACCAAACCAAACTATTTGAAAACCAATTTTTTTAGAAAACTAAGCAAACAAAAAAACCAAAACGAAAACGAAAAAGAAGATGCTCCAAGAACAACGCAACTGTGCATAAAACAATAAAAATGAAGCGTTTGGAAGAAACCTGGGATTTTTATTGATGAAGAAGGGGATGCCTTGGGCATCCCCAAGCTTTGACGCTTGTACTTCTTGGATATTTCTTGGGGTGACACACATGGCATCCCCAAGCTTGAGCTTTAGTCCATCCTTCATCTCATTACTCATTCCTTCCAAACACCTGAAATTTTTCCTTCATACAAAACTTCACACAATCTTTATTAGCAACATTAGTACACTCAAGATAATAAGTCCTTAGGTTCAGTTCTAACACCAATAAAATTCCATTAGAACACTAGCTACTGAAGTACTTCCCTCAAAAAGCTCAATTCCCCAAAAGAACTCAAAAAGGAACCAACAAGAAGCAAATGCAGAAAATGGCAGAAAATTGTCAAAACAGACCAGCAGGTAAAGACGAATTTTTTCGAAGACCTTCTGTTGCTCAAATCAAAAAGTGTTGAGCTAACGTAAGTTAGATAACAACCTGGGGCAGAAGCAAAAAAATTCACGCCTCAAAAAGATGTTCAGATATTTTACACAAATTTTTATGGTGAAGCACAAAAATCTGTTTCAGGACAGCAACTTTCCCAATCATTACTTCTCTCTCATTAGAGGTTACTCTTGGCACAAAAAGCAAATAAAAAGGATAAGGAGAGGTTATTACTGAAGTAATAACTTCTAAGACTCATCTAAAACTTTTGGGTTATCTCCCAATAAGTATTTTTCTTTAACGCCTTTAAGTTAGGCAAAAGCAAAAACTGAAAATGGATAAAAATAGAAGTAAGCAGAGATAATCATGGTGAAAACATTGTTTTGTTCAATGAAATCCTTTTGTTAACAAGGTTGATCAGGTCTTGTTACCAAAACAATTTCATATGAGACAAAACTTTGTATTCCACTAATGATTATGTTACCTCAACCTTGATAGCAATGGTCCCAATCATAATAGTTTCAAATTTTTCTCTTGGTATGGGACAATATATTTCTCCAACTTGAATGCCCTCAACATGTTCAATTGAATTCAAAACCATAAGTCTATCAATCTTCTTGGGGAAATAGATAGTATGTTCCTTGTCATTGACATTGAAGGTCACCTTCCCTTGATTACAATTAATAACAGCTCCTGCAGTATTAAGAAAAGGTCTCCCAAGAATAATAAACATATTATCATCTTCAGGCATAAAAGTTTGAGAGGATACTCTCATAAGAAATAAGAATTGAAGTAAAAGAGAGCATCAAGAAGGGTATTCAAAACACATTTAAGTCTAACCCACTTCCTATGCATAGGAATCGTGTAAGCAAATAACAAAGTGACAGGCATAGGAAGATAAAACAAGAGCAACTTCAAAACTTTCAGCACATAGAGAGGTGTTTCAATACCATGAAAACTTCTACAACCATACTTTCCCCTCTCATAATAATTTTCAGTAGCCTCATGAATAAACTCAACAACATAACTATCACATAAAGCATGCTTTTCATGATCTACAAGCACTAGAGCTTTATCATAAACGTCTTCAAAAGAATCCTCAGGAACATAACAATCATCCTTCTTTAGTAAGCATGGGGGACAATCAAATAATGTAAGGGATAAAGAGTTACTCTCATTAGAAGGTAGGTATGGGTAGCTAATCCATTCTTCCTCCTTTTGTTCATCACTCTCCTTCTCTTTTTCATCTAATGAGATTTTAGGTTCATCAATTTCTTCTTCCATAGGATCCTGCAAGGCATTAGTCTCTTCCATTTGTGGAAAGCATCTATTAAAATATTCAAGAATATAGCCATTTTCATCCTTGTAATTATCAAAGCAAAATTTAAGTATACCATAAACCTCATACTTATAAGGAGAATCATCAATATTTTCAAGCAAACTAGCAAGTTCAAATGCACCCTTCCAAGCAATAAATTCCTCAATTTGTTCCACATCATAAAGGTCATAATTTCCCTTAACATAGGAAGATATGGTAACATTATCATTATACTCACATTGAAAAGGGAGGTGTTTGTACCTCCTATAGTAACAAGATTTATCAAGGCAATAAGTAACATTATAAGTAGAGCACACATTTCTAGCAATGGTATACAATCTATCAATTTGTCCCCATAAGTGTTTCCCTTTTTGTGACAAGCGGTGTTCCTTATAATAATATTTTTCATCTTCCGTGAACCCACCTTTCCAATAAGATTCAGTTTCAAAGAAACCAACCATTGACAACAAGCATGATAAGGCAAGACAATAACAGTCCAACGAAAATAACAACTAGAGTAGGAACTAATTTTTTTTGTATTTTTGATAAAGAAACAAGCAAACAAGGAGAAAATAAACTTAGCTTGAACAATAGTGAATCCAAGTGGACTTGATAAATAAAGCTATGCTCCCTGGCAACGGCGCCAGAAAATAGTCTTGATGGCCCACAAGTATAGGGGGTGTATCACAGTATTTTCGAGGGAAGTGAAACCCAATTTATTGATTCGACACAAGGGGAGCCAAAGAATATTTATAAGCCTTAACAACTGCGTTGTCAATTCAGCTGCACCTGGAAACAATCTTGCTCACAACAGTTTATCAGTAGCAACAGTTTTGTAGTAGGAATAGTAAAGTAGCAGCAGTAGTAAAGCAAAGACAGCAGTAACAAAAGCAATAAACATTGTGATTCGAGTGCGGTAGGCATAGGGATGGATGGACGGGCATTGCATGGACAAGATAATTCACATAGCAATCAGAACATAGGGTAATTGCAGATAAATAAGATAAAGCATACAAGTACTAGACAATCCTAGCCATGTGTTCCATATATAGTCATACGTGCTCGCAATGAGAACTTGCACAACATCTTTTGTCCTGCCAGCCCGTTTGCAGCGGGGCCTCTAGCGAACTACTGACAATTAAGGTGCTCCTTTTAATAGAGCACCGGAGCAAAGCATTAACACTCCATGAACACATGTGATTCTCACATCAAAGCCTTTCCCTTCCGATTATCCCGATTTCTGTCACTTCGGGGCCATAGGTTCCAAACAACAACGTGTGTATACAACTTGTAGATAAGACCAGAAACAATACTATCATAATGAATCAATAACATGTTCAGATCTGAAATCATGGCACTCGGTCCCTAGTGACAAGCATTATGCACAACAAGTCGCAACAAAGTCATAAAGCACTAATAAAAGATACTAGGCACCATGCCCTGACAATCTGATGCCATTACATGAACGATCTCATCCAATCCCTACCATCCCCATAGCCTACAGCGGGGGATTACTCACTCATGGATGGGGAAACATGGATGGTCGATGGAGATGATGGTGGAGATCGATGGAGATGGCTCCGGAGGCACTTCCCCGTCCCGACAGGGTTCCGGAACAGAGACTTTGTGTCCCCCGAATCTCCCCTTCAGCGATGGCGGCGCTGCGGAACTTTTTCTGGAAAAACATCGACCCCCCCCGGAGTTTTTAGGTCAGAAGGCTTCTTATAGGCGAAGAGGGAGACCGAGGGGGTGCCTGGGGCCACCACACCATGCCCTGGCGCGGCCAGGCCCATCCCGCGCCTGGGGGGAGGGTGTGGTCAGCCCCTGGCCCTCCTCCGTCTCGTATTCTGGCTCCTGGAGTGTAGCATCCCAATTGTCTAACAATTGCAATGCTACTAGCCTAGTCTATATAATGACTACTTCAAATATATAATTGTTGCATCATCATTATATCATGCTCATGTCATCATGCCTCCTTGCATTTGAGCATCGTATAAAACCCTTTTTCCATTTGGTTCTTATCTCATATGCATTGTTAATTGTATTTGCCTCTTGATATTGTATTTGCCTCTTGATATTGCATTTGCTTCTTGATATATTGTTTAAATGCCCAAGTTGAGCTGGGGGCATATCTTTTATTAACTCCACCACCTTTTCTTTCACCACCTTATAATTCCACCATCCAACTAAATATGAGCTTGGCATTTATTGGTTTTACTTCTAGCTCATGTGGGTTGGGATGGATCCAATCCTTTTCCACATGCTCTCATATTAGCATCATGTTGTTTTCACATCATTGATATATGAGAGCCACTTGGCCACCTTTGCATGCCTTGTGAGTGGGACCCTTTCTCCTAGCTTCCATATGGATTATCATGGAATTATGCTCATGTTGGAATATTTTGGGACTATTGATCATCTAGTGGAACATACACACTAGCATGTCCCATTTTATTTCAAACATGGCCATCTCCATCTATTCCACTTGGGACCTTCCTTTTAATTCTTTTTGCTTGGCTTTTATCCCAATTTTGGGAATGCATAATAATAATGCCATGTGATAATATTGTTTTCACAAGAATCAACATGGCAATAAATATTTTGCATGGGCCATGCAAGTACCACCTTTTGTTTGTCATTTGGATTTTATTTGGAATTTTGAGTGGATCATCTCTACCTCTATCCTTCTTTTGGGCTTGGTCTTAGTTGATCTTGCTTAAAACCATATCACCACCTCTCCCTCTTTTTGGTCTAGCTTGGGTTTGATCTTGTTTTTGCTTGAGCTTGCCAAAAGGAGAACCATCTCTCTCCCTCATCTAACCCTAAACCCTACCCCCTAATCATCTAACCTACTTACCCCATCATCACCATACCCCATCCTAGCTAAACCCTAAACCAACCCCACCCCCACTTTTACATCTATGCCGAGCTCTTCCACCGGCCCCACTGGCCCCTCTCTCCTTAAGCCCCAACCCTAGCTACCCCAAGCCCTAGCCCGAGCCTACCACTCCCTACCCTAGCTAATCCGAGCCCCCTCTCCTCTCTCTCTGCCACAAGGGGCACCCGAGCCTACCACCTCTCTGGCCTCACCTACCCCACCTGGAAGCCACCCCCCTGCCTGCCCTGCCCTGCCCGACCGAGCACGTGAGGAGAAAGGAGAGAAAGGTGGCACCGAGCCACCTTTTCATCCACCCACCTCCCCACGACATCTCCCTCTCCCTCTCCTTGCCTCCACTCCACGGCACCCTCTGCCTCTCCAGATCTGGCCGAGGCGCCGCCATCCTCTCTTCCTCCACCGACACCACCTCTCCTCTCGGCCACTGCTACCCCGCTACTGCCGCTCGCTGCAAGCACGCCGTGGAGGAGGCTGCAGACCGAGGAGGTCCTCACAACAGCCTGGAGCACGACGCCGAGGAGGAGGAGGCTCACTGCACACCGCCGCCTCGCTGAAACCCTAGATCTTCGGCCGCTCGCACGCTGCCGCCTGATGCGCCGACCCGATCCGACCACACCGACACACCGGTGAGCCACGCAACCTCCCCGACATGGTCCCCTTCGCCGAGCCCAGATCCGCCGGACCCACGCCGAACGCCTTTCCGCTCTTTTTTGTGTCTACCGCCTAGCATCGCTAGCCTCATCTAGCCGCCGCAGCCGTTCCCCCAGCCTACCCCAGCCCACCCAGCGGCTCCGCCACCATGAGCCCTAGGTCCCCGGATCGATCCGCTTCGCTTCGTCACAAGACCGATCGCTTCGTCAGCGCAGAGGAAGATCCACGGCATCGCGTGCACGCGGCGCTTAACCCCTGCACTTTTGTTGCATCAACCCGCCCGCTAGGCGCACTTGTCGGCTACTGTATTTGCAAAAAGGATCCCAAGTTTTGTATACTTAACCCGCGATCCCCAACCGGGCCACGTGGTCGATCAACCACGTGGACCCACGTGTGCTCGCCCCACATGTCACTCTCGGCTAGGTTAGCTCATGGGAAAATCTTTCCTGCAGGATGCCCAACAGAGAGGCCCTTTATCCACGCATCGTGGCTCGAGCTGAACTGAGTAACAAAAGTATTTCCTGTATTCTGTTTTAATTCAAACCTTTTCAAAATTAATTCAAATTCAAATTTAATTATGTTTTTAAATAACTTTTAAAATCTAAATCCAAATAATACAAATAATATATGCTTTGAAATCAGAAAATGTGAGGAATTCAAATATGCCATCCAAAATATATTTTGAACACTTTATTTTCCAAGTTGATTAAAATTACAATAAAATGCCCTTTTCCCTAAATAAATTAATAACTTTTGTTTTATAACTCCAAATTTAACAAATAATATGTCTAAAATGTTTAGCTCGACGAGACCTTTCTGTTTATGCATTCCTTTATCTGTTTTGCAGCATGCATCATATAAATATAAGGTGTACAGCAACTAATTTGAGTATAAAATATGATTAAAACCCCATAAAATGATTTAATCTTGTACTTCACACCTCACCCATGCCATGCTACTTTAATGCCATGCAAATTGTGCATCATTCATCATGGCATGATTGTTTGCTTGATGCATTTTATTCATATGCTTGTGCACTTTATTTATGTTGGCCCTTGTTTGTTTGGTTCTTCTCCGGATAGACGCTGAGCAGGGGATATATCAAGATACCCAGGAGCACTACCCAGATCCATCCCTTGCTTCAACTGAGCTGCCAGGCAAGCACTACCACATGCTTGCATACATATAGTACCTATTGCCTCTATCTTATTCTTGCATCATTGAGTCGCGATTGCATTAAACTGAATCCCAAGTATTGCATAGCCTTTACTTTTAAACCCCACCGAAACTTGTTCCTCCATCCCATGAGCCCTTACTACAGGAGTTGTTTGAGCCATGAAGTCGAGAACAAAGATGTGTAGGGTATGTGAGTGTCGATGGATAACGAGGTACCTATACAACTTAATCTGAGTAGTTATGGGATAACTAATGAAAGTGGCATCGGTGAGCCATATTCGCTATTTGGTTTTTCAGCTCACTTGTGTCCTGTGGGACCCCGAGTACTTGATTCCTGTTCTTGAATATTCGCTATCCACATCCGGGAGGCTTATGAACCCCCGAGCCGTAGCTTGATTCATTCTTATTTCTTGGGGCCACAAACTAGTTTGAGGTTTTATTTACTATCCTGTACTTATGCCATGCTTTATCGCTTTATTTAAATTGTGCGAGGTAATCGCACATCGCATCGCTTAGGAAAGCGGAGTGTTTTCATGTCGACAAGCCCACCACATTTTCGGTTCCCTGCTCACAGCCATTGAGGTAAACCTTGAGTCCGTCTCGAGCCGCCAAATTGCTATGGTAGCTTAATGGGTGGCCTCAAATATTTCTCAATCGTAATTGCTTTGTCGTGATCGCCGCTGGGTTTTGATTTGGTTTTTCCGAGGCATATCGAGTGTGTGTTATTTGTGCACCCTCAGGTAAAACTTTCAAAGCCGTGTCCGCGGTTATGGACGACTTGGAGCACAGTTCTCGATCATAGACAAGCATAACTAAAGTACCGCTATTAATTTGACTAGACTAGGAACCTGACTAGTAAATAGTGCAATACTCATGGAATGGATAATAAAACTGCCAACGGATGGGGGTTGTTCGTCCGCTTCCTCGCCGGTAAGCGAGGAGGAGGATAGATCTGTAAGATTACCACTATAATCTGTTATTATTCACGAACATCCGCCTATCTTTGGTTAGGCGGATGGTTAGCAGTATCTATAGAACTTAGGGTTTATCTTTTGCAATTGCGTCACCCTGTGTTGTGTCCCTTTAGAGGCATAAAGACTTGCCGAAAATTACCCTAGGGTCTCACACGATAAATTATTGGTTCAGATGAATGTACACTCAAGATGGATACCGGGTGGAAGAGACGACGATGTGGGCAACGATCACGGTGTAGAGATTCCGGGAACGGGATCCGTGAGATCTGTGGGCGGGATGTGCTTATTTATGGGGCATCTTATGCCGATTTGCTTCTTATCCGCATCGATTTTGTCTTCCGCTTTGATACTGATGTTTGATGTATGAGGAGATATCCTAAACTATTATATCTATCTAGGATAATTGGATCTTGCCGTATGCGTTATATTTTCTTTCTTTTTAGATGGAATGGCTCGATGTACTATTGTATGGTGGCTTGCATACATACTCATTTGTGTATGTAGTTGATCCCTTCGCCGACACGTCACTGCTCTTGTCCTGATGTTTGGAAATGGTTAGGACGGCCGAAAGGTCTACCTGTGAGTGGCATTTGGGCCCCACCGTACTATTTCAACCATTTCTGCTCATCCAGGCTTGTAACTAGGAGCGTAATTCACCGAGGTAGTTACATGGAGTCTTCTGAAAAATAGGCACTTTGGCTTTTGTCTCGTCCAATTCCGAGAATATTCATTTTCTGACTTTCCTGGAACCAAAAACAGCAGAAAATAGGCAGTCAATCGTGGCTCTTGTTAATAGGTTAGTCCAAGAAATCATATGAAAAGTACTCCAAAGTGTGGACAAAACACAAGAAAGTGGATAAAACCAAGCATGGAGCATCAAAAATTATAGATACATTTGCAATGTATCAGGTCGCCGGAGCGAGCCGACCACCTGCTCACCGCGCTGGGCACACGTATGGCCGATTAGGGTGGGGCGACGGCTGGTGGCCGCCAGGCACTCGCCCACCCGTTCGCCAGCAGGTCAGAGACTGGAAGCGAGCTGGGCCGCGGTGGTGCCCCAGGCCACCCGGCTGCTCCTGGCTTTTGCTGCTATGCTGTTTTGGGCTGCCCAGATTCGGCCCATCCGGCTGGGGACGAAAATTCCTTTATTTCCTATTTATTATTAGTCCCACATGGCTAACCCAATGGGGAGGGCACACCCCCTACGCCTATATAAAGGGGTGACCATGGGTGGGATTAAACACAGAATTTGGAGAAGTCCTTTGGTTGACTTCCTCCTTCCCTCTCTCTCTATACCTTGTGACCATGGCTCCAAGTCTGGGTTGTGCGATCAAGGCACACCTGCAGCACACCGTTGCGCTACAGGGATTCCTAGCCAGATATCAACTTCCGCACTCCCGAAGGGATCAGGGAGCCGGAGGTCTCATCGTGCACCAGATGTGTACGAAGACATGAGGCGCAACACTTGGGGCGCTTAAATGTCGTGAGCCGGAGCTGTTGCACGATGAAGATCAAGAAGGAGCAAGGGGTGACCTACGAGGAGCTTCGCGACCTTGAGGTCGGCTACGAGTACGACTACTTCAACCACGTTCCTGTGGAACTTTAACCGCGTATGGTCTACAAGGGTATGTATTCTCTACGCTCCGGCCGTTACCGCATTACTACATAGATAGATCCTAGGTAGTTTTTGGGGTTACATCGTAGGAAACTTTTTGTTTTCTGCTGCGATCCCCAACAGTGGTATCAAAGCCGATCTATGCGTAGGAGTGTTGTGCGGGCATTGATCCCTTAGTTGTTACCCTCTAGCGTGTACTTGTTTATATCGCGATATTGTTTGATGAAGCGGCCCGAACCAACCTTACGCGTATTCGTACGCGAGACTGGTTCCACGCTCAACGTACGGCTTGTACCGTATAAGTGGCTAGCGGGTGTCTGTCTCTCATTCGATAGTTGATATAGCATTTACAACGGAGGGCCCCGGAAGGGGTGTAGTATAGACAACTATTGGATCCATGTTGTGGTTGGAAAGTTCGTAGTTTAGAAACGGTTCTAGTGCAAAAGCCCTAACAACCACGTAAAACTTGCAATAGATAAAGTAGAGGCATCTAACTTTATTTTGCAGGGGGGCATGTGATTATGATATGGCATTGGTCGTTACAAAGGTAAAGTAGTTTACTTTTCTGTTACTAAGTAGTATAGTGATAGTCATCGTTCCAATGAACGACCTGGTGGAGGCATCGTGGACTTGGCGTCAAACCAAGGGCAAGATGGAGATCATGCCGGAGCGCTCGATGGAGATCAAGGCGCAAGAAAGACCATATCATATCACATTTATAGATATGATGTTGATACCTGTTTTACATCTTATTGTGTGCTAGTATTTAGATACTCAACGGTAGCAAATAAGATAATCCCTATTTAATTCCAATGTTCCGTGTTCCCCTTGTGTGTGCACCACCAAGAAAGTTCTCCGGTATGAGGCGCCCTGCAGTGAGTAGGGGTCAGACATATCTACATTCACATATAGTGGGTGTAAGCCATGTTGCACAACGAATATGCACAAGTTAGATTTGGCGAGCCTAGCACGCCATAGAAGCGTGGCCTCGGAACACAACAGATCGAAAGATCGAGCATGAGTCACATGGATGATGTGATTGGCATTAGTGAATGACTACCTTTGATAATGCACTGATGGCTGTGTAACACGGGGGAGGTGCAGAGGATAGGGATCATGCGATCACTAAAATCGTCCAGGGGATGACAATTTTAGTGGAGACCAATTATAAATTGATCTCTTATTATAAACTTAGTCTAGATGTCTATTTGCAAATATCTTAGTAGACCTTGGCCTATCCTATTGAGGTCCTTTGCGACCATGGGAATATATTGCTTAATGTGAAACTTAGCAAAAGGGTCCAACTTCATAGATTAATACCCACGCCTGAGGGATATCCTCGTAAAAGGTGATCCTCTCTTCTTGATACAATAACCATTAGGAGATAATTCGATGACTCCGGATTGTTTGCAAAAACACTTAGTGATCTTGCATTAGAGTTGAGAACTCTTAGAAGGGCTTGATTGCAAATGGAGGTCATGGATGAAAAGGTATATGTAAGATATACAAATTATAAATGTGGTTCTTGCAAAACTCATTGTAGTTTGCAAAGTATTTGATACTTGTCCCGTTTTGTGAAAACAGGAGGATCTGCTTGAGAATTGCTGGCTTTGAGGCAACGTGACTTGATGACGGCAAGCAAAATAGTTGATGGCCGACATCACCTCTTTCCTCAAAGTTTATCATTTGGATTAGTCGACTTGAATATAATTTTGTAATCCTTGTTTGTGTGTCTCGCTTTTGGCAAGACAATTATTCATATGAACACGTTACAAGCTCGTTGTACTATTCTTATGAACAATACCATTATGGTCACATTATGATTACAAATAAGTTATTCTCATCACTATGTTAATGATAATAGTTTAAACATTTATAAAGGATTAGAATGCTAAAAGATATCCAAAGTTTAATAATGAAATGACACTACAGTTTAAGTCATTTTGGTTATTGCAGGTTCTTTATGAAAGATTGGGGTCCTAGATGCTTAATCTAGAGACTTTGCAAAACCATGCCTCTTGGGCAGAATGACTAAAACTCCGCATTCTGGTAAAACGGTGATATGCGAAGAAATGTTGAATCTTATACATAGTGATGTATCGTATTTTCAACAAGTAGTGGAAATCATTTATTGTGGACTTAAGTGAATAAGTGTATTTACTTGATGAAACATGAAGTTCGAAATGATTTGAATTGTTCAAATGAGTTCGGAACAAAGGAGGATATTGAAATTAACGAGAATATGAAGTCTCTTTGATTTGATCGACATGACTGAAATATTCAAGTCAAGTTTAGCATAAAAGGAACTTGTGAAAGATGTTTCACAAATTATGATAATTGGATGAATTCAAACTTTGTTGAAATATCTGAACATCATAATCATTATGTATTAAGATACATATGGTATATTATTATTATCTCTCATAGGGGTTATAGTTATCGTTTAGAGTTAGAGATCAAAATAAGCAAACACTCATTTGAAATACAAAGGAACATCTAAAGATTCGTGGAAACAACACCATAAGTGTTATGGCAAGTTCGAGTTTCTGGAGATTTCGATAAGTCGAAGTCGTGGCGAATAAACAAGTCTTTGTAGAGCATTCTTAGGAAGCTATGAATGCATCTTCCACATAAGGGGCAAACCTGTTGTTGTCCAAAGTTGATGTGTCTTGATGAAGATACAGGTGGAAGAAAGTAAAAGATCAAACAAGGTATTTGGCCTTACCTCTAGATTGTTGAGTGGCGCAGCGGAATTTGTTCCGTAAATCCAAACTCTACAAATAGAGGAGAAACCAATGATAATGATCATAAAGTTTTGGTGAATACTTTTGCTAAAGGAAGTAGAATTCAACTATATATTCTACAAGTTTGTAGAATTATATTGTTGATTCACTTGTCATGTTTTGAACAAGACATATCTACGAATTACAAAGAAGCGTGATGGACCTAAGTACGAGAAATGAATTGTCATTGAAATCTCGTTAGTGGAATTCTCGATTTGATGATGATCAAGGAATTTTGGAATGTCCAAGATTATCGAGAGGACTTGGATTTGAGTGGGAGAAAATCAGCTTGGCTAATTCATAATATGTAGCTGACATATTTTGAGTGGGAGCTAAGTGAAATCCCTGGATCTCAAAAATGAATGTCATATTTGAGTGGGAGCATGAAATCATTCTGTGATATGTGGACGGCATATATGAATGATGTGATTGGTGTTAAAAACATTCAAATAGGTAAATAAGGATGAAGTTGAAGTTATTAAAAAATAAGATCTATCGAGATAGATTGGTGAGTTTAATAAACACTATATGTCGAATGGTTCTTGGACTTGATTCTGAAAGATGTTCAGAATGTCCTAAGCAAGATTCTGAAGTAGCTCAGAATGGAACAAGGTAAGAAATTAGTTCTTGCTATATGAAGCATTGAGTATTGCAACTATGGTTGAAAGAAAGAGATGTGTTGCATCTCCTATGCCTCAGTCATAGGTTCTTCCATATAACCATGTTGTATACTCGACATAATGTGACCTGAGGTTCTGGTTGGTAGGACAAAGTCTTAACTGTAAGAGCATGTCTTTAAGTGATTCATGAGTTGATCACAGAACCAGAATTAAGTTTGTACATAAATGGCAAGAAGCAATGTAAGTGGCATAGATGCATTTCATGCACTAGGATCTACATAGATATAGAGGGTGTAGAGGGTGTATGATGATGTGATGTATGATGACCCACAAGTATAGAGGGTGTATCGCAGTATTTTTAATAAGTAAGAGTGTCGAACCCAACGAGGAGCAGAAGGTGCTGGCTAGTGGTATGGATCAGGAATTCTCTGCAAATACTCAGCAAACGGATTTTTAGGGGTTTTCGATAAAGCAAGTAAACAAAGTACGAGTAAATAAAAGACAGTAGGAATAAATGCAGCAAGTGGCCCAATCCTTTATGCAGCAAAGGACAAGCCGGTTGTATTACTTAAGATGACCAAACGTTCTCGAGGACACATGGGAAGACTGTCAAGTGCTTTCGCTTCATATAGTTGATTAATCTTCTCTAGCTTGCTAAGTGTTGTGTGGGTGAACCTGTGCTAATGTACCTCATCCAAGACTAATACATACTTGTGATTATACCCCTTGCAAACATCCGTAAGTACAAGAAAGTAATTAAGGTAGAAACCTAACCACAACTTTAAACTCTAAGACCCTTACGTCCCTTATGCAATGGTTTCCTAACGGGGTTCAGGTTTCATCACTCCGCAACCCTACGATTAGTAGCCAAATACACAATGCATTCCCCTAGGCCCATATAGGTGAAGTGTCATGTAGTCGACTGATACATTGCAAATGTATCTATAATTTTTGATGTTCCATGCTTGGTTTTATCCACTTTCTTGTGTTTTGTTCCAACTTTGGAGTACTTTTCATAGGATTTCTTGGACTAACCTATTAACAAGAGCCACAGTGCCAGCTGCATGTTTTCTGCTGTTTTTGGTTCCAGGAAAGTCGGAAAATGAATATTCTCGGAATCGGACGGGACAAAAGCCAAAGTGCCTATTTTTCTAGAAGACTCCTGAGCGAATCACGAGATTTGAGGAGGGCTGGGGTGGCCACACCACCCCTGTGCACGGGCTGGGCCAGCTGTGCCCGGGCATGGTGTGGTGGCCCTGCACCCCTCGGTCTCCTCTTCGCCTATAAGAAGCCTTTCCACCAAAAACTGGGGTTCACGTTTTTCCACAAAAGTTCTGGCCACACGCCACCAAAGGGGAGATTCGGGGATGAAAGTCTCTATTCGCACTGGACGGAAGTGCCCCCGGAGCCATCTCCATCGATCTCCACCATCATCTTCATCGACCATCCATGTTTCCTCCATCTATGAGTGAGTAATCCCCCGATGTAGGCTATGGGGATGGTAGGGATTGGATGAGATCGTTCATGTAATGGCATCAGATTGTTAGGGCATGGTGCCTAGTATCTTTTATTAGTGCTTTATGACTTTGTTGCGACTTGTTGTGCTTAATGCTTGTCACTAGGGCCCGAGTGCCATGATTTCAGATCTGAACTTATTATTGATTCATTATAATAGTATTGTTCTTGGTCTTATCTGCAAGTTGTATACACACGTCGTTGTCCGGAACCTATGGCCCCGAAGTGACAAAAATCGGGATAACCGGAAGGGAAAGGCTTTGATGTGAGGATCACATGTGTTCACGGAGTGTTAATGCTTTGCTCCGGTGCTCTATTAAAAGGAGCACCTTAATTGCCAGTAGTTGTGGCATCCCGCTAAAACCACTACTAGAAAATCGCTGTGTTTTTGTGCATCGCAGCATCATGACCGCATGCTCATGTCATCATGCCACATTGCATTTGAGCATCGTCATCATCATGCATGGTTGGTTTGAATTTTTTTTCCGAAAAGTCTGGTTTTGTTTTCTAAACGCCCCGTCTTTATTTCAAATTAAAACCCGGCCTCTTCCGGATATTTTGTTTTGTCTAAAACTGTTTGCGAAAGGTTTTATAAAATAAAAATAAAACAAATATTTTTATTAGGGGAGGCAACCGACCAGGCCCAAAAGCCCAGCCAACCAGCCTACTACCCCTATCAAAACAAAACCCTAGCTAATCCTAGCCCCACATCTAACCACAACCCTAATTCTATCCACCCCAAGTCCAACCCACCCCGCAGGCACTCCCTCGCTGCGCCGCCAACCACAGCAAGCAGTAGCACGCACATATCACACACCACACGCACACCACACAACACGCACCAACCCCCCAGCTATCGCCACCCCACTCCCCACCAACCGCTAGGCGGTCCCACCCTAGCACGCGAACCCCGTCCTGCGCGGGCGGCACACGGGAGAGACGCGCTGGCCATGCCGCACTCCTCTCGTCGTTTCTCCCTGGTCCATCACCCACCGCATCCCTCTCTCTTTTTTCTTTCTCACCAACCCGCAATCCCCGCCCACGACTGCCTCCTTCCTGCCTCCTCTCCGATCCCACCGCCTCGTTCACGTCTGGCCGCCAGGAGTTCGTCCCAGAGTCGCCTCACTTCTCTGGTCGCCGGTGCCGAACGCCTGCCGCTTCGTGCCACCCAGCTACCATCGACCTCCGCCGCCAGTGCAGGTCACCGCCGAGCCGTCCATCTCGCCGCCACCGCTTCTCCGACTGCTCGGCTATCCTCTGAGTCGCCTGTTCGCAACGAGCCTCGCCATGAAAGCATCCTCGCCGCCGCTTCACTCGCCATCAACCGCCGCCAGGTGGTGGTATGGACCTCGCCGGCCCGCTGGCTCTCTCTCGCCCCGAAAAGCATTAGGCGCTTCGCCGCTGCTCCCCGCGGCCTCACCTTGTTCCCGGCTCGCGACCCGCATCGCCTCCCAGGCGCTCCCCTACCTCAACATTGCCGGTCGCCCCACCTGCAAGCCGCCGCCAGGCCGCCTCTGCTCTCCCGTCCTCGTCATGTCCGTGCGGTCGTCGCCCGGTCCGAGCCCTCTCGCTGCCACCCCGCGCTCGTGTCCATCACCACCCGCACGTCCCCTGTGAGCCCCTGCATGCGCGTTCGCTGGTCGGCTGAGCTGCTCCTGCACAGCCCGAGCTCGACCTCCATCTTCGTGTTGTGTACCTCGTCGCCACCTTCAGGTTGCCTCTATGTCGTGCGTGTCTCGCACCAACCTGCTCTCCGACTTCTGGTGGTGTTTGTTGTTGCCGATGCTCTACTTTTGTTGTTTTAGAGGTGATGGTGGTGTGAAAACTTGTGGTGAAGATGATGTGAGGTGGAGTGTGGCAATGTTGAGGATGCGACTACTCTAGCACCGCGAAGCCGCGCCATCTACTTCCTAGAAACCATGCACTCGTTCATCCAGCAAGGCCTCCGTTGAACCGGTCTTCGGATCCGAAGACCAAACCTTGAAGACCGATCCCGGAGTCCGAGACCGAACCCGAACCTTCCGTCGAACCCTCGGAACGCCAAGTTCTCCATCACAGACTCGGTGACCCGTAGATCTCTGCCGCGAATGCCAAGATCTACTTCTTGGATCTGAAGACCGATCCCGCCGAACCCCGAAGATCTTCCGGACCTGAACCACATCGAACCCCAAGATCGCCGAACCCTCTAATGTGTGACTCCTATCTATCCCTATTTTATAAATGTTATATATAAATTCCGTTGCACATAAATTGATCATTCTTGCATACATATTCATTGGTTTGGGGGCATTATGCCGGTTCACCACATAATTAAATATGGAGTCTATATGCGGACTATTCTTGTCTTATACCGTCTCCATTTAAATTTGCGTAGTGAACCGATGCCATGTTTGCCGTGTTTAAACAACATTTAAATTGTGGGGTATCTAAATAACTTGAACCTTATAATTAATTATCGGGACCCCGGTTCCGCTTAATACTCCCTAATTGCACCGCATCTGCATCATATCATAATCATGTCGGATCTTCTGCCGTAGTATTAAATATTATATCCGGTGTTTCTGCTAGTGTTTGCTTCTTCGCGGATTAGGCCGATGAGTTGATGCGAGTATCGATAAGTTCTCCGGATATGATCCGTCATAGTGTTTCCCAAAGCAGCATCTCTCCCCCTTCTACCTATTTTCCATTTATAGTCTTTATTTCCTCCTGTTGATCTATTGCTATCCGTGTCGCGATGCTTTAGTTTCCGTGCACCAGTTATATCCCGTGCAGCCTCTATATTGCCATGGAGACCTCCTAATACCTGTTGTTTGCTAGATAGCTGGCCTTGCGAGTCGTAGTTGCTTGCTCAGGTGCGATCTCGTGTTGTCGAGTACCACAGTTGTTAGAATGCTGGCAGATGTTTATGGTGGAGATGATCATGTCTTTAATTACAACTATTAAATTGCTGTGATAACTAATGAAGTGGCACCGGTGGTCAATATGCGCTATTTGGTTTTCCATGCCCACTTGTGTCCCGTAGGCCCCGAGTACTTGATACCTGTTCCTTGACTATTCGCACTATCCACATCCGGGAGACCCTATGGGATCCCCCTGAGCCAGAGCTTGATTCATTTCTATTTCTTGGGGCCACAAAGTAGTTTGGGGTTTTATTACTATCCTGTACTTATACCATGCTTACTGCTTTATTTACGATTGTGCGTGGAGCACCTGTACTATTTTGGATGCGGAGTGTTTTCGCGGTATCGACAAGCCCACTCACACTTTCGGGTTCCCAGTCGTTTACAACCATTGACACAAACCTTGGGTCCGTCTCGGAGCCGGCCAACTTCGTTGCGGGTAGCTTAATAGGGTGGCCCCCTGAAATATTTATGAATCCTTTGATTGCTTTGTCGTGAAAGCCTCGTTGGGTTTTGAGTTGGTTTTTCCGAGGTTGATCGAGTGTGTGTTGCTATTTGTGCACCCCTACAGTGTAAATCTTTCTGAAAGCCGTGTCCATGGTTATGGACGACTTGGAGCACAATATCTCGATCATAGACAAGCATAACTAAAGTAGTGCTATAAATTTGACTTAATATGTGACTAGTAATCGGCTTCACTACAACGGAATGGATAATAAAAGTGCCAACAACTGGTGGAACTAGGATGTCACATGCTAATTGTATCTGACTAGTAAGTACTGCAACTACCACTGAATGGTTAACTAAAACTGCCCACTACTTATGCTATCAGGATGATTCATGATATCTATATCTGACTAGTAAGTGCTTCAACTATAATGGAAGGAATAAAACTGCCAACTATGTGAGTTCCTCGGTTTGACTTCCTCGTTTGGTCTCGAGGGGGAATACCAGGATGGGTATGATTGGTGTTAGTATAAGGTTGGTTTCGAATAGGTCTTTCTTATCTCTCTCTAATAGCCGACAGTTAATCGAGTCTCTATAGGTTGTTTAGTGCATGTCACCGCCGCTCACCACCATACCTATGTAGGCGAGAGCCGCCAATTCTAGCCTCGCCATGTATCGGCCTCAAGATCGATGCTCCTCTTTTTCCTTTGCCCTTTGTCGACACCCCTTTGTTTTAACAGTTTGAGATCGACGTTGTTAGGTGGTTACCCTTCCGGCTTGGCCTAGGTGGTTATGGACGCCATTGGTTATTCTTCGGCTCTTAGCCCCATTTGCATCTTGTCCGCATTTCGACGTCAGAACGTTTTCAAGGTGATTTGGATCTTTGTATTGTATATCTGTATTCTTGACTCGTTGAGTCGCTGTTGTATATATATATCTATTCTGTGGGTCCCATCAAGGACTGTTGTGTAATGGTAGTACTTCGTTTTCCACCCTCATGAAAGTGCCTGGTGGGCGTCCTTGAATCGTTTCTATGCGGGTTTGGCGGAAAGGGCTAAAACTTGCATAGGGCCGATTTGAGGGTGTTACAGAGTGGTATCAGAGCTCAGCAGTTACGATACCCCACTTGTCCAGCCTGTAGGATAACCTAGCTAACGGCCGAAGTAGAGTGTTAAAACTATTTTGCAAAATCGGTTGGATAGATCTGATTAGGTCTGCTTTTACTCCTTACCCCTCTGCTGTTCTCCTCTTACCTCTACGTGTTTTGATTCTACTCTCTTATCTTTTCTTCGAGTCCAGGATTTCCCATGGTTGGGTTTCTGTCGTACCTTCAGGGTTTCGCTTCCTCCCTTTTAAACGGTGGTTCTACAATCATCAATCTTCTTCTCGGCTGTTGTACCTTCATCCAATCTTTTGTCCTTGAACTCTTTATTCGTATGTGCCCCTTGACAGATATCTCTATCGTTGAAAAGCATATGAGAAGGATGAGCATTGGTGAAGTTGGAGTATACCTTGAACATGTGTTGTTCATGCCAATGGAACCATCGCAAAACCTGATCATTGTGTCTTTTCGTACGATGTTTCTTTGTATCTTACGGTGGTCCCCAATGCGACGACATCATCTACGCCAGATCCGATGAAGATCCTGCATCACTCCTCTTGTTCCGAACACCGCTTGTGAATATCTTCATTCTAAATCCCGAGAGTTGGTTGCACGATTCTGCGATTCATTTATAGAAGGATGCTTTGAGTACGGGATGGACTAATCACCCTACCCGCCTCTCACTGTGCACTTTTGTACATCGAATCGGTGGATCAAGCAATTTCGCTCTGTCCATGAAAGTTAAAGGTGGCCTTATCTCTTGATACCTTTACCTTCGTTCTTTGTTCTCGGAGTGTTTTCTCGACGACCATGGACAATGACCCCTTGTTGGTGGTGTTGCCGATTTCAAGATGGAGCAAAAATCTTGTTAGTGGTGTCACGAAGATCTACATGAAGCAAGAGGATACAGATCGTCGGCCTTTTCCCTGTACCATGAGGCGGATCTCGAGGGCGAGATCCATTGTTAGTGGTGTCGAATTGTGGCATCCCGGTAAAACCACTACTAGAAAATCGCTGTGTTTTCGTGCATCGTAGCATCATGACCGCATGCTCATGTCATCATGCCACATTGCATTTGAGCATCGTCATCATCATGCATGGTTGGTTTGAAAAATATTTTCGAAAAGTCTGGTTTTGTTTTCTAAACGCCCCGTCTTTATTTCAAATTAAAACCCGGCCTCTTCCGGATATTTTGTTTTGTCTAAAACTGTTTGCGAAAGGTTTTATAAAATAAAAATAAAACAAATATTTTTATTAGGGGAGGCAGCCGGCCAGGCCTAAAAGCCCAGCCAGCCAGCCTACTACCCCTATCAAAACAAAACCCTAGCTAATCCTAGCCCCACATCTAACCACAACCCTAATTCTATCCACCCCCAGTCCAACCCACCCCGCCGCCACTCCCTCGCTGCGTCGCCAACCACAGCAAGAAGTAGCACGCACACAACACACAACACACGCACACCACACAACATGCACCAACCCCCCACCAGCTATCGCCACCCCACTCCCCACCAACCGCCAGGCGGGCCACCCCAGCACGCGAACCCCGTGTTGTTCCCCGTCCTGCGCGGGAGGCACACGGGAGAGACGCGCTGGCCACGTCGCACTCCTCTCGTCGTTTCTCCCTGGCCTACCAACGTTGTTGTATCGACGCGGATATTTCTCTTTCTAACCACACAATTACGAGTACCTCTATTGTGATTCCCAAAAGGAGGGTCAAAATGGGTAGAATCGATATGAGTCCATAGACTTCCCACCGCATCTCTCTCTCCCTCCCTCTCTCTCTCACCAACCCGCAATCCCCGCCCACGACTGCCTCCTTTCCCGCTTCTCCTCTGATCCCACCTCTCTCTCGTCTCTGCCACGCTGCTTAGGAGTTCGCCCCTGCCGCCGCTCACTTCAAGGGTCGCCCGGGTGCCGAACGCCTCTGCTCGCCCTGCGCCACCCAGCTACCATCGACCTCCGCTGCCAGTGCAGGTCACCGCCGAGCCGTCCTTCTTCGCATCGGCCACCGTCCCCCGCCGATCGTTCCGGTGGCTATCCTCTGAGTCGCCTGTGCCCGCAACGAGCCACTCGCCCGCGAGCATCCCTGCGCCGCCGTCTGCCTCACCATCAACCGCCGCCGCTGCGGTTGGTATGGAGCTCGCCGGCCCCGCGGGCTCTCTCCTCGTCCTGAGTGCCGCCAGGCGCTTCGCCGCTGCTCCCCGCGGCCTCACCTTGTTCCCGGCTCACGACCCGCATCGCCGCCCAGGCGCTCCTCTACCTCCACGTCGCCGGTCGCCCCACCCGCAAGCCACCGCCGTGCCGCCTCTGCTCTCCCATCCTCGTCATGTCCGTGCGGTTGTCGCCTGGTCCGAGTCCTCTCGCTGCCACCCCACGCCAGGTCCGCTGCCACCCAAGGCCCCTGTGAGCCTCCCTCGCACGCTGCTCATCGGCCGGACGAGCTGCCCCTGCACAGCCCGAGCTCGACCTCCGTCTTCGTGTTGTGTACCTCGTCACCACCTTCAAGTTGCCTCTATGTCGTGCGTGTCTGTCTGCACCACCTGTTCCTGCCTGACTTCCTAGTGGTGTTTGTTGTTGCCGATGCTCTACTTTTGTTGTTTTAGAGGTGACGGTGGTGTGAAAACTTGTGGTGAAGATGATGTGTGGTGGAGTGTGGCAATGTTGAGGATGCGACTACTCTAGCACCACGAAGCCGCGCCATCTACTTCCTAGAAACCATGCACTCGTTCATCCAGTTAGGCCTCCGTTGAACCGGTCTTCGGATCCGAAGACCAAACCTTGAAGACCGATCCCGGAGTCCGAGACCGAACCCGAACCTTCCGTCGAACCCTCAGAACGCCAAGTTCTCCATCATAGACTCGGTGACCCGTAGATCTCCGCCGCGAATGCCAAGTTCTACTTCTTGGATCTGATGACCGATCCCGCCGAACCCCGAAGATTTTCCGGACCCGAACCACATCGAACCCCAAGATCGCCGAACCCTCTAATGTGTGACTCCTATCTAACCCTATTTTATAAATGTTATATATAAAATCCGTTGCACATAAATTGATCATGCTTGCATACATATTCATTGGTTTGGGGGCATTATTCCGGTTCACCGCATAATTAAATATGGAGTCTATATGCGGACTATTCTTGTCTTATACCGTCTCCATTTAAATTTGTGTAGTGAACCGATGCCATGTTTGCCGTGTTTAAACAACATTTAAATTGCGGGGTATCTAAATAACTTGAACCTTATAATTAATTATCGGGACCCCGGTTCCGCTTAATACTCCCTAATTGCACCGCATCTGCATCATATCATAATCATGTCGGATCTTCTGCCGTAGTATTAAATATTATATCCAGTGTTTCTGCTAGTGTTTGCTTCTTCGCGGATTAGGCCGATGAGTTGATGCGAGTATCGATAAGTTCTCCGGATATGATCCGTCGGCAGTGTTTCCCAGGCGAGCATCTCTCCCCCTTCTACCTATTTTCCATTTATAGTCTTTATTTCCTCCTGTTGATCTATTGCTATCCGTGTCGCGATGCTTTAGTTTCCGTGCACCAGTTATATCCCGTGCAGCCTCTATATTGCCATGGACACCTCCTAATACCTGTTGTTTGCTAGATAGCTGGCCTTGCGAGTCGTAGTTGCTTGCTCAGGTGCGATCTCGTGTTGTCGAGTACCACAGTTGTTGGAATGCTGGCAGATGTTTATGGTGGAGATGATCATGTCTTTAATTACAACTATTAAATTGCTGTGATAACTAATGAAAGTGGCACCGTTGGGCAATATGCGCTATTTGGTTTTTCATGCCCACTTGTGTCCCGTAGGCCCTGAGTACTTGATACCTGTTCCTTGACTATTCGCACTATCCACATCCGGGAGACCCTATGGGATCCCCCTGAGCCAGAGCTTGATTCATTTCTATTTCTTGGGGCCACAAACTAGTTTGGGGTTTTATTACTATCCTGTACTTATGCCATGCTTACTGCTTTATTTACGATTGTGCGTGGAGCACCTGTACTGTTTTGGATGCGGAGTGTTTTCGCGGTATCGACAAGCCCAGTCACACTTTCGGGTTCCCAGTCGTTTATAGCCATTGACGCAAACCTTGGGTCCGTCTCGGAGCCGGCCAACTTCGTTGCGGGTAGCTTAATGGAGTGGCCCCCTGAAATATTTATGAATCCTGTGATTGCTTTGTTGTGAAATCCTCGTTGGGTTTTGAGTTGGTTTTTCTGAGGTTGATTGAGTGTGTGTTGCTATTTGTGTACCCCTGCAGGGTAAATCTTTCTGAAAGCCGTGTCCGCGGTTATGGACGACTTGGAGCATAGTATCTCGATCATAGACAAGCATAACTAAAGTAGTGCTATAAATTTGACTTAATATGTGACTAGTAATCAGCTTCACTACAATGGAATGGATACTAAAAGTGCCAACAACTGGTGGAACTAGGATGTCACATGATAATTGTATCTGACTAGTAGGTATTGCAACTACCACTGAATGGTTAACTAAAACTGCCCACTACTTATGCTATCAGGATGATTCATGATATCTATATCTGACTAGTAAGTGCTTCAACTATAATGGAAGGAATAAAACTGCCAACTATGTTAGTTCCTCGGTTTGACTTCCTCGTTTGGTCTCGAGGGGGAATACCAGGATGGGTATGATTGGTGTTAGTATAAGGTTGGTTCCGAATAGGTCTTTCTTATCTCTCTCTAATAGCCGACAGTTAATCGAGTCTCTATAGGTTGTTTAGTGCATGCTGCTACGCTTCAGTCCACCATACCTATGTAGGCGAGAGCCGCCGAATTCTAGCCTCGCCGTGTACTGGCCTCAGTACTGACGCTCCTCTTTTTCCTTTGCCCTTTGTCGGCACCCATTTTGTTTTAGCAGGTTTGAGATCGACGTCGTTAGCAGGGTTACCCTTCCGGCTTGGTCTGGGCAGGGTTATGGACGCCATTGGTTATTCTTCAGGGCTCTTAGCCCCATTTGCATCTTGTCCGTACTCGGACGCTATAACGTTTTCAAGGAGATTTGGATCTTTGTATTGTATATCTGTATTCTTGACTCGTTGAGTCGCTGTTGTATATATATCTGTTCCGTGGGTCCCATCGAGGACTATTGTGTAATGGTAGTACTTCGTTTTCCACCCGCACGAAAGTGCCTGGTGGGCGTCCTTGAATCGTTTCTATGTGGGTTTGGCGGAAAGGGCTAAAAGTTGCATAGGGCCGATTTGAGGGTGTTACAGTAGTTCCCTAGAGGCCCCGCTGCAAACGGGCCGGTAGGACAAAAGATGTTGTGCAAGTTCTCATTGCGAGCACGTATGGCTATATATGGAACACATGCCTAAGATTGTCTAGTACTTGGATGCTTTATCTTATTTATCTGCAATTGCCCTATGTTCTGATTGCTATGTGAATTGTCTTGTCCATGCAACGCCCGTTCATCCATCCCTATGCCTACCGCACTCGAATCCCACTATTTACTGCTTTTGTTACTACTGTCTTTGCTTTACTACTGCTGTTACTTTGCTATTCCTACTACAAATTTGTTGCTACTGATAAACTGCTATGAGCAAGATTGTTTCCAGGTGCAGCTGAATTGACAACTCAGTTGTTAAGACTTATAAATATTCTTTGGCTCCCCTTGTGTCGAATCAATAAATTGGGTTTCACTTCCCTCGAAAATACTGTGATACACCCCCTATACTTGTGGGTCATCAAGACTATTTTCTCGCTGCTGTCGGGAGCATAGCTTTATTTATCAAGTCCACTTGGAATCACTATTGTTCAAGCTAAGTTTATTTTCTCCTTGTTTGCTTGTTTCTTTATCAAAAATACAAAAAAAAGTAGTTCCTTCTCTAGTTGTTATTTTCGTTGGACTGTTATTGTCTTGCCTTATCATGCTTGTTGTTAATGGTTGGTTTCTTTGAAACTGAAGCTTATTGGCAAGGTGGGTTCACGGAAGATGAAAAATATTATTATAAGGAACACCGCTTGTCACAAAAAGGGAAACACTTATGGGGACTAATGGATAGATTGTATACCATTGCTAGAAACGTGTGCTCTACTTATAATGTTACTTATTGCTTTGATAAATCGTGTTGCTGTAGTAGGTACAAACACCTCCCTTTTCAATGTGAGTATAATGATAATGTTACCATATATTCCTATGTTAAGGGAAATTATGATCTTTATGATGTGGAACAAATTGAGGAATTTATTGCTTGGAAGGGTGCATTTGAACTTGCTAGTTTGCTTGAAAATATTGATGATTCACCTTATAAGTATGAGGTTTATGGTATACTAAAATTTTTCTTTGAGAATTACAAGGAAGAAAACGGCTATATTCTTGAATATACTAATAGATGCTTTCCACAAATGGAAGAGACTAATGCCTTGCAGGATCCTATGGAAGAAGAAATTGATGAACGTGAAATCTCATTAGATGAAAAAGAGAAGGAGAGTGATGAACAAAAGGAGGAAGAATGGATTAGCTACCCATGCTTACCTTCTAATGAGAGTAACTCTTTATCCCTTACATTATTTGATTGTCCCCATGCTTACTAAAGAAGGATGAATGTTATGTTCCTGAGGATTCTTTTGATGTTTATGATAAAGCTCTAGTGCTTGTAGATCATGAAGAACATGCCTTTTGTGATAAGTATGTTGTTGAGTTTATTCATGAGGCTACTGAAAATTATTATGAGAGAGGAAATATGGTTGTAGAAGTTTTCATGGTATTGAAACACCTCTCTATGTGCTGAAAGTTTTGAAGTTACTCTTGTTTTATCTTCCTATGCCTATCACTTTGTTCTTTGCGAATTTATTTGCATACACGATTCCTATGCATAGGAAGTGGATTAGACTTAAATGTGTTTTGAATTTGCTTATTGATGCTCTCTTTTACTTCAACTCATATTTCTTATGAGAGCATCCTCTCAAACTTTTATGCCTGAAGATAATAATATGCCTACTATTCTTGGGAGACCTTTTCTTAAATACTGCAGGAGCTGTTATTAATTGTAATCAAGAGAAGGTGACCTTCAATGTCAATGACAAGGAACGTACTATCTATTTCCCCAAGAAGATTGAATAGACTTATGGTTTGAATTCAATTGAACATGTTGAGGGCATTCAAGTTGGAAAAATATATTGTCCCATAACAAGAGAAAAATTTGAAACTATTATGATTGGGACCATTGCTATCAAGGTTGAGGTAACATAATCATTAGTGGAATAAAAAGTTTTGTATCATATGAAATTGTTTTGGTAACAAGACCTGATCAACCCTATTAACAAAAGGATTTCATTGAACAAAACAATGTTTCCACCATGATTATCTCCGCTTACTTCCATTTTATCCATTTTCAGTTTTTGCTTTTGCCTAACTTAAAGGCGTTAAAGAGAAGTACTTGTTGGGAGATAACCCAAGAGTTTTAGTTGAGTCTTGGAAGTTATTACTTCAGTAATAACCGCTCCTTATCATTTTTATTTGCTTTTTGTGCCAAGAATAACCTCTAATGAGAGTGAAGTAATGATTGGGAAAGTTGCTGTCCTGAAACAGATTTTTGTGCTTCACCGTAAAAATTCCTGAGAGAACTCTGTATGTCGGACTGAGCTGTAATTGTTTATGCTTCTGCCCTAGGTTGTTATATAACTTTCGTTAGTTCAACACTTTTTGATTTGAGCAACAGCAGGTCTTTGAAAAAATTTGTCTTTACCTGCTGGTCTGTTTTAACAGATTTCTGCCATTTTCTGCATTTGCTTCTTGTTGGTTCCTTCTTGAGTTCTTTTGGGGAATTGAGATTTTTGAGGGAAGTGCTACAGTAGCTAGTGTTCTAATGGAAGTTTATTTGGTGTTAGAACTGATCCTTGAGACTTATTTATCTTAAGTGCACTAATGTTGCTAATGAGATTGTGTGAAGTTTTGTATGAAGGAAAATTTTCAGGTGTATGGAAGGAATGAGTAATGATATGAAGGATGGACTAAAGCTCAAGCTTGGGGATGCCACGCGTGTCACCCCAAGAAATATCCAAGAAGTACAAGCGTCAAAGCTTGGGGATGCCCAAGGCATCCCCTTCTTCATCAATAAAAATCCCAGGTTTCTTCCAAACGCTTTATTTTTATTGTTTCATGCACAGTTGTGTTTTTCTTGGAGCGTCTTCTTTTTCGTTTTCGTTTTGGTTTTAGTTTGCTTGGTTTCTTAGTTTTCTGAATAAATTGGTTGGACCCCCTCTTTCTTACATTGGTTTGCAAATAGTTTGGTTTGGTTTGGAAAAGAGTAGGAAAGTTCATGCCTATGTGGTAAAAAGAGCTTGTTTTTGACTGTGGCTATGCTTTGTCATGCCATGCTTGATATTGTTTTGGCTTTATGCTTAGTATTATTTGCTGTAGCATGAATTGTTATAAACAATTGAGATTGCTTAATGTGCCTTGAATGAATCATGCGTTGTTTTAGCATATTAAAGCATAATATAGTGGTATTCTCCTTTGATGCTTTATTTGGGTTGACTTGGCACATGCTCACACCATTTTATGACTATCCAAAGTCACCATAGCCTTTATGATCCTTTAGTTTTCAACTTGTAGTATCACTTTATGCTTTGATCAATGATGTTTTGTTGCTCTGCATGATTATGGCCATTATTGCTCTCTTAGTTTGTTGCTCCCAGTCTTTTGCTAGCCTCCACAACAAAGTATGAGTTCCACTCATGCATCCAACTCCCCAAACCAAGTTATTCCAAAGAGTCCACCATACCTACCTACTATCTTATGTTATTCCAAGTATATTCATGCTTTTGTTTACCTTCCACTTGTTATGAGAAAACTAGTGATTAAAGCTCTCACGAACTTGATGGCACACTTTACTTTTTGCCTCTAATAAACTTGAACCATTGGGTCCTTGTTTGTTGCGTATATGCTTGCGCTTTATAAGTTGAAATTAGCAGAACCATGTTTCATGGGGAACGCTTTCAACATTGCACTTGTACTTTGTACCTCGTTGATATCATGTTCTTTTGCTTACGGATCCCGACGGTGTGAAATAAAAGTGTAACTTGTAAGATCATGGAGTTTGTATGTGTGTTAGAGAAACGCCTAGGCCGCTAGCCTAAGCCATGCCTAATCATGGTGGAAACTTGCAGCACCACCATAATGAGCACTCTATGAAGCATCCTCAATAAAAACCTATGCAAATAGCAAATAAAAAGATCGCTGAGATGCTAATTGTCTGCTTGCCTTGTCATTTTGATTATGGGAAAGCTCCGGTATCATGTGCAAGGGGTACCCCGTTGGCGGTTCTTAATGATACACATGTACTTACAATGACAAGAGCTTACTCGTGACTGAAGTTGAGTAGCATGAGGATCGGTCTTCGTAAGTAAGGGGCATGAGATTTCGGTTTATAACTTGTCAAGCATATCCTCTTAGTTGTGTCACTTTAACCTTAATCACTTCAAGATGCTTATGATAGGGGCAATGAGAGTTGAAAGCTATAAGTACCATAATTTTTGGAAGCTCTTTATGAGACTTGAATCCCTACTTCCTTTGACAAAAGGCCTTTCTTCCACCATTATATTGAGTCTCCATCTTCTATCTTTATGCACCTACTTTGAGAGCATAGTGGCCATTCTTAGTTCTATGTGCATTGTCCCAAGACTAGTTGATTGATGCATACTTTGATATTGCTTGTTTTAAACTATTGTATCTAGTCACTCTTATGAACTTTGAAGGTGTCCTATGCATTCATATTTGCTACTCTATTGAGGGACAAGCTGAATACTATTATGCTATGTTTTCTTTATGTGGAACAAACAAACGTCTTGCAAAGCATTGTTATTCATGAATCTTTTGTTTGTGCCTTTTTATGTTGCATCATAGTTTCTTTGCTTATTGCTAGAACTTTGTCTTTCATGTTATGATTGAAGTACTATGATCCCAGCTTTGAATATTTTGCAAATACTTTGATCAAGTCTTTGATGGTGCATGTCACCTCAAAAATTATTCTTTCTTTTTATCACTTACCTACTCGAGGACGAGCCGGAGTTAAGCTTGGGGATGTTGATACATTGCAAATGTATCTATAATTTTTGATGTTCCATGCTTGGTTTTATCCACTTTCTTGTGTTTTGTTCCAACTTTAGAGTACTTTTCATAGGATTTCTTGGACTAACCTATTAACAAGAGACACAGTGCCAACTGCCTATTTTCTGTTGTTTTTGGTTCCAGGAAAGTCAGAAAATGAATATTCTCGGAATTGGACAGGACAAAAGCCAAAGTGCCTATTTTTCCAGAAGACTCATGGAGCCAGAATACGAGACGGGGGAGGGCCAGGGGCTGGCCACACCACCCCTAGGCGCAGGCTGGGCCTGGCCGTGCCAGGGCATGGTGTGGTGGACCCAGGCACCCCCTCGGTCTCCGGGGGGTTCGACGTTTTTCCATAAAAAGTTCCGCTGTGCCGCCTCCACCGAAGGGGAGATTCGGGGGACAGAAAGTCTGTTCAAGACTCACGACAGGAAGTGCCGAGCCATCTCCATCGATCTCCACCATCATCTTCATCGACCATCCATGTTTCCTCCATGTATGAGTGAGTAATCCCCCGCTGTAGGCTATGGGGATGGTAGGGATTGGATGAGATCGTTCATGTAATGGCATCAGATTGTCAGGGCATGGTGCCTAGTATCTTTTATTAGTGCTTTATGACTTTGTTGCGACTTGTTGTGCTTAATGCTTGTCACTAGGGCCCGAGTGCCATGATTTTAGATCTGAACTTATTATTGATTCATTATGATAGTATTGTTCTTGGTCTTCTCTGCAAGTTGTATACACACGTCGTTGTCCGGAACCTATGGCCCCGAAGTGACAGAAATCGGGATAATCAGAAGGGAAAGGCTTTGATGTGAGAATCACATGTGTTCATGGAGTGTTAATGTTTTGCTACGGTGCTCTATTAAAAGGAGCACCTTAATTGCCAGTAGTTCGCTAGAGGCCCCACTGCAAACGGGCTGGCAGGACAAAAGATGTTGTGCAAGTTCTCATTGCGAGCACGTATGACTATATATGGAACACATGGCTAGGATTGTCTAGTACTTGGATGCTTTATCTTATTTATCTGCAATTGCCCTATGTTCTGATTGCTATGTGAATTTATCTTGCTCTAACAATTACATGCATACTTTATTATTATCTTTTATTCCCATCAGATGTTTCGCACAGCTACAGGTGAAACCGAACACCCTAAGCCCTCTCTCTCCATCATCCACAACAACAAAAGACAGTAAACTCTTGGTCCAGTAAAACTCAAAAGGAATTCTTAAACTCCTGAAGGTCCATTAAAGTAACTTCACTATGCTTCTGCTTCTCGAGGATTCGGTAAAGCTAGGTTTACTAGGTAAAAAGAGCTATACTACATCCGTAATCTAGATCGAAGGTATCAACCCTTTTTTGGCACCGTTGCTGGGGAAGCAATAGCTACCCTGGTGAGGTTAGTAGGAACCTTGCTAGTTTTAATTCTAGTTTTTAATTTTGTTAGTTTGCTTTCAGTCTTTATTTGAAAAACCAAAAAAAAATGTTAGTCTTTAAATTCTTGTTTTTATTATCATAAGTCTCTGTTTAAGAAAACCCAAAAATGTAGGAAATATGGCTGAAAAGAAGCTTGGGGAGTTTGCAACTCCCAACAATGATTATTTGCGTACTCCTATTACTCAGCCAGCAATTGCTGATGATGATTATGAAATTAAGCCCCATTATTTAAGTTTAGTTCAAAAAAATCAATTTGGAGGCTCTGCTATTGAGGACACGGTATGCACTTGAATACTTTCACTGAAATATGTGATATGATGCGCATAAAAGATTTTGACCCCGATGCGGTCAAATTGCGCCTATTTCCTTTCTCTCTTAGAGGAAGAGCAAAAGAATGGTTGCTATATTTGCCTAGAAATACTATTACATCATGGGTGGAGTGTACTTCTTTATTTATGACTAAATTTTTCCCACCTGCAAAGACTATGCAACTAAGATCTAATATTACTGGTTTTAGATAGGAAGAGCGTGAGCCACTAGCGTTTGAATGGGAGAGGATGAAAGAATGCATGAGAAACTGTCCCAATCATGGGATGAAAGATTGGCTAATTCTCCATTTATTTTATAATGCTCTTAATCCTGTGTCTAAGTCTTTGCTTGATACTACAGTTGGAGGAACATTTATGGGCAAACCTATTACCGAAGCAAAGCAGCTGCTAGACAATATGCAAGACAACCATGCCTAGTGGCATGTGGATAGATCAAACACGAAGAAGGTGAACTCCGTCTCACCACAAGAAAATGAAGAACTCAATGCTAAGCTAGATGAGCTTATATTAGCCGTAAAAGTTAAGGAAAACCATGTAAGAGCTATCCTAGAAACAAATATTGAAGAAATAGACTTCATATCTCGTAATGATTATAACCCTGCTTGGAAGAAGAATTATAATCCTAATTTTTAGAAACACTATTCTAGTCCTGTAGGTAACTCTAATAATAATATGGAATCAAGTAATGGTAGTCCCCAAGAAACACTTAAGTCCTTTATAGACTCACTAAATGAGCAAAACAATATCCTTGTTAAAATAACGAGAACCATGATGCTATGCTTGGTAAATTATCTAACCAAGCTGTAAGTTTGAGGAATGATTTGCAAGCCCTCCAAGAAAGAACAAGGATTGTTGAGGCACATCTAGGTAAGATAACCGAGAGTTAAACTCTCATTCTAGCTAAATTTGCAGGTAAAGCTGAGCCCAATCCTGTTGAAGACCTCAAGATGATGAGAATCCAAAAAGAGGAGCCTGAAGAACTTGATTATAGTAATGCTCCTCCACCAAGTTACACCATTGAAGATCTTGTAAAAAGGATCAACATCAAGATTCCGATAAGTGAAGGAAATGATGAAGCTATGTATCAACACTTTGTTAATCAGGTAGCAATAAAGGTACGTGAGCTTGAAGAAGAATATAAGAAAATTGCTGAAAAATTACCTGTTAAGCTTGATGATATATTTGAGCCTACTATTAAGATTAAAATTGGGACAAATGAGATAGCTGCACTTTGTGATCTAGGTGCAAGCGGTTTATGAAAACAACACACATGCAATGACACTGGTGGATCCATATGTGGTTTGTGAAAAGAACACATATTCAATGAATCTAGTTGTGGTTCATGAAAAGAACACACATGCAATGACACTGGTGGATCCATATGTGTTTTAGGAAAAGAACACACATTCAATGACACTGGTGGATCCATATGTGGTTTGTGAAAAGAACACACAGGCTCATGTGGTTTATGAAAAGGACACACATGCAATGACTCAGGTGGATCCATATGTGGTTTATGAAAAGAATAGACATGCAATGACTCTGGTGGATCAATATGTGGTTTGTGAAAAGAACAGACATGCAATGACTCTGGTGGATCCATATGTGGTTTGTGAAAAGAACAGACATGCAATGACTCTAGCTGTGGTTAATGAAATAAACACACATGCAATGATTGGTGGATCCATATGTGGTTTGTGAAAAGAACACACATGCAATGACTAGTGGATCCATATGTCATTTGTGAAAAGAACAGACATGCAATGACTCTGGTGGATCCAAAAGTGGTTTGTAAAAAGAACACAAATGCAATGATTCTGGTTGTGGTTCATGAAAAGAACACACATGCAATGACACTGGTGGATCCATATGTGGTTTGTGAAAAGAACACACATGCAATGACTCTGGTGGATCCATATGTGTTTTAGGAAAAGAACACACATGCAATGACACTGGTGGATCCATATGTGGTTTATGAAAAGAACACACATTCTATGACACTGGTGGATCCATGTGGTTTATGAAAGGAACAGACATGCAATGACTCTAGTTGTGGTTCATGAAAAGAACACACATGCAATGACATTGGTGGATCCATATGTGGTCGATGAAAAGAACACACATTCAATGACACTAGGGGATCCATATGTTTTTAATAAAAAGAACACACATGCAATGACACTAGTGGATCCATATTTGGTTTGTGAAAATAACACACATTGAATGACTGATGACCCACAAGTATATGGGTTGTATCGCAGTATTTTCGAGGGAAGTGAAACCCAATTTATTGATTCGACACAAGGGGAGCCAAAGAATATTTATAAGCCTTAACAACTGAGTTGTCAATTCAGCTACACCTAGAAACAATCTTGCTCACAACAGTTTATCAGTAGCAACAGTTTTGTAGTAGGAATAGTAAAGTAATAGCAATAGTAAAAGCAAAGACAGTAGTAACAATAGCAGTAAACAGTAGGATTCGAGTGCGGTAGCCATAGGGATGGATAGACGGGCGTTGCATGGACAAGACAATTCACATAGCAATCAGAACATAGGGCAATTGCAGATAAATAAGATAAAGCATCCAAGTACTAGATAATCCTAGGCATGTGTTCCATATATAGTCATACGTGCTCGCAATGTGAACTTGCACAACATCTTTTGTCCTGCCAGCCCGTTTGAAGTGGGGCCTCAAGGGAACTACTGATAATTAAGGTGCTCCTTTTAATAGAGCACCGGAGCAAAGCATTAACACTCCATGAACACATGTGATCCTCACATCAAAGCCATTCCCTCCGGTTATCCCGATTTCTATCACTTTGGGGCCATTGGTTCCGGACAACAACGTGTGTGTACAACTTGCAGGTAAGATCATAAACAATACTATCATAATGAATCAATAACATGTTCAGATCTGAAATCATGGCACTCGGGCCCTAGTGACAAGCATTAAGCATAACAAGTCGCAACAAAGTCAAAAAACACTAATAGTAGATACTAGGCACCATGCCCTAACAATCTGATGCCATTACCTAAACGATCCCATCCAATCCCTACCATCCCCATAGCCTACAGCGGGGGATTACTCACTCATAGATGGGGAAAACATGCATGGTCGATGGAGAAGCGATGGTGATGATGATGGCGATGATCTCCTGCAATTCCCCGTCCCAGCAGGGTGCCAGAACGGAGTTTCTGGTTCCGAATCGTGGAATCTGGTGGTGGCGGCGGAGCGGAACTCTTTCTGGAAAAACGTCGACCCCCCCTGAGTTTTTAGGTCAGAAGGCATCTTATAGGCAAAGAGGGAGACTGAGGGGGTGTCTGGGGTGGCTAGACCTGGGGTGGCTAGACCACCCCTGGCATGTCCAGGCCCAGCCCACGTGGCCAGGTGGTGTGGCTGGGCCCCAGCCCCACTCCATCTCATATTCTGGCTCTAGGAGTCTTCTGGTGAAATAGGATTTTTGGCATATTTTCCGGGATTTTTCTTGATAGTTGATTTTCTGCACAAACACTAGACACCAAAGTAATTCTGCTGAAAACAGTGTCAGTCCATGTTAGTTGCATCCAAATCACACAAGTTTAGAGGAGAAACAATAGCAAAAGTGTTCGAGAAAGTAGATACGTTTTGGACGCATCAACTCCCACAAGCTTAGCTTATTGCTTGTCCTCAAGCAATTTAGTTGAAAACTGAGTGCGATAAAAGAAACTTTCACAAACACATTTGCTTTATATGATGTATATATTCTCAGCATGTGATCAACTACTTAGACAATTCATAATAAGGAGTATCAACTAAGTTTACTTAATAGGCATTGCAAGCTATGAAGAGATTCCAACTCAAAAATAATAAGTAGCATGAAACATAAACGTAAGCAACATTACAATGCTCAAAACAAGGTATGATAGAGTGGTGTCTCACTTGCCTTTTTATTGTGAATGCCAAGGCACCTCTGAAGTTCAGGTGAAGACTAGAAGTAAAAATATCAAAGATACAAGCATCAAAGTCATAACACAAATAATCAAGTTTTGAGACAAGCACATTACACTAAGAATGACAACTATGCTCTCAAGAAGGTGCTCATAGAATATGTGGAGACTCAACAAGGAAATGAAAAGGTTTTGAATAGTTTGAAAGGCTTCCAAATGCTGAAAGTATGGTACTCATTAGCTTTGAGCTCTCATTGCCCCTATCATAAGCATCTTTAATATGGTTAAGGTGAAAGTGAGGTCCAATCTGAGTTATATGCTTGATAGACTATAAACTGGAAATCCCATGTCCCTTGAGTACGAGGGCCACTCCTCATGCTACTCAACTTTAGTTACCGGTAAGTTCTTGTCATCGTAAATACATGTGTATCATAGAGAACTGCCAACGGGGTACCCCTTGCCCGATGATACGGAAGAATCCCCATATCAAAATGACAAGGCGAGCAGACAATGAGTATCTTAGCAATCTTCTTATTTACCATGGGAAAATGGTGCTTTTTTTCTCTCTTTCCCCTTTTCTCAAATCTCTTTTTTTTCTTTTTTTCTCAATAGCTCTCTCTTTTTTATAAGAAGAATGCTTCATAGATACTTATTATGGTTACGCTGCAGGTTTCCACCATGACAGCATGGATTAGACCGGCGGCCCAGGCGTTTCTCTAACACACATACATAACTCCATGGACTTACAAGCTCCCCCTTTATTTCACACTAACGACATCCGCAAACAAAAGAGCATGGTATCAACTGGGTATATATTTACAGGTGTTGAAAGCGTTCCCCGTGACAGCAGGGTTCTGCTAATCCCCAGCCTATAATTTGCAAGCATATAACTTTCATGGACAGTCACAATGGTTCAGTTTTATTAAGTGCAGGAAATAAAGTGTGCCATCAAGTTCGTGAGAGATTTATTAACTAGCTTTCTCATAACAAGCAAACATTTTATTCGGAAGAAAACAAAGCATATTGAATATGCACAGAAATAGCAAATGATGCTAATAGGTAGGTATGGTGGACACTTTTGGCAATATTTGGTTTTAGGGAGTTGGAAACATGAGTAAAACATACTCAATGCAAGTGAAGGCTAGCAATAGTAAGGGAGTGAAAAACGAGAGAGCAATAGCTGTCATAATCATGCTTGCAACAAAACAGGACTAATCATGGCATGAAAGTGATTCAAGACTCTCAAGGCAAAATAATTCATCGAGGCTTAACTGATTATTTCAGTCATATGCATGCATGAGCATGTGCCAAGTCAATTCAAATGAAACATTCAGAGGAGGATACCACAGTGTCATACCAAGTTATGAATAGAGTAATGAAAGCAAACATTCATATGACAATCTACAAACTATTAGCAAGCTGGAACTAATCATATGAAAGCAAGAACTAGTAAGCATCCATAAATAACATACACCCTACATGAACAGGCTAAGCATGCCCACAATGATGAGTATATGTACAAAAATGAAAACAAATCGAGTTCGTTACCAGCCTCTTACCTCCTCCCCTGGCGCCAACCTCCTGCCGTGGTAGGAAATCGGCAAAAATCCTGCCGCGGCAGAGAATCCTTTCTTATTTCTTGTGCTGCAGCCTGGATGCTTCTTCCTCAGCTCCTTGGCCTTCCTCATACCTGATCAAACATAGATGCAAAGATTTAGGTAGCATAAATTTCTCATCAAACAATATTCCAGAACCAACTAATAAGGAATTCACCTGTTGCTTTAACAACGTGGCTCTAGCTCTTGTAATAGGTCTAATTCTGATTTCATTAGTGTCTTGAATCTTTGCATCATTATCTTCATTTAATAATGGAAGAATGGTAGAGATGTCCTCATCAGTACCTGATCATACAATAATTCAAAGACTTAGGCAGTATAAAATTCTCATTAACTAAAATATTAGGTTCATTAAGAAACAAGTTCACCTGTTGTTCTAGTAGCTTAGCACGGGCTCTTGTAATTGGTCCAATCCTTATCGCATTGGATTGATCTTTCTTTGCAGCAGCTAGAACATCATCAGTAGTAATTGGGGTAGGTGTAATTGTAGGGATGTCTTCATCACATAGTGCAAGATGGATGGGTTGTTCCGCATATCTCTCATCTCACTTCTGGTGGCAAGGAGAACACTCTTAGTTTTTCCACTCGGGTTTGGCTTGTGGCTCTCACTCACTATGAGGTGGTTTTTTCGCTCACCGCTCTTCTCACAAGTTTGTGTTGTGGTTTGCGCCCTCGCTAAAGCCTTTGCATTATCTGCAATTATTTGGCTAGGAGTCATCGGTTGTAAACCACATGTCTTGTTGAGCCATTTGAAGGTGTAAACATCTGTGCGACCATCATGTAGAGCAGCCTTGTCAAATTGCCATGGTCGACCAAGAAGCATGTGGCAAACTGTCATAGGAACCACATCACACTCCACGTATCTTTGAAAGAACCAATGGCGAAGGAGACCAATACGGTATGCTTGATCTTCATGGACCCTTGGTCACTTAGCCATTGCATGTGGTAGGGGTGCTTGTGCGGATGGAGGGTGAGCTTGAGCTTCTCACACAACTCGGTGCTAGAAAGAGTGTCGCAACTCCCTCCATCGATGATCATCTTCATAGATTTCCCATTGATATTGGCATGTGTTTGAAAGATGTTGGATCTTTGATCTTCATGTTCTTGATCTTGAGTGGTCAAGATCCTTGTGACAACAAGCGATGGACTTGCGTCATGTTCACACATGAGGAGTTCTTGGTCATCTTCCACTCGTTTGCTTGGCATTGCTTCCTTGACTCGGGCATCAAATTCATCTTCACTCAAGTACTCTTCGTTGCCATTATCATGGATAAACAATACTTTCTTGTTTCCACACTCGGGTGACTTGTGTCCTTTGCCTCCACACTTGTAGCATTCACCGTTGAAAGGTGTATCACTCTTTGCTTGTTTGCCACTTGGGGCAGTTTTCCTTGAGGAAGTCTGGGCTTGAAGGAAGGCTTGGAGATACTTGAGGAGCTTCCATTGAAGGTGGTTGGAGTAGCGGTTGAAGCTTGCTTGTAGGTGAAGTATGTCTTGGGCTTGTTTTACTTGATTTCCTCTTGCACTTGACGCTCCGCTTTAATTGCGATGTGCACAAGCTCAACCATGTTGGTGTATGTTTGGAACTCGATGATGCGCTTGATTGGGTGGTTCAAGCCAATGAGAAAACATGCCATAGTTTGCTCCTTGTGCTCTTTAATGTTGGCGTGGATCAAGTTGGGCTCCATTTCCTGGAAGTACTCTTCCTCGGTCTTTGTCCCTTGGCAAAGCGATTGAAGGTTGTTGAAGAGGTCACGCGTGTAGTGCGCAGGGACAAAGCGAGATCTCGTATGACCCTTCATGTCATGCCAAGTTGTGATTGGTTGTTCTTGTCTTGCGTCACGAGCAACTTGAACTTGTTCCCACCAAAGGTTGGCGTAATCATAAAACTCAAGCAAATCCATGGCAACCATCTTCTCGTTGCTATAATTGTGCATGCGGAAGATCTCGTTGACTTTGACTACCCATGAGAGGTATTCTTAGGGGTCATTGGATCTAGTAAACTTGAGCTTGCCAAAAGTCTTCATCATTGCGGTCATTGCGACGAGCTTGGTGGCCTTGTTAATGATCTTGTGGTTGAAGAGGTGGACCTTGATTCTCACGACCTTATTGAGGAGCTTACTCTGGATGTTGTTGTTGTGGAGCTTGCTCTTGCTCTTGGCGTGGTTGTTGATGAAGTTGAGGCGCTTGGGCCTCATGAGGGTGTTGAGGATGTGGAGCCTCATGACGCAGTTGATGACAAAGAGGGAGCTCGTTCCTCGGTTGGTGATGTGGGTTAGGTGCATGGGCCTCACATCGAAGATCATGGTCTTGAGCATCTTGACATGGTGGGCGTCGCTCAACTTGTACCACTTGATGCTCCATGTTTTTATGTGGTGGAGGAGGCACCTCGTGACGACCATGGTGTCGGTGCAGACGTTCATGACGGTGATGACGAGGAGGAGGATCTTGGAGAGCTTCACGTCGATGACAAGCTTGATTCTCCAAGTTGGAGTCATCACTTGTTGAGTCAAGTATGTGTTGCGGGTGATGGTGGTGGACTTGCGGTTCCACTCGCGGTTCTTATTGTGGTTCCTCTTGTTGGATCACTAATGCCCTTGCGTGATGATGGTGTCCTTCACGCTTTCTTGTGGCCTTGAGGAGAAATCACCATCATAGATTGACGTTGCGGCGTGCCGTGGAGAAGGTACATATTTCGAAGAGCGTCCATCTTCAACCACAGGGGCATCATTGCGTCTTGGAGCACTTGGATGAAGATCTTGGCGATGAGGAGAATGATGACGCGAAGATCTTGAAGAGCTTGATGCTCATGAACACGGTCTTGCCATTCCGTCGATGAGGTGTCGAAGATTGTCATTTGTTTCAGCGACGGAGCATTGGAGCGCTTCATTTTGATGGCCAAAGTTGTGATGCAATGCGTGCATTTGTCTTTCGAGACCATCAAAGCAGTTGTCGATGTTCTTGAACTCGGCTTGCATCTCGCCAAATTGTTCATCTTGTCGTGTCTCGAGAGCTTGGCAACATTCACGAAACTCTTGTCGGACGATGAAGTGACTTGCGTGCGTCATGTACGATTCATCTTTTTCTTGGAGAGGTGGTTGGCTCAACTCACCGTGCCTATCCATCATGCAAAGCACACAAGGATTGTATATGGAAGTGGAATATGGTGGTGTTAGCATTGTACCTCACCTTGGGGATTGCACCGAACTAGAAACCACAAGTGAGAGCTATTAGCTTGCAAAGTGAAATCACAAAGAAAACTCACACTAATGAAAGAACTAACTCACCAAAGCTTGTTGGTGGTAGGTTAGGATTGTGGAACGCCAAATAACCAACCAAAAGAAAAGGGATAGTCAAAAGTGCGTAAAATCCAAACAACACTCAAGTCAAAGGCAAAAGGTCAACAACTCAAAAAGGGGTGACGGGAACCTACGACTATATACACACACGTGGAGATTGCTGGGATTGACACGACTATGAAAATGAGCAAACAAAATGTCCTAACGAAGATTACGCTTGGTGTCGTGCCAAAGCAAGGAGAGACCATGGCTCGTTTGCAAAGGGGTAAAAAATGAGCAACGGATTTGTGCACTTGCCTTGGGAGCTCTTGTTTCTCTATTGCTTACAAGATTTGAGACTCTCTTTTGCTATGGGAGACTATTTTTATTTTTCTTTTGTATATTTTTTTGCTCTGCTTTGATGCTACCTAGTCACACTTGTTATTGCTATTACACTCTCACTATCCAAGGACAAATGCACAACGCTCAAGCAAACACAAGATGAGCCACTCTCGTGGGATAGGTACACACAAAGGAAGATACACAAGGTGACGCAAGTTATACCTTCGTTGGTGATGATGAACTTGACATCGGTGGTGTGGGATGATGTTCGTGGGCCATGGTGTTGATGAGCGCGGAAGTTGTCGATGAGCGCGGAAGTTGTCGATGCGGAAGCTTGTTGTTAGTTGCTCACACGCACACGGTACACGAACAAACAAAGGAAATTAGCCAAAACGAAAAAGAGGCAAAATCTGTCAAAATTAGGCGCCAGGGCCGGAGACTCCGGGGTCTGAGGCCGGAGACTCCGAGGTGTTAGGCCGGAGACTCTGGGGTCGGGTTTTCTGCTCCACTTGCTCGTGTTCTTGAGCGGAAATTGTAGCATCCCAATTGTCTAACAATTGCAATGCTACTAGCCTAGTCTATATAAATGCTACTTCCTATATATATAATTGTTGCATCATCATTATATCATGCTCATGTCATCATGCCACCTTGCATTTGAGCATCATATAAAACCCTTTATCATTTGGATCTTCTCTCATATGCATTATTAATTGTATTTGCCTCTTGATATTGTATTTGGTTCTTGATATATTGTTTAAATGCCCAAGTTGAGTTGGGGGCATATCTTTTATTCAACTCCACCACCTTTTCTTTCACCACCTTATAATTCCACCATCCAACTAAATATGAGCTTGGCACTTATTGAGTTTACCTCTAGCTCATGTGGGTTGGGATGGATCCAATTCTTTATCCACATGCTCTCATCTTGGCATCATGTTGTTTTCACATTATTGATATATGAGAGCCACATGGCCACCTTTGCAAGCCTTGTGAGTGGAACCTTTTCCTAGCTTCCATATGGGTTGTTTTGGGGTTATTATCATGTTGGGATATTTTTGGGCTTACTAAATACCTAGTGGCACATACACACTAGCAAGTCCCATTTCTATTCAAATGTGATCATCTCCATCTACTCCACTTGGAGCTTTCTTCTACAATTCTTTTGCTTAGGCCTTACTCCACATTTTGGAAGGCATAAGAATAATGCCATGTAAATAATCTTGTTTTCACAAAAATAAGCATGGTATTAATTATTTATGCATGGCCCATGCAAGTACCACCTTTTTCTAGCCTTTTGGTTTTTATTTGAATCTTTGAGTGGATATTCCCCATATCTCTCTCTACCCTTATGCTTGATCTTGCTAGATGCATACAAGCATCAAAAACCCCATCACCATCTCTATCCACCCCATCACCACCTTTTCTTCTTTTCTCTCTTTTGGCTATCTTGTTTGAGCTTGTGTTGATCATGCTTGATCTAGTCAAAAGGAACCACTCCATCTATCTCTCTCTCTTACCCTCTAGCTAAGATCCTCCCTATCATCTACCCCATCATCACCATACCCCCTCTCCTAAACCCTAAACCGAGCATCCCTAGATCTCACCCCTCTCTCTCGGACTCTCTCTTCTTTCCACCTAGCTGGCCCCACCTGACCCATCTACCCCAACCCTAGCTACCAAACCTAACCCTAACCGAGCCTAGCTTCAAACCCTAGCCCGAGCCCGAGCCTCCCCTCCCCTCTCTCCTTTCTTGCTCTCTGCCAAGCGGGTCCTACACCGAACCACCCTCTCCTTCCTTCCCTGGCCCACGTGCCAGCTCCCCATGCGCCTGCCCTAGTCCTGCCGACCCGAGCACGTGAGGAGGAGGAAGGAAGAAAAGGTGGCCGAGCCACCTTTTCCATCTACCCCACCTCCCCACGGCATCTCTCCCTCCCCCTCTGCTTTACCTCTGACCCGCGCACCGTCTGCATCCCTAGATCCGCCCAGGGCCTCGCCCTCTTCTCTCCTTCCTCTCCACCACCGTCTACCCCCAACGCCAGCCACCGTCGGCCTCCACCCTTTTCCGTCGAACCAGCCGTCAAGCGCGTCGAGGAGGAGGCCTGGAAGACCAAGGCCAGCCCGCTGCGTCACCCTGTACACGGAGCCGAGCAGGAGGAGCCCCAGGAGCGCTAGACCACCACCGACCCGACGTGAAACCCTAGCCGCCGTCCGTGAGCCACGTCGACGATCGTCAGCGCCGCCCTGCGAACCACGCCACCGAAATTTCGCGGTGAGCCCCTAAACTTCCTGACATGCTCCGCTACATTGTCTCTAGGGCCGCTGTTTCATCGAAAGACATCAAGGCGTGCGCCTGATCGTCTGCCTCCTCGTCGCAGAACCCTATCTAGCCCTGCAGCCCTACCCTACTACTAACCCTAGCCCACCGCAGTGGCTCCGCCCTCCGCGCGCGAGCCCTAGGTCACCGGATCAATCCCTCGTGCAAGGCCATCACTGTCGATTGGCAGAGAGAGGAAGAAAAAACAGTGTCGCGGCCTTTTGTAGAAAACCCCGCCTGCTTTTGGCTCTAAACCCGATCCTTTCTGTGGCCACACTGTCACCTTGGGCTTTGCAAGAAACCCGAAACCCCTCACAAGAGACAGTCCCCACGCCAGGATCGCCCACGTGTCCAAAGACGTTGGCCTGTGTATGGCCACAGGGGCCCCAAACCTGGGACCCACCCGTCAGTCGCAGAGGGTAGGTTAGCTCGCGGTGAGGAAAACCTTTTCTGCGCGCTGCGCTGCTGAGTCAGCCTGGTCCCACCTGTCACTGACTGTGGCTGGATCTGAGTGAGTGAGAAAAGTTTCTGTGATCTGTTTTAATTCAAATCTTTTTCAAATCATTTCAAATTCAAATTTAATTCTGTTTTTAATAACTTTTAAAAATATAATTCCAAATAATACAAATAATATATGTTTTGAAATCAGAAAAATGTGAGGAATTCAAATATAGCCTTCAAAATATATTTTGGACACTTTAATTTCCAAGTTAATTAAAATTACAATAAAATGCCCTTTTTCCTTAATTAATTAATAACTTTTGTTTTATAACTCCAAATTTAACAAATGATGTGTCTAAAATGTTTAGCTCGACGAGACCTTTCTGTTTATGCATTCCATGTTTTGATTTGAAGCATGCATCATATAAATATAAAGTATACAACAACTAATATGAGGATAAAATGGGGCCAAAACTCAATAAAATGATTTATTCTTGTATTCCACACCTCACCCATGCCATGCTACTTTATTGCCATGCAAATTGTGCATCATTCATCATGGCATGATTGATTGCTTGATGCATTTTATTAATATGCTTGTGCACTTTATTTATGTTGGCCCTTGTTTGTTTGGTTCTTCTTCGAATAAACGCTGAGCAGGGGATATACCAAGATACCCAGGAGCACTACCCAGATCCTTCTCTCGCTTCAACTGAGCTGCCAGGCAAGCACTACCACATGCTTGCATACATATAGTACCTACTGCCCCTATCTTATTCTTGCATCATTGAGTCGCGATTGCATTAAACTGAATCCCAAGTATTGCATAGCCTTTACTTTTAAACCCCACTGAAGCTTGTTCCTCCATCCCATGAGCCATTACTACAGGAGTTGTTTGAGCCATGCGAGTCGTAGAACAGCATGTGTAGGGTATTCGAGTGTCTGATGGATAACGAGGTACCTAAACAACTTAACCTGAGTAGTTATGGGATAACTAATGAAAGTGGCATCGGTGAGCCATATTCGCTATTTGGTTTTTCAGGCTCACTTGTGTCCCGTAGGACCCCGAGTACTTGATTCCTGTTCCTTGAATATTCGCGCTATCCACATCCGGGAGGCTTATGAACCCCCCTGAGCTAGAGCTTGATTCATTCTTATTTCTTGGAGCCACAAACTAGTTTGAGGTTTTATTTACTATCCTGTACTTATGCCATGCTTTACTGCTTTATTTAAATTGTGCAGTCTGCACTGCTTTGCTATTTAGGTCCGTGACCGTTTTATTGTATGTCGACAAGCCTAGTCACACTTTCGGGTTCCCGTCGTTCATACCGGCCACACAAACCTTGAGTCCGCCTCGTAGCCGCCAACCGTTATGGTAGCTTAATGGGGTGCCCCCAAATATTTCTGAATCTGTGATCGCTTTGTCGTGATCCTCGTTGGGTTTTGATTTGGTTTTTCCGAGGTTGATCGAGTGTGTTGCTATTTGTGCACCTGCAGGTAAAACTTTCAAAGCCGTGTCCGCGGTTATGGACGACTTGGAGCAGTTTCTCGATCATAGACAAGCATAACTAAAGCACCGCTTTTAATTTGACTAAGTAAATCGACTAGTAAATAGTGCAACACTCATGGAATGGATAATAAAACTGCCAACGGATGGGGGTTGTTGGTCCGCTTCCTCGCTGTAGCGAGGAGGAGGATGGATCTGTGGATATTACCGTTTTAATGTTATAACTGTTGTTATTAATTCACGGACATCCGTTTATCTCTGGTTAGGCGGATGGTTAGCGAGTATCTATAGAATTGCTAGGGTTTATCTTTCGCTGCAATTGCGTCACCCCAGGTTGTGTCCCCTTTAGAGGCATAAAGACTTGCTGAGTACCCCTAGGGTCTCACACGATAAATTATTGGTTCAGATGAACAGGTACCTTCGCAAGATGGATACTGGGTGGAGGAGACGGACGATGTGGGCAACGATCATTCGGTGTAGAGATTCCGGGAACGGGGATCCGTGAGATCTGTGGGCGGGATGTGCTTATTTTTGGGGCATCTTATGCCAATTTGCTTCTTATCCGTACTCGGATTTTGTCTTCCGCTCACCGATACTCGATGTTTGATGTATGAGGAGATATCCTAAACTATTATATCTATCTAGGATATTTGGATCTTGCCGTATGGCGTTGCTATATTTCCTTTCTTTTTAGATGGAATGGCTCTGATGTACTGTTGTATGGTGGCTTGCATACATACTCATTTGTGTATGTAGTTGATCCCTTCGCCTGCCGATTACGCCGCCCGTTCTTGTCCCGATGTTTGGAAATGGTTGGGACGGCCGAAAGGTCTACCTGTGAGTGGCATTTGGGCCCCACCGTACTATTTCAACCATTTCCGTTCATCCAGGCTTGTAACTAGGAGCGTAATTCACCGAGGTAGTTACAGAAATCCACGCCTTGGGGCCTCAAATCCGCGAAAAATTGGCCAAATTTGGCTAGGAAAACGCAGGATAGAGCTGGACCAACACCTAAGATGAGGTTTGGTCGGATCAAAACCACAAATAACACTCCAAATCAAGAGATCGATCGAAAGGCAATTTTGGGGGATTTTCGAATTTTTGGTGGATAGAAGAAAAAGTTTTGGGGGAAATCATGAGCAACGAAGCTCTTGATACCAATATGTTGAGGGCAAACCTCTAGGGTGGCCCGATCTTTCACGAATCCCTTGAAATCAAGGAGGGGGAGGGAGAGGATGAAATCCGCGGACTCACGCATGAAGAACGCGATGAACATACGCACACGCGAAGACACAATACACACCAATAGCTCACACCGGCACTGACCGGTCCGGCATAATCCCTAGGATCAGCGTCGGGCGGAGGACTCTCTCTCGAACCGGCACAACGAGCAGGGAGACTTGGTGAGATCTTGACGTCTAGGCAAGGGACTCCGATGCCTAGGCCTTGTACAATGCGGAGGCACGATGTAAACCCCAACGAGGTTTGTGATATTTGGTGCTCCTTTGTCAAAGGAGCATGAGGCAAGAACTAGATAGATCCACAAGGGGTTTCCACTAATTCCAAATATTATGCCTAGGGTTTACAATAGAGGTGGGGGACTATATATAGGCTAGCCACTAGTTCAAGGGTAGTTTAGGCAATAAAAGGTAAAGTCGGGACAGATTAAGGGGTACATGGGCCGAAGGCCCAAAAGGCTTTTCACATGCCTGATCCACTTACACCGGAGACTCCGGGGTTAGGGGCCGGAGACTCCGGGGCGGCATACAGAGAGTTCCAGCGAAGGATCCGGAGTCGTGGTCGGAGTCCTAGGGCGGAGACTTCAGGGTCGAAGGCCGGAGACTCCGGTTAGATCGGCCAGAGACTCCGGGATGTGCGGAGACTCCGGGGGTGGCGATGCTCTCTAATGAAGACTCCGTGGGGTGTACTGAACGCTCCAGGCGGGGGGCTGGAGACTAGTCCGGAGTCTAGGCCGGAGTCTCCGGGCTTTAGGGCAGAGACTCCGAGCTTCAGGGCCGGAGACTCCAGGGCTTCAGCCCTAGCAGCTTCTTCTGCATGTCCTGCTCCATGTCCTCCATCCGTGGGGGCTTTGTAGCTGATAATGCATAGCATAGTTGCATGAAGTAACAAACCATCCAAAGATGTATCAAAGTCACACGAGGAGAGGAGCGAGTTAACCTTAGCTTGTAGTAGTTTAGCTCGGGCTCGAGTCATTGGTCCACTTGGGGGACTTGGTGGTGTAGATGTAGGAGCATCCATAGGACGAGCTGCATCAAGGTGACCTTGTGTGGATACACTTGAGCAAGGACCGCTTTCCCAAGGAACGAGATTCCAAGCTCAAACCAAGAGGAGATGGCCCCTTCAAGGTCCTCAAGAGAATCAACAAGTACCTTGTAAGCAACACATTCAATGTCAAGGACCTCTTACCCTACCATGGAGATGTTCAAGATGATACGCATGAAGAGTCGAGGACGACTCTTTCCCAAGGGGGAGCTGATGTAGCCCGTCCTACGAACACTCCTACATCTACACCACCAAGTCCCCCAAGTGGACCCATGACTCGTGCCCGAGCCAAACTCCTACAAGCTAAGGTGAACTCGCTCCTCTCCTCATGCCAATTTGATACATCCTTGGATGGTGTGCTACTCTATGCATCATCAGGTACGAAGCCCCAACACATCACCAAGCACCCAAGGATGGAGAAAAAAGAGCAGGGCGTTAGGAAGATCTTTGCTAGAGCACTTTCGGACGGAGTCTCCGGCTGCGACACCGGAGTCTCCGACTGCCTGCACGGAGTCTCGGTCCCTTGAGAGTCTTGATCTGAAGACAACAAAGTCTCCGGCCCATCTACGGACCGGCCCCCAAATTGAGCTCGAGGACACTCAGATGGCCACTTCGGAGACGTAACGGAGACTGACCGGAATATCCGGCCTAGACCGGAGTTTTCGGTCCACCACACTGGAGTCTCCGGATCGAGCGTCACTAGGTATGTAAAAGCCTTTGGGCCTTTGGCCCATGTACCCCTTAGTGCATTTAGAACTTACCTTTTATCCCTCCAGTACCGCTGACTTTGTGGCTGGCCTATATATAGTCCCCCACCTCTATTGTATACCCTAGGCATGATATTTGGAATTAGTGGAAACCCCTTGTGGATCTATCTAGTTCTTGCCTCATGCTCCTTTGACAAAGGAGCACCAAATATCAGAAACCTCGTTGGATTTTGCATCATGCCTCCGCGTTGTACAAGGGATAAGCATCAGAGTCCCTTTGCCTAGACATCAAGGTCTCACCGAGTCTCCCTACTCGCCGTACCGGTTCGAGAGAGAGTCCTCCATCCGACGCTGATCCTAGGGATTGCGCCGGACCGGTCATCGCCGGTGTGAGCTATTGGTGTGTATCGTGGTTTTGCGTGAGTGTGTTCATCGTGTTCTTCGTGCGTGAGTTTGTCATGTTCATCTAGCTCCCCTTCCCCCACACTCCATCCTCGATTTGAAAGGGATTCGTGAAAGATCGGGCCACCCTAGAGGTTTACCGTCAATAACCACCATCTCCAAGGCATCAAGCGCATCTACCTATAAGGCATCAAGTGTCGCCTACTCCAATACAAGTGGCGCCCAAACATTATCTTCCACATAAGGTGCCACGAAGCAAGAATCTTCATCGACAAACATCCTATCAAGATCATCGCCAACATTAAGAGGATACAAGACGTCGTTCAAGGCATATTCGCCATGAAGATGAAAAATACATGTTTAGCACCATCCATAATGCTCAACCAAGCTCAAGAAGGCACCACCATCACAAGAAGAGTGCCAAGGGAAAGGATGATCGTCGCGAGCATCATGTGGATGACCAAGTGCTTCACCAACATAAACCTTCAGCAAGGCACACCAATGACCTCCGTCGACACCATCATCATAAGGCACCTTCCATTACTAGTGCCACAACAAAAATGGTACCAAGAGAAAGCCTTCTTCCACGCCATCAAGCTTCAACGCCAAAACTTCAAGTTCAAGATGAAGCATCCAACTACAAGAGCTTCAATGCAACTTCTTTTCCAAGCACTCCAAGAATGTCATTCAAGCAAGATATGGACGTCTACTTCGCCAAGTTGGATGGGGCCGTCAACAATATGACACCCCAAGAGATAGAAGAAAACAAGTTTCTTTTCCAACAATTGTATGTAATGGCGAAGATGGCGTCAAGGACCAATACTCCCAATTTGAGTGCCACCACCACAATGGCACCCAATGTACATGATGACGACAAGGTCGAGAATGGTGAGCATGGGGTTTTTCCTTCACCAAAGGAGGCGCATGGAGTTGAGCACACCGAGCCTATCCCTATATCCTTGAGTGATGATGTGGTACCAATCCCATGTGAGTATGAGAGCCACTTAGCCCACTTGAGTGAGAGCAAGATTGAGATGTGTGACTCCACCATACGTGAGATTGAGTGCTTCCACTTGGAGGGCATGAGTGGTACACCAAGTGAGTGGAGGGCATGTGAGTATGAGAGCCACTTAGCCCACTTGAGTGAGAGGAAGATTGAGATGTGTGACTCCACCATACGTGAGATTGAGTGCTTCCACTTGGAGGGTATGAGTGGTACACCAAGTGAGTTAAGAGTGGTAGTTGATAGGTCATGTGAGGCCACTTTGATTTTGATGAGGATACAATCATAGAGTATGATGATTCTTCTTGTTTGTGCTAGAAGGAAATATTAAGACTCATTGAAAAATAATACAAGGTGACTTCATTCCTAGTTGGACAAGATACTTTGATTTATAAGAACTTTATACTACCTAAATCATGGTGATATGGGCATGAAAGAGGAGGTGAAGCCTAATTTCAGGACTCCACCAAGCTAGGTGATGCGGGCGCATCCCATTGATGATTGGCACGCTAGGACGACCTACGGTATGTAATGATAAGTCTAAGGTTGTGTCAAATATTATTGCTATGCTATTGAGTCTGAGTCTAGGTTAGGTTCGAGTCCGTTTGTGTGTTCGGTTTGGGTCTATCTAACCGACTAGTTGCATGCCTCGTATATAAAGGAGCCAGCCGCCTAGGGTTTAGGGGAGCTCAGTTGTTTAGTCTAAAAACTATATTATGCTCCACCGTGTATCATACCTCCGGGGACGGCGATACCGTTTATCAGATTATTGTTGCGGAGGTTCTTGTGTTCATCAAGGATTGTCGTGCTCAGGTTTGAGGCGTGGTGATCTTCATCATGTTACTTGCTGGATTGATTCCTCTTCTTCAGGTAATGTTCATCGGTGTTATTGGAAGGATTATTATCCGGGTTACTCGCTGTGAAAGATCAGGACAAAACTATAGGATCATCGTCTTGATCTGTATCATGTGGTATCAGAGCTCTCATTGATCACAACGTGTTTTTGGATCATCTACGGACTGTTTTTTGACAATCAGTTTACAGATCGGTTGTGGAGAAGAGATTGAAAGTTGAAGTTTTCAGAATGGATCGTGTTCTTCGTTGGCATCCAAGTCAGATCGGTGAGGAGTTTTGCATTGGGCGTCGTTGGCAGGTGTAATCGATTCTACTCCTTTCCTACCTCGATTCCTCCAAGTCCGATCGGTTCCCAATTCAGATTGATCGGAATGAGTCCAGCCGCCGAACATTTTGTTCTAGATCCGATCATAATTATATAAAAAAGAAGGAGGCCACACGCCGTACGAGTCATGGCCAAGTTTACCGGGTGATCCGCTCGAACGAAGGAAAGCGCGTGCCTGGCGATCGGTTGCCGTACAAGTCGGGGTCGCGTTCCCTGGGGCACTCGCGATCAGGATCGCACATCCCTCGCGCCTCGCTGGGAAAACAACGTGAGTTGCGCTCGGTGTCGCCTGGTGGGCTGGCCCATTGTGCCCGGCGATTGAGTTCAGCGCCTGGCGCTCTCGCGAGCGTGCCAAAGAAAAAGTGTCAGCGTGCGCTCCGCACGACAGACCTACTCTAACCCTTGGTGCTAGCAATCAAGGAAAGTACCACACATGCCTTAGTTGGATCGGTCATTGTGAGCAGGAGGACTCCTAGTGCTGCACGTGAGCTTCACGTTGGATCAAAAAAAAGCAGCAGCAGGAAACAGGACATGGCGCCAGGTTTTCTGTGATCAAATTTTTGATTCGACGTGCCGACCTATACGCAGGCTGGAATTCATCTGTTTTGTCCATAATTTTTTCTGTACAGTGCCGTTTTGTTCCAAATTTCTTGAAACAGTTCACGATTATCACCAAACAGTCTACGACACAAAGGATGGGTTCTTTTTTAGGAGATACTTTTGGCTTGAGGTGTACACGTGGTAAAAAGTCTAGTGTTGTTTTCAATGACTATCTCGATCTCCTAAATGGAGTGGCACGTGATGCATCCGAGCTTATATGGTGCTTACATAGACTTGCAATAGTTGAGGAGTACCAAGATTGGGAAAGACACATGGAATAGGGTTTCCATCGATGTCACAAATACAATGGCAAGTTTAGTGGGTATGATGGGTATGTTCTTGCTCACCGACATGTGGACAAGGAGTTAGACAGTTGGTGGTCTGAGGCGGTTGACATAGATGGTTTTTCTCGTACTTGGGAGGACTACAAAAGTTTTCTCCATCATGGTTTCATATTACCATATATGGAGGAAATCAAGCATCCGCCCAAGGTTGTGAATGGGATAGTGGATGTTGGCAAGAGTATAGCTCTTATACCGAAGGTCGTGATGGCTGTGACTACTGATGAGAATTTGACAGTTGTTCCATTGCCGACAGTTAGCAAGGTGACAGCCACGATTTCTGAAGCGTTGGCGGTTGATGTGTTAAGGCTGATGTTGTTAAGGATGTCGTGGAGGATGTTGTACCATTGAGTGGGCTGAATTTGCAACTCAACAAGGTACAAGGCGATGCTTGAATGATAGTTGATAAGGGCCAGCGTTAGAATTTATTTTAGGCATAGTGTATGATCCAAGGCAAAGCATGCAAGTTGATTATTGGTGGAGGAAGCTGTACTAATGGCACTAGCAAGGCAATGGTGGTAGCGTTGGGGTTATCCACATGGCGTAAACATAAGCATCTACAGTGGTTAAATAACTGCGGTATGGTGAAGGTAACTCATAAGGTGCGTGTGCCATTTACAATTGGTGATTATGTTGATGAGATTGAGTGTGATGTGTTGCCATTGGAGGTATGTGGGCTGTTACTTGGTCGTTCATGGCAGTATGATCGCAACGTTACACATGCTGGAAGAGAAAATACATATTGTTTTGTGCACGGTGGCAAACAGCAGACTTTGAAGCCTATGCAAGATGATCACGTTAAGTCTGATGTAGAGCTGGTGGTACATAAGGAGAAGGTGCGCAAGGCTAAGACAAAATCTGGGCTAGCTAAGGTGCTGGATGGAGAGCATGATGCACAATGCGACAATGTTGATATTGCTTCAACTATGCCTATAGATGACAAGCCAGTGGAACTTGTTATGACAAGCCAGTTGAAGTGCATCCTCTTATTCCTGAGAGGAAGGATTGGTATGGGGTGGCCCGATCTTCTCAACAAGCTCTTATCGATGATATGGTGGATGATAGATAACTAGTGCGTAGCTATGATCTCTCCCGCTCGATCTCTAATGCCAGTGCAACAGATCTCGAACCTTGTAGGATATTCACAACACCACACTCTTGCGCACGCAGCCGTGACCACGAATGGTAGTATGCAATCTACTAATTCCCAATGGAACAACAGATCACACTCAATTATAGTTGTAGAATTCGAACATAGGGTAATTCCAGAGGTTCTATGAAAGAAACATCTCCAAAATATTTTAACATGGTCTAAACCCTAAACTAGTGCGCCCCATCTATTTATGAGTTTGGGGGTGTGGCGGCTAAGGGGGTGGCCGAGTTGGTCGCACCCAACTAGGGTAAACACCGAACCAAAATTGGGTTCGGCTCAGGTTTCTGCCGTGCCAGAGTTTGGGCCTGTTTCTCTACCGCGGCAGCCTGCCGTGGCAGGAAAACATGTCGTTTCTCTGCCGTGGCAGAGATCCTGCCATGTGTTGATCTTCTTCTTGGTAGCTCCTTGCGCTTCCTCCCTCTCCTCCCTCGTGCATTCTTCATTGATCAACGCTCCATGCTCCATATGCTTCAACTCCTCGCTCCGTGCTACGCCTTCTTCTCCCATGTACCTGGTCATACAATAGCACAAAGACTTAGCAAGTATAAAGTTCTTATAAATGAAAGCATCATGTTCAACTAGGAATGAATTCACCTGATAGTCATTATTGATTTGACTCAATATTTCTTTCCAGTTCAAGCAGTCAGAATCATCATAATCCTTGTATATATCCTCATCAAGGATGTTGCAGCATGTGTTCAGAAGGTTGTTTGTGTTGACACAGGTGTTCAGGCGGATGATAGTTGTGCTCCTGATGTTCCAGTGCATGTGGTGCAACGGGATAACAAGAGCAGTTTTGTTAGCACACCTGTGAGGCGTTTTGTTGGGACAGTTGTGCGGATGCATAGATGCAAGGATGGACATGTTCGTCAGTTGTGTGGTCCAGGCATTACTCATCTTATGCTAGGTCATGCAAAGAAGGTCCATGTTCAGCAACCATAGGTTCCACCAAGAGTTGAGAAGAAGAAGACGGTGGCGCCTAGGTCCAAGCTCGTATGGAGACGCAAGGAGGTGAAGGCGCCAAGGGCTGTATCAAGTCGAGTAGGCCAAGAGGGAGGATGTTGTGAGGAAGGCAAGCAAGACTTGAAGATGGCGAAGACGCATGAAGCGATTGTTCATATCACGCCACCTTTCTGACCCGACCCGCAAGCATTGGGGACAACGCTTCTTGAAGGGGGGATGATGATATGGGCATGAAGGAGGAGGTGAAGCCTAATTTCAGGACTCCACCAAGCTAGGTGATGCAGGTGCATCCCATTGATTATTGGCACGCCAGGACGACCTACGATATGTATAAGTCTAAGGCTGTGTCAAATATTATTGCTATGTTATTGAGTCTGAGTCCAGGTTAGGTTCGAGTCCGTTTGTGTGTTCGGTTTGGGTCTATCCAACCGACTAGTTGCAGGCCTCCTATATAAAGGAGACAACCGCCTAGGGTTTAGGGGAGTTCAGTTGTTTAGTCTAAAAACTATATTGTGCTCCACCGTGTATCATCCCACCAGGGACGACGATTACCATTTATCAGATTCTTGCTGTGGAGGTTCTTCTGTTCATCAAGGATTGCCGTGCTCAGGTTTAAGGCATGGTGATCTTCATCATGTTACTTGCTGGATTGATTCCTCTTCTTCAGGTGACGTTCATCGGTGTTATTGGAAGGTATATTATCCGGGTTACTGGCTGAGAAAGATCGGGACAAAACTATAGGATCATCGGCTTGATCCGTATCACATGGTGTTATTGTTTGACTAGATTTAATATCCTTCGGACTAGTGCTAGCGGGAAGGAGAGGAAGGAAGGTGAGGAGTCCGACGTGATGATCATCCAAGGATGCACGATGAAGGAGCAGGAGGCAGGCGCACAAAGCAAGGAGGAGACCATCAAGAAGGAAGGCGCAAGAATTCCTGCGACGACCGGAGTGTCCGACCGAGTCCACCCAGACTGTCTGGCCTACTTGAGAGAATAATTGGTGCGGATAATCTATACACCAAATCGGACACCACCCGGACACAACCTGGAAACTTTGAAGATTCCGGCCAGACCGGACTGTTCGGGTGACTCCACCCGGAGTGTCCAGCCTGACCGGAATGTTTCGCCGATATCTACCGGACTGTCCGCCCACCGACCGAATCTGGTCCTAGTCGGCATGTATTAGTTTGAGTCGTACGCATCTTAGTTTTGGTTTCTGGCTGTCCTAGCCGCCCTTATAAGCCCTGGGACGCCCCATAGTTAGGGTTTAAGACCACGTTTAAACTATTTTAGAGTTGTTTCTTTAAAAGAACCTCTGGAATTACCCTGTGATCGAATTATACTACTACAATTGAGTGTGATCTGTTGTTCCATTGGGAATTAGTAGATTGCAAACTACCGTTCGTAGTTGACGGCTGCATGCGCAGAGCGTGGTGTTGTGAATACCCCATAGGGTTCGAGAGGTGTTGCATTGACATCAGGGTTTGAGCGGGAGAGTTCATAGCTACATGCTATTTATCTGTCCACCATTATCATCATCGACAAGTGCTTGCTGAGAAGATCGGGCCACCCCATATGATCTTGGTATCAGATTTCCTCGTTTACTCGGTGAGCATCCACAAATCCATCCATATATTAGTTTATTTTCAGTCCTATACAGAAAAAGCCTTACAAAAAGATTTTCGATAGACTAGATTGCATCGTTTTCAAGTTTTAGTTGCTGATCGTGTCTTCTCATAGATCCGATCTACAGGTTTTTCTCGTAGAAGTCTAGTTTTCGTTTGTGTCTAGGTTTAGGGTTTGATCTTGTTTCTGCCGAGTCCACCATCACCATTTTCCACAAGTTTTCATCATTTGTCCGAGTCCACATAGCGTACCTTTGTTTGCATACCATAGACACAGCCTATCTACAGCATCCGTGACTAGGAACATACCCACGAGACTAGTTGCTTTGCTCCAACAGGCTTCTCATTAGGGTTTCAAAGTGCAGAAAGTTTTGACAGGAAAAAACCGGACTATCCGACATATATACACCGGACTATCCGGCCCGACCGGAGTCTCCGGCATTAATCATTCGGACTATCCGGCCCAGTTTGTTCTAAGTTGTTGCACTCGTGTTTGCATTGACTCATATAGTTGAAAAAACAAAAAAAAGAGAAAAGAAAATGTTGAGGGCAAACCTCTAGGGTGGCCCGATCTTTCACAAATCACACTCAAATCAAGGGTGGAGTGTGGGGGAAGAAGGGAAGGATGAACACGATGGACGCACTTACGAAGAACACGATAAACACACACACACAAAACCACGATAAACACCAATAGCTCACGCCGACGGTGACCGGTCCGGCGTAATCCCTAGGATCGGTGTTGGGCGGAGGACTCGCTCTCGAACCGGCACGGCGATGGGAGACCCGGTGAGATATTGACTTCTTGGCAAAGGGACACCGATGCCAAAGCCTTGTACAATGCGGAGGCACGATGCAAACTCCAATGAGGTTTGGGATATTTTGTGCTCCTCTATCAAAGGAGCATGAGGCAAGAATTAGATAGATCCACTAGGGGTTTCCACTAATTCCAAATATCATGCCTAGGGTTTACAATGGAGGTGGGGGACTATATATAGGCCAACCACAAGTTCAGGGATAATTCAGGCATTAAAGTAGAGTTCTGGGCGAAGTAGAGGGGTACATGGGCCACAGGGCCCAGCTAGACTCACAAGCCCATCTTCAGGCCGGACACTCCGGTCGAGTTCGGCCGGACACTCCGGGTAGTGTCCAACTGGCCTTATGAATGTCCATGCTAGGTTTGGGCTGGGGCAGGCCGGACACTCCGGCTGCACCGGACACTCCGGCTGGATTCGGGCGGACACTCCGGCTCAGGCAGCTTCAGGACAGGTGCAGCTTCAGAGCTCGTGGGTCGACGCGGCGGGGGTTCGTACCTGACGATGCACAGAGTAGTGGTATGAAATAGCAAGCCATCCAGGTGTATGCCAAAGTCACATGATGAGAGGAGCGAATTCACCTTAGCTTGAAGGAGCTTGGCTCGGGAACGGGTCATCGTTCCACTTGGGGGACTCGGTGGTGTAGATGTAGGAGCGTCCGTAGGACGGGCTGCATCAGCTCCCCCCATTGGGAAAGAGTCGTCCTCGACCCTTCATGGTTGTCATCTTGAACATCTCCATGTTAGGGTGAGAGATCCTTGATGTTGAATGTATTGCTTGCAAGGTACTTCGATGTCGGTATGTCGATGATGTAGGCGTTGTCGTTGATTCGTTTGAAGACCTTGAAGGGACCATCTCCTCTTGGCTTGAGCTTGGAGTAGCGTTCCTTGGGGAAGCGGTCTTTGCTTAGGTGTATCCACACGAGATCACCTTCTTCAAATGTCAACTCCTTCTTGCCCTTGTTTAACCTTGAAGCTTGGCGAAGGACTTGTTGCTCGATAGTAGCTCTTGTTTCTTCTTGCAGTTTCTTCATAGCTTGTGCGCACTTCTCGACATCCATGTTGGTGCGCTCATGAAGAGGTAGTGGTAGGATGTCGAGCACGGTGAGGGGCTCGAAACCATAGACGATCATGAATGGACTCATCTTGATTGTTGAGTGCTCGACTCGGTTGTAGGCAAACTCGGCGTGGGGAATGCATTCCTCCCAATCCTTCAAGTTTTTCTTGATCAACACACATAGAAGAGTTCCGAGGTTTCGGTTGACAACCTCGGTTTCTCCATCGGTTTGAGGATGCGACATGGACGAAAATAGGAGCTTGACGCCGAGCTCGGCCATGAGGGTCTTCCATAAGTAGCTCATGAATTTGACGTCGCGGTCGGAGACGATCGTTCGTGGCACACCGTGAGAATGGACAATTTCCCTGAAAAACAAATTGGCAACATGTGAAGCATCGTCGGTCTTATGGCACGGTGATACATTGCAAATGTATCTATAATTTTTGATGTTCCATGCTTGGTTTTATCTACTTTCTTATGTTTTGTCCACACTTTGGAGTAATTTCTATACACTTTCTTGGACTAACCTATTAACAAAGAGCCATAGTGCCAGTTGCCTGTTTTCTGCTGTTTTTGGTTCCAGGAAAGTCAGAAAATCAATATTCTCGGAATTAGACCGGACAAAAGCCAAAGTCGATATTTTCCCAGAAGATTCACGGAGCCAGAAGGAGAGCCGGAGAGGGGACACAGGGTGGCCACACCACCCCATGGCGCGGGTCCACCTAGGCCGCGCCAGGGCATGGTGTGGGCCCCCTGGCCGCCCACCGACCTTTCCCTCTGGCCTATAAGAAGCCTCCCGAAGCCAAAACCCTAAATCATCAATTAGAAATCCATGAAAAGTTCTACAACGCCGCCGCCATCGAAGGGGAGATTCGGGGGACAGAAAGTCTCTGTTCCGGCACCCTGCCGGGATGGGGAAGTGCCCCCGGAGCCATCTCCATCGATCTCCAACCCCATCTCCATCACCATTGCTGATTCCCATGATGAGGAGGGAGTAGTTCTCTCTCGAGGCTAAGGGTTCTACCGGTAGCTATGTGTTCATCTCTCTCTCTATGCATGATCTTATTGAGATCATGAGCTTGTAATCTATATATATACCTTGCTACTCAAGTGCTTTAATAGATCTCTGCTCTCCCCATGTGTGTGAAAGTGACAGCGTGCACACCATGGTGGCACTTAGGCTAGAGATTACAAATACTTGTTATGAGTTATATTTGGAGTTGGATGTCTTTATGAAATTGTGGTGTTTGTTGGACTCATCTAGTACTCAAGGTGACAGTGTGGGGTTTTCTAGAGGGGAAAGGCTTACTTTGAGGTGTGCTGTTATAGCCCTACCATCGATTAGAGTGTTCAATCAGAGAGTAGTTAAGAGTAGTATCATAAAGAGAAGATATTTATATGAGAGTGTTCACTAGTGAAAGTATGATCCCTAGGCCTTGTTTCTAAGCATTGATACACCGTTTGCAATTAGATCTGTTACATGTTTGCTTGCTTCCTTCTTTATTTCAGTTTTACTTTAGTCTCTTCCACACCATCAAAGTATTTTCTAGCACCATTACCACTTATAATTATCTATAACACTTGTATTTCAGGATCTCTTCGCCGAACTAGTGCGCCTATACACCTGACAAGTGTATTGGGTGTGTTGGGGACACAAGAGACTTCTTGTATCTTGATTGCAGGATTGCTTGAGAGGGAATACGTTTGACCACTTCCTCCCTGAGTTCGATAAACCTTGGGTGATCCACTTAAGGGAAAACTTGCTGCTGTTCTACAAACCTCTGCACTTGGAGGCCCAACAACTGTCTACAAGAATAGAAGTGCGCAGACATCACACGGTATGAAGTGTTCCATTTTGGAAAAGTGATCCACGACAACAAAGATAGAATCATGACCATGCTTAGATCTAGGCAATCCTAACACAAAATCCATGCTATTGTCGGACCAAGGTGTATGAGGAATAGGCAATGGCATATAAAGACCATAAGGGTTAGCTTGCGACTTAGCTTGAACACATGTCGTGCATCGTTGAACGTAGCGCTCCACGTCGCGCTTCATCTTGGGCCAAAAGTAGTGAGTGGAGAGCATGTCCAAAGTCTTGTCACGGCCAAAGTGACCCATAAGTCCTCCACCATGAGATTCTTGGAGAAGCAAAAGTTGGAGCGACGATTTCGGAATGCAAAGCTTGTTTTGTTTAAATAGAAAGCCCTTATGCAAATAGAAATCATCAAACCCTTTGTCAATGGAGCACTTTGCGAAAATTGGTTGAAAGAACGGGTCGGAAGCATACAAAGATTTTAGTTCCTCAAGACCCAACACGTTGATTTCAAGTCTCGTAAGAAGGCTTGTGTGCTTGCGAGACAAAGCGTCCGCAACTACATTATCTTTGCCCTTCTTATACTTGACAATGTACGGAAAAGATTCCATGAACTCAACCCACTTAGCTTGTCTCGTACTCAAGTTGGCTTGGCCTTTGAGATATTTCAACGACTCATGGTCGGAATGTATGATAAATTCCTTGGGCCATAGGTAGTGTTGCCAAACTTGAAGAACACGAACTAAGGCAAAAAGCTCTTTGTCATAAATTGGATAATTAAGGCGAGCACCATCGAGTTTCTCGCTATGGTAGGCTATAGGACGTCCATTCTGCATAAGGACACCTCCAATGCCAATACCACTAGCATCACACTCTATCTCAAAAGTTTTTGTGAAATCCGGTAATGCAAGGAGAGGTGCTTTGGTGAGCCTCTTTTTAAGTTCATCAAAAGCTTTTTGTTGTGCTTTGCCCCACACAAAGGTGACATTCTTTTTTGTCAACTCGTTGAGAGGACAAGCAATGGTTGAAAAGTCTTTCACCAAGCGACAATAGAAACCGACCAACCCATGAAAACTTCGGAGTTCACTCACATTTGTTGGGATGGGCCAATATCGTATGTCCTTTACCTTGGAAACATCAACTTCAATTCCCTTCGAAGAAACGACAAATCCAAGAAAAATCAACTTGTCTTTAGCAAAAGTGCACTTGGGAAGATTAGCATAAAGCTTTTCATGTCGAAGGATTTGCAAAACTTCCTTGACATGTGTTATATGGTCCTCAAGTGATTTGCTATAAACAAGAATATCATCAAAATAGACAACAACACTTTTTCCAATGAGAGAACACAAGATGTGATTCATAAGGCGCATGAAGGTGGATGGGGCATTAGATAAGCCAAAGGGCATAACCAACCATTCATAGAGACCAAGTTTGGTCTTGAAGGCGGTTTTCCACTCATCACCCTCAGCCATGCGTATTTGATGGTAACCACTACGCAGATCAATTTTCGAAAAAATAGTGGCTCCACACAACTCATCAAGCATGTCATCGAGATGTGGTATGGGATGCCAATAACGCACGATGATAGCATTGATTGGACGGTAGTCCATGCATAACCGTAACGTATCATCCGTTTTTGGAACGAGTATCACGGGTATGGCACTTGGACTAGTGCTAACTTGGATCAAACCTTTGGAGACGAGTTGGTTGATTTAACGTTCAATCTCCTTTGTCTCTTCCGGGTTCGTGCGATAAGCGGCACGGTTGGGAAGTGGTGCACCGGGGATGAGGTCAATGTGATGTTCGATGCCGCGAAGAGGAGGTAGTCCATGTGGAAGCTCTTCGGGGAACACATCCTTGAATTCCTGCAAAACAATTATCAAAGATGGAGGAACATTGGTTAATTCAATAGTTCCTTGTGCTAGTCCCTTGCAAAGGAGGACATAGTGCAAGATGGATGGGTTGTTCCGAACATCTCTCATCGCACTTTTGGTGGCAATGAGAACACTCTTATTTTTTCCACTCGAGTTTGGCTTGTGGCTCTCACTCGCTATGAGGTGGTTCTCTCTCTCAGCGCTCTTCTCACAATTAGGTGTTGTGCTTTGCACCCTCGCTAAAGCCTTTGCATTGTCCGCAATTATTTGGCTAGGAGTCATTGGTGGCAAAACACATGTTTTGTTGAGCCATTTGAAGGTGTATACATTGGTGCGACCATCATGTTGAGCAGCCTTGTCAAATTGCCATGGTCGACCAAGAAGCATGTGGCAAACTGTCATAGGGACCGCATCACACTCCACCGTATCTTTGTAAGGACCAATGGCAAAGGAGACCGATATGGTATGCTTGATTTTCACGGACCCTTGGTCACTTAGCCATTTCACGTGGTAGGGGTGCTTGTGCGGATGGAGGGTGAGGTTGAGCTTCTCACACAACTCGGTGCTAGCAAGGTTGTGGCAACTCCCTCCGTCTATGATCACCTTGATAGATTTGCCATTGATGTCGGCTCGTGTTTGGAAGATATTGGAGCGTTGGTCTTCATGCTCTTGTGCTTGAGTGGTCAAGATCCTTGTGATGACAAGCGATGGACTTGCGTCATGTTCACACATGAGGAGTTCTTGGTCATCTTCCACTTGTTGTCTTGCCATTGATTCCTTGACTTGGGCATCAAATTAATCTTCACTCAAGTACTCTTCATCACCAATGTCATGGATGAACAAGACTTTCTTGTTTCCACATTCGGTTGACTTGTGTCCTTTGCCTCCACACTTGTAGCACTCACCATTGAAAGGTGTGTCGCTCTTTGCTTCTTTGCCTCTTGGGGGCAGTTTTCCTTGAGGAAGTGTGGCCTTGAAGGAAGGCTTGGAGGTACTTGAGGAGCTTCCATTGAAAGTTGTTGGTGTAGGGGTTGAAGCTTGCTTGTAGGTGAAGTATGTCTTGGGCTTGTTGTACTTGATATCCTCTTGCACTTGACGTTCAGCCTTTGTTGCGATGTGCACAAGCTCAACCATGGTGTTGTATGTTTGGAACTCGACGATGCGCTTGATTGGGCGATTCAAGCCGATAAGGAAACGTGCCATTGTTTGCTCCATGTGCTCATCAATGTTGGTGCGAATCAAGTTGAGTTCCATTTCCTTGAAGTACTCTTCCACGGTCTTTGTCCCTTGACGAAGCGATTGAAGGTTGTTGAAGAGGTCACGCGTGTAGTGCGCGGGGACGAACCGGGATCTCATGTGAGCCTTCATGTCATGCCAAGTTGTGATTGGCGGCTCTTGTCTTGCATCACGAGCAACTTGAACTTGTTCCCTCCAAAGGTTGGCGTGTAACACCCTCGAATCGGCCCTATGCAAGTTTTAGCCCTTTCCACCAAACCCGCATAGAAACGATTCAAGGACGCCCACCAGGCACTTTCGTGCGGGTGGAAAACGAAGTAATACCATTACACAATAGTCCTCGATGGGACCCACAGAACAGATATATACAACAGCGACTCAATGAGTCAAGAATACAGATATACAATACAAAGATCCAAATCACCTTGAAAACGATACAGCGTCCGAGTACGGACAAGATGCAAATGGGGCTAAGAGCCCTGAAGAATAACCAATGGCGTCCATAACCGTGCCCAGGCCAAGCTGGAAGGGTAACCCTGCTAACGACATCGATCTCAAACCTGCTAAAACAAAAGGGGTGCCGACAAAGGGCAAAGGAAAAAGAGGAGCGTCAGTACTAAGGCTAGTACACGGCGAGGCTAGAATTTGGCGGCTCTCGCCTACATAGGTATGGTGGACCGAAGCGGCAGCACAACGGCACTAAACAACCTATAGAGACTCGGTATCACTGGCGGCTATTAGAGAGGGGTAAGAAAGACCTATTCGGATCCTACCTGAAGCTAACACCAAACATACCCATCCTGGTATTTCCCCCTCGAGACCAAACGAGGAAGTTAGACCAAGGAACTCACACAGTTGGCAATTTTACTCAATCATATAGCGAGACTTACTAATCGGATATAGATAGCATGAGTCATCCTGAAGCATAAGTAGTGGCCAGTTTTAATTAACCATTCCGTGGTAGTTGGAACATTTACTAGTCAGATATAATTGTCCTGAGGAATCCCAAAACCTAGCAATTGTTGGCACTTTTATCACATTCCATTGGAGTTGCGATACTTACTAGGCAGGTATAATATGACACGAAGCACCACAGATCCACCAGTGGTTGGCATTTTTATTATCCATTCCATTGTAGTGAAGCTGAATTACTAGTCACATATTAAGTCAAATTTATAACACTACTTTAGTTATGCTTGTTTATGATCGAGATACTGTGCTCCAAGTTGTCCATAACCGCGGACACGGCTTTCAGAAAGATTTACCCTGCAGGGGTGCACAAATAGCAACACACACACACGATCAACCTCGGAAAAACCAACTCAAAACCCAACATGGCTTTCACGACAAAGCAATCACATGATTCATAAAATATTTCAGGGGGCCACCCCATTAAGCTACCCGCAACGCTAAAACTTGCATAGGGCCGATTCGAGGACGCCCACTAGGCACTTTCGTGCGGGTGGAAAACGAAGTAATACCATTACACAACAGTCCTCGATGGGACCCACAGAACAGATATATACAACAGCGACTCAATGAGTCAAGAATACAGATATACAATACAAAGATCCAAATCACCTTGAAAACGATATAGCGTCCGAAATGCAGACAGGATGCAAATGGGGCTAAGAGCCCTGAAGAATAACCAATGGCGTCCATAACCCTGCCCAGGCCAAGCCGGAAGGGTAACCCTGCTAACGACGTCGATCTCAAACCTGCTAAAACAAAAGGGGTGCCGACAAAGGGCAAAGGAAAAAGAGGAGCGTCAGTACTGAGGCCAGTACACGGCGAGGCTAGAATTTGGCGGCTCTCGCCTACATAGTTATGGTGGACTGAAGCGGCATCACAGCGGCACTAAACAACCTATAGAGACTCGGTATCACTGGCGTCTATTAGAGAGGGGTAAGAAAGACCTATTCGGATCCTACCTGAAGCTAACACCAAACATACCCATCCTGGTATTTCCCCCTCGAGACCAAACGAGGAAGTTAGACCAAGGAACTCACACAGTTGGCAATTTTACTCAATCTGTTATAGTTGCAGCACTTACTAATCGGATATAGATAGCATGAGTCATCCTGAAGCATAAGTAGTGGCCAGTTTTAATTAACCATTCCATGGTAGTTGGAACATTTACTAGTCAGATATAATTTTCCTGAGGAATCCCAAAACGCAGCAATTGTTGGCACTTTTATCACATTCCATTGGAGTTGCGATACTTACTAGGCAGGTATAATATGACACGAAGCACCACAGATCCACCAGTGGTTGGCATTTTTATTATCCATTCCATTGTAGTGAAGCTGAATTACTAGTCACATATTAAGTCAAATTTATAACACTACTTTAGTTATGCTTGTCTATGATCGATATACTGTGCTCCAAGTCATCCATAACCGCGGACACGGCTTTCAGAAAGATTTACCCTGCAGGGGTGCACAAATAGCAACACACACACGATCAACCTCGGAAAAACCAACTCAAAACCCAACAAGGCTTTCACGACAAAGCAATCACAGGATTCATAAAATATTTCAGGGGGCCACCCCATTAAGCTACCCGCAACGAAGTTGGCCGGCTCAGAGATGGACCCAAGGTTTGTGTGGACGGCTGTAAACGACTGGGAACCCGAAAGTGTGACTGGGCTTATCGATACAGCAAAAACGTGTCACGATCCTAAACAGTACAGGTGCTCCACGCACAATCGTAAATAAAGCAGTAAAGCATGGCATAAGTACAGGATAGTAATAAAGCCCCAAACTAGTTTGTGGCCCCAAGAAATAAGAAATGAATCAAGCTCTAGCTGAGGGGATGCATGGTCCCATATGCGGATAGTGCGATAGTCAAGGAACAGGTATCAAGTACTCGGAGCCTACGGGACACAAGTGGACATAAAAACCAAATAGCATAAATTGCCCACCGGTGCCTCTTTCATTAGTTATACCAGCAATTTAATAGTTGTAATTAAAGACATGATCATCTCCACCACAAACATCTGCCAGCATACCAACAACTGTGGTACTCGACAACACGAGATCGCACCTGAGCTAGCAACTACGACTCGCAAAGCTAACTATCTACCAAACTACAGGTATTAGGAGGTGTCCATGGCAATATAGAGGCTGCACGGGATATAACTGGTGCACGAAAACTAAAGCATCACGGCACGGATAGCAATAGATCAACAGGAGGAAATAAAGACTATAAATGCAAAATAGGTAGAAGGAGGAGAGATGCTCGCCTGGGAAACACTGCCAAAGGTTCATATCCGAAGAACTTGTCGATACTCGCATCAACTCATCGGCCTAATCCACAAAGAAGCAAAGCACTAAAAGGAACACAGGATGCAATATTTAATACTACGACAGAAGATCCGACATGATTATGATATGATGCATGGCAAGGCACATATGCGATGTGATTAGACAATATTAAGCGGAATCGGGGTCCCAACAATTAATTAATAGGTTCAAGTTATTTAGAAACCCCGCAAATTAAATGTTGTCTTCACCAGGCAAAACATGGCATCGGTTCGCTACTCAAATTTAAATGGAGGCAGTATAATACAAGTATAGCCCGCATAAGCGCTCCATATTTAATTATGAGGTGAATCGGCATCATGCCCCCAACCCACATGATATGCATGCGAGATGAACAATTAATATGCGACAGTTGATAATGTCATATTATAAAAATAGGGGCTTAGGGGCACACATCTAGGTTCGGTGATCTTGGGTTCCGGGGGTCCGGGGATCGGTCTCAGGGTTCGACGGGGTTCGGATTCGCGACGGAGAACTTGTCGTGCCGAGAAGGACAACTTGGGTTCCAGCGATCGATCTTGCCGTCGATGGCGAACTTGAATGGATCGGGTACCGGTGATCTTCGGATCCGTGTAGGAGATCTTGACGCCTATGACGAAGAACTGGAGTTCAGAAGGAGGTCTTGGCATTCCGATGGATTGGTCCTCCGGGTCGAAGAACTTGGCGCGCCAGGGTTCGGTCTTCGGATCTTGGTCTGGTCGTCGGTTTTTCTGGGGCCGAAGGACTTGGCATCCGAGAGATGATCTTGGCGTTGCATGTCGACGATCTTCGGGTATGGGGCCGCAGGGTTCCCATGTAGGAGATCTTTTCGTACACGTCGAAGAACTCGGGTTCGGGGTCAGGTGTCGGTGGAGTACTTGATGTTCCACGTAGAAGATCTTCGGGTTTGTGTAGCAGATCGCGGTGTTCCGTGATGAAGGTCTTGATGGTTCCGACTTCATTTGTCGATGTCGGACTTGGGTTGTGGTGCTCGGGTCTTCGGAAGATCTTGTCAACGTCTCTAACGTCCCTATCCAACATATCGTTCTCGTCCGCGGGAAGGTCTTGATTCGTGGTACCACAACAAGGCCATCTTCACTTCACCCCACCACATACATCATCAGAGAGCAACTACACCCAAAACACCACCACACGGTCACACTTGTAGAAGGATACACAGGCACGTCCTTCCTGGATACGCATCGCACCCTACGCATGACGCATAAGCGAGGGACAAAGAGGTCGCTCATGCGGACGAGTCGAGTCCGCAAGGAGGCTGCGGCATGGCCGGAGATGGCAGCGGGACCGGGGCAACGAGGAGGTAGGATGCAGAGCGTCGGTGCGGGCAGGCCAGAGCAGAGGCGAGAGGGGCGGCCCCAGCAGGATCGGCGAGGTGGCGTGGGCTCGAGGCGGCCGTCGAGGTGGGTAAGGACGAGAGAGGGGGTAGCAGGTAGATGGGGAAGGGCTGCGGCGGCAGGGCCCTGGGGATCTGGGGCGATGCCAGGCAGAGAGGAGGGGGTAGATAAGGTCGAGGCAGAGGGAGAGCACATGGGGTGGCTCGGGTGTAAAAGGTGGTGGTAGCCACCTTTTCTTCTCCTCCTCCTCACGTGTTCAGCGGGGATCCGTAGGGGCTGCAGCTAGGGCCAGAGGGACGATGCAAGGTGGCTCGGTGGGGCTTGTTTGGCAGCGGAAGAGAAAACAGAGAGGGGAGGGACTCGACTAGGGTTAGACCGGCAAGGGTCGGCATGGTGGCTCGGGCTAGGTTGCTAGGCTAGGGGGTGTTGGGACCGAGCCAGGGTAGTGGTACAGGGAGGCTCGGCCTGGTAGTGGTGGCGATTAGAATAGAGAG